>OW028578.1:30636684-31836684 GCA_932294295.1 Alitta virens
AATTCTAAAATATAACTTTGACAGCGTAATTATAATTATGGTATTTTATTTTAGTTTTGAATATGCACTACAGTGGCCGACGTCGAAGTTGTGGCCGACACCGGAGTCGTGGACTTCAATAGTGACGTCCTGGGGCCGATCCAAACATTCTGATTGAAAAGGGTGATAGATATCGCTATTATTCTAAATCTTTCTCTGTCAAAATGTTCTAATTCCGCCCCTGGACGTCACTATTGAAGTCCACAACTCCGGTGTCGGCCACAACTTCGACGTCGGGCACTGTATTGACCTATTATGTTTTCAAGATAACTTCTTGTTGCTCATGTTTGACTGCTGTCCAGTTGTGGACACGGTTGAGTAGTCACTGACCATTGTGGTCACTTGCCAATTGACTGCAATGAATGACACTCACTGACCAGTGGCTAGCACTGATTACAATGCCAAGACAGGGTCGTTATTTCTCAGTGCCAAAGGTCTGAGGCTTAGTCAGCTTATTATGACCAGCTGCCAGAGGCAGACGTAAGGATGAGATGATGAGGCTACTTGGAGTCCACACCATGTTATACATTTACACCGTGGGTGGGGTCTTTTACTTGCCTCAGCTTAAGTAATCATTTACAGGGGGAAGTAGCATACAGTTGCTCTCTAAAATCAGTACACTTACCCAGACTTGACACTTCGCATGGAACCCCCCCCCCCCCCCTTAGAACCCCCCCTCCCCTTAGGGGTGCTATTAACATATGCAATTACTTGAGTAAAACTTAAGTGAGACCTTCCTTAAATGACAATAAATAAGCTGTGGAAGAACTACGTAAAACTGTCACATATGCTCATACTTAAAAAATATATAATAACATGAATTTACAGTGTGATATTTTCAAAAGAGTGTATATGACTCAAGTAGTTTTTTTTAACTGTACAACCACATTGTCATGGTAACCCACAACAAAATCTCTTCATAATAAAAACATTTTAATGATACCCAACACTCATTTGTGCCAGATTTTTAAATGACGAAAAATTTGCCAAATTAGCTCAACAGGAAATAAGACAGACAGAGAGCTAGCTCTCTTGTGAAACTTTAATGTTTATCTAATAACGAGTTAATCCAACTAAATTTGCAATTAATGGTGAAGCTAGAAGCTAATTGCTTGTCAATCACGATATTTTGTTAGACATCACTGAAGGATCTTTAAAAGTAATTATGGAATCGTTAAAACTTTTGATGAGTGCTTTAAGCTTAATATTGATAGAAGTGACAGAATAAGACAGCTTCTGTAATGAAGTTTGATAAACTGGGAATGGGATAGAATAGAATAAGATAGAATATGATGGGAATAATGGGGTAATAGGATAGGATTGGGTTCGATAGGATAGGATAGGATGAGCATGGAGTCTCTTGGTTTTTAGGATAGGATAGGATAGGATGGGGATAAGTCTCAAAACACTGTTCTAGAATAGACTACTGGTAAGATAGGGTAGGATAGGATAGGATGGGATGGGATAGGTTTCAAAACAATGTTCTAGAATAGACTATGTAACTGGTAAGATAGGATAGGATGGGGAAAATAGGATAGGATGGGATAGGTCTCAAAACACTGTTCTGGAATAGACTACTGGTAAGATAGGATAGGATAGGATACTATATGTGTTAAAACATCGAGAGCAGGGCAAGATAGGATAGCACATGATTAGTCTCATATAGAATAGAATAGAATAGAATAGACCCCGATAGCATTCCAAATCCTTTCAACATCGGTGCAACGCCGTCGATGTTAATGCGATGTTGTAACGATAGTGGCCCACATGGAAACGATGTTGAGACAATTTGGAATGCTATCTGGGGAATAGAATAGAATATAATTTGGCAATTAACTTCATAAAGTTGTATCAGAGTGGATAGTATAATGGTGAAGGATAGGATAGTAGGGAATAGCATACTTACTACATAGGGATAGGAGAGGATAGAACCAAATAAGGCATGAAATATTTCAGTTCGAACAAGACAGCATGGGAATCAATTAAACTTTGACTGTGTTTTTGTAAAATGACACTTTTTAGACACATCTAATATCAATGTGTTGACATTTAATGTGGACACCAAGGGGTATGGAATTATGCAATGTCAAAGGGTTAAATGATATTTCAACCCCCCATGTGTAGACCTACATGAAGGTATTATTAAATAATTCTCTTCTTTATTAATTCATTAATCATGATCTGATATATTTGAAAGGGAAAAGTAGTCGTCAAAAAGTTTAAAATTGCTATACCTTTTAAAAGAGTAACTTTTCTTGCGGTGTACTTTTTATGAGTTTTCTTGACGTTTTTTGTGCCTTTTTGTTGACTATTGTTAGTGAAATCTATTAGCGCAGAAAAGACTCGAAAAAAGAACACGAAAAACATACAAAAACCTCACAAAAACCCCATTATCTGCCACAAAATGTATTTTCTTAAATAATATACTCTTACTCGAATACCTTTTCTCAGCATGTCATTCAAGATGTCAAAATGCTGATAAGTCACTGTGATGGATTTTTTGAGCGATTTTTCAAGACATTTAACTGGCATAAAAAACGTATATATCCTGTGTTATCACTGTGTGGTACATGTTTAACTATTTTTATGCAGCCTGGATTAAAATCTTGGTTTAAATAACTTTGAGAAACTTTAAACCATTAGAGGTGTTGATAAATTTAAACATAGGAAATGGACAGAAATTGGAACCTGTGAGGAGATCTAAAAATTACCAGTTTTAAATCTGATAAATATTATTGTTGGTTTTGCAATACCTTTAATGTCAGTCATGTAGAAAAATGCTGCAATTTTGTATTTAATAAAACTGCATGGGGTTGTTCTTACTTTGATTTATGTAAATAGATTTTATCTAAATGGCAATTGTTATGAAAGCGCACACAAGACTTCTGTCTGTCGCAGAAGACTAAAATCTGGCGTGGAATGTTTATTTGAAATGTGATATTTACCTCTGGACAAGATTAAGTATTACGAATGACTACGTTTGCTTGCCTGCTTGACTGAATATGTAAACGTCAGTGTTATCAATTGGTGTAATTGATGTATTTGGAAAATGCCAAGAAATAACTGAAAATGATATATATATATATATAAATATTGATTTAAACAATTTAATCATTGACTAATACACAATATGAATATCAAATAAATATCGAATCAGCAAATAATTTCAATGATGATTTAACTTAAATTCATTTACCTGAGGCATGACGTTAGCAGTGCCTTGTGCTCAGGTCCTGTGCTGGGGCTAGTAAGCGACCCACCCCTGAGGCAAATGTCTAACCATGTCAATCGCATCATCACATGAGATGTTGAATTGATGGTGCCTTGTACCTGGTGTCTATGTTGAGGCAAGTAAAGACCCCACCCATGGGGTAAATGTGTAACGTGGTGTGGACTCCGATTAGCCTAATCATCTCATCATTACGTCTGCCTCTGGTAGCGGCTCACTGAGCTTTAGTAGCATTGAGTGATATCATCCGTGATGTAATTCAACTTTATTTTAAATCAAAATAAATTAATGTAGTATATATTTATGTGTATTTTTATTAATATGATTTGTAGTATCTTTTATAAATGTTTGACTTTAGGTGCCATATTAAATTGGCACCTAAATTCAAACATTTATAAAAGATACTACAAATCATATTTATAAAAATATAATTAAATGACAAATATATCATTATTACATAATCTTATGTGATACATTTTGTTGAATCTTATTGCTATAATATTAATATTTTCTTATTTCCAGGTAAGAAAAATTCACTATTTCATTGAATAGCTGAAGAATATGCCATCTCAGAGGTATGTCAAAGAAATATTTTATCAAATAATCACTCCTAAAGATTTGTCTGGTGTACTAATAAGTCACTTCCAAATGAGTAGACATTAATCCAAAAATATTCTAGAGAGGTTTCTGTGAACAAACGCCGAGCAGCCATCGTTTTCTCTGCATAGTTACTGTTGCTAGGCAACGCACTATTTTATAGATCAAGTAGCCTCACTTATTTTACACATCATTCGCAAAAGGTTAAGTTTGTGATTTATTTCATGAAATCAAATTGACAACCTTAGAATATGGGTGGCCAGGCATTCGCAATGTTTATATAATATCAAACAAGTTTTTGGGGTCACGAAACATTGAAGTGTATGTCAACGACTTATTGAGGATGTTGCATTTTGACACCTTGCGTTTGACGTTTCTATTCATTTGGTTACATGGTTATATTGACAGACAAACAGCCAGAGAGCCAGACAGACAGACAGCTAGACAGCTAGACAGATCTGAAAGACAGACAGACCTGACTGACAAACATGACAGACCGACATGACTGACAGACAGACCTGAAAGAAAGACCTGACAGACATGACATTGCAGACAGACATGACAGCTAGACATGACAACAGACATGGCAGCTAGACATGACAGACAGACATGAGTAGACACTAGAAAGAATTATAATGAATATATAGCTTAACTAAGTAAGACATTCAAACTGATATATAAAGATTTAAAGGGTAATTTAAATATGCAAATTTTGATGAAAAACAACATGACCCTATTTTAATCCATCCCATGTTACAAAAGCACCTTTTAGTATCTTGCAAGCCCTGCCATAATTTTGGAAATGAAGTAATAAAAAGGCTATTACATTTTGCTATTACATTTTGCATTACACAGCAGACAGCTGGTGAAAGCATAGCCTGTGTTATTTCGTGGTTTTTGCTTCATAAACTTTTCCTTGGTGACCCCCACGTCAAGCACATGATTTTCTTATGATCTGTGAAAGTTATTCCGACAGAGTTTATGCTTTTGAATCTTGAAAGCATTTTGTATGAAGTCGTTTAGATTTTGATTAGATTTGAATGTTGTAGGACTAAAATTATATAGCATATCTTAGACATTTGATGATTATCACTCGGGTTAATAAAATTACATCTCACTTAATTTCAGTTCTTTTCATATTATCTCAATTTCATCTCAGGTCATTTTTCCCCAGATAGCATTCCGAATCGTTTCAATGTCGATGCGATGTCGGTGATGTCAAAACGATGTTGTACCGATGGCGGCCGACATAGACACGATGCTGGCCCGATTTGGAATGCCGTCTGGGTTTTAATCAATCTCATTCCATTTAATCTCATTCTCACTAATCCAATTTCATTCATCTCAATATGAGGCTAATTTCGTTTAATCTCATTTAGTTAAAATTGCTTCATCCCATTTTACTGATCTCATTTCATTTCAACTAAAATGAATGCCATTTCATCTCTTATTGTTTGGCTAATTTTAGTTCTGTTTTTTATCCCTTTCTACCTTATTTCTTCTTATCTATAATGTCTCATTTAATTTCTGATAATATCTCATAATTTTGCAGATAGTATATAGTCTGTATTTGAAAATGTCATAGCATTTATTATCTGTACTTCTTAAAAACAATTTCATATTATTATCTCATGATATACACGATTAAACCTTATCAAAATTCATGCGATCTTTATATCGTTACATTTTAAAAATATAACAACCACTATTTTCTACAATACATCCAGTAAAAGTATTATAAAATATATTTGTGAATTGAGAAAATTTAGGGCTGTTATCTGCAATTTGAGTGCAGGGTGTGTAGATCAAGTTTATGCTTATGTAGAGTTGGGGAGTCTTCAAAGGTGACTTCAATACACGCAGTCTCTTTATGACTTGTTTAAAGTCTCTAAATATTCTTCTGATTCAGTGCAAAGCTTTATGCAGGTCTCTGAACTTTAAGTGATTTATTATTTTCGCCAAGGTGGTATTTCATGAGGTATGTTCTTAAATACTATGGTGTAGTAGTTTTTTTTCGTAATCTCTTTTTTGGTGAAGTTTTTTGTAGAAGTCTTTTTGGAGCCCTTCCATATAAGTTACAGGACCTAACTGTATCGTCATATTAAGTGACTTTAATAACCGATTTTGAATGGGCTCTTAAATAAACATGACAAACTCAAAGAAGACTCAACTAGAAACATGATATTTCATCTGTAAACAAGGGGGCTGTGGAGTATGACTGGCATAAATTAGTTTTCTAGGCTATAATGCTGTTTTATTACTATTTATGTTTGGTATATCTTACATACAAAAACACATGTTTTAATTTGTAGCAAAATGTGTTGTTTATAATAAAAATTATCCGGGTGGATTATAATGATGTGTCCCATTGATTGAAAATATCAAAATGGCTACATAATTGCAATTTTTAATGTAATAAAAATACACTAAATTCAATGAAGTCACTAGCTGTAAAATAACTGAAAGTTGTGTAATGTACAGCTATATAGTATATTACAAACTTATAACTTTGAATAATTTGAAACCTTCTCCAGTTGACAATAACCTATTAAAGCAAGGTTAAAACGGTCACATTAATTTCAGTTCAGGAAAATCTATGAATTTGATATTTTCACAATATATATCATAAAAACTGCTATCATATCTTGCAAAATCACATTTTGAATAGTATATGTTATCACCATACCCAAATTTAAACATTTTTAATATAATATATTTCTTTTAGTTTCTTAGTGCTCTCTACATTATATGACCATATATGAGTTTTAGATTAAAGACATTTTCATGCTAACTTTCCACTTGATTTTTAAGATAAACCTTAAAATTGACAATTTTTCAGTATTACATTTAGTCTATCAGTTTTAAGCAACTCCATCTCACTATGTCCATAACACCAGTCTACCGTGATATTCTATTACACGGCAGATCCCAGTAGCTCCTGTGTATATTTGTTATGTTGTCATATAAATGAATAGAGTTCTACACGGAGCACAGGGTCATAGTACCATAAGTCTTGAGGTACAGGCAGGGGCGGAAATATGTGACCATTTAAGGGGGTCAAGTTGAATTGTAATGTTCGTGATCATCATGAATAAGACTGCGGGTAATGTAGTCAGGTATTTGGTGTGGGCTCCTTGCAGCCTTATCATCTCATCATAACGTCTGCCTCTGGTCATATGAGCTGACTAAGCTACATACTAGTACTATACAATGGAACACAATTATTGACTGAATTGTATACATCCATCTGGAAACAAAATATTGAAAATGGCATTTTTTTCTGATGGACTGCTACAGTGACTAATTGACCGACTGACTGACCTGCTGATGGATTGCCCGCTCACCAAGTGACTGACTGACTGACCATCTGGCTGACTGACCAACTCACTGACGTGCTGAATGACTGACTGACTGACTGACCATCAATTTGTTTTTCCTATTTCACTGACTTTCTGATGGATAAGTAACTCTTGAATTGCATTGTCATTCAATTGTTTAGAATCATGCCCTCAAGATATAATCACGATTTTGACGGAGACATGTTTGAAGAATAAAACAGTTATTTTTTATGGATGACATAGAGCTGAAGGTCATGGGTTTGATCCCCAGCACGGCCACTCTTCATTAGCATACTTCCCAGCTGGATGTCATTAGCGTGAGATGTTAAAACGGATCTCTCTTGTACTCGGTATCCACGTTGAGGCAAGTAAAAACCCCACCCATTGCAAATGTTTAACACGGTGTTGACTCCAAGCCTTATCGTCTTATCATTACGTCCGCCTTTGGCAGCTGGTCATGTAAGCTAGCTGACTGAGCTTAATACCCAATAGCGCTGAGACATTGAACATTGAATCCAAACATATGAATGATAGTGTAAGGTTGAATGAACATCTCTTGTGTTACTACCCTATTATTTCTTGCAACCCTCTCCCTTCCCCCTTAAATCCGCCCATGGTGGGATGGCCAGCTGTGGTGCTCTTGGGTCAGTGGTCATTTTACTGGTCAGTGGTCACTCTGCCACAGGTGTGCTCCCTGTTGTTGGTCCCTCGGGGGAGAGTGGGTGAAAGAATGGTAGAAAATAAAAATCAGATTTCAAATTTGGCAGCCAGGACATTTGGATAAGTGGAAGAGATATTTCATAGGGCAATGTATTCCAGATTTCATGTCTAGTTTATATTACCCCAGTCCGATACTTATATAGCCATTTATTCAGTCTTTCTGTCTTGAGAAATGAACTTCCTGACCCCAAAGACTCACCAATTGATGTAGATACCGCGGTTGTGCATCAATTTGAATTAGGTATATACCTTTGACATTATTGGCAGCCATCTTGGACGCCATCTTGAAATTCACCCCTTAGATGGCAGTTATAAAATGGCACCGTATATTTTTCAAAATCTACTCATTGTTAGCTTGAAAATGATCTATGGTGTCACACTCTAACATTAAGTTCCCACGGGATTACATAAGGCACCGCACTATTAGATGAAATAGTATTTGGCTGTAAATAAGTATAGTGCAATAGAGTTTTTTCACTGAACAGCCATGAATTCAGCAAGACATAAGTCCTTCCTCTCCTCTTATTACTCGTTTTGCTTTTCAGACATATAAGATAATCACTGACTTATTCAATGAATATAACTTTCACAGAAAAATAACAAAAATCAACTGAATGATAAGGTGTCAAATATACATTAAAATGCACTAAAAATACTGCTGCTAGGATGCACTTTGCTTCAGCCAATCACAGCCAAGGGCGGGAACTTTTTCAGCCAATAGAATTGCAGTATTCTGTCAAATCCACCTGGGCGAGATATAGAGAACTTTCCGTGAAAATCCACTATTGCATAAATCGTATAGATATTTTTCAGTTGGATAATGTGAGGCAGATTTAATATTTTCCTCTCAGCAGTTTAGGGTTTATTTATTTTCACCAATCACCACAAATACAATTTTACAACGTAGTGTTACATACCACAGGACTATCACAAAACTGACTGGTATAACCCGAGTATAACAATATACAGTAACCCATAGGGTGGATGCCCCCCAGTGTTATTATTGCGTTCTCTGGTTATTGGGTAAATAGATAAAATTCACACTCTGAAATATAGTGCTCAGTATTTTGGTAGAGTAGAATCTAAAAGACACTGTTCCAGGGATAATGTTAGTGCTCAAAGTGCATTTCCATAAATCATGCAAGGAAAGTTCCTGCCGTTTTATTGGTGGTAGCCATTTTATATCTATCCTGTTTATACCCTGTTTGAGTTTAAAAAAATTATTCTACAGGTTACTGTCAAAACTGTGTGATTCAGAATTCAGAATAGCTTAAAGCTGCATTGTCAGTCGGTTTTTGTACCAACAAAAAGGCTATCCAAATGAAAGAAAATGCCTCTTACTGATGAATTCGACAACCAAAGCTGTCTAGATAGTAATAAATTAGAAATTATTGCCGGAATTTATTAGATCGACTTTTGTTTAGATAATTATTCATTGCAACGTGATGGAGAGCGTCGCTGATTCGCGATTTCAGAGTCGTTTTAAGAAAAAAATAGGTCAGAATTGTTTCAATTCATGCAAAAAGCGAAACACCTACACATTTTCTTTAATAATAAACTTGGAATTTTGAAAATCGATACGAAAATTGAAGGCACACAATAATAAAATACATTACGAACCAACAACGCTAATGACGTTCGTTTATGCCTCGTTTTCATTTCATTTGCCATAAAAGCACTTGCGATATATATAAACAATCGGCAATTTTTTACGGCATGAAAAATTAAATGATAGGGTATGTTTATTAATTTTATAGAGATATAGTGAACCTAGCAGGCCCTGATGGGATTTAAACTGACAATGAAATGAATGCGACCGATTTTGGTCACTGTCATATTGAGTGACAATGCAGCTTTAATTATGTATGAATTATCAACGATTCGTATTTGCCAAAATATGACACCATTTGTAAACTAAGAAATGATTATTTATTGATTATAATATTCATGTACAGAACAAACATGATAAAATGACAATAAAAATAATAAAATCATATTTAAAGGCCGGGGGTCTAGGGGTAGCGATTACCCCTGGGTCGGCAATTAGTGCTGCATACCATATAAGGTAGTTGGGGTTCTAGAAACTACTGAGTACCCCTTTAGTCATTGGGTAATCAGCAATGGTCATTGCGTCAGACTGACCAATGACAACTGGGATATTGTGGCCTTGATGACTGCTATCACACCTGTCAACTGAAGGGGCCTAGCTGTAACATGGAGATGATCACAATTCTACAGAACATTATTTCTATTTTTTAAAGAACTAGCATATTACAAAATTGCATCATATTAGATAAGCATGAAACACAGATAGATAATTACCTATTGGGGGGGGGGGGGGCATAAAAGGGGTACAATAGGGAGTTAGCAGTGAAACAATAATTATCTATCTATGTATCTAAATAATTATCTATGTATCTATGTATGTATCTATCTATCTATCTATCTATCTATCTATCTCAATAAAATATGTGGCATTTTACATTCTGTATATAAATGCTGAGTGTGAGAAGAGAATGGTGGCTAGAATTTTAAAGTTTGTAATTAATTAGCAGCAATATGATATGAAAATTTGACTCTTGTGAATATTCAAAATATTACAGTAATATTATCAGTTAATAATTAACCCTGTGACAATGTCAAATTAATGGTGTACACTTCAAACATGGGATGCACAGGCAAATTCAAAGGTGTTACATAATGCCACATGAGGATGTAGAACCAACATCTGTGTGGGGGTTCTATTGTTTCACTGCTAACTCCCTATTGTACCCCTTTTATGCCTCCCCCCTCCAACTGCTATTTTGCAATTTATCATTCTAGAATTAAGTTCAGTCAGTGAAACATCATATCATTCATTTAGCAGGAAATTACCCGACTGCCAAACTTTGCTTGGATATACCTCTATAGTGGAAATGTGGATTATTGCAGTGCTTTGATTGGAATGATATTGGTGCCTGTGCTTTGGAATTATTTATGTGACACTAAAAGATAATTTCCAGCTTGACTAGTTCGTTGAGGATATATTTCAATGTCAAGATACTTTAGGTGAGCTTTTTTTATCCTCCCATGCTATATCTCATGACATTAGGCAATGGTATATGACTGATACTGGTAGGTCTACAGTGTATATGATAACATAATGTTCAGCCTCTTTGTACATTAAATTACATAGAAAAGTCTGATAGCTATTCTGGATTATGCAATGTATACATGAGAGCTATACTATTCTTGAACATTCTACATATAGCTTGAGATAAACTGGTTTATCATGTGATAGCATGGTGTTTGTAAACAACCAAGTGTTTGAGGAGGTGGAGCCATAAATGTCACATGACTTTCAGCAAATCACAACCAGTCCTGGACTATCAATAACATTTGAATGCTAGCAACACTAATTTTGCTTATAATGTCGGAAATACCATTTTCTGAGACTAAACAGTTTTCACTTTGACTGAGATTGGTGCTAGGAAACAAACTATGCAAAAAGTATGAACATTCATGCTGTGTTTATGTAGTTATTAAAGTTTCTCTGAAGAGGGTGGGAGTTGTTGACTGCTTGAAGGCCAAACCCAGAATGATGGGGTGCCGCGATAGCGGCCTTATATACGCGACCCCCGGCCTTTAAAAGTATAAAAATATTGATGACTGTGAGTAAATAATGTCACATTTACTTGGTGCAGAGATACTCTATCAATTCATAGAAAATAGACATAAGATGAGAATTCTGACAACGGAAATTCTTCTTTCTCTTAGCTATAGCGTTCATATTGCTATACTCGCATTAATCCATTAGACGTTATGTTTTAAAGGACATTTTTCCCCTCATAAATATTTTATGGCTGGTAATAATGTGCATATCAACGTCAGTACATCTCGCTTGCGGACTGGATAGTCCATTAGCCGAATACAATCCGATGTATTGTGTGTTCCCAGTAGCGCGTAAACACGGATGATAATCTCTGACGGCCATTTGTCTCTCGTTGCATGCTGGATGAGCAGAGCATGGCATGAAAACTGTCGGACGTACTGCTCGATAGAACAGCCGCATAAATCGATGGCAATGCCCTAGGGACAGGACCACAGCCATGAAAGATCACCGTACTTATGAAAGTGGAAGACTTCATTCTAGGTGGATGGATGGTTGTTTAGCGTTGGTTTTTGTTTGGTTGACCGGGGGGATAAGTAGACCGATTGATGTTCGTTTGTTTTGGTGAAGTGGGGGATTAATATTATCTTGGGGTGACCAATGGTGTTCTATAAATTTTATAGACTGGTGAAGAAATAGTAAAAAGTAAAGATACATTTCTGTGTGCCAAGCAATGTTGATAATTGAAGTCCTTTCAGAAAATTATCTCTTTAATGCTTGTCTGAAACTCTATATGTAGCTATTTATCTATGATCTATTTGTCTTCATTACTTTCTAATTAATTAATTCCTTTATTCATTCATTAATTCCTTCATTCATTCATTAATTCCTTCATTCATTCATTCATATCATTCATATTACACTTTATGATTATAGTATCCCATTGAAAAATGTTTTGTTAAGTTTAACAAACACCTTTGACTGTTACTGTGTAATTACATGAAAAACTCTTGTCCTATTGCTATTAGTTCATGTCACTTTGCATAATATCAAATCCACAATCTCCTGAGGCTTATTCTTCATGAACAAAAGGTTAAAAAACCCACTGACTTGCTCTCCAAGTTTTTGTTGTAAGTAGAAAAACATGAAAGACAGGGGGTTAACAGTGTCATTAACCTTAAACAAATTTTTCCTGGAGCCATTTTGGACACAGGTATCTCTTTATTCTCGAAATGGACATGTAAATAAGGCGACTTAGACCACACTGAAAGGTGGAGCAGTAAATTGCTCTAAACACTTCGGAAGTGTGTTACAGTAATGGGCAAGTATGGGTCTCTAGATCTAGGTACTTGGAGTTGGTTTTTATCTGTTATAACATCTTATATAAGCGTTGATGTAAGTATTTATAAAGTAAGGTTATTTTTGTCGATTCATAAATACACGTTAAAGTAATTACAATGCTAAATTATGGCACATCAGTAAGAATTTTACGGGCTACAAACTAATGTGTAAAAATGTATTTCATTGTAACATTACAACACATTGTATTGACCATTATTGATAGATCAAAATTTAGCATAATCATCTAAATAGGTAATAGTGGACAAGGAGATTTCCCCTGTGCAGTATTAATCATTAAAATCGCTAATAGACCTTAAAATTAATTTATATAATGTTCCCACTGCATATTAGCTTAAGTTGCCCTAGGCAAAAGTATGTATAAATCAGTTGATTTTCTTTGGGACTAAATATGACAAATCTGCTTTTTTGGAGTTTATATACGTATTTGCCACTAGGAAAAGTGCATTATGTAAAACAACAGCTATATACTCTTCGACCACACACCCTACATGCCTCAAGGACAACTGGAGGTGACCAAGGTCAAACGAGAAGACCAGAGGACTAGAACGGACTAACATCCTCAAGACCTGACTTCTGAACTCTTGACAATGCATCAGAACAACAGGAAAAGTGTCCTTAGGCCAGGACAACTATGAGTATTAGATATGTGCAGTGCACTCTGAGAGTCTATAAAATACAGACAAGATGCAAAGTGGATTTGCTGGCACCTAGAAGTGGTGAAGAATGAAAAAAAAGAAGTTGTGATATGTTTGGGAGTGTTTGTTGTGGTCCTTTTTTATGAAGGAAATGCGGGTCCTTGACAAAAAGTGTGTTGTTCAGGGTTCTAGAGAGTTGTAAATAATCATTACACAGTATATGTTATATAGATCAAAGGTTTGAAATACGATTTACGATCAATTACTTAAAAGAAAGGTATTTTCGTGTGCGAAGGAACGTGGTTTGTAAAACAAAAAGACAATTCATGAATTGTTATGTAGGAAACATTTTAATATACAGTTTATAATGCCTGATAGTGATCGGATTTTATTTATTGTCAATAATGATAAATACAAAAAGGCTGGATTATGATTCTACCATATTCATAAATTTTCAGGCTGTATAGATAGATAGATAGATAGATAGATAGTCAGTTTGTGAATGCAACAGATAGATAGATAGATAGAGATAGGTCTATAGATAGATAGAAAGATAGATTGATAGATAGACAGACAAATAGCTAGATAGATAGATATATAGATAGATAGAGATATAGATAGATAGATATAGATATAGATATATAGATAGATATAGATATAGAAAGATAGATAGATAGATAGATAGATATAGATAGATAGATAGATATAGAAAGATAGATAGATATAGAAAGATAGATAGATATAGATATAGATATATATATATAGATAGATAGATGGATAGATTAGAATGTAGAAATACATAACAGTTAATGACACGTGACTGTATTCAATTGAAATATTCAAAATTCCAAAACCATGTTTAGCTCATAATTCAATTCGTATGTGAAGCGATGGAGCGACAATTTTTGAAAATATAATGAAAAGCAGATTTTTATTTTCACGACAGAGCCATAGTCTACACCCAGTCGTGTTTTATTGCCTGTGAAATACTGGAGTCATTGTAGTGGCGATAATTCAGGGAGGGGAGGTTTTGATATGGGAGATAATTGGTGTTTATTCCACTTGATTTAATGCTCATTCACAGAATATGGTTTTGTCTCTTTGAAAATGGACCAGACAACAATCACTGTTAAAATTTACAATTGAAATTAGCGAACACAATGGTGGATTCATTGTTAATGTTGCTGAATATGACTGAATTACGACGTATTATAGTGTGCTATTCGTTGATTTATTGGGTCAGAAGGTTCAATCTCTTTTGAGTGTTTTTGTCTGGTTTTGTGATTAGAAAATTGATTTGTTTAAAGAATGCTGAATTGTTGTTCTTAATGTCAGTCAGTTAGTCATTTAGTCAGTCTGTCAGCCTGTCTGTCAGTCAGTCTGTCAGTAAGTGAGTCAGTCAGTCAGGCAGTCACTCAGTCATTCAGTCAGCTATACTTCTAGTTAATTTGTGAGACCTCAAATAAGCAGTGTCTTGTACATAACACAGGATCTATGTAAATGCGTATACCTCGATGTGGACTCCAAGTCTTACCATCTCATCATTACGTCTTCCTCTGGCAACTGGCCTTAATCATGAGGCAATCTTCAGAGAGACATTTCCTGCAGGAGCCTCTACTATTTCTATAGAATATATATTTCAAGATATATTCTGTAATATAAGAAATGGTCCAATACATTTGTTAATCACAATATCTAGCATATATGTCAAAGCAAATGCATCTCTGTCTGCTGAATTTGCAAAGGAAATATTTTCTCTATTTTTCTCCACCTCATCTTGTATTCATGGGCAGAGCTGGGAACTATTTTCCTGGCACTTTTTTTCTTTGGGAGTGTATTGTGCATCACACATATACTGGTGGGTGACCAGGTCAAACATGGAATGGAATATAAGATTCAGGAAATGGGATTAAAAAGTCATGTTCTGTGTGGATTTAGGGTGGGGAAAATGAGTGTGGAATAAAAATAGCAAAGCTTGATTTTTACCACTGTTCAAAATTTTGGCATTGATGAAGTAGTAAGTTTATCACTGCACACAATTTAACAACACAGCAAGTGTCAGAGTTATAAATATTATATATTTCTATAAAAGTTACTCTTCTGTTATTAATACTTCGTCCCTTAATAAAAGATCTAATATATTAGATTCTGAGTGTTTCCAAACTTTCGAAAGGCGTTATTCAAGGAACCACAATTAAGACCACCTTATTTGTTAGACCACATCGCCCACAAACTAATAACAAATTAAAAAAAAAACATCAGAAGTATTAAAATTACTTTGATATTAAAATCACTATGGTATTATTGGGGTGATCCTACTTTTGGGTTGGACTGTGTAGATGAATAGATAATTGTATTATGAAATAATCCACTAAGATAAGTATATGCTATATTAAAATTTACGTAGTAGAATTTCGCTATTAAGGCCACCATTGGAAAATCACTGAAGCAGTCTTAATATCGAGGTGGTCTTAAAATTGGGTGGTCTTAAATGTGGGATTTCAATGTAAAAAAAATAAATATAGAATAAAATAAATAGATGAAAATATACTATTAAGTGTAACTAAAAATAATAAATATATTATTTAAATTTTTTCTTAATTGGAAAGTGATATTTTGCCCGTATATTTATTAACCTTTAACAAGTAGTTATTTGATTGACACTTAATTAACCAGATGAACCTTATCAATCTTTTATAAAGATGCTATCTTCCATACCTCAAACACTTCTTATTTGTACCTAGCGTTTTATATTGTATCGATATCAGTATTATCAATCGGTTGTCAGTGACTATCTGACCCATCAGTGACTACTGTAGCGTCAGTGGTCATTGACATCAGTCATAAATCATTGGTCATTTGACTTGCTTGACCACTGATGCAATAAGTGACCACTAGAGATGGTCAGATAATTGGACAATGGCTGGTCAGTTGGCCATCTGTTTGTTTGCATAAATTGTGTGGTCACTATATTGACCCTAACTGAATAGACTGAGATTTTGCATGGAAAATTATGTGAAAATAGAGAGAAATGTATATATTTTTTGCTATGGTTGGAAATAAATGTTTATTATTTATGGTGTAGGCTAATTGTATTATTGAAGAAAACAAAATGTTGTCCTTTAAACGTCAATAAATATTGTCTTTTGCGATTATTTTAAAGTTTTTTTTTTTTTGGTTTAGAAATTGAAAGTGTATATAAAAGTTAATCTTGATCTAATTTTAAGGGCTTTGCTGAATTTTGAATTGTATGATATGATGAAATTTTAGTTTTTAAACATTTTATTCTAATTTACCTTTTTAATAACAGTTATTCAGTTCAGTCCCTTAACTTAAGTGATGAAATGAATTGGCCAATATTGATGAACCTTTAATGTTGTTAAAGTTTCAAGTACTAAATATACCACCTATTAATTAACCTTTAATAACTTCTTTTCAAGTACTGCAGTTTCCCTTAAATACATACCTATTGTGCTTATGGTTTTAATAAAATGCTGTCAAACTCCAAACTTGTGCCAGACAATGTTAGCATATCAGTTTCTGAACACTTAAGAATTTGTTGTGATCAGAAATTCCTCCTCGAATATGATCCAGAACCAATATTGACACCATGTCAGTTACAGCATTGGTATGTGTGCCTGGGGATCGTGTTTAAATTCAAAGCAAACTCCATCTGTGAGCTTTGTTCGGATGATATCATGTTGAGGTTTGAGGTCCTGATTGATCTCGATTTAAGGGGTTTTTTGTCTGGGTGTCAAAATTCAGACTGATCCCAATAATTTGTTTTGGAAAACTTAATCATTATTTGATATCATTTCTATTTGGCACCTGTTAAGTGAACGAACAATGTACATTTATTTTAGTTTTTATGTTGTAACTTGTACCTTTAATTATTTATTATACCCTGGTCAGTTCTAAGGCATAAATTAAAGGTGCCTTGAACTCGGTGTCTATGCTGAGGAAAATTAAAAAAGAAAAACCCATGGTGTAAATGTGTACATGGTGTGGACTCCAAGCAGCCTTATCATCTCATCATGACGTCTGCCTCTGGCAGCTGGTCATATAAGCAGAATAAGATTCACACCAGTAGCACTGAGACATTGAGACATTGGATGTTGTATATAAAGTAGACCTTTTTGTGGGGTATAAATCAAAATCAACGTCTTCTAGTCACCCAATTTACTTCGCACTGAAACCGGAAGTCCTAGACAGGAAGTGAACCATCTCGTTGCACCGCTTGGAAGTCGAACAACACCCTCTCTATTTTGTGAAATCTACTTTTTCACTCATAAAAGACTTTCTTTTAAAGAACCTCAGAATTCTGTTTTACTCTGTTATTACACTCCGTGAGGGAGCTGAGTGGACAATTATCTTCGAAATACTTTAATTTAACATGTCATCTGAAGAATCACTAGGGGGGCTTTGCTTGTAAGGCCTTTGATAACGTTCATGTGATGTTGTTATTTTTTGACAAAAGGTTTCAAATAAACACCACAAAAAATAACGAAACCTAGATTGTAATGTATTACAGATTTAGGAAAATAACTAGGTGGGTTTGTGTATTATTTAAATGTGAGATGTTTTTGTAACTTTTATGAAAGAAACTAGAATAGGATAATGTCAGAGGCTTTATCATCAGAGTGCACTCGTGTCAGCATGATTGCTACTGGTTATTAAAATGGTATCATCCGCAATGAAATCTTGATTGGTAACAATAAAATGAAACCATTTTGCCATTGTAAGTTGCATGAAAAGATATGAAAGTTTTTACAGATGCACATGTATACACTTAAGTCAAAGATAGACTGACAGAATAGCAATATTACAGGGATGAGAGTTTCGTTTGTTTTTATGTTTATTGACTTGTAAAAGCATATGCTTATAGTTTATGGGTATGGTATAATTTAGAGACAACCATTAGAATATCACCATAAAGTCAAAAGGGAGTTTGACAGACTGACTCAAGTTTCAGAGACAGAGAGATATCCAAAATATATCAGACCCAGAGAAAACCTTGAAAAAGAACTGCAATGTAAACTGAACAAAATACATGTGACTCCTTTCTTGCCAAAAAAAAAATTAAAATTAAATAGTGAAAACTTAATTTGTATCTCTATTCTCCTCAAAACCTGTCACATACACATGACATGACTTCTGGTTTGGGTGATTGGATCTTCACCATATTTGTCTTACATACTCTAGAGGGTGTTACCCTCATGATTTCACCCTCTCGTAGTATATATTAGCAACCCCTAAACATACAGAATGAAGACTTTTCCAACTGATTAATCTTATTGATATTTGATTCATATTCATCAACCCTTTTGCTTAACTCTATGTTGTACCCTGTTAATGCCCCAAATGCTTAAGAAACTCCACACCCCTTTTTGGAGGCACATGCCATTTCTTTGGCAGAACACCCCCATACACCCCCTAATGACAAGTGGCTTGCTCTTGGGGTAAATCCCCCTGCCCCTCGTTTTAACCCCAGTCCTTGTGCACCCCTATGATTAGTGTTTATGGAGAAAGCCCCTCCAGCCATTTGGGGGTTTGCTAAGCTATGTACTGTAAAAGCACATGGTTAAAGGTTCAGAGAGTAGCTATAGTGATTGTGTAATATCAGGGAATAAACATATATTTGGTGTGTTATGAATTATATCTTTTGATGAATATGTAGATACATATTTATCTCTCCAGTAAGAACATACTTTCTGTTGTTAAGTAGATGATTGTAATCTTTCTTTTCCTCTTTCTGAATTATAAGATGTCAAATATACATAAATGCACTAAAAATACTCCTGCTGGGATGCAATTTGCTTCAGCCAATCACATTAAAGGGTGGGTACCTTTTCAGCCAATAGAATTGCAGTGTTCTGTTGAAGCCACCTGGTGGAAATGTCGAGAAACTTCAGTTAAAATCCACTATTGGTTAAAGCATTCTACAGCTGCTCTGAAGTTCCTGGGTTTGAATCCCAGACTCTGCCCACCTAAAATGGCGGTGTCTTGTACTTTGTGTCTGTTCTGAGGCAAGTAAAATGCCCCCCATGCACATGAGGTATACACGGTAAATGTGTAACAGATTCTGATGTTATACAGTAGATGAGTTGTATGATCCTTTTGGCAAGGATTTATCACTTTTTAGAACTGGGTAATTTATTAAATATACATCTTGTGGCATCTAATGGTGCTTACGGCAAATAAAATATCTTCATCATTTCATTTTAGAATATCAAATATCACTGACAAATATCATGGTCAGTTATATTGCCTGGCAAATACTACAGAATAGTAGGCACAGATAAACGTAATGAACGTCTTTAGCGTCATTTTATTACACACCTCCTTCAGTTTTCATCGGATTTTCAAAATTCAAAGTTTATTATGTACAAAAATGTATTAGTAATTCGTCTATGGCTTAAATGGAAAATCTCCGATTTTAAGTTTTCATAAAATGACTCTGAAAGCGCGCATCTGCGACGCTCTTCATCAATGTGAAGAGCAATTATAAAGTATGACTGGTGTTAAAACTGTTCGTTTATGTCAGAAGCTGTAGTGTCTATCGCATGAATGAATGAATGAATGAATGAATGAATGATATGATAATCCTCCCAACATCTACTAGGACATGTCTTATCATTACATACAATATAAAAGTCCAAGCATAAATGCTCAAGGACCACTGCAAAGAAGCAGCCAAGGCACTTCAAGGGAAACACCCATATGGGACTCCTGTATATCTATTGTGTGGCAGAGCTATCAATATGTGTATCTAGATTGTGGCACTGGGCAATTCTCAAGCGAATTCAGTGGCAGCTGGTTTTGTGTGAATTGCAGTGTACGATGGGACCATGTCTGAAGTCCACTTCAATATTAAGAACATTTCACTGTGAAGACTATCTCGTTGTGTCTTTATTAGTTAATGTGTAATTATGTAATTGGTGGCTTTTCGGTAGCGGCTTGTAAAGCTTTGAAAAGGACTTTAATCTAGCAAAATAAATGAAGTCTGAGTCATTGTTAAGACCAGTCTGGTATTATTATCATTTTTACTACAAAGACCACCTCATATGAAGACCACGCCACTATTAAAACCACCTCACTAGTAAGACCACCTCACCATTAAAACCACCTCACTAGTAAGACCACTTCACTAGTAAGACCACCTCACTATTATGACCACCTCACTATCAAGACCTTCTCACTATCAAGACCACCTCACCATTAAAACCACCTCACTAGTAAGACCACCTCACTAGTAAGACCACCTCACCATTAAAACCACCTCACTAGTAAGACCACCTCACTATCAATACCACCTCACTATCAAGACCACTTCACCATTAAAACCACCTCACTAGTAAGACCACCTCACTAGTAAGACCACCTCACTATTAAGACCACCTCACTAGTAAGATCACCTCACCATTAAAACCACCTCACTAGTAAGACCACCTCACTATTATGACCACCTCACTATCAAGACCTTCTCACTATCAAGACCACCTCACCATTAAAACCACCTCACTAGTAAGACCACCTCACCATTAAAACCACCTCACTAGTAAGACCACCTCACTATCAAGACCACCTCACCATTAAAACCACCTCACTAGTAAGACCACCTCACTATCAATACCACCTCACTATCAAGACCACTTCACTATCAAGACCACTTCACCATTAAAACCACCTCACTAGTAAGACCACCTCACTAGTAAGACCACCTCACTAGTAAGACCACCTCATTATTAAGACCACCTCACTATCAAGACCACCTTACCATCAAGACCACCTCACTTTTAAGACCACCTCATATGACTATCTGACTGATTAGATCCTCTCAATACTTGTTCAATCTTACATCTCAAGATTAAGACCGATATATTTGACCCTGCTGAACTATATATTGTCATTTTCTTCAAAATTAAGACCATCTCATAAGTAAGACCAGTGCATTTGACCTAAGTATGGTGAAGTATTGGATGGGATGCATGATGAAGTACTTTTAAAAAGACTGTCAGTACTGCACTTCCCATATACTATACACACAGTTTCTAGGGGACCTTTGTGTAGTCTTCCCATCTGAGTCGGTTTTTGTTGGGATTCCTGGACTTTGATTTGATTTTCGTCGAGGGAGACCAAAAGCAGCTGAAAAGACACCGGTCCAGTCCGGAAGAACAAATGTTTTTTAAGAGACCCGTTCGACGGACTGGAGTCACGGTGTGCCCTTCCGTCTGTATATCAAACGAAAAGCGAGCTCTCATTTCTGGATCAATAATTTCTCCTCTGCGAATTAAGCCTCTAGATACAAGGGAAGCGGAGCACCACCGCCTCCCACAAGGACAAATAATTACCAGGACAAATAACCCCAGAGCCCTGGTAAAAGCACAAGGAAAAATAGACCATGCATACAATGTATTAAGCAAGATGGAGGGTCCGGATTCTTGGCTGGGTGCAAAGATGTTATGAGAATATGCTTTTGTTGTTGGGTGAGATTATGGCTAATGAAGTGCTTATGAGGTAATTCTGTGGTCTTATTGTAGCTTAGTAGTTTAGGTTAGATAGATAGACTTTATTCAGTAACATCAAAAGGGTGTACATACAAGACTGAAGAGCAAAAGAAGTACACGGTTTTAGTGCCATTGGGATAGCACACTGAAGTTCGAAAACTTATTTCCAGTGTGGTCCCTTCTAGATATCGTGCAAGATGACATCAAGGTGCAACAAAGGCTGCATATGCCATGTGCATCTTCCATGAGAAGGATAACCGCATGGTTTTTAGCTAGTTATAATGAGGCAAAATCCATGCGTTTTCCATGCGTTTATCCAAATGCATGGAAAACGCATGTGGCACATTTGGCCATGCACCTTGGGTGGCTATTTCATAATTCTGTTGTCCTGCTGTAGCTTAGTGGTTTAAGTATTTGAATTGTTAGATTGTACTTAGTTGAGAGAGACTCAAGCTTGAACATGTTTCCAAACTTGCAAATATAAAGTCATGAATTTGTGTCAATTTCATTGACCACGTTATCTGCAAATCAACATAAAATAATCTATGTATGCCCTTCGGATTAAAACTTGCTGTATTTTGTACAGAAAAAAAAGATGAACATACGATGCCTCTAAGTGTTGACAAATGACTTACAACAAAAACAATTTAATCGATTTCAACATGATTTTTTAGGCTTTACTTCATATCATAGGCTTCCAATTTTTGAACAATTTAAAAAATTTTCATTCAATGAACTACTTGTTCAAGAGTTTCTTTCTATTGATAGAATTACATTCCACCTCCCCTCCTTTAAAATATTTTATTCGGTAACTTTTGAAGTTCAGTCCTGTAACATTCTCAAGAATACAGTAGAACACCATAATTAAGACTACCCAATTTTGAGACAACTAAGACTGTATATAATCATTTCATTTGGCCCAAAATTGATAACAATTTAATAGTTTCAGCATTAAGACCACCTCGATATTAAGACCACTTGATTGATACTGTGGAACCCCACAATTAAGACCAGCTCAATATAAGACCACATCTATATTTAAGACCACCCCTCAAGGTGAAATCAATTATTACATTATACAAAACTTCCAGAATTAAAGACCGCCTCGATATTAAGACCACTTGAGTGATTCCCAGGGTGAGGGCCTAGTCCCAATTCCCGGGCGAACCTTAGTTGGATGGCTGTTTCATCCATCATCCCATTGCCATGGTCCCTGCCTGTCCTAATGAGCCCATCAGGTGCAGAAATACAGGACGTAAAGCTATAATCCACCACCACCCATCAGTGATTACCAAGGGTGGTCTTAATTGTGAGGGTTCACTGTATTGTCTCAAGTGCATCTTAAATAAAACAAGACACTATCAATCTTGCTGGAATCTTTCAAACAATATGTTTTAGCTGTATGTGACTTTTTTACAACATGCTCAAATTGCATAGGTTGTAAAAATACCTGGTTTATGTGGAAACAGATAAGTTGTGACAGCCTTGGTCCCACCTACAATGATTTCTTAAATGTCTGAGTTTTGTGGGATCTGGTTTCAAGGTGACAAAGTGTCCCCCTGTGAATTGGTTATCCTAAACATCAAAGGCTTTTTTTGGTGTATTTTACATCCTTATGCAATTCTGGGATTGTTTGGGGTTGGGAATTGTGGATAAAATAAATGAAATATCGGCAGAGAGTAAAGCTAGATTCAGTGTCATGAAATTGTTTTCAGAATGAGAAAAAATTCACAATCTTATTTATTTATTTAATTCAAACAATCTAAATCAATTTGATATCATGTAATTATTTTGTTGTTCATATTAAGGTATATCGTGTAAGTTATTAATGTTTATAATCATATTCAATGTTTAATTCCCGAGCCTAAGTTGGATGACTGTTTCATCCATCATCTCATTGCCATGGTCCCCGCCTGTCCTAATTAGCCCATCAGGTGCAGAAATACAGGATGTCAAGCCTTATTCCATTCAAGCAGGGAAAACTTTGGTGTTGGGAATGGCTTATCACCAAGCACTAAGACCGGTAAAATTGCTTTAGGGTGGTTTAATGACAAAGTTTAGTGTATATTTTAAATATGGTATTAGTAAAGCAGAAGTAAGTGGATTAAGTTTACACAAAAACATTTCATCAGTCAGGCTGTGAGTTCACCTCGAAAACATTTTGAACGTCTTCCCTTTATATGTTCATATTTGACAATAATCATAGCAGCATAATAAAGCTACTGAAAGAAGAGTGTCAGAGAAGATTGTACTTAGATAGCAATAAGGTTATCAAATATTAAGAAATACATTTATACTCTGCAATTCTCCTAAATGTTATGGCTATCATTTTAAACACCTGTGAGTGCTGGCTGCATTGAACACATATTTTTTTATATTTACCTGATGTCTTTAATTGTTAACATAATTGGTGGAGTGCAGATCATGTCCATGATCTTGTTAAGGATGAGAGCATTGCTAAACTTTGCAAATTGTGAAATTTAGAAACATGTGGTAATGGCATACATACATGTGAAATCAGATAAAAAAAAGATTAAAAAAACAACGACATGTTTTATGGGACATGCAATAAAATGTTGGGATGACAAATTTAAGAATTGTTCATTCACTTCATAGATTGTATAGATTTAATAGAGGCATATGATCCTGTGAAATCTAATATATGCGGTTATCTAATACCACAATCTGTAAAAAGACAACAAAGATGGATAGCAATTTAATAGAAATAACACCTGACACCTTCAATACAACTATTTCTCGTAAGGTGGTCTTGAAATGCAGGGAAAAAATAATCACTCAAAAAACGTTGCAAGTGTATCACATTAAGTCCTGTTGAATTATAAATGTCAACAGAATTTTGCCATGCTTTAAGAAGAACTATTGTGGGGTATTGTGTTTTTGATGGTGTTTTTGTCATTTTATTGCGTTTTTCGTTATTTTTATTCCCTTTTTTGACAATCGGAATAGAAAATAATGACAATTTCACAGAATAAGACGTTTCTCGAGCAGAATGGAATGTATGAAAAAACCCTATTGTCATTGTTTTTTTACAATGTTTTTGCCAAATGTTTTTGCCAAATGTTTTTGCTACTGATGTTTTCCCAAGATATCTTCTGCAAACATCAGAGACAAGCACATGTTCTCCACACACAACACACATCACGCGGAGACAGTAATGGGATCATTGGGAGGCCTTTGACAATGTTGCATCTCTGTTAAAAACCACGAAAAACTTTGATAATGGAACAGTCCATCATTCTGTTCTGGTACTATATTGTTGTCTGCTAACCCGTAATTACATAACTTAAGAAGGGGGGAAAAGCCAAATCGTTTATTCTTGACTGACAAGTAGTGTGTACATTGTCAGATGTTTTATTAGGAGCTCAGGAATGTTTTTACAATGGGATCTCTTCATTAAGATCACATATACATGGAGACAGATTACTGTCTTTAGTAGTGAAGTGATCTCAATAACGAATTAACTATATTTTATTTAGTGATAATTTGCCTTAAAATCAGGGTGGGGGCCTAGCTTAGAGGTAGCGCTCTGGGCTTCCAACCACTAGGTCCCGGGTTCGATTCCCGGTCGAGCCTAAGTTGGATGGCTGTTTCCTCCTTCGTCTCATTGCCATGGTCCCTGCCTGTCCTAATTAGCCCAACTGGTGCAGAAATACAGGACGTAAAGCCCTAATCACACACACACACACTTGCCTTAAAATCACATGGCTAAAAGACTACCTCACAATTAAGACTAATGGTATTTTTACTCAATTGTAGACTTGCTATTGGACTGTAATTTATCTCACAATTAAGACCACCTCACTATAAGATTTATACCTATGACTTTAGCAGCAAACGTGCGATGTTTCGTGACACAGTAATATTACCATGTCTTACATGCTTAGGGGTTTATATATTTCCCCGCTAATTATTAGGTAGCAGGTTCGAACCGCGGTCATTAATAGCAGCCGCCATGGCATGGAGGAGTTGGGCAGATCCTCTTCAACCATTGCCTCACCCCACCTAGGTGTAATGGGTACTTGGCAATGAACAACCACAGTGATGGCACTGGTGTGAGCTCTTTAGCCACAACAGTTAATTCTCTGCTCAAGGCTGAATACTCCCGAGGGAGTGAAAAAGACTCTCGAATGCCTGCCAACCGTGTAAAATTTGGTAAAGTCAGCCGATGTCTGAATTGAAACCGATAAAATTTAGATTTACAATTATTATTAATCGCACTTGATCTTAATATTGGTAATGAGGTGGTCGGTGTGTTGGTTTACACTGTATAGACATTCAAAATCTTTCGGTGGGCAAAATAAGATGTTAAGGATACATTTTTTACTATGCATGATCTCTTCAAGTCTTTAACTCCCTTGTCTTCATATGTAATGCTATAGGGACAAATTATATGATCATATTCGCAATAAATGATCTTAAACATGAAGCAGGTATTGTACCATGACACCGCAAACTTGTTTCTTTCTTCTAGTCCTGCCCATTCTGGGCGACCAGCATTGTGTGGAGTATAATGTTAAACTTGCAAATAATAATTCATTTCAGTCATGCTCACTAGGTTGCTACAATAGCAAAAGATACTAAAAGAAGAAACCCAGCAGATGACAATGTTATCCAACATAACAAGTAAATTGCATACCACAGGAATAAAGACACGTGAAATGATATGATGGTGCAAATTATTTTTTATTTGTTAAACAGGGAAAAGTGGATTTTCATGGAAGGTTCTCTATATTTCCACCAGGTGGCTAAAACAGAATACAGCAATTCTATTGGCTGAAAAGTTCCCGCCCTTGGCTGTGATTGGCTGAAGCAAAGTGCGTCCTAGCAGCAGTATTTTTAGTGCATTTTAATGTATATTAGACACTTTATCATTAAGATGATTTTTGTTATTTTTCTGAAAAATTTATATTTATGGAATCAGTTAGTTATTACCTACTGTGTCTGAAAAGCAAAATGAGTAATACGAGGAGAGGAAAGACTTATGTCTTGCTGAATTCAGGGCTGTTCAGTGAAAAGACTCTATTGTATGACATCTTGTAGCATGATGGGTCTAAAATAGATTGTAAAGGAGTAAAAGTCCTAAAAAATAAGAATGTAAAGCGAGTTAATTTTTTTCCATTCATTTTTATTTGTACTAGTCAGTGAGAAATGAGAATTATTTACAATTAGAACAGTTCACCATTCCTTTTTTATATTGGGTTTTTGCAACCTCAAAATTGGAACCAACTGTATTATTGTCATTGTAACTTACCTCACCAATAGATATATATAATTTTATTGACATGATATTATCATAATTGATACATTTGTCAAATAGAGATAGACAGACAGACAGATAGATAGATAGATAGATAGATAGATAGATAGATAGATAGATATGGGGCATGCAGCTCTCCAAGGCAAGTTCTAGCCGCTATTGAAATTTGATTGATGAGGTGAGAGAGAGGAGTCCACCCATGATACACATTTACCCCATGGGTGGTATCCTTTACTTGCCTCATCATACACACAAAGTACAAGGGTCGCCAATTTAACATCACATCCGAACGACATCCAGCTGGGATGATGCTCATGAAGGGTCCGGCATTGAACCTGGGACCTTCAGAGGAGCAGGCGAGCGTCTTACCACTAGCCGCATTATGATGGGATCTATTGTATGTATATTGTTTAGCAGACAATGTCAGAAAGTTGCAAAGTGACTATGCATTAGCCATCGACTTGATAAATTGACACCATCTATATCTTTCCTATTCATGAGCATGCAAATGCGCAATCAACTAATATTCATCTTATCGCAAACTATCACTATTCCACACCCATCCAAACAACATCCTCACCCACATCTTGAATTCAGTCTTCCCATATAAATATGGTGATCTTTCATAGCCGTGGTACTGTCCCTCGGGCATTGCCATTGATTTATGCGGCTGTTCTATCGAGCAGTATGTCCGACAGTTTTCATGCCATGCTCTGCTCATCCAGCATGAAACGAGAAACAAAAGGCCGTCAGAGATTATCAGGCCTGCACACCAACGTCGATGTTAGGAAGTTTGTCATTGTGCTATCGAATGTTCTTGATAAATTTCAGGTTACAAAAGCGGCATAGTGTTTTATAATTATACACTCAGTTGCAATCATTTATAAAGCACTTCTTGAAAGTATGAAGTCTTACTAATGATGTTACTAGACTCAATTACCACAAAATTGGAGATGACATTGTCTCGTCTTTATTTTATACTAATAGAGTTTGTGACTTTGTGAGTACATTTTGTATGCAATCTAATTTGATTATCAAAGAAATCAAATGAGTCTTACTTGAGCAAGATACCACTGTTTTCTTTATAATACCAAACAACACATTGTTTCCTTGGAGGCGGTATAGTCAATGCAGGAATATTATTGTCCATGAAATTTAAGCGATAAAGAATAGCCATAATTCGGTAGACAATCGTGGTGATATTTTCTTATAAACAAAGGTATGTTTGGAAATACTTTTCGTTTCTTTTATTATGGGTGACATAATGGGTTAGATGTCACACTCATACATGCCTTGGAATGGAAAATAGTGTCAAGTACATCAACCTTTTGTGTGTTCCATTACATTCCTTGCTGAACTCTGTCCAACCCTGCACCCTAGTGCATGATATTAGCAATACTGGAGTCCTAACATTGTGCAGTCTTGATATTATGACAAATCACTGGGTTCTGGCTGCTCCCTGCCTGCCTAATTAAATGAACACGGACTGCTGGTGAACTTTTAGTGTGAGGCTGCTCCTGTTTGATGAGGCTTGGCCTTGGGCTGTATCCCTCATTGATTCTTGCTGCCCCTGACACTAGATCAGCGAGATTACTGTCCCACTGAGGTTGCAAAGAAAGTGTATGGAGAGAGGGAAGCGCCCTGCACTATTCCATTTCAAGGCACGTTCTGTATTGTGTGTTTAAGTAGAGGAACTCCAGCAAGCTTTGGAGCTTCAAAGAAGACTTCTATTGATATATTCAGTTTGAATAAGCCTCATACAGTGTCAAATGGATTACTTTAAATAAGAAAACATGCCCAGAATAAAAAGGGCTTTATCTTAGGTGATTTTCCAGCAATAAAACTGGCATTCAATCAGGCTATTAAAGAAAGTTGGAAGTAAGAAGATGGAAGCTGGGCGGGAATTGGCTAATCAGATAAATTAACCATTTTCAATAGATTTATAGATAGATAGACAGACAAATAGGTAGATACTAGATAGATAGATAGATAGACAGATAAACGGAGAGATCGAGAGGAAGATAGATAGATAGATAGCTAGACAGACAGACAGACGACAGACAGACATATAGATAGATAGATATATAGAAAGACAGACAGACAGACAGCTAGACCACTAGGCAGCTAGACAGCTAGACAGACAGACAGACAGACAGACAGACAGACAGACAGATAGATAGATAGATAGATAGATAGATAGATAGATAGTGTTGGTCAGTTTTTTGGTTGCTTTTTGGGATGGTTGGTTGTTTGATTTGCCAACATGTCAGTTGGTATATTTTTGGTTGGTTTGTTCTGAAATCTCTTCCGCTTGGATTGAAAATTCATGTAGACAAGAAATGAGTGATCACACAGAAAAACACGAATAATTAAACGTTAAGTAATTTGTTTAATGTATATAACTGTGATGCTTAGCAAGAAATGATCCAAACAACATCACTGTAAGCAATAAAGGATGGTCTTAGCAGCTTTTGCATGTGCTTTCTCAGCAGCAGCAGCAGCAGCAGCAGCAGCAGCAGCATTAAAAGCTCCAGCAATGTATAGCTTTCCTGTTGGCTTCTCCACGGCGTTAATGACTTGATGGATGGCTGACAACAACGAATCTTTCCAATTCATTTTGCTGAGAATTCCAATTAAGATACTTTCTCAGATACATTTTTATCCCTGGAGGATACTTGAGATAGCTACCAAAGCATTATTGCTATCCAACATGCTGATATCAGACAGACTGCTGGGAAGTTATTCTTGAAGAAGTTAGATTGGCAGCGAGTTAAAACTAGAAGTGCCTGGAGGTTTGTAGACTTAAATCTATCTTGGAGTTATATTAAATGGAGATAGACATGCAATTGAGACAGTATTTTTCAAAATAAACATTGAGAAATTACTGCAGGCTAGAATTAGCTAGACCTCTATTAAAACCAACTAGCTGTAGTTGTCTACTGGAAGCCCCAACTAAAATGTTCCATAATGATGTATATTGAATACAGCTGTATTAGGTAAATCTGTGTCCCTGTGTTACGTCAAATGAAATACCCCACCTATGGTGTAAATATGTAACATGGTGTTGAATCTAAGCCTTATCTCATCATTACGTCTGCTTATGGTAGCTGGTAATATAAGCTGACTAAGCTTATGACGAGTGACATTGATACTGTGTGTCGTCACCAAGTGACCTAATTTTGGACATTCTTTGCTAGTTTACCTACATTAAAAAAATGTTTGGTTAAACTATATAACTGACAGGCTAAGTATAAACTTAAGGAATCCTCTCTTGGAAATACAAGAGAAATGGATTCATGTTTTTCATGTTTGAGTTGTAGTACATGTTTTTTGATTACTAGGCAATTTATTTGAATTGCCTGCTTGTCAGAACCTAATTATTCTGTAATTTTATTGTCAGACATTCAAAACCATAAGCCTAGATGCTATAAGAGAAATTAATTAATTTACTTCAGATGAGTAAACGAGCAAAACATGTACATAATTAGGTCGATGGGCTGTGAGGTGACGACACTCAGTGTTTAGACAATAAACAAATAATACCAACATCAGTGAGGCTTTTCAACCTTGTATCACAATTATTTAAATATATTTTCCTGAACCGTTAGTTTCAGTTTTCTGTAAGACACTTTATGGTCATATGAGAAAGATTTCATATGATTTTGATTCAATTATGTGCCATTTATCATATTAATACAGTCGTAGAAGGGAATTTCCAAGAGAAGTGTCAGATCTTGGGCTGAGGACTTACTTTCGAGAGCACCTGCATACATTACTCAATAGAGTCTACCCTTTCATGTTGGCATCATTTGTCCCCATACTGAATGGCATAATCATTCTGCATGTCATTTATTGCACATGTCACATGCACAAAGGCATCCTGGCACTTGACACCATGTCAGACATGCAAGACATCACTGACATGTGACATATTTGGACATATTAACATTGACATATGTGACAGCCTTTTGTATGCTTATTAATTCAATGATTAATGATTCCATATCAAACTTGCATGAATATTGCACAGACCTAAGGGCTGTTTTTCTAAAGTAATTGAATACATTGTGAGTGCCCATCCATCTTAAAAGAACAAACTTTTCTGTTTATCTTGCAAGTACAAAACGAGTTTAGGGTATTTTCATGATCAAACGGAATACCATATTGAATGCTTATGTTACAAGAATAATGTTTACTTTTTTTGGAAACCCTTCGAGTTGTCAGATAACTTTCTGAACATTTTTTTGCCATGTACATAATTATTGTACTCTTTCTTTGATCTCAAGTGTTATGTAATTGATTGCTTCCATTTGGATCCAACCTGCTAATTTGTTTTTTTAATGCATTTTTTTTTATTTTGTAAGCAGATACACTGCTCAGGAGGCTATCTTATCTATCATGATACAAACTATTGCAAAGAGTCTTTAATTCAAGCGAAGTTGTGTAAAATATTTCACAGAAATGTGACTCCAGTTAGAACAATTATTTACTTCAACCTACTTGTTGTTTAGTTAATAAAATACAACATTCTTTAACACAAGAAAAATATCGAAACAACAAATTTATTTCAATTCTAGTTTGTCAAAATTAAGAAGTTTATCTTTTTGAATAATTTTACTGATAAATGAAATTTCCCTGGAAACTTTCTTATACAACAATGAACAGTTCAGTGGAAATATCTGTATATTTTGGTTCAGGACAAAAGGTATTGATAAATATCTATAGAATTAACATGAAGTATAGTTTCCTTTAATTGGTTTTGTAGATAGATAGATAGATAAATAGATAGATATGGGAAGTGCAGCCCTCTAAGGCAAGTTCTTGCCGCTCTCAAGGGTTGGTCGATGTGGTGAGAGACAGGAGGAGTCCACCCATGTTACACATTTACTCCATGGGTGGGATCTTTTACTTGCCTCAACGTAGACACTGAGTACAAGGGACCGCCAATTTAACGTCTCGTCCGAACGACATCCAGCTGGGATGATGCTCATGAAAGGTTGCCCGGGCCTGGGATTGATCCCGGGTCCTTCAGAGGAGCAGGCGAGCGTCTTACCATGAGACCACCCAGCTGCTGTAGACTGAGTGAGCATGAAATTGCCTAAATTGAATTATGAGCAATTAAAGTTCAGTTTGCACTCAGGAGGGAGTTAACTAACATTTCTGTTGGTTCAGAACAATAGGAAAACTGTTTAGGAGAAAAATTGAATTATGACTTGAGTGTGTTTTAGGTGATGCAAATATGATGCAATGAACTTCTTATTCTTCCTGCGAATGGATTCTGGCTGTCAGACCTATTATTACATACACAGGCTTGTCTTCGTTGGCCTTTAGTTACAGACTGGAACTAAAACAAGAAAATTATATTATTATTAAATTCATCTTATCATTACGTCTACCTCAGGCAATGGTCGAAACTGGTAAAACGTCAAACTAATTTAAAAACACCAAGATACAAATAATTTACTTGCATGAACTTATCAGAAGGGTATATTTGCAAAGTGACATTAATTGGTCGATATACTCTGAGGTAGCTAATGAACAGTGTTGGTGCGAGATATTATGCTTGATATTTGCATAAACTAATAAGTGATATAATATGTATCTGACTTTCTGATATCAACATATTCTCACTATTTTAAAACCAGTGCATTTGGTTAAGTATATACAGGATTGAAAAAAGTTTTTGCATTACCATTTAAAGAGCAATATTTTAAAATAATCTCTAAATTAGGAGGATGTCAAACTATATCTGGTGTGTGAGAACTGTTTAGCAACACTGCATCCCAGATAGCATTCCAAATTGGCCCAGCATCGTCTCCATATAGGCCACTGTGGTTACAACATCGTATCAACATCGCCGACATCGGGCCGAAGTTGAAACAATTTGGAATGCTGTCTGAGATATATTGTTCAACTGACCATGGCAATTTGCCCACCGTTGATCTCTGTCATAATCTGAAGTTGTGGCACACCATGGGACATTATTATTGTTCCGGTCAGTGCATGTCCATCTGCAATCAAACATGTTATTGCAAAATCTACATGATACTTCTACGTATGTGAGAAAGATTTAAAAGGTGGTACATGCAGAAAATTTCAGAAATCTTCATGATTTGGAAATTATCATGTTTTATAAATAAATACTGTACTAAAAGTTATACAAAGCAGACCCCAACAATTGTAATAAGTCAATAGAATATATTATAATGGAAATAATAATATTACATACAAGTTTAATTAGACATAATGACTATGAAGATGTGGAATAATGAAAGATTAAAATAGCAACACAGGTTCATAATGTAATTTAACAATATAAATAAGGGGATTGGAGGCCTGGCTCAGTGGTAGCACGCTGGGCATCCAACCACTGGGTCCTGGGTTCAATTCCCAGTTGAGCCTATATTGGATGGCTGTTTCGTCCTTCGTCTCATTGCCATGGCCCCTGCCTGTCCTAATTAACCCATCGGGTGCAGAAATACCGGACGTAAAGCCCTAATCCACCACCACCACCGACAATATTAATACAATCAATTAATCAGTCAATTAAAATGAATATTCAAAGTATTTTACCTGAATCCATTGTTGTACCAGTAAGGAAAGTGGCAGGGGGTCCCTCCATTGTTGCCACCATATGTATACACTGTAGCTAAATTGAACATTTTGGATTCATTAATAAACCTAATTGAAGAAAGAAATATATTGTATTTGAAGTTATTTTGTTATTTCTAATGAAATTGTCACCAGTAAAAACATTAGCATCATTAAAGCTGGATTGTCACTCAATATGCCAGTGGACAAAATTAATAAATAAACTTCACCTAGTATTTAATTTTTCATGCCATCAGAAATCCAATATGTAAACAAACCAAGTTATGACAGCAAAATACTCGACAATGGGCGATGATGCCATTTCCATTGTATTTCCAATGTTTTGATCTTGAATTCTTTCAATGTATCATTAATTTTTTGTAATTAATGCCTGATAGATTCATTAGCTTACACATATTTAGTGTGCCTTGATCAAATAAGGTGATTTTCAATCATTTGATGAAGTTTTAGAAAACAGTAATTTTGACAGACATTGGAGCTTTAATATCTCTTATTAGAACTGAAGAACTAGACAGGCATAACTGGAGTGCAAATAACACAGGACCCTGTGTTGGCCACTGGGGTTCGAGGTCTTCACTAACAGTGTTACCTTGCCACGAGGAGGCTCTGGACATTGGGAAACCATTACTTGTCTTTATGGAACAACATGCTTATGTCATGCCGGTATTCATATTATGTGAAGACTAATTACAGACCGTGTGATGTATGCAATCAATTTTGTCAATACTACATGGCCAAACGTGCCAGGTGCGTTTTCCATGAGAAGGATATATGCATGGAAAACGCATGGTTTTTAGCTAATTATAATGAGGCAAAAACCATGCGTATAAACGCATGGAAAACGCACGTGGCACAATTGGCCATGTACATCTGTGATCTTTTCTTTGTGATAGAGCTCTGCAGACATTCATAAATTTACCAACACATTCATTTCATTAAAAAGTGTATTGGCAGTTTCCGCACATTCATTTAATCAAATATGATTATTTTACATTTTAAGGTGACTCTGCATAGATGGGTCATTTCCAGATAGCATTCCAAATTGGCCCAGCATCGTTTCCACATCGGCCACTGTCATTACAACATCGTATTAACATTGCCGACATCGCGCCGATGGCGAAACGATTTGGAATGCTATCTGGGTTATAACTTTAAATAATTATTGTTAATTAACTAATTTATTATCATTATTTATTCAAACTTCTATAGCCCTGTCCCATCACAAAGCACATATATTAATATCTCATAATCTCATTCCTCACCTTCTTGATGGTATGTCAGCATAGCGATTTTTGTGGTAACAGCAGGTATTGTAGAAGTAAAATTAGCACTTAAAATAACTAAATAAAGTGCTCATGTGACGTTTATCATTGCTTTGTTTTGTTTGAAAACAGTGAAACAACTATTCAATAACTATTCAATTTGCTCAACCAGGCAAGAGTTTTGACCAACACAGGAATTATCCTAAAATGTTGATTACACTGTGTTTTATAAACAGTGGAGATTGGTTGGTGATACTCAATGGTCTTTAACTTATAACAATAACAACCAATGTGACATGGCAGAAGCACTTTAAAAGAAAATTTGTATTATTGCCAGTGTAACCACATTTCTGCTAGGCACTATAAGCTATAATACTTACATAATGGGTAACTGCAGAAGCCCCAACTTCCTTGGTAGTGGGGTGTTGTGGAGCACCACAAGTAATCTGCTTCAACACCAATACATTGGTGATAAGTGACACCATTGTAAACAAAGGGAAAGACACATCTCTGTCCATAATATGCATTCGTTGGGGTTGTAACAACCACTGAAATAAATGATCCATGAAATTAATTTCACAACTGCTTCATTAAAATTTAAGCTCTATCTTTTTACAACCTTGTTGAATATTGGGGGAGAGGTACTGCCAACATTGCCAAAAAATATCTCAAGACTAATAAGATGGTGTGGCATATTGCCAAAAAATATCTCAAGATTAATAAGATGGTGGGGCATATTGCCAAAAAATATCTCAAGAATAATAAGATGGTATTGCATATTGCCAAAAATTATCTCAAGACTAATAAGATGGTGTTGCATATTGCCAAAACATATCTCAAGACTAATAAGATGGTGTTGCATATTGCCAAAAAATATCTCAAGAATAATAAGATGGTGTTGCATATTGCCAAAAAATATCTCAAGAATAATAAGATGGTGTTGCATATTGCCAAAAAATATCTCAAGACTAATAAGATGGTGTGGCATATTATTATTATCAATTGAATAGTAATTGGTGATTCTGTAATTAGTAACAGTTCGATGCCTTACCTACACAAGCCGGGTTTTCACCACCTATGAGATGAAAACAGAAAATTATATTGTTCTAAGAATATTTGGCTGATCGAGACCAAACTTTTGTTGATTAGTTAAATACACCACATATCTGAATGAAATTAAATACATTCTGGGTAGCTCAAGAAACTCTTCCTAACCGCACGCCACTGTCCGCTCTTGTTCATGTTGTGACTTCTTAAAGTGAGCGAACAGCAGATCTTTTAAGCTAGGTAATACCCAGACAGCATGGTAAGTCGGCCCAACATTTTCTCGATATTGATTCAATGTCGGCCACAGTGGCCCATTGTCGCACCGATGTTGCATGCAGGCGCGGATCCAGGAAAGTATTCAAGGAGGGGTTGACAAATAAAAATGTATTGCAGGGACCGCTGAATTTTTTAAATATTTTTAAATTAAAATGTACTAGGCCAAGAAGGGGGCCCTTAACGGTTGCAACCCCCTTCCTCCTAAATCCGCCACTGGCATGATATTTTGACGCTTTCTTATTAAAAAAACACTTCAAGAACTGAACCACAAAAGTCTGTACTGATATATTAGAATCTGCAGAAATATAAGTAAAAAAGAAATGGTACCTATTAGTGTAATCTTTTCGGTGTAAAACGCTTCCTCAGCCGCGGGTTGAGCCACTACTGAACCGGAGTTGGAGTAGTCCACTAACTCACATTGGTTACTCCTGGGAAAAGAACGAAATCAAGGCATCCAGGTTCCCTCTCATGCACTTTATTTAACAATGGGTTGTTTTACCAATGATTTGTCAAAAGGAACCTATTTGACCAAGGTTAGAATTGTTAATAAAGAAGCCGAGATATCGGTTAACCGTGTAACTATTTTTGATTGAATTAAGGCCTAATCCGAGAATAATGATGATAAAAGTGACATGTTGCAAGTGGAACATTTGTGCAGAATGGCCATGAAATTATCAAACCAATGGAATAAATTGATTGTCACACTCCTTTCACAAACTGATTCAGTGCTAGAAATTGTCCTTGTTTCTACGAAGGACAATTATAGCATAATTTGCATGTGAAGTCCATAATTCAAAATCAGTATTAATAATTTAATTTTTATAGCGTAATATCCATATAATAATATGCAAAAAAAAAAAAAAACCGCTTTTACAATCAATATCTCATAAGAGATATTAAAAACTATTTTGAAATTATCAAAAAGTAAAAACAAGTGTAAAAGTGTTATGAAAATATAAAACACAAAATATGAAAATATGGGCATAAAATCTGGAAAAAGTCTCTTTGAATAGATAAGTCTTTAATTTTGATTTAAAAAGTTTAATTGATGGCACAGACCGCATATATATACCAGCAGTACAAATATATTCAATATAGTTAACATAAAAATCAGACTATCAGTCCAGGTGGTCAATAACCTTTGTTGGTTATAATAATCATACTAACAATTTGGTAATAAGGTGCAACTAATACAGAAAATTATTCCAGAATTTTAACAAACTGCATAAATTTTGTCGAGTAACAAAGGAGAAATGTACATAATTTTTACTACATACCTTAGTACACAATATTTTTAAACAAGTTACAAGATCTGGCCTTGCAAAGTTTGCTGTCTCACCAAAATTTAAAAAAGAAAAGCCTGTTTTTATATTTTGTATACTGTAACTTTGCAACCGTTGCTCATAATATCACCTTATTGTCTGCCGATCTTCCCCACTATATGTTTTACAGGGCCCAAACTTTGTTCGTTGTCAGAATGCATGTAATGATGAATTACACAAGTCAGCGCACAAGATGCCCAAATATCTTCATTATTGGTGGATTAGGCCTTAACCATTTTTGATGATTCAATTGACCTGTCAGATGGTAAAGTCCCATATCTCGCTTGGACATTCTTTCCAGTTTACCCTAAAATCGTTGTTGGTCGCATATTGATTAAAAAATTGGTTAACACAACCAACCTGCTTTCATAGTGCGCATATCATGAAAAAACCTTTAATAAAAGTGCACCCCTATGAGAAAAGCAGATTTGTTTGGCAGATTTTTCTGGATTATGTGACATAGTTTCAGCCTTGTTTTAACAGTCTATGAGTGCAATTTCACATTATTTTAATCAAATGTATAAATTTAAAATGTAAAAATAACCTATTATCCGAAATTCAAAATATTTGTAGTAGATTTTTCTGCCTTGGGAATTCCCAGATGTATTAGATTTCGGGTGGTACTTTAGAGATCAGACTATCCTGACACATGATAAGAATGAGAAATAATAACTGACCAACCTTTTAAAATTGTAACCTCTACAAGTAGCATTCAGAGAACAGTGTCTTGCACAGTGGAGCTTGTTTCTAGCTTGATATGTGGCTAGTTGGGTCCCAGATGTCACGAAGGCTTGATTCTTGCGCATGTTGTATTTGAAAGTCTGCAGAGGTTTCACACTGGAACTGTTCACTGTTACTATCAGGCATGACGTCACAATGAAGATGAAGAAACAAACCATGTTGTTTTGTTTGTGATGAAGCCAGTCGTGATGAAGAATTTTCAATATCTAACCAGAACGGAAAAATTGATTCATGAACATTTATGTAATTATCAAATCTGCATACACTTAATTTATATGTAAGAGATAAAAACCCCTATAAGTGGTATAACTAAAATGGAACAGCATGCATTTAAAGAATGTATTAGAAGAAAGATTATGTGAAATACAAATGAATGTAAAGAGAGCCATATATGAAATGGTTGTGAAATATACGACTCAATACTAATAAATTTACTGAAAATAATGTTAAATTTTCCTCTATTTTGGAAACCTTGGTAAGTCAGTTTTTCATTTGAAATCTTTATTGCATCCCAACTATCCATAACTGTTTGTGAGGCGATGACCCCTGTTGTTCTAAAGTTCAGGAAAACCCCAACAATTTTCAGGACTGGGAAAGATGATGTTACTTACATTAACCAACATAAAAGTTTGAAAACAGAACAGTTATAATTATTGCTCACGAGTTATATTTTAAAAGCCTGTGATGAACATCTTTCGCAGTTATGTTAACAAAATTTTCACGAGCATATATCATTCATAAATTGAAGGTTATAACGTCAACACTTTGTCGTCACCTCGAAGTCTAGCGACCTAATAGCTAATGTTATTAAAGGTCTAACAATGAAATTAAAGAATAATTAGATGGTCATGTGCTGAGTTTACGCAATTCTTGTTCTGACAAGCAGGCAATTCAGAAAAATTGCCTCAACTAAAAAAATATGAATCCATTTTCTTATATTTTTAAGAGAAGATTTCTTAAGTCCATACTCACCATATTGGCTACATAGATTAACCAATCATTTTGTTTAACTAGGTAAACTAGCAAAGAATGTCCATAATTAGGATGCTAGGCTGTTAGGTGACGCACACAGTGTCAATAAGCATGAGTGGGTGGGCCACTGTTCCATGTTAACACATATTTTGCAAATATGAGATACATGTTACTTATCATAATTTGCAATTTTCAACATTACTCATTTATGAAATTTCGTTATATAAGTGTCATGCAAAATGACTTAAAAAATCTAAAACAGCAAAACATGTATAACAACCTACCTGTGAGTTGGAGTCAGAAGTATCTCTCAATGAATGCATAGAGTTACTGCTTCTAGGCACTGGCAGGCAGTCATTGATGTTCTGTAAATCATGCTCTAAATGTCATTGGACATTATGACCTGCAGTTACTTTTAATTTCTGAGAACTCATTAGCATATCATTGGGTTATGATCCTGGCTTAAACGTTCGATGGCTTTTATGGGCAGTCAGTTTTTCATTTATAATCTTTATTGCATTCCAAGTATCCATAACTGTTCATGTGGTGACGACCCTTGTTGTTCTAAAGTTTAGGAAAAACCCAACAATTTTCAGGACTGGGAACGATGATGTTACTTACATTAACCAACATACAAGTTTGAAAACAAAACCGTTATCATTGTAGTGTATAGATGGTGGGTGGATTATGGCTTAATCGAACCCGGGACCCAGTGATTGGAAGCCCAGCTTTCTACCAATGAACTAGGCCCCCACCCCTTATTTTTTTTTTATAGAAATTGATAACTCATTTGTGATGCTGTAGTTGTAATGTTTTATGGTGATTAATGGACTGACCAATAGATTGGACTTGGTGGACAATTGTTGACCATGGTCACTATTGGTCAGCTTCTATTGTAGTGACTGAAGTATGCCATTGTCTAGTGGTTAGGGTCTAGGTGTTTGCTATTCGTAAGGTTGTGGGTTCGAACCCCCACCATGGTATCGAGGGAGTTGGGCAGATCCTCTTCAACCTTTGCCTCACCCCACCCAAGTGTAACGGGTACTTGGCATTAGGCAACCACAGTAATAGCACTGGTGTGAGCTCTTAAGCCCCTGCAGTTAACCCTGTGTTCAAGGCTGCATGAATACTCCCCACGGAGTTGAGAAAGACTCTGGATTGGCCTGCCAAGGATATATTTGTGAAGACTGTTGATCTTCTGTTGAGTGATAACAGACAATAAACCCAGATAACTACTTACATAAATTTTTTTGAAATTCGTGCTTCAAATCCTGCTCAACTAGGCTGCAAAGGTTGCGTATTGTGGTGTACTCATAATCTATACTTCGAACCTTGTGACATTCCAGTTAATGCAAATTTGCCAAGTTATCGATTAGGGTTTATTGATCATTATTTATGACTGTTGACCATCATAATGTCATAAGATGAAGCACTTGTTGACTTTACTACTGGTTTTGTTAGACTGAACTTTCCCTGGTAACTATGCAACATCATGTTTTTAAGTTAATGCAATGTATAGATGTTTTAGTGTCGACTTGTGTGCATGGGTTTATTTTTTTTCTATTAGGTTGGAATGTATTCTCCAGATCTGTTGGTAAATTTGTAACTACTCAATTTTCAATTTTTTTTCAATTTCTTTATTGACCATGTATCAAATGAAAAACAAAAAAAATAAAAATAAATAATTGCATTCATCAAAATTATCATTAACACGGTTGGCAGACACTATGCAGTGTATATGCCATTACCAAACAATAAACTCTTTCAAATTCATCTCTGCTGGTCTGCCTGCCTGTTTGCTGCACTATTATCATGTGACAACATAGTCCGGCAGTTAATCATTCAGTCAGTCAGTCAGTCAGTCAGTCAGTCAGTCAGTCAGTCAGTCAGTCAGTCAGTCATTCAATCATTCAATCATTCAGTCCAGTCAGTCAGGCTGACATCTTCCTTATTAAACATCTGTTTGTCAGTCAGTCTTTTTGGCTCTTTCTGTCTGACTGTCTTTCTCTCTATCTGTCTATCTATTGTTGCATTTTCTCAGTCTCTTAATTGCGCTTCTGTCTGCAATCATTTGTGCAATGAGGTCTTATTATCATTTAGTCATTAATAATTTACTGACCCACTGACATTTTAAATATGAATATATGCATATCTCTAAATATTCAATGATTTCTAAGAACAAATAGGTCACTACTGTAACGTTTAATCTTTGCCTATTCATTGCTATGCTGGAGCAAATGACTAATGGCTTTCATCTATGTACTTGACCATTATGAGTGACCATCAGATGACCAGCTTGACCCCTGGCTATCCCTGCATCACATAATCAGAAGTGGTTGTCCGGGGCCAAATATTGGGCCCAAGAGGCCATTGTGCCCCATTGTATCCAGGCATAAAGGTCTTGGACTGGCCATTGGTCAAAGATTCCTGGAAAGGAAGAAGCAGTAGTCGCAGCAGCAGCAGCAGCAGCAGCAGCCTGTCTGGATGGGATGGTCAGAGAGTGGGTGTATCATATATATGGGCTGTGTACACTGTACAATATAAAGTTATAGTTTCTGAAGTTGGCCAGGCGCAAATATTGTGGTTTTATGAAAGTATGTAGGTGGTTGGTCATATGGAAAGATAGCAATGAGAAAATTTTATAAAGAGGGAATTATGTTGATTGATATGCCTATTTAATAAAAGGAAAATAAGTTAAAGAGAGGGCTGCGAAAGAGCTAGTCTAAGAACTGTGTTTATTTATGGTGTATTTTTACGTACATGTATACAGCCTAATTTATGATATTTTATCCATAGGGTGGCCTTGTGTCAGCGGCATTAATTGCCATAACAGGGTCTCCTGACTATATTTTTATGTACAATTGATGTACCAAATTAATGTCAAATAAATTTATTGTCTGTCTATATATATATATATATATATTTATATATAGATATAACAAGATTGAACTTTACATTGAAAACTGTACATTATTATGTTGCTATTGTATTGTAACAAATCTTTATCGTAGCTGGAACCTAGTTTTATTTACTACTTTTCTATTATTCTTTAATTGTTACTGTGTGTCATTAACTTTGTATTTTCTGTTTACATTGTGAAACATATGTCATGAATGAAATGAAGCTGTCAAATAAAAGATATATATATATAATAAAGTTATTCAAGGTCAGCATAACAACAGAAGTGTCAACATTTTTATTCTATAAACGTTGGTATTGTCTCCAGTAAATATGCAATAATGCACGAATATAAATATTTTCTTTTGTTTCTTTTGCAGGTAAGAATACCCAACATTCATTTTCTACTGCATCTAGGCATGAAGTCTTGTAAACTCTTAAGGTATGTTATTATTGGTTTGTGTGTTGGTTTGGTTGGAAACAGTCCTGACATACTACAGTCTTGTTTAATTTTTGCAATCCTTAAATGAATTGCATTGCAATGAAGTAACAAGAATGGATGAATAAATTTATGAATTATTTCACCATATCAATTAAGTATTATATCTATATGAAAAATTAGGCCAAAATGGTATCTAATTCATTGGCCCATCATCACCCAGACTGTACAAATTGTACCCCACCAGTTATTCTACCAAAAACCATGCACCCTTCCTACCAAACCATTTCACCCCCTACCATTTCACCCCCTCCACTCCACCCCCTGAGTGCCCTTTTAAGGCTGCTGTTAGATGCTGTTACAAAAATCAATGTTTTGATGTCAGCCGAATTTTGAGGCCTGACAACTGCTCTGGTATCTTACTAATATTGACGTTTTCCAAACATGCTCACAATATTTCTAATCTAAAGCCTGATCAGTTTCTCGTTTTACAGTAATCTGTAATCTAAGGTCTGTTCTGTCTCTTGCTAAACTGTAATCTGCAGTCTAGGCTCTGCTGACTTTCCAGACTGCAGCTTATAACTGGCAGTGATGCCATTTAACAACATCAAAGTCTATTCTATCCACCAATATTGGAGATTTAGCTCAGTGCGACTACGAAGTTCGTTTTTATCAAGGTCAGAAAATTGACAGGTTCACACAAACACTCAGAGATAAACACAGTGAACTGAATTGCCCGAATGATCATAAACCACACTCGGCGTGTGTACTAGTATGCTAATTATAGGCTAGATTACATATACTTTATGTATCTGTTTGGAAGGATGTGGTAAATATAATTAGTGTATAATCGTGAATTAGCATCTTTTGGTGTAGTCTTATCTTAATTGCTACAAAATAATTATGGGGATATTCATTTCATGCTAGGAATTCTCTAAATATTCCTAGTTTTATGTACTGTTTGTATGATGGGTGGGTGGATAAGGGTTTTACGTCCTGTATTTCTGCACCAGTTGGGCTAATTAGGACAGGCAGGGACCATGGCAATGAGACGAAGGATGAAACAGCCATCTAACTTAGGCTCGACCGGGAATCGAACCCTGGACCCAGCAGTTGGAAGCCCAGAGCGCTACCTCTGAGCTAGGCCCCCGCCCTTTACTGTTTGTATGAACCTGTTTACTGTGGAACCCTGCAATTAAAGCAATAACAAATTGTTAAAAGTACCATCACGAAAACAAATACAAAAAGAGTTATTCCTAATGATCAGCTTTGAGATGTGAGTTAGCATAGGCCAGATGTCATTGACATTAAGTGGTTAGGAGAACGATCATAATATATTATAAATAATATTTATGAATAGGCCTACAATGTATAACGCATATAAGTGGACAAAATAAGCCACAATTTGATATATCATGTCCAGAAGATTTTTAATATATAATAATGTAATGTTCGTTGTTGAAACTATTGAGAGTAATAAGTTAAAGAAATAGATAACTTGATATATACCAAAACTTTATAAACCTACTTAGATCGATTAGGACTACATCTCTGCCTTGTGAGGTGGTCTTAATAGTGAGGTGGTCTTAATAGTGAAGTGGTCTTAATAGTGAGGTGGTCTTAATAGTGAGGTGGTCTTAATAGTGAGGTAGTCTTAATAGTGAGGTGGTCTTAATAGTGAAGTGGTCTTAATAGTGAAGTGGTCTTTAGTTGCTGTTTTTACTGTACCTTGCTATTTGGTAAAATAATGTCATTATTTCCAACCCCCCCCCCCCCAAAAAAAAAAAAAAAAAAATCCTGTCAAACTAAAAACCACAATTTCAAGATGACACCGAAGGGTAAACATAGCATATAAAGGGGTTTTCAACTTACTTGCTCATATCAGTGTCTCTTATTATAGATATTTATTTTACCCCATTTGAAGGGTGTCTTTTCTGCCCTTCAATATCACCTGCCAGTACCCCCTGCAGTGCCACAATAAGGGTTTTATTCAACCCTGATCAGGTCAGAACTTGGGAATTTACCCTAAAAGTAAGGTCAAGATTACACACTACAGGGTGTGCAAGAATAAATGGGCAGTTGTTTATAATGTTTGTTGGAGGAAGTTCCATTAAGGAAGTTGATTGAATTAGATTGTTGTGTATAGTCAAGTTAAATGTCAGTCAGTCGGTCAGTCATAGTCAGTCAGACGGTCAATTGGTCAGTCAGTCAATTGGTCAGTCAATTGGTCAGTCAATTGGTCAGTCAATCAGTCAGTCAGTCAGTCAGTCAGTCAGTCAGATAGCATGCTATATTGGATTGACGTTGGCTTGATGTTGGCGATGTTAATACGAAGCCAATAAAAAAATTCAATCCTTATTTGGAATTGTATATGTGTCAATCCAGTCAGTCTGTCAGTCAGTCAGTCAGTCAGTCCCTTTGGGTCAGTCAGGTGGGCCAATTCCAGATAACATTGATTAATAATGCATAAAACCTTATTTTGTAAATTTATATAGAAAACTGCTAAAGAGATATGCATTAAATAATGTTATGAAGTCAAGAATTTAATTCAGTTAGTCCAACAGTCAACCGTCAGTCAATTATTCAATATTGCTAAATTTCATTCACTCTTAGTCAGATTAAATGAATATCTCATTAAAGAATGAATGGATGAATCAATCAATGGATGAATCAATCAATGGATGAATCAATCAATGGATGAATGAATGAATCAATCAATCAATCAATCAATCAATCAATCAATCAATCAATCAATCAATCAATCATTCGTTGGCAAGGCCAGTCATACAACCAGGCAGCCTACAAACCAAATAGCCAACAACTGGAGACAACAGACCTTTACATTTTGTCACCAAATTTAAAGGAATTAAAAAGAAAAACCCCTGGAGAATGTCGACATAAATCCTCTATTTTGCCATTAACAGCAGGAGGTGCTTTTAAAGGAAAGACAAATATTTCTGAAGTTTAACATTTCTTCCTTCAAAAAGGCTTTAAATTCAAACACCACGTATTCGAGGTAACGGAACCAACAAAATAAAACAAAAAGTTCAAATGCAGGTTTGTGAAACCATGAAAAAGAAATGAATGCAGTTTAGGGTTTCTGTTTGGATAGCACACGATAGTTTGGTTATCATGGCCAGGTCTCAAGTTTGTTGTTATTTGAAATACATTGCATGACATGAAGAACTTTCAAAGGGGTTTGTGTTTGGGTAAAAAGTAGAAACTCTTGAAAGAAATTAATGATGTTTTTTGTCTGTTGAATGCGGCATGTGTTCTATAACGGTGGTCTGTGTGTTAAATATGAAAAACAGAAAATGTGAAAAAAAGTTTCATAATGTGATTTTGAAATTTAAGGCTTAATATCAGTGAGACCTGTTGCCATGCATTCAGCCATTCAGTCAGTCAGTCCGTCAGTCAGCCAGTTAGTCAGCCAGTCAGCCAGTCAGTCAGTCAGTCAGTCAGTCAATCAGTCAGTCAGTCAACTAATGGTCATATTGATAACTCAGGCCATAGGAATATTCCCAATATTTTTATGTAAATAAATGTTGTGACCATTCCATTGCATTATTTTCTTTGAATAAAACCATTCATTTCTTTTGTTGTTACAACTTTCACTTTTTACATATGACTGTCCTCTTCAGTTTAATGTACCATTTAAACTAATACCAAAGAACAGGTATTTTAGAGTAACTGATACGAAATGCTGTTCTCAAGAAGTATGGTGAATTAGATCACTAGTACTTTTATTTAGTATTCAAATTTCCTCCTTTGTACCCTTTAGCTAGGGCCATTTAAAGTGCATTCTACCCCCAGGCCTTGCTCACGCCATGTAAGCCCTTTTCAGAGCAATTTGCACAAATTATCACCTTCTCAGATAAGGCATAAATAGCTAATGTATTATAATGGTTTTATGTAGCCCAATGGTAGCAATTCTGTTGTTGAATTGTTGGCAGAAAGGGCTTGGAACAGCTGCTAGAAAATAATAAAGATGAGGTAAAGAAATGCAGTAATGGTCAGTCAGTCAGTCAGTCAGTCAGTCAGTCAGTCACTCAGACACTCAGTCACTCAGTCACTCAGACAGGTAAATTGCACATGACAATATATATTTTATAGCTTATTACATAAAATAAATTTTATCTATCCATAATTTTGGGCAGTATGAATTATAATATGAGAAAGTCATAGTATTTACAATTTTTGTTTATAATCCTGAGGTTTAAAATCATTTAAAGAAACATATAATCAAAAACCCAATGCTAAATTTCGCATATGAAGGTCTACATAGTTTTCATACATACACTACCTATGATATTTGTATTGTTACAGATTTCATGCATGGTTCAGCAGAGCTATAGTGTCTGTATTGTGAAGTTCATATAAACAATAACAAGTCTTTGATGTTTAGGAATTTTATGTATTTTACCCTCGTGGGTTTGGGTACAAGGTGTTTATCATGTATCCTCCATGTTCTGTTCAAAACCCCTTTTTGATTCATTGATAAACAGAAAACCTTTGATATAGTTCATGATAGTTGAGTAGGTCTATTGTCATTCACCCCATCAAAGGCTCTCCTTGTAGACTTCTATGGAATGAGCATACACTGGTCTCTATGATATTATTCACTTGATCAATTCTGTTTAATGCTGAGAGACAATCATTCATCACTTCTTAGAAGTCATTCTTATTCTCTCTGATCTCGTTTGATTCCAGACATATCCAAGATTTATGGAACCAAACAAGAGCAGCTTTGTATTGGTGTTTCTTGACCATGAGAAGACTTTGGTTAAACTGTCACATTTGAATTATGGGCCCTTACCCCAACATGGCATTTCCAATATTTTGGGCCCATGAAGCATTTCTATCAATTTCACAAGATATTGTTTCCTGGTAGTATGGTTGATAAAGTCTAACAGATGGCATGGTTGTTCATGGGTAATTGGACAAGCATTGCCTCAAATTGAGCAATTACATTCATACATATTTCACAGTGTTGATCAGAATGTGTATTCTTGCAACATTGCATAGAAGGAAAAACTTCATTCAAATTGATCCATTTCATACTTCGTGGATTTATAATTTGATTTGAAATTCTTTTATTATAGTCACATAGAGTTATTAACATTAAACACAAAAACAACAGGTATGACAATTGTAACTTCCCAGCCCACTCGGGCTTACAAGTGACCTAAACCGCATAATATATTATATTAGGCTTACATAGCCAAATGTACCAAGTGCGTTTTCCATGAGATTTATAAACGCATGAAAAATGCATGGTTTTTAGCTAATTATAATGAAGCAAAAAACATGCGTTTTTCATGCGTTTATCAAAAAGCATGGAAAACGCACGTGGCACAATCGGCCATGCACAAAGCAACATAGTTAAAAAATAGCATCTTAAGAATTAGTTACTTTGAGACAATTTGTAGTAAAAACCCAAATAATTGTTATAAATAATGCATTTAATTGTTGAAGGTACTCTGAAATGAGTAATTTTAATTTGCTTATTACCGATTAATTGGCAAAAAACAGTTATATATAACTTAACACACCCATGGCCACCTCAAAACAAACACCATCAACAAATATGATCAGGTACAAAACTTTGTACAACCCTGAAATATCACTGTATATTGTACATGTGATTTTTGTTGAAATTAAAGTAAATTATGGACATGTTAATGACTGTTCTAAAGGAGGATTTCCTGTGGAGATTTTGAAATTTACTTTCATTTTGTAATCGAAGTGGTGTTTACTGATATAAGGTGTAAAAAATAAGATGTAATTTCAATATTTGCCAAATTCTTACCTTTAAAACCAACCTACAGCTAGGTTATAGTAAAGTAAACAAAAATACGACACTTAACAAATTCATACTAAACACAACTTCTCAGTGTAATGTCAATTTTCTGGTCAAACATACACACGATTTTTTAGTATGTCATGGGTTTTGCCAAACATAAATTGAGAATAAAATACAGTTTAGCAAAAAGTTTCATTATAATGCCAAGTTTGTGCACAAACATTAACAGGATTACGTAGAAATATAAAGAAAGTTGAAGTAAAAACCTGAGAGTGAAATAAATGTAGGATCAAGTTAACAAATTTCTTTTTCACGTTTTTTGGTGAACTCGACCCGGAGGTTAGCAACTCTAACTCTTTGCTCGCTGTTAAAGTCCCCCACAAGCAACAATGTCTCTCTTATGTCCAACGCTCCATGCATGTTACTGGAGACAGCCTACACGTTCGCGGGTTCGGTTTTTCATGACTTTTTTGTGATCTTTCATCAGCTACCTGAGATAGTTTTCAATTCAAGCTAAGTGTTGACTGAAACTGATACAACATCCGTTGCAACGCAGAAAAATAGCCCATTTGAGAAAAACATGAGGAGAGTGTAAAAGATGAATAACTTTTGACTGAAAAAGAAGAAAAATGAGCTTTTGAACATGAAAAAGCCTAAACACCTGGTGTCTCGCGATCCCCCTAAAATATTGAAGGTCATGAACCACATTTTTCACAAGGTGTTATCAAATAAACACCAATGTTTCATGCATGAGGGGTCTAGATGCCTTCATGAACAGTTGTGAAGGTCATTGTTATGCTTATATGAATGAGACCAGTCAGTCAGTCAAGCAGGCAGTCAGGCAGCCAGTCAGTCAGGCAGTCATTAAGACAGTCAGTCAGTCAGTCAGCCAGGCAGGCAGGCAGGCAGGCAGGCAAGCAGGCAGGCAGGCAGTCAGTCAGTCAGTCAGGCAGTCATTAAGGCAATTAGTCAGTCATTCAGTCATTAAGGCAGTCAGTCAGTCAGGCAGGCAGACATTCAGGCAGCTAGTCATTAAGACAGTCATTCAGGCAGTCATTCAGGCAGTCAAGCAGCCAGTCAGTCAGGCAGTCATTAAGGCAATTAGTCAGTCATTCAGTCATTAAGGCAGTCAGTCAGTCAGGCAGGCAGACATTCAGGCAGCTAGTCATTAAGACAGTCATTCAGGCAGTCATTCAGGCAGTCAAGCAGCCAGTCAGTCAGGCAGTCATTCAGGCAATTAGTCAGTCATTTAGTCATTCAGTCATTCAGGCAGTCAGTCAGGCAGTCAGTCATTTAGGCAGTCATTTAGGCAGTCAGTCAGGCAGGCAGTCATTCAGTCAGGCAGTCAATCAGGCAGTCAGTCAGGCAGGCAGACATTCAGGCAGTAAGTCAGTCAGTCAGTCATTAAGGCAGTCAGTCATTCAGTCAGTCATTCAGTCATTCAGGCAGTCAGTCAGGTAGTCAGTAAGTCAGTAAGGCAGTCAGGCAGGCAATCAGTCAGGCAGTCAGTCAGGCAGTCAGTTATAAGTCAGTAAGGCAGTCAGTCAGTGAGTCATTGAGTCAGTAAGGCAGTCAGTATGGCAGTTGGTGTGTTGGTCGGTTGGGTTGGTCAGCTTATTTGGTTAAGAAGTATAATTCTACATGTACTTAGTAATTTAGATCTAGTAGGCAATTAGTTAGTCAATTGGTCAGTCAGTCAGTCAGTCAGCAAGTTTAACGCTCTTTGCCTGGCTGATTTACCTGTCAATTGGCAATTAATATTCATAAAGTATTCAACGTGATGGTGACACCTTATTTTTATTATTGATTCAATTAGACCTAAATCATATTACTTGTAACTCACAAAATATGAAAAGAACATTTTTTTTTTAAATAATTATTTAGTAGTATTCAAAAGACACCAATTTCATTTGTACTCAAATCCCCAATTTGTGTTTGCTGTCATTAGCATACATTTGGAGACCAGGTGTAAGCTAAACTGGACAGTCGTCCGCATGAGAAATCAGGCTTAGAACTCCCACAAGCTGCTCAAATAATCAACTGATGCTCATATTAGCTTTGGTGTAATGTGAGAATAACGGCCAACAAAAAGTGAATTAAAGTGATTCTGGTGTCTGGGTGGTAATTGAAGTGATTTTGTGACTGCCAGACTGAAATTTATTTAATTTATTTTAGATATAATAAAAAGACTCAGATAATAAAATTTATGCTATTATTAGAAATCTTAAGTCTGGTGAATTGGATTGCTGTTTATATATTTTAGCTCCAAAATATGATTTCGTTGTAAACTTGCAATTAGATTGGAATTTTGATATTTCTTCGATTCAATTGAATCAACTTGATTGCTGGTAATTTTTGTTTTCTTGCTTCATCTTTTTTTTATTTTTGACAATAAAACTCCTGTTGTTATAGGTATACAAATGCCTTTTCTGCAATTAAAAAGACAGAATAAAAATCCCACAAATTGTATTATGTTGAGCAAGGTAACCTGTTATAAAAATCAATAGCTTTCCATCCTGCTTTAAGTTGACTTCATTCTGAAGACCACCTCACTCTGGGGACCACCTCACTATTAAAGCCAGTCAATTTATATAAAACAATGGCCTCAGTGGTGAAGTTTAATTGTATGTTTGTCAGCAATTTCACAATTAATACACTATAAACATGGAGCCAAGATTTACCTTCTTGTTGCTCTAAGTACACATCTGTCAACTCCAGCACTAAGCTGATGATAGGTCAATTGAGAAGCCCAGCTGACCGCAGGTGAATGTCTAGTCCCTTGACCATTGGTCACCTGCCTTATGTCAACAAGCAAGGTCATGGGTCAAAGGTCATGCCCCTGTGTGGCCAGTAAGCTAAGCATGGGTGGGCAAGTTTATATGGGATAGATAGATAGTTAGGTAGATAGATAGATAGATAGATAGATAGATAGATAGATAGATAGATATGATTGATTGATTGATTGATTGATTGATTGAATCATAATTTTCAAAAGGAATGTATGTCATAAAATGTCAGTCCTATGCACTAGCTTGCAGGAACTTAAAATTTCCAAAATTATCAAAAAAAATATTTCTCTTCAAAATTATATTCTTAACAATTTATTTCTTCATTGTGTACTAGGTACTTGTACTAAAATTGTGTTAGTAATGAAATGTTGCTTAGAACGGTTTTACTACTGGTGAAAATGTTATCCTTCCATCATATTGTTTATTGTTTATTATGTAATAATAATACAATTATCCTAAAGAAATTTACTCTGTTTTTGAAAAATTTGGAATCATTGGAAAAGTTATCAAACCACAATATGATAACAAAAATAGTGTCAGATTAAGATATGTTCTCACATCATATTATCCGTTATTATAAAATAAAAATAACTTTCTATTCTTCAGACTCCTGTTAAGGGGTCTTAAGTGTATATAGGTTCAAAATCATGAAGATTGACTCCAAACGTTTGGCTTTGTAAGCCCGAATCTTTATCTCCATGGAATCGAACACCATCAATTTCATGTTTAAACAAGCAATACATCATGCCCCTATCATATTCATTATACCCGATATCACCTCTTTAATGCGGAGTTGACATCTTCATAAATACAATAATGATGTGGCTTGTATGAGCAGCCGTAATGGATGAAGTGCCTTAAGTCAAGTGTTAAGGCCTTTTATCCCCTTAAATAGTCCTTAAATGACCTTAACTCGGACTTAAGTTGCACTCATAAGGACATGAGATTAATAATGGTCAAATGATTATTATTATAGAACCATGTTGGAATTAAGACGATCTCACAATGTAATCACTTATATTTTTGTATAGCTTCAATTGTAGTTTAAGAGCATCTTACTGTTGAAGCCAGTAATGTTTCGCCTTGTAGATAGGTTGCTAGATAGATAGGTTGATAGGTACATAGATAGGGTAGATAGATAGATAGGTAGAAAGTTAGGTAGATATATAGATAGATAGATAACTAGCTAGATAGATAGCTAGATAGCTAGATAGATAGCTAGATAGATAGCTAGATAGATAGCTAGATAGATAGATAGATAGATAGATAGATAGATAGCTAGATAGTTAGATAGCTAGATAGCTATAGATAGATGGATAGATGGATAGATAGATCAACGAATAAATGACAATGAATGAATGAATGAATGAATGAATGAATGCATGAATAAATGAATGAATGAATGAATGAATCAGTCAAATCACTTCAAGTCATCTCATCATTACGTCTGCTCCGGCAGCTTGTCTTATAAGCTGACTAAGCTTTCAACCAATAGCATAGAGACAAAAAATAGCTGTGTAGACAACATTAAATCTGCTGGTACTCGCTAGAACCGCCATTGCCCTTCAAGGAATTGTTGTATATTCTGTAGGTCTATCTCAATGTCAGATGCATTTTATTCATCCATATTGATGGGTAGGCAGGCTTCTGCTCTCCAAGTCATTTCTCTTATGCGAAAATTTCACACAACTTCTCCAACATTTTGACAGCTGCACCAACTAGTTTTGAAAACTTTTGGGAAGCTTCAAGTTGGGAGTCTTACTTCAAAGATGACGTTTGGCTGCAGAAAATGTAGTGAAGACTGATGGTCTGGGACAATGCACTTAAAATTCTAATGAAGCTTTCAAATGTGATGCAGTTTCTTTGCTCAGCGTTTAATTGACAAATAGATATGGGAAATGTAAATATTTGGAATCAGATATGTAATATACACTCCTGTTTGCAAGATGTGTTTTGTGGTTAAAGAGCTCATGCTTTTAGCGAGTTTAGAGTTAGATTCCCACTCAAATTGGAGTGTATCTTGGAAAGCATATACAGTAATACTCACAAATAATGTTAAGCTATAGCTGTCCAAAGCTAGACAGAGCTGCCTGCTGCTGAACCAAGCCATACCTATCCGGAGACAGCTATGATCAGCTCACCTAAACTATCACATAAGCACGAACACTGTTAGCAACTACTCAATTAAAAAATGATTAGACAATATAATAGACTAAGTGTTATAACTTATAGATTATAAATAGCACTCTGCTATTACTATACCAACCGTGAGGCTCAGTCTAGCTCAGTCTAGCTCAGTCTAGCTCAGTCGAGCTCAGTCGAGCTCAGTCGAGCTCAGTCTAAATCAGCCGAGCTCAGCCGAGCTCAGTCTAAATCAGTCTTAATCAGTCTAATTCAGTCTAAATCAGTCCAGCTCAGCCTAGCTCAGCCTAGCTCAGTCTAGCTCAATCTAGCTCAATCTAGCTCAGTCTAACTCAGCCTAGCTCAGTCCAGCTCAGTCTAGCTCAGTCCAGCTCAGTCTAGCTTAGTCCAGCTCAGTCTAGCCCCAGTCTAGCTCAGTCTAACCTCTAAAAGACTGAACATATTTAAATGAGTTGCACTGTATTATGGAGACTTTCTGTCTTCATGAGAATTATAATTATATTAATTATTTTGCAAGATTTGGATTAATATCGCTCAGAATAATTACACAAATGTGTTGCACAGTAAATTACGTGATTGAAGACATAATTTATTATGACATGTTGCCCATTCCTTTAATCAATTGGCTGTGTGAAGACTTCCTTAATTAATTAGCTTGTTCATTAATTAAGGTGCTGCAGAACTTAATAATTAAGTCACTTTTGGTGATTGGAAAAGTTTTCTTTATCTAGATAAATTCTTGTATTCTTAAATTTGTTGCTATGTTAACCAGATTGGAGTCTAATGAGATGTACATGTATTTAAAGTGGTCTTAATATTGTCTTTATTGTGAGGTTCATCTGTATGTATAATCTACAACTCAACCTTAAATAATGTACCTTGACATAATTTATGTATCTATTGTATCTTACATTATATTATATTCCAAACCATTTTCAGGCATGTATTCCTACACTTCCAATAGTAATTTTGATCAACTCGAATTTCCATCGACATAATCTGACTACTGACTATTCACACACTACCACTGGGGTCAAATGACTACCAATTGGTGTGGTCAAATGACTAACAAATGACTTAATAATTACATGGTCACACTAGCTTGAGGTACCAGCACTGGAGTATTCTTTGGTGAGGGTAAAGTACCAGTTGACACCAATTAGAAGTAAAGGTATACCGTAATAATATGGTTTGGTGCTATCATTGATCATGAATAGAGTTGTATACCTGTTCTGAGCTAGCATAAATAGTATATTATTGTGCATACCTAAATTGGACTGAGGCCTAATGGCTAGGATAGTGTATGGGCGCATATGTGTTCGAACCCCCGTCATACTCATCCCTTTGAGGGTAGATAGATAGATAGATAGATGAATAGATGGATAGATAGGTAGATAGATAGATAGATAGATAGATAGGTAGGTAGCTAGATAGATAGATAGGTAGCTAGATAGATGGATAGATATATAGAGAGATAGATAGATAGATGTACAGATGTATTGATATAGATAAATGGCTAAATGGATAGATATAGATAGATGTAGAGATGTACAGATAGATATATAGATAGATGGATAGATAGATAGATAGTTAGATGTACAGGTGTATAGATAGATGTATGATATATAGATGGATAGATGGATAGATAGATAGATGGATAGATATAGATAGACGGATAGATAGATAGATAGATAGACATATAGATCGATAGATAGATAGATAGATGTATAGATAGATAGATGTACAGATGTATAGATAGATAGATGTACAGATGTATAGATAGATAGATGTACAGATGTATAGATAGATGGGCAACTTGTGAGTTGAATTATTATTCTCCAATGTGTAAAAAAAATGTCAACTTAAAATATGAAGTCTATCATTATTTATCAAGTATGATCATCAATTATTCGCCTATTTCACACTTTACATGATTGTGATATTACATGTCCCATTCCCCTGGGAACATCTTGTGAACATTGTGTGAACATTATGCCTTTACATGATGTGTTAACAGTTGCACAGTTCCAGTGTTTACACCATTTGTATTAACACGGTATTAGGCTACAATATTGTGTGTATCTTTGTCACAAAATGTTTGCTTAATGTCATTTGTAAGTTTGCTGAAAGATTGCAGTAACAAGCAAGCAAAGTACGGTAACTTTATACTTTGCCTAATGATTACATCACACACAATACAACAATAGAGGATACATTGTAAATATTTACTTTGTACACAGAGGCTGTATGGTAGAAAGTTGTGTGCCAGCACACATGCACTGTAAGAAATGCATTGTAGAATTTGCAGGTTGTATGGAACCGTGTTGTACTTTTTACTGTCAATTTATCAAAGTAGCAAATTATTGAATTATACATGGCCAAATGGGCAATGGGCGTTTTCCAGAAGGATAAATGCATGGAAAATGCATGTTTTTAGTTAATATAAATGAGGCAAAAACCATGCGCACGTGTCACAATTGGCCATGTACTTTAGAAAAGATGCTGAGTTGCATGTAGTCAATTTAAATTTACAAACACAAAGTTACCTAAAATTATGGTGTGGTGGATATGAAACAATCAATAGTTATAAACTGAGAAAGGTCAGTTAAAGTTTACAATACAGAGATTTATTACAGTGACACTTCGCCATTAAGACAGCTGCAGCATATGTTGCACATGTTATTGGTCTTAATGGCGATTCAGACTTAATGTTAAGGTAAAATATAGGATATATGGCAACAATGAATCTATTCCTATACTAGAAAGTTCTTCAATGTGAGGGGGCTTGCAATGGGTAGTGGTATCAATTTACAAATGACAAACATCCTATACACGAACAACTTGTTAATATGGAAAATTTTAAAACAAATATGATTTCTGTTTTATGTTTTTGTGTTGAAATAAACTCAACAACTATTTTTCAATAACAGAATTAAAACTCATATATTTAGAGGTAATTCAACATATAATACTATCTACAAACAATAATCACCAATCTACATATACCAAAACCCCGCTATAACAAACAAATATGCTACTACTATATAGCACTGGAGTGTCAAAAATAAAAAATAAAAAAATTATCCTATCTACAAGCATAAGTGGTTTTATATTTTTGGCGGGCGGTGTATCTAACCATACCTTATCTAATATTGATACTGAGATCTAGATATGATTTGCAATAATCCCAGCTATTGTAATATGTTCTCAGATCAAAGAGATTTTGTTAACAGCTGGCCAAATACGGCATCCTTTTGGTCTGGCCATGTTTTATTTTTTGTGGATAATATTTCTTCTTGTTTCGCTTTAGAACAGTCTTCTTTTCCATTCTAACAGATTTTGTCCAGGTTTTTGTGTGAAAACCATTGAAATAGGGCAGAGTTTTTGGGCAGTGATATTTTAGTATTTTTAAATTGTAGAATTTCGGAGAAATATAAGGAATATACTTTTCCATCGTTTGTAAAATAACATTTTATAAAAAGCACCTACTTAGAACTTGGAAAATGTCATAGAAAATATGTAGACTAATAATGTCTGGAAAATATGAACACTAAGCATTTTACCATAGGGTCATTCCATGCCAATTCAACAAATGCTTCCTGCCTGAGCATCTAAAATTTTCTTGAAAAAATTCTCCAACATAGCTACATTATTTAGTAGGCTGGATGCAAAATTTCAGCTTGATAGCTTTAATAGTTTTGGGTAGAAAATTAAAGAGGGGGACTAAGTTTAGTCGATTTTCGCACTCGTTTTTGCAGTGTCAAATGAAATCTAGATTTTAACACACTCTTAACACATACATGGTCAGGCAGGAAGATTTTCAAAAATTTGCTGATTTGGCATGGAATGACCCCATACTGTATTTTAAATCAATGATTTTTTGTGTATTTCTTTTTACGTGCCACTATATGTAGTCTTCTATATCAATTCATTATAACCTTTTTTTGTGCTCAGAAATGCAAAATATGCTACCAAAATACCTACAATGTTTAAACATGACTGTCAGTGTACTAGGCAATGTTAAGTTTCATATTTATAACATATTTTGTTACTTTTCTTTAAAGTCCTACACATTTCTATGATTAATATCCCAAAACAACATCACTCAAGTCGAACTAAAATACTAAACCATATTATAGTCACACTTGCAGCTGCTTCGAGTGACTATTAACCGCACTATGGGGTGCACACATTTAGCATACACCAGCGACATATCATATCCACCAATCTGTCAACGTGTCAAAAGGGTGTCACATATTACATTGACACAGCTACAGCAGAAATGCGAGTGTCAAAATCACAGCTTCAAAGCATCCGTTTCGCCTCCTTGAAATCGTCAGTTTGTCGTTTGAAAATGAATTGATTTAACCCAGAGATGGTTTAATAAGATTAAATGGTTATAATAGAGTCTTTTCACTGAGCAGCCCTGAATTCAGCAAGACACAAGTCTTTCCTCTCCTCTTATTACTCATTTTGCTTTTCAGACATAGTAGGTAATAACTAACTGATTCCATAAATATAACTTTCTCAGAAAATAACAAAAATCAACTAAATGATAATGTGTCAAATATACATTAAAATGCACTAGAAATACTGCTGGTTGGATGCACTTCGATTTAGCCAATCAGAGTCAAGGGCAGGAAATTTTTCAGCCAATAGAATTGCAGTATTCTGTCATAGCCACCTGGTGGAAATATAGAGAACCTTCCGTGAAAATCCACTATTTAACAGCTAGTTATGGAGATGTTGTTGAAGAATTGGACATTTGAAGATGATAAATCGTGGTCTACTGTTGGCTGCATGGACAAATGATGTTATTTTAAGATGGATTATTTGTTAATGAAGTATAATAAACTATTGTACAGTGGACTTAAGTACATGGACAAATGTGCCACATGCGTTTTCCATGAGAAGGATAAACGCATGGAAAACGCACGTGGCACATTTGGCCATGTAGTGAGGTAGTCTTATTATAAGATTCAATACAGTTGATGTTTATCAGTGCATACCAATCGACATGCAAAATTCAAAGTTGCTATGTATGCGCATTAAAAAAATTAGGAGAAATGCTAAATATAAGTATTAGTTGCAAAACATATTAAGATAATCATTCTATATGGTGGCCCACATGCCAGCGGCATCCAATGCCTTAAATATGGTTCTTCATGGGCTCTAATAAATGTTTTTGTATACAACCAACGAAAATGTTAGTTAACTCCCTCCTGAGCGTAAATTGAACTTGTCTTGCACAATAAAGGCAATAAAACAAAGCAAACAAATTAGTAAATATGCCTAATGGAGTATAAGTTAGTTATATCCCTCATAGTCGGGAGTTAATATCCGCATTCGGCATCGGGCTATAACCAACAAAAATGTCAGTTAACTCCCGACTATGAGGGATATAACAAATACATACTTGTACTGTATTTCTGTCCGAATGAAAGACTTATGCCTTTAAGCGGGTTCTGTATAAATAAATGATTTTTTGTAGGCCTTATCTGTCAAAATAAGATTTTTTAATGCTAGAATGACCACATTTTTGAGCAGCTTATAATAACCAGAATGCCTTGTATAACTTGTAAGAACATAGCAGGATCTAATCCATGACAGTCTGTATAAAACTTGACATTGCAGAAATGACACTCTTGACAGTTTCCATGCTCAAATCTTGAGTCTGGTGGAACTGCGGTGTCTCAGGGCGCACCAGACTGCCGGGCCTTTTTGTCCGCACAAAGTAAATATTATTGGATCAGAAAAAGACAATTGTTACCATAGAAACAGGCGCCCCCACTCCATAGAGACAAGGGCAATAGGATTATATTCAAAGGACTGACTGAGAGGGTCAGACTGGGGGAGGGGGGGGGGGGGTCACAAATGCGGCATATCCAGATTGTACAATAGGAATAAACCTATCGAGGGAGTTGTTGTAGAATTCTTCAGTTTAATTGCTATAACAGTAAAATGCCTTACAGAGAGAAAATTATTATTGAATTGTATTTTATTGTAGTGTGTATTTCCTCAATGCTACTGAACCATTGACTAGCCACCAGAGTTAGACGTAATGATGCGATGATAAGGATTTTCAGTTCACATGTTACAGAATTTTTTTGTCCCATCGTGGGGTCCTTTAGCTTGCCTTAGCACAGACACCAAGCAAAATTTCAGAGATATACATTTAAGAACATACAGATGAGTTTGTCAATGCCTCAACCAGCACAATTAAATTTGAATTGATGGTAAACACCATTCTGTTAGGTAATACCACTGAACAAATTCTGGTCCTTATTTTTGTTGAGACGTTGCATTATTGAAGAATTCGTAACAAATGACGGGCCAAATATTTGGTTCGAAGCCATGCGTGTGTTTATTCTGGGATATTCTGACATAAAATATTCTAATCGATTTGTTGCAAGCGAAATTGATAATTAAGAAGAAACATTTACAGACATTACCATTGACAAAAGTAGCAATATTTCAGTAGTAGTAGCAGTTGTAATAGTAGTAGTAGTGGTAGTAGTAGTAGTAGTGGTAGTAGTAGTAGTAGTGGTAGTAGTAGTAGTAGTAGTAGTAGTGGTAGTAGTAGTAGGTAGTAGTAGTAGTAGTGGTAGTAGTAGTAGTAGTAGTAGTAGTAGTAGTAGTAGTAGTTTGGTAGTGGTAGTCGTATTAGTAATAATAATAGTAGTAGTAGCTGTAGTAGTTGTATAGTAGTAGTAGTAATAGTAATAGTTATAGTAATAATAATAATAATAGTAGTAGTAGTAGCAGTAGCTGTAGTAGCTGTAGTAGTTGTAGTTGTAGTAATAGTTACTTTAGTAGCATAGCATAGACAATAGCATTCCGAGCATTGCCAGCTTCAACATCATCAAATACACTGACCAGGGACGGATGTCCATGCCATGAGCGAAAGTGATTACTCCCAGACATGGATGGTAGTATACAGCATGTGCAATAGTTGCAGAGTAGCAATAGCCAATATACACGGGCATAGTACACTGCCCTGCCCTGTGCCAGACATTTGATGGAGTCCATATCTGCAATGCATTGAAGCACACTGCATTGAGCAGACAGTGTTCTCCTTTAGATTGCCTAGAATATCTCTGCAGTGCAATAAAGCTGGCAGAAACTGGCCCCACCAATAGATAAGATGGGATGAAGATTGATTCAAAGCATGTTTGCCCCTCTTGGAATATGCAATGAGGCTGTGCTGTGCAAGGGGTTTTGCATAAAAAGAGATATCTGTAATAGGATTAAGACAACAGATACTGATTTTCGTACAGAAGATTTGGGAGAATGGGGAGGGGTGAAAATACTGTCTGATTCCGTTATTAAAGACTACCTCAAGATATAATAATAATAATTATAAAAATCTTTATTTAAAGTCACAATAAAGTAACAATAAACACTAGCACAAAGGATATTATGCGTTTTGCCTCATTTTAACACTACTTCAAAAATTAGAAAAACTCGGCCCAGCATCGTTTCCATATAGGCCACTGTCGATACAACATCATAATAACATCGCCGACATCGCGTCCACGCTGAAACGATTTGGAATGCCATCTTGGATGTAGGGTTAAAATCGATGTTGGATTCAAATATATTCTTGACATTATTTCGCCTGACTATCAAGACTACCTCACCATTGCGTTTTATTATTAAAACCACCTCGCCATTAAGGACAGTTAGGTTTGCACAAAGGGTGGTCTTAGTTGCTTAGTTCCTCTGTAGTGGGGCTAAGTGAATGTTCTGGAAAAGATAGACAGACGAATGGAAAATTGATAACTTATTAGATAAAAGAGGTAGATATACTTAAAAGATAGAAATTTGGTTAGAGTTATTGATGGCACAATATTCGTTTTTTAAAAAAGAACCACATCATAAATCTGTTATATCCTAAGGTATGTTATTGTGTATTTACTCATTAATTCATTCATTGTGTTGATTGATGATTGATTGATTGATTGGGCTGGTTGATTTGATTGACTCTTTTGCATAAATTATTACTGAAATATGAAATAGTAACATATGGCATTAAAATCACACTTAAGAATTTAGTCAAACTATATCCAGATATACAATAGTACTGTCAATTCAATCTTTGAAGCAACATCCAAGCTGGATGTGGTGAGGATGAGACGTTAAATTGGTGGTCCCCTGTACTCTGTTTCTATGCTGAGGCGAGTAAAAGATCCCACCCATGGGGTAAATGTGTAGCATGGGTGGACTCCTCAAGAACTTGCCTTAGAGGGCTGCACTTTCCATATATATCTATCTATCTATCTATGGGATATCTGTATGTATCTAGCGTAAGGTACATCACCTAAATGTAGATTTATTGATAGATTGAACTCTAACAATTGAAATTGTCGTGCTATTTCTGTCAGGAAAACTTATCGAAACCATTTCCCATATATTATAGGCAAATTATATTTATTTTAAACATCAAAAATAGAAAAGTTTAACTTTGCCTTTGAAGTTTATCGATAGTGACTTTTTGGGCACTAATGGCAGTGATTTTTGGGAGGCTTTTGCCGAAATACCAATAATTATTTGAGTCCATTTTACATCCATCATTATTGTCTAGACTGATAAAATTCTGCGCCGGAATTTTATCTCAATGGTCATGCATGAATGATTCGCAAGGTTTGGCCAAGGATGTTCGGTACAATGTTGCTTGTAAAATCCAGACAAGTTTTATTATATTATGATTAATATCATTTTTGTGTACTTTCGAGAATTTCCTGATTAAATTTTGAAAGTAAGCTGAATTTAATCAGGAAATTCTCGAAAGTACACAAAAATGATCAAATTATTTATTTATTAAGAAAAAAATAAAAAATTTCTTAAAAAAAAGAAAAAGGATTTCTGTAATTCATTAAAAAATAAATACAATTATCTGACATTGGATAACTACAAATTAAAAAACTTAATTGCCATTCAATTGACTTTAAATTTTGTTTTTTGGCCCCTATCCTTGTTGACAATATTAAGGAAAATATTGTCAATTTTTATCAACATTTTTATTCCAAATATTGACATTCTTGTCGACTTTTTTTTAGAACATTCCTGTTTTGAACATTAAAGAAAAGTACAAACCAAAAATCAAGGGGGCCCACACCTACTATTATAGTGCTCTTCAAACAAACAAAATTCACACGCCTCTGGTAATGCTGCGAAAGGGGTAATTTCAAAACAATGCACCCCTCCAAAGGGGTAAATATTGACTTTGGGGGTGATTTGAGCCAATAAATCAGCTATACTGTTCAATTCCTGTGATTACCTAGCTGTGGTCATCCTCAAAACTACAATTTATGGACAGGTGGTATATTGGTAGCTTTTGGCTTTTTGTGTTTTTTTTTCTTTGTTTGACTTTTTAGGAGTTTTTACACACTCGCCACGGTAGAATTAAAATCACTTTTTGCAATATTTTGTATTGTATTGTGTTGAAATGTTGCTTTAGGTAGAGCTTTTTGTCCTATTAAAACGAAGTCTTTTGTAATACGACCTCCTGTGGGAAACAGCCAGTCAGTCAGTCAGCACGTCAGTCAGTCAGTCAGTATTTCAGTATTTCAGTTATTCAGTATTTCAGTATTCCTGTAAGTCAGTCAGTCAGTCAGTCAGTCAGTCAGAGATATACAAAATGAGGTACCACATTACACCTGTTTTTTTTGTCTATGCTGAGACAGGTTGAAAACACCAACCAAGAACTATCTATCTATCTATCTATCAATCTAGCTATCAATCTATCTATCTATCTATCTATTGATCTTTCTGTCTATCTATCTATCTATCTATCTATTTATTGATATATATATCTATCTATCTATCTATCTATCTATCTATCTATTGATCTTTCTGTCTATCTATCTATCCATCTATCCATCTATCCATCTATCTATCTATCTATCCCTCTATTCCTTCTATCTATTTGACTGATTGACGCGCTGACTGACTGAATGACTGATTGATTGAATGTTTGATTGAATGAATGATTGAATGAATGAAGGAATGAAGGAATGAAGGGAGGGAGGCTTATGTTATTAACTGCATATAATTCAGATGTCTTCAAACAATAACAACTTACTTTATGAAGCTTTGCATAAGAACTCTTTCATGCAAGTTCTTGACATAAAATTGCATAAAACTAGCATTTAACAAAAATAAGTAAATTGTTCTCAAGTTATTTGTTGCTGAGATAAAATGAAATGATGGACTGACAGTTGTCATGGAAACGAAGTCAACACAAGAGAAGTAAATAAGATATGTAAGTGGTTTTAACAAAGCAGTTGATTTAGGTATGTGTCGCATATTCTAGTTGTTTAGCAGTTGAGTTTGTATTATACGAGGTTTTTATTGGTCAATTTGATATTCTAGATATAATTATTTTCTTGTAAAAAGTACATTGACAAGTAAAAAATTGCAATAACTTTCTGGAATGTCATGTTGATAATATCTCTCTATGTATGCTCTTTCGGAAGTTTTTACAATGGATTTTTTTTAGTTTAAATGCAACTGATTATATCAAAAACATATTACAAGAGAATTAAATGTAGCATGTATCCGCTCATCCATCAATTACATATTTTTACTCGGATACTCAAAAGTATTTTCATATGGCAGGAAATCAGTACTTAGCATATCATTTGATGTGTCATTACACGATTATTGTGTGAAGTACAAGATATATTTCTGACATTTTAATAAGACATGAAACAAACATAAATCTATACAGTTGCTCTCAAAAGTATACAACCTCAGATCTGACATTTCTCCTAGACATATTCCTTCAGGGCTTTCATTAACACAAACAAGAGTCTTTTCACTGAGCAGCCCTGAATTCAGCAGGGCATTTAAGTCTTTCTTCTCCTCTTATCACTCTTTTTTTTGCAGACATGGTAGATCATAACTAACTGATTCTATAAATATTACTTTTTCAGGGAAATAACAAAAATCAACTAAATGATAAAGTGTCAAATATAAATTAAAATGCACTAAAATACTGCTGCTAGGATGCACTTGGCTTCAGCCAATCACAGTCAAGGGCGGGAACTTTTTCAGCCAATAGAATTGCAGTATTCTGTTGTAGCCACCCGGTGGAAATGTTGAGGAACTTCCGTTAAAATCCACTCATACTCTTGAGTGTAAGATCATTTAAAATCTTTCTCGTAAGCCCATAGACTAGAATTAAGCCTGAAACAATCACATTAAAATGTATAGTTCAGGATCTAATATACAAATTAAAGTGTAGTAGGTATTCATTTGCAAAATAAGTCAATAAAAATTTTTTATCAGATAATAAATTGATAAATGTACAGAAGTTATTGATTAATAAGCTACTATAATATAAATTATTATTTTTCCTTATACTAAAATATAAACTGTCACTACTTCATGTTCAGCCCTTTCAGAAAATAAAACATTTTCCCAAATATGTCAACTCATGCCCCCTGCCCCCCCCCCCAGGTGCCCCACAGGTTTTTTAGGGCCCCATTAGATTCCTGGGGCATATATACCCTGGGGGTGCTAGTATTTTTTGTAGTATCGGTCTTAAGTCACTGCACCCCTCCGAGTTTCTGGATTGTTGCAAGACTTTTGACAAAGTGTAATGATTCAACCTGCAGGGTTTTTACCCCCAGGGCATGTGATCTAACCCCTTTTGTATTTTACTCTAAGAAAGGAGTGATTTAAATGCTTATAGTATATGAAAAGGGTATAGGGGTTCTTTTTTTTATGTTAAAATGCCCTAAAGGTTGTTTTATACACGAAGTTATTTGTAAGTGTCATCACTGTATTGAATTAAATGATGGAGAATGATGAATTCATGAAATTCACTAATTCATGAGAAAAAAATATATCAGTGAGTTGAATGAAAAATTAAGAAATTCTTTGATGAATTAATTATGTAAGCCTACTACTGGAAATTTCATTCAAATGTAAATGTACATTTGATTTCACAAAATAAAGTAATATTACTTTTATCGCAAAAGACAATGGTAAATATATGAAGTAATGAAAAATAATATATATATCTATATAAAAGTTAACTTGAAATATTGAGTATATTAGGAATATTCCATTTTAAAACACCTCAAACTTACTCATTTTTGCAAAATATAATTAGCATCACTAAAATTGTATTCGGGGATGGATGATTTTAAAATCAAGCAAAGACCTTTTGTTTCCTAAACCTTGTCATTTCTAGAATATGACCTGAATCTCTGAATGTATAATCGAATATTCTCCACTCTTTATTTTTCACATGTGTCTTATAATCTTTGTTGTGTCAAAACACTTTAAACATAAATCTAATTCACTGTTTTTAAATAATTTCTCAGCACATTTCTACACTTTTAAATACTCGCCATAAAACGGATCCGTTTTAAATACTCATTTTTTAACCGTTTGCTGTCATCCAATCCCTGAGAGAAGATCCAGTGAGCCAATTTTTCAAATATTCTCGATCCTCACCAGCCATTTGACAGCTCTCCTGTCACCCCCTGCCTGGTAAATGGTGTTCGTGGATAATTTATAAGCCTTTGACAGTATATTAGTTACATGCAAGTTCTCGCCCCATTATGTACAGGCTTAAAAATCGCCTTAAAATTGCCTCCCTTAATAGCTGTGACTTCTTGACTTCAGTTTGGAGGTCTTGTGTTACAGGGTCATTTATCAGCAGCCAATCAATGACAATAGAATGGTTTATAGGACGATGGTTGCATTTAATTCCAAGCTCTTCTATTACGTTAAATAATCTCAATTCACTGTGCATGTCACCCTACACCCCAGCGACCTAATTATGGACATTCTTTGCTAGTTTACCTAGGTTAACAAAATGATTGGTTAAACTATGTAGCCGAAAGGCTGAGTATAGACTTAGGAAATCTTCTCTTAAAAATACGAGAAAAATGGATTCATATTTTTTTAATTTCCTGCTTGTCAGAACAAACTCAGCACATGAACATCTTATTATTCTATAATTTCATTGTTAGACCTTTAATGCCAGAAGCCAGCCTATAGACTATAAGAGAAATTGATTAATTTACTTTAGATGAGCAAACGAGCTAAACATGTACATAATAAGGTCACTTGGCTATAAGGTGATGACACACGGTGAATTGTCTGGACAAAATGTTGTGAAAATTATATTGCTTTGCATTATATTGTATTATATTAATCCTATTGGTCTGAGCTTAGTCAGCTTATATGACTCCCTACAAGCAGAATTAATGATGAGATGATAAGGCTTAGAGTCCACACCATGTGACACATTTACCCCATGGGTGGGGTATTTTCTTGCCTCAGCATAGACACTGAGTACAAGGCACCTCCGATTAAATGTCTCATGTGATCAACATCCATGTATGTCGTCAGATTAGTGCAAGATAGCATTATACCTTTAGCATATTACTGATGCATGCTATAAGCCAGCTCTACTGAAGGTCCCGGGACAAGGTTTCAATCCCAGGCCCGGGCACTCTTCATGAACTACATCCTAGCTGGATGTCGATCGCATGAGACGTTGAATTGGAGGTGCTTTGTACTCGTTGTCTATGCTGAGGTAAGTAAAAGACCCCAACCATGGGGTAAATGTGTAACATGATGTGGACTCCAAGGAGCATTATCATCTCATCATTATATCTGCTTGTAGTGAATCATATAAGATGACTAAGCTTCAGACCCAGTAGCATTGAGACATTATACAATAGACATAATATAGATTCTTGTGCACTTGGTATCCAGGATAATCCATATCAAATGTACTTGATAAAATTAGCATATTACAGTCAATATGAGTCATAAAGATTATGCAATGCCTTAATGCTGGCACAGATGCTGTCTGTGGTGCCAGGGGCATCATGATTTGGTAATATACTGACATGCATATTGATATACATACATGAATAGGAAATATCAATATGTACTCAAGGCCTACACTCACAAGTTACAGCTCCTTTCGAAAAATCTGGAAGTTCTTAAAGGGCAGTCGTTAAAATAATATCCATACTTGAATCAAAATCATGTGATTCAAATCTTTCTTATATGACTATATACTATAACAGCAAGGCTAAAACCATCACAGGAAAATCAGCTAAAATATATTGTATTACTTTCATGATGAGATAAAACTTTGAGTCCACACCAGCATGGGTACCAATAATATATACAGCTGAGAGCGAACTTGCAAAAAGCAAGGGTACAGCTGGCTGTGGGTTGAACCTGGGATCTTCACTGCAGCTGACTGATATTTGAATGCCTGGTTCACTGTATACATTTTTATCATAACATTGACTGCGTTGTAACAGTTTGTTACAACTTACAAACTCGCAAATATTTATATTGTATTTCCAGCATTTGGATGAAACCACATTTTTGGATATTCTTTCCAGCTGTACCCCACACATGGTGACAAATGGTGTATTGTTTAGGAATGTTGGCCAAATGTTGATCATTAAACTTTAATTCAACATCAATCTATCTTCGCAAATACAGACACTAGAATGCTTTTTTTGTGCCACTTTTAAGCTTGCAGACAATGTTTGCCAAGTCCACAACTTCTTTAAAACCATATTTATAAAGTGGCTGGTCATATTTCAAAGCATACAGTCATTAGTATTTGACAATAGAGTGATATGCTCCCACAGCTGAGACAATTTTCTGAAGCTGCTAGATGTTCTCGTGAGCAAACAAACTGCATGGCTCAAGCTAAAAAATACTTATCTGCTAAAAAATTGCAATATTGCTGTTTTGCTATGGCAAGAAATAAGCATATTTTCAAATGTGCTTTTGTAGCATGTTTTTGCAGCTCATTTATCTGTTTTTAAAAGTTGTTTTGGATGATTCGTTATTGCTGATTTAATATCTAAAAAGGTTTCTGAAGTTTAGTGGTCAATGGGGTTTAATATGATGCATAATATTTGCTCAGCTGAACATTTGGTTGCTGTTTGCTTTATCTAAGTGAGTTAGTAAGTAAGTAAGTCAGTAAGTAGTTACGTAAGTAAGTAAGTAAGTAAGTAAGTAAGTAAGTAAGTAAGTGAGTAAGTGAGTAAGTGAGTGAGTGAGTGAGTAAGTGAGTGAGTGAGTGAGTAAGTAAGTCAGTAAGTAAGTAAGTCAGTCAGTAAGTAAGTAGGTGAGTTAGTCAGTAAGTAAGTAGGTGAGTTAGTGAGTGAGTAAGTAAGTTAGTTAGTAAGTTAGTAGTAAGTAAGTGAGTAAGTGAGTGAGTGAGTATGTAAATGAGTAAATAAATTAGTAAGGAAGGAAGTAAATGAGGAAACAAGAAAATAAATGAGTAAGTAAGTAACGTATAGTAAGTATAGTATTACTAAATGGTTACCAAAGTAACTAAAGTAGCTCTGTCAGTAAGAAGAAAGAAAGAAAGAGACAGAAAGACAGAAAGACAGAAATACAGAAAGAAAGAAAGAAAATTAATATTAAGTAAATTGGTAAGTTAGGTACTGCGAAAAGCACATTCTAGATGTCGTACCATCCTCAGTAAACTCTATACTGGCAAAGCACCATTAGACTCCTCTTAATTTGCAGACAGTAAAACATAATTTAGAACCCATCCATAAATTGAGCCACTTACTGAGATGGAATAGCCTGGGTTAATTGTTTTAAGGCATCTCTATTCGGCTGATTGGCTATAAGGGAGGGCTCTACATTTGCACTGGCCAGGAATTTCCAGACCAAGCATAGGCCTAAGTAAGTACCCCACCTCAGATCTGATACTTCTCCTGGAAATTCCCCTTTAGGGGTTTCATTTATGTATTATGCATGCTGGATCGTGTGAAATATCTGCCTCATCATCGTTAACTGTTAAAATAAGACTGAAATGTTCCACATGTAGTTTTAGAAAATCATCTAAAATGCATTGTGATATTTTCTCAGGGATCTACTTAGTTTGACAGCAACTGTATTTAGATAGAAAAAGTGACCATCTGACTGACTGACTAACTGACGGATTGCCTGACTGACTGACTGACTGACTGACGTGCTGACTGAGGGCCACATACTACAATCTAACTCCGCTTTAAGTCCATCTCACAATTAAGTACTCCTCACTAATAAGGCCACTTGCTTTAAAAGGCCTTAATTGAGAGGTTTCATTATATATGGCAATATTTCCACTTTGCCTGCAGATGGTTTGTGCACAGCTCCCTCCAATACATCATCTAGGGAGCTATATGTTAGTCATATGCGAGTCTACATATATGGCTCATATGTGGTAGCACAGGATCAGATGAGCTCTGCGCTCTGTATAATCAAATCAAAGAGAAGGAATTATTTGCCCTTTCATATATGTGAGACGTATGATTAAAAGTCTGCCTAATGGTAGTGATCAGTTCACTTCTCAGCATCCATTGTGGGGAAAATGTAGGCTCATTTAGGCTTATTGGTTTGAAGACATATGAGGATGAATATGTCAGAGAATTTAGGGCAGGAAAATGGTGATCTGTGCAGAAAAGGGGACACTATGAGTGAGTGAAGGAAATAGCTGCTCAGTGCAGTGGTTTTTAAAAATTCTTTGCTAGGTCTGTTGAAAGTCCTGGGTGAGAATCCCAGCCCTGGGACCACATGAGCAGCTAGCTAGCTGTGTGTCAGACATGCTAGAATCAGACGTTGGAGTGCTTTGTACTTTATATTTGATGTCCATGCTGAGGTAAGTAAAATACTCCACCCATGGGGTAAATGTGTAGCACGGTGTAGACCCTTAACCTAATCATCTCATCGTCACATCTACCTGATTACTAGGTGTTAGTCCAGTAACATTGAGACAATCAATCAATCAATCAATCAATCAATTAATCAATCAATCAATCAAGCATACTTTTGTCATTAGACTTGAATGACTCGCTATAGTTCATTGACTGACTGACTGACTGACTGACTGACTGACTGACACTTGACTGACTGACTGACTGACACCTGGCTGACTGACTGACTGACTGACTGACTGACGTGCTGACTGACTAGTTGCATCATTGACTAACTGAGTGGCTAGTGGTTTTCAGAGTAGATTTAGTGTAATATGCTCGTAACAGTATTTTTTCAGAATTTTGGCCAGTTGCCATGGATACAGCTGCAGGGGTGTTACATAATACACCATCACCCCATTTAAGGGACACTAATGGAGCTCAAAAAAGAGCTTTTATGTACAATAAAACCTCATCTTTGCCAATTGTGGAAATTCGTGTAGATCAGCGTAGTGATAAAACAGTAAAAAGACTATTTTCATCTCAAAAGAGAAGTTACTCAGCCAAAATGACGTGTAGCGCCCTCAGTTATGTTTTAATTCGACGTTATTTGCACGTGATATTTACTTCATGCTGTGACGTGTTGACAACGTTTTTGGCTGGATATATGTGTTGGATATTCCCAATATAGTGGAAGACCACCTCACTATTAAGGCCATATGATTATTTTATTAGAACACCTCACTATTAGGACCACATCTCTAAGAATGGCACTGACTGTTGAAACCACCTTACTAGCGATATACCTTACTTTCAATACCACCTTATTAATAAAGACCTCATTATTAAGAGCATTTCACTGTTAAGGCCACCTCACTATTACGATCACTATTAAGGCCACACCACTATTAAGGCCACCGTACTGTTAAGAACTCTTCACTATTAAGTTTCTTGGGATAATGTGACTTTTAATAAATGTAAGACAGCTTTAGGAGCAATTAAACCTGCATGATCATAATATTTTACCTCAGCATTAAGACCACCTCACTATTAAGGCCAGTATATTTTGCTCCAGTTGTGTGTGTTCTTAATGGTGAGGTTGTACTGTTGATAAAAAGACATACAGGGCAGTTAAGACTCCGAAATGAAGACCACCCAATATTAAGATCACCTCCACTTAAAGATCATTAAATTCGTCCCAACATTTCACAATATAAAAAGATTTAAAAAAAAAAAATTGTCTAATTGCATTCTGTATTTATATATCACAAAGAAATATTTACAAACATTATCTCAAGAGGGAATTTCTTAATTCTATACCTATTTATGGAAAAGTATCTTATAATAATCCTTAATTAATCATTAGATAAATTATATTTAATGAAAATATTTCAGGGGGCAACCGGAGTTGAACCGGTGACCTCTCGATCTGCAGTCGAATGCTCTGCCACTGAGCTATACCCCCACCTGAGCTACCTGAGGGAATATTGGACTTATAATGATATCAATTACTCAAGTAACCATGGCCAAAACTGTTCATATTATGTGTTTGAACATATGGTGAACTTGTTGATCTAAATATAGCTTCAAGTATATGAAGAATATATGTTTTGATTGATATGTTAATGAAATAAATGTCAGGTCCAAAATAGTTAGGGATGGACGGCTTTAGTATATGTTGGATGGTTGCAGTGTATGTTGGATGGCTGCAGAGTATGTTTGATGGTTGCAGTGTATGTTGGATGGTTGCAGTGTATGTTGGATGGTTGCAGTGTATGTTGGATGGTTGCTGCCAAAGTTTGTGCGTCTAATCTATTGCTCATCAGTGTTCTGAAGGTAGTCTTAATAGTGAGGTGGTCTTAATGGCGAGTTTATTCTTCAGAAATTAACTAATTTAATTGTTAATTCAACTGAGAAAGCTCTGCAATTCAACATTTTCAAACCTTAGGAATAGGGCCATGGTGTCTTGAAGGGACCTAGCCCAAGATTCCATCGCGCCTTCCTTGATTACGTAATTACGTAACGCAGCCTTCATGACGTTAATCACGTGGTTCTTTAGACTTCCTTGATTAAATTTCACGCTCGGATAACTCCAGAAGTACACAGGGCTAGAGCGTAAAATTAAAACCCGAAAGCTTCGAGAAATTTCATTTGAAGAACAATATTATGTAAAAGAAAAATATTTAAAATATCGTTTTATGATGTATGGAATGAATAGAGAACATTTATATCTAGTGGTGCTATGGTCAATGTGTTAGAATGTTGTTGCGTAAGTTCTGGATTCAATTCCCTGGCAATGAGCTCTGCTTTCTGCAACAAAATAAAATGTGAAATATGTTGTCATTTTTTGACGTATAAGCAACATTTTGAGTCCACACCATATGTCTAATAATCAATGCAACTTTTCCATGGATAGAAAGGCTAAAAAAACAACAACAAAAACCAACGATACCTACTCCTCAAAATGGTCACTGCATTCTGACACACCATCACATCAATTTCAGGAGGTTCATAATATTAATTAAGTTCATATTCAGATACACAGACAGCGAGTCAGACATAGATGGGGATTAACGGATAGAATAGATAAAGATCAGACTGACGCAAATGCATATATGTGAATTTTAGTTGATTTTCCTTAATTAAGTGCTATGATTTTTAAAGCCTTCTTTCCGGATGGTGTACTTACTTTTTTCACAGTACTTTCACAATTATATAAATATTTACAAGTGCAAGGGCACTAGTAAATTTTATTTGACCCTTGGGAGTGATAGTTGCCTCTATTACTGAGGCGTTAGCTAGAGCCCGAAGTGACCAGTCCATAATTGTTTTATTATACCTCCACAAACTGAAATTTAGGCTCATTATTTTTTCCTTAGCTTTTTTTCCTTGTGAATCACAAACAACAATTATTCAATTCAAGAAACGATTAATCTATATTATGCAATCTATCTTTCAACACTGCTGACACCAAAATCACTTAACAATGATGATGACATCACAACTGGCAACTATAATGAGGAGCCAGTAACTATTCTCACTGAATAGAACCCTTGGGGCACTAGTACTTTCTAAGCCATGTCATGTGATCCTGTATCAGCCAATCACAGCTCACGAGACATAGCAGACGTATAATAATCCCATTTATCATTTACAGACTATTCTTGAAGATAGTTTTTCAATCAGTTAGTTTTTCTCATTGCAGTTGTTCTGCGTAAATATCCTCATATAGAATTCATTTCTTGTATTGTACTCCCAATTGTCAAGTATGGGGACAAAATATATGAATGATATGGCATTTTATATTGGATTTGTGAAAGAGAAGAATGAGTGATATGCTTCTCAGGTCATTTTGGCATATCAGTCATGCCTGGGTTCAGGAAATGACACTTTAGTGCTCCCAAGATGTTTTGCAATATTTCCAAAGCTGCTTTAGCTAAACGACTTAAAAAGAGCAATTTGCCAATGGCTATAATTTCAATATTTTCACCATTGTAGTTTTCTAGTTATGATAAAATGTACAAATTCAAGTGTCTGCATTATCTAAATGATATTTATAGATAGATAGATAGCAGGATAGATAGATAGACGATAGATAGACAGACGGATAGATAGACAGATAGATATAGGTAGATAGCTAGATAGATAGATAGATAGATAGATAGATAGATAGATGAATAAACGGATAGATAGATAGATAGATAGATAGATAGATGAATAAACGGATAGATAGATAGACAGATAGATAGTTCGATAGATAGATAGATACATAGATAGTTTGATTGATTGATTGATTGATTGATTGATAATATCGACGTTGATTGTTGATTGATTAATTGTTCATCTGTTGGCTGACTGATGGAAGATGTATTCATTCATTCATTCATTCATTCATTCATTCATTCATTGAGCGAAGTACTGCTTTTTCTTCTTTCACCATTGATTTTTGAACAGAGTTCTTAATTGTTCGTTGGTCGGGAAGTGATTTTAAAGAGATTTTCCTCCATTGAATTTGAAAGAAGGCTGGGACGAGAAAATTAAAGTGTCATGTTTGGAAAATTAATGTTGGGCCCTCTCTCCTTAATTGTTGTACTTTTTCGTGTTCTTGTCATGCTGAAATGTGCATGTTTTTGTGGATATCACAAATCATAATGAAGTTAAGAAACAAAGCAACGTTAGTTATGTAATCTAATAGTTAAGGCCCTGACAGATCTCTTTAAGTGTCCTGGGCTTAATAGTGGATTTTCACAGAAGGTTTCTATATTTCCACCAGGTGGCTCTGACAGAATACTGCAATTCTATTAGCTGAAAAAGTTCCCGCCCTTGACTCTGATTGGCTGAAGTAAAGTGCATCCCAGCAGCAGTATTTTTAGCGCATTTTAATGTATATTTGACACCTTATCATTCAATTAATTCTCGCTTTTTCCTCAGAAAATTATATTTACGGAATCAGTTAGTTATGATCTAGTATGTCTGAAGAGCAAAATGAGTAATAAGAGGAGAGGAAAGACTTATGTCCTTCTGAATTCAGGCCTGCTTGGTGAATAGACTCTCTTCTTTGTACAGACACCAGCTCTTCATGAGCTATATCTCAGCTGGATGTTGTTGCATGAGCTGTTAAATTGGTTGTGCCTTCAACTTGGTGTCTATGCTGGGGCTACATGTAAATGCCACTCGTGATGTAAGTTTCTAGCTTGTCAATACAATACAATACAATACAGCACAATATTTACTAGGACAATATTTTTTAACTCTTTAATTATTTATTTAGATACGCATTTAAAGTTTATATTTTTACAGTGTGATTTTATATACTCTTTAAATGTCTTATATCTAATTTTATAATGTGTTAACAGGGCAGATTTATAAAAGAAAATTTGTTTAATTTCAAATATATTTTAGAAGGGTAGCCAGATCAGCTGAAGCTGTTTTGTATCCGGGCCCTTTACATCAGTAAAAAACAATAAATAATAAAATCCATAGATATTGAAAATAATTAAAAGATAGATAGGTAGATAGATAGATAGATAGATAGATAGATAGATAGGCAAACTAATATAGTGGGAGCAACTTAATATAGTTTTTTTAACTCTGTTGTTTCCCTTCTTGACATTGAATATATTAAAATTATAATGTATATGCATAACTGTATCGAATGTATCAGTGTAAAATTGTATGAACCATGTGTCAAGAAAAAAACTTAAACTAAAACTAAACTAAACACCACTGCAATATCAGACAAGAGACAGATAGACAGACACATACTCAACTTGAAAAAAAATTCCCATTCTATCCTCCCCATTTTATTGAAACTCGGTCCATTTCGTGAAAAGAGAAGTTTAATTTAAACTTTGCAAAGTTCCACACTCGGCATGATTGGAATCCTGTGTTTTAATCCGGGTTGATCGCGTGTTTTGTCATCATAGATCCAAAATAGTTCATAAAATCCCCACCAGAAAAGAATGTACCTATTCCTAGTCAATAACAGGGATCTCCAAAAGATGTGAATTTACGAAAATTGCTTCCAAATTACTTGAAATTGCTCAACATTTTGTCATCAGTATGTAGGCCTACATAGTTGTATGAAAGCGTCACCTGGCCTATAAGACCACTTTCGATATAAAACAGTGGTCTTAATGGTGAGGTGGTCTTAATGTGAGATATATTGATGATAAAAGAATACACTTGCAGTACACAATAGAAATATGTGGTGATAGGGCCGTCATGTTGAGATGGTCTTAATAGTGAGGTTGTCCTTATATTGAATGGTCTCTGTATCGAAGTGGTCTTAATTGGCAAAATTCTGATTGTAAAATGCTTCACCATTAAGGCCACCTCACAACTAAATCCACAAATTTTGGCCCAGTTATATTTTCGTCATTCAATTTTCCTCGCTGTTAAAAGCACCTCTCTGTTTAGGGTGTGAAATTTTCACCCCGGAAAATTTCATTTTATGCTATTATTCTTTCATATGTTTAAATGTATACACAGTCTCTGTCCTAATTATTGATGCGATAGCATTACAATGCAATGTGATGTCTCTGGCTTGTCGACTCGAAGCCATCCTATGAATGTTTATGTGCCAAGACCAAACTGTGACTTATACAAAATAACATTTGCTTATTGTGGTGCTATTTACTGGAACTCTTTACCTGACAAAATAAAGGACATTAATGATCTTAATTCTTTTCAAAATAAGCACTTAAAGTTTATATTTTAATGTAAATCTTATGCTTTTATATTATTTTGCTTATTTTAGTTTTATCTTTTTATTTTTATATTTATATTGATGTTCTTAACAGGGTCCACACGAAAAACTGTTTAACTGATTGTATACACCCTGTGTAAATATGTTCAATAAATAGATAAATATATGTTATTCTTCTGGTTTTTAAATGTATTTTCTCTTCTCTTTTCCAGGTAAGACCACATTTTTGATAATGAAAGTGCAGTTGGCGAAGAATTGGTATGTTGACGTTTTCTATCAAATATTATGATCAACTAATTAACAATATTAAATGTTTCCAATATTAAAGTCAACAATTATACAATAGTAGGCTCCTAGAGGCAGACATGATGATGAGATGATAGTCAATACCAAGTATATCATTAGTTACGATAATAAGTTAAAAACTATATTCATAACTTCTGAGTCAAAAACTGGTAATGTCATATTTCAAAGACATTGAAGAAGGCTGCTGACTAACTACATGTAGTTAGATTTGACTAATTTGTTAGTCAGAAAACAGCTACTGAGATATTCAGTCTGTTTAGAGGGTGAATAATATCCCTGAAACTACACGGAGTTTCAATTATTTAGCATTATGTAATAACTTTATAATTTCAATTTTATTTATTTATTTTGCTCAGCTTACATAATTATAACATCTAAATAATACTATTATTATTGAGTAGAGCTGGGTGACCCCTCTCGGATGTAAAGGTACATCGCTACTGAGGGGCCACCCTAATGCCTTATACAGAGTTATGATGTACTAAATACAGTGGTTTTTGGGGAAGAGAAAAAATAACAACAGAGTGAACATGTTGAATGGGAACCAAGGGCCGGGATGCTGAGGAGAAGACCAATAAACTAATTATTCTGACAAACAAAACAATGAAGCAAGTTACAATTATCAGTATAAGATTCTAATTTTTTTTTTTTTTACATAGTTTTTGAATATTATATTAATGTTTGTACTGTTAAATGTTTTGGGAAACTTGTAGGAAATGCTGCACCTTGCAAAATCATGGCTCACAGCAGGCAGATGTAAGATTAACTTTGGTGTGTTAGACGATTTTGATATTGTGGAAATCTAAAAAAACATATTAGTGGAAAAGTAATCTCAGTGGATTATGCAAAACTTGAAAACAAATATATACCAAAATCTATGACAGCATAAACTTTGAAATGTCAGCCCTCATGAGCATGCCATTTGGCTGTATGATGTATCTATTCCTCCAGGGCATTTCATTTGTACAAAGGGATATAGAGCCTCAAACTTGTATCAACTATGTTGACTTTTGGATGACGTTTTGACATTGTTTGTTTTGCTCGTTTGTTACAAAATTGAAATTCATAAATATTGTTTTTAGCATTTTGTGTTGTCTGTAATGGGCAAGTTATTACATAATGATATGAACGTAAATCATTATTATGTCTTGTATTACGCATGGCCAAATGTGCCACATGCGTTTTCCATGCGTTTTGATAAACGCATGGTTTTTGCCTCATTATAATTAGCTAAAAACCATGTGTTTTCCATGCGTTATCCTTCTCATGGAAAACGCACATGGCAAATTTGGCCATGTACTGTTAGTTTCATAAAATATGGTCGACTGTAGACAGCTGTAGCAACTTATTCCTGGCTGTAGCTATAACTAGCTAAAGCCAGCTGCTTCTGTCTACTCCTATCCTATATTCGACTTACACCTACCACCACTGAAATAATATAACCCTAGGTAAATGTAAAATTCATCTAATATATCATAAGTATGTACTTTTAGATCCGGCTTTGAGTAGACAGCTATAGCCAGACAGTTCCATGTAGTGGCAAGTAGCATCGTATAGCAAAAGTTGTCTAACTTTGTCTAGGTTCAATTTGACGGGCTTTTGTTAATGAAACTAACCGTATATCTGGAGTTTGTTGCATAGATTGACACAAGAATAATTATTGTATTTCAAATTCATTCATAGCTGCAGGAAGTAACAACTTCAGAAATTTTGCAATGATGAAACTCTAAAGAAAATATATACCCCCCAAATCAACTTAATTATAGTTTTTTGTTGCAAAAACGTCTCTTTTATTCACTCGGAACTACCCGATACCAGACTGCGAGGCTCATTCGATGTCACATGACCGTCATATGACGTCAAGGTCCATCTCGGGTCACGTGAGAGGTCACAGGTGTCACGTGAGACGAGATTTGGGGTCAGGTGACCCGTCAATCTGTCAGGTGTTTTCTGTCAGGTGTAATTAGGGTACATATCAAGAATCAGAAAATATATATCAGGAGGAAAAAAAAAGGCTGATTAATTTCTCAGCTTATCACATGATATTTTGCAAAATATTGTTGAGGTCTTTTTTCAAAAGATTTGGTGTTGAAGTTGTTTCTGTGTCTTTCTGGAAATGTTATAAATTCACCTTTTAAAAAACAAAAGTGGATTAAAGAACCACCACTGTCCACCAGCCTATGAGGCAAGTAAAAATATCCCACCCATGGGGTAAATGTGTAACATGGGTGGACTCCTCCTCTCTCTCACCTCATCAATCAAATTTCAATAGCGGCTAGAACTTGCCTTGGAGGGCTGCACGCCCCATATCTATCTATCTATCTATCTATGAATTTTAAAATAATGTGGACCTAAAAATCTTACAAGATCATCATTTCAGCATTATATCTGCCTCTTTCGAGTTATTGAATGTCTTTCTCCAGTAGACTGTCACAGATGACCAGAAAAGTTTCTTCTAAGATATTCCTCAGATTGGGCAGTTACATGACAAGGAATCCAATGTGACTTGTTTCGGGTCCAGCCTAGCTTTTGTCTGTCCAATATAACCTTTTCTATCCAATATAACTAAATATAACTAAAGACAACAGTTGCAAGTTGGAAAACTTTACAAAACTGGCTAATTCGAATGAAGCTATCATTATTATATCTAGGCTTGCAGATTGTTTTTTTATTGTGCAAAACAATTCGTGTTAATAAGAAGGAAGACATACCTGTGATATGTCACTGTGCTGTGCGGAAACCTTCATCTTGGTCCCTTTGCACTGATTGACCTCAGGGTGGTCCCCACCTGCTGCACCTGGGAACCCATTAGAACAAAAAGGTCATGCTCTCCCTAGTGCATACATTGATTGATTGGTATATTCCCAAATATATGTGCTGTCTCAGCATCCGTTTGACTGTGACAATATTTATAATAATATGTCTATTGTAAAATATTCAACCTATGACCAACAAGAATGTAATGTTTTATGAGGTTTCTTTCTTAAAATTCTAAAATTATCTATCTAACTATCTATCTATCTATCTATCTATCTATCTATCTATCCGTCTATCCGTCTATCTGTCTATCTGTCTATCTATCTATCTATCTATCTATCTATCTATCTATCCGTCTATCCGTCTATCTGTCTATCTATCTATCTATCTATCTATCCGTCTATCCGTCTATCTGTCTATCTATCTATCTATCTATCTTTCTTTCTTTCTTCTTCAGAATTTCTGTCTTTATTTCTTACCTTTGTTGTCGTTTCTTAATTTTCAATTTCATTTTGTGGGTATTTTACACATTTCTTTGACGAACTTGCTTATAAGACATCTTTTTTCAAAGATTAACTTTCAGTGATTGGAAAGTTCTCCTTACATACAAAGTCTACATACTGCCTCTTGTAAATATAGTCATACTCATATCTCAACCCCTCTTATTTGTATCCATACTGGTGAAAATTGTAGCAATTTATGGGTCATTATAGCGAAAATCCCAAGTGTACTTTTCCCATAAGGTTCTATTATGACTCTAAATGTCTTTGGTTGTCAGTAGGTGGTCAAGTGGTCAGTGTAGTGTCCAGTGATTTTCAATGGAGACTTCAATACATTGAGATTTTTCTGAATGTCACTACACTGCAGCTTCACAGTTAAAGACAGTTGTCACAGATCAGCTGTCAGTTGCTGTCAGATGCAGAAGAGCAAGACTGACATAGACTGAATGTTGTATTGACGTTTTATTGGCGTTGTACAGAAGTTATGTCCATATGTGCATTTATATGTATACACTATAGAGTGTATATGTAAATTTCTGTTGCTATGGTTATTGTTAATTTATTGCTATTAAAGATAGTTTAGCTGGTATAGTTAGGTGCATGATGTATACATTAAGGGTAAATGGTAACATTATTAGACCACCTAATTACAAAGATCTTACCTTTAGTAAAACTACACCAATTTTAAGAATAGTTTCAGAATTAAAACCAGCTCAATATTAAGACCACTTCAGTGATATTTAAAAAAACAATATACATATATTTAATAAAAGGCTTAATCCATCTAAAAAATAAAAATACTGCCAGTCCACCACGCAATAGTTGTGTGAACGCTCAAATATTATTAATTTCTATGAAAAATAACTTTAATGTTCTTCAAATTGGGACTCCTGTTTAAAGATCCCTTTCTGAATAAAATTACCCTCAGTGATCAAAGTTTTTTAACAACAGTGTATAAATATAAATTATTTTTGTAATATAATACCAGAAAACATTCATCATTCATGATATTTATCCACAATCTTTTAACAGTTCATGAAGCATTATAATAAGTGCCATATACCCTTAATGCATTCTGTCACCATACAGCATTTAATGCATTTTCTGACAGTAGGTAACAGCCAGTTATTTATCTAGTACATAGTCCGTGCTGCATTTTCCACTGTACTGTTATCTTAGAACACTGTGCCTATATTTCTATAGGATTAACAGAACACTTAAGGACACTAGTGTTAAACTTCGAAAGTCGACCTAACTGTCCTGATCATAAGTTCCCAAACGTGTGTTTGCTTTAAGAGCTACGATTTTAGACAGTTTAGCATATTCCACTAAACCATGCCCAATGTAGAATTCGAGCTGATATGCTATATAGGGAAGGAATTCGGAGGCAGATGGACAGAGGAATGAGAGATAGAGATATACCATAAGATAGACAACAATTTGGAAAGAAACATGTATATATATATATATTAAAAAATATGGATAGATACATGGACACATAAATAAATAAATAAATGGAAATGAATGCACTAAAATATCATTTATTGCTTTACCAAATAAATACTGGTATTTATCGTGACAATATAATTACTGTGAATGTATATAATTACTAAGTTTTTGGCAATATTTTCATTTCCCAGCTATATACATTATTTTTACTTATAGCAATCAACTTTAACCTGAAGTAACGAAGTTTTATCAAGTACAAATAAATATACAATAATAGTTCTTTTCACCTAATTATTAAATGTGACAAAAAGAAACATTGTATGCAAATACTGCTGCACAAAATTGTAAATTAGACACTTAAAGATAATAAGATAGAATGTCTGTAGTAGAGAAATACATGAGAAGGACAGAACAGACAGGTCGACAAATATATACATGTAGAGACAGACAAAGATATAGATACCTAAAAAAAAAAAATTGCAATGAATGATAGAAAAAGGTACCACATGAAGATTGATATATCTGTTTACCCTCCCTCTGCTATTTTTCACAGATCACCTTACAAAAGAAAATCTTAAAACCCTTTTTTATTTTCACACCTTGTAGTGAATGATCACTGTAATTTTCCAAACTTGTAATTAAATTTGTGGGGTGACTTTCTAGTATTTACATTCACTGGAGCATAATTGATTAAAGTGAGAAGTTCATTCTGTGTCTTGACAACTTTTTTGAGACATCCTATATCTTAAACATGTGTGGTCCTGTAAAAAATACAATAAGTCACCCTCCACACCATTTTTTGTCTTGTCGAAAATGTCATTTATGTCGTAACCCATGTATTGTGTCTATTTTCTTGTAATTTTCCTCTAATTTATTATATTATAAATCACCGTATATTATGAATAATATAAAAATCCACACCTGCTCAGTATTGTATAAGTAATATTATAATCTGCTTAATTAATTTTCTTGTGAGATATAAGCTAGTTCATTTGCATTAGAAACTTCAACCTGTGTATTTCAGATATCTCTCTATCTATCTATCTGTCTATCTGTCTATCTGTCTATCTGTCCATCTATCTATCTATCTGTCTATCTGTCTATCTATCTAGCTAGCTAGCTAGCTATCTATCTCTATCCATCTATCTATCTATCTCTCTATCTATTTGTATTTGTTGTTCTGTCTATATTTCCAGCTGCCCATCAAAACAAACACTAGTTACATAATACACAATCTACATGACATTAGCATGTCACAATAAATCACCATGGCCTCTCAAGGCAACACGAAAGAACTGTGTCATGTAGCAGGTGACCTTTGGCCTAAATTACACTTGACCTTTGACCCTGAGGTCTCTTTTTTTGCGTGTGGCGGACTTAAACACACGCGCCAGGTGAATTAATAATAACATCCTGAGGCTGTTATTTGTAGGTGGTATATAGAAGAGTTGCAAAGTTCCTGTTAATAGATTTATCACTGTCATTGTTTTGTTTGTTTATATTTTTATCGTTTTTGTTTGTTTACACAGTCTGATGCTTAGTGAGCTTATTTAGTCACTGAAGGCAGATGTAATGATGAAATGAGCTTTTGAGTATGTCACTAGCACATCATTTTATAGTGGGATCTCATAGCATATTTGTCACAGTATGAGCTTCAAATTATGTTATTGATTTGATTTTAATTCTTAAGAGCCTCATTAATTTTTAGTACCAGTTGACTTGTAAAAATTAATTTTTAGTTTAGTACCAGTTGACTTGTAAAAATTGGCGACAACGGTTTATTTTGTTTATAGTATCTTTGGTCAGTTCTGTTTCAATTATATCAGAATGGAAATCGGTGGAGATGTTGCAGCATGTGACTCATTCATTGCAGCAGACAGCATTATCGGCTGCTACAGTTGATATCTGCATCAGCCTGTCCTCTGGTGGTAATTTTGGAAGTTAAGGATTCTCCACCTCAGCGCCACATTGTGGTGAACGTTTACTGGCAGTTAGCGACACCTAGTGCCATTTCCAGTGCAGTTTGAGACTGGTGAACTTCATGATTGAGATGGCGTGATGACTCAACTAATGCTGTACTATTTCATCAATGAGGTTTGATGATTTGCAAAATTAAAAAGATAGGAGTAACAGTGTGCATCACTATAATTACCATGCCAACTCACAGGGAAATACGTTGCAGTTCAATTTCCATTCCAATTTAGTTGAAGTATATACTCAACATGTATCTCCATTTATTTATATTAATTTAAACGTTCATGACATCATAGATCTATGATCTCGTAAAAATGTTTGTTTTGCTTTGAAACAACCCCAATTTTAGCTTTTTAATGATATGGGGAAGTGTTATGAATGAATGAATTTTATCGACATGTAGAGGTCACCAAAGACCTTTATGCATGAAAACATTTCATCAGTTGAAAGGTTCCAAAAACGCGTTGGCGAGTAATAGTGAACGAATGTAACACTTTCATTTTGTCTACACAGACCGAAGTGTAAACGTATCCTGCTGCAGCTGGAGTAAGGTAAGAACCATTCGTCCATGTATTATAGTACTTTTAGTCTTATATATATATATATTTGTTTTCTCTGTCATCACCCCCTTAATATAATATAGTTTATATTATTCAATTGTGTCAGCTAGGTGGATTCATTCGATAATTAGTAGGCACCTATCTTACTGGGTGCAAAGTAGGTGTCACTATATTTATTTATATTTTTTACTTTATTGAAATGTAGTTTAAAAGACAACAATACAAACATCATACATGGAAACATAGACCACCCAGCCCCATAAGGGCTTATATATCACACCATTTCAGTGCTTACAACTTGGTGTCTACATGTAAATAAAGGTCACATTGTCTACATACTCTCTCTTCCGAAAAAATCGTTTCTAAATCTTCCAATATCGACACAAATCTGCATTGTCCCTATGCTCTAAATTTAGCTGACCATGATATGTGAATGCGGGGTAAGTTTTATATATATATATATATATATATGACATACTTTTCCAATGAATGTGACATCTTATAAATATTGCGATACCTTAATTATACCTAGTAACTTTCCAATTCTCCCAATAGGCCAATATCTGTTTTATTTTACCAAATTACTAGTGTACACCGTGTTTATCTTCAGAGAGTGTATTGGCTAGACCATGGCTGGAGCCAGATCGTCAAGAAGTGATAGATTTGTTGATAAAGATGGAAGTTCTACAGTCATTGATATGTCAGCAGGGTATCGGCTACCGTCCAATTCTGGGGTTGGCTTCATGTCTTTTCTGGATACTTCCATAGAAATTAGCAAAATGATGTTGGAAGGAGAGCGAAGCAAAAATCGTGTCCTTGATTAGGCCATGAAAAAGGCTGAGGCAATGGCTGGCGGCAGAAAATCAGATGTCCTCACGGTCGTAAAAATTGCCTACACATTGGAGGATCCCCCATTCTACAAAATATTCAATGCAGAGTCCAGAAAGGTGTCCTTTGAATGGGAAGAATTTAGTTTTAAGGGCTTTTGGTTGCTCTTGTTCAAAGCTTTTAAGGGTGCGATTTCTTTTACTGATCTTGCTGATCCTGTCGAAGCGTACAGGGGTGCTGGTATTCGTTTCCATGCTAAGAAAGGCCAGCTTGTAACCTTTAAACAATTTGCATCATCTACTTTGAAAAAGGGAGTGGCTCTGGGTTTTCTTGGTCAGCCTGATAAATGCACTTTATTTATTATTAAGGTTTCTTCTGGATTGTCTTTGAAAGATGTTTCAGCTTATCCAGATGAGGAAGAGATTCTTGTCCTTCCCTTTAGTGTACTTCGCGTTTCAGAAGTAGTTAAAGCAGAAAATGGCTTGACAAAAATTTACCTTGAACAAACGAATTCCAGTTTTATGTTTTGAAAGTTGGTGCCATGATTAAATCATATGTCATATATTGAGTTCTATTCAATTCACTTTATATTGGCTCATAACGTAATATGATAAATAAGTCACATATCATGTATTAATATAGTGAAACACATATATTAGCATTTATTAGTGAAGCATATAGTGAAATACATATATTAGTAAATTAGCATGGCATTTATATTCAATATTTTATTTTAAAAAAGAAAGAAATTGACAGCATCTATGGATGTGAACCAGTAAGACTAAACAAAGAATGGTTGTTATATTAGGTTTTTAACATGGGTATAACCAAAGATGTAGAGACTGGAAAGACATGCCTGTAAATACATGTATCAAAGACTTTATGATACTATACGGCTTATGACTTGAGTAATGTAATTTTCATGTAGAATATCTGCATTATCCATGATGAGCATGCTTTTAGTAGTCATAGGATGTATTTTACATTTTAAATGTTATTGCGTGGTGCAAATATGCAATTAACTGTTTTGTATTTAATAAAATCATCTTATAACTTCAATTCTAAAATTTTTCTGTTCTGTTTTACACTCTTAGAAATGATTGTCTGTTTAAGACAAATGTTTGTTTCACTGGTGTCGCTCCAAAATATTGTTTAAAATCAGCAAATATATTGAATGTGTAAGCTAATAAACATAATTGTTTGATATATACAATCATTGTCTAAAAGCAATATCTTGGCTGATATTAAACAGTGAATTTGTTTGAAGCAGATAATCTTTTCTAATAGTGCTCTATGAACTTTGATTCTAGACGTCTGATGGTCTGACGATCATTCCCGTCTAGACTTAAGTCAAATAAAGAAAGATAATTTTCAGAAATAGTGTAAAACGTGACCCATCGCGACCTAATATTCGTAAACTTATCATGGTGGAGTGTACATGATACAGTTATAATTCATGTGGAATTTATTCGGGTCAGATCAATAAGAACTCAATAAGAAAATGGTCTTACTCAAGAACTGATACAAATTGGGCGATGAGATTTACAAAGAATCTTGATCAGCCTTAATCGTTAGGTATACTTAATAACATCTGTGTGGTGGTCTAGATTGTAAGATGTTTTATGACTGCTAGATCAGTGACAATGTGCTTTTTTCTGACCCTTCGGAGCCCCTTGTCCCTACATAAATCACTCCTGCACCCCACACACTTGTTCCCACTCCTCAGCCCATAACATATTAGAGCTTTCAACCCTGTGTGGTCGTGATTGTGAGGTGGCCTTAGTTCTGGGGTAGGTCCTATTTATGGCAGGTGTTGGTGGCCTTTTTGAGGAAGTGATCTTTTATTGCAAAACTTTGGTATATATCAAAGCAAATAGATAGCATTTGTTTTGAGGGAACATGATAAAGGGATCATCGGCCAAATAATAGAATACTGTGTAATGCATAAACATGTGTAGGCTCTTGACATGGACTTCTGTGTAAAGTTACTATGAAAGACATTTCAATTTATTGACCCTATAATTCAAATTCAATTATTAATTTACTTATTTAACTCTGCGTATCTATCACACGAAATAAATACTATTTATACAAAATGCATAGCCATCAGTATGTTGAATGGACATAGGATCCTCCCCCAGCAGCCAGCAGGAGCAGCAGCAGTTACATGGGACCATAAACCAGTGGCGGCGCCAGGATTTCTGAAGTGGGGGGGGGGGGGGCGGGGGGGTCGAGGGGGGGGGGGGTTGGCAACTGAGGGACAAGTTATCCGGTATTTGCCCCATGCCCCTCCCCCCGTAGCGCCGCCACTTCCACACACTTTTTTAGTATCTTCCCACACTGTATGTAAAGTTTATATTTTTCACTTCAAATTAAGCCTAGATATCTTCACTGATTAAAATTGGTTCGAATTCATTATATGAATAAGTAGAATCCAGGGCTGTATTGGTACTGTTGATGTCTGCATCAGCCTGTCCTCTGGTGGAGACTTAGGAAATCAGTCTTATGCATCGTGTAGCCACGTTGTGGTGAGTATTTATTGACTGTTAATGACACCTAGTGACAACATCCAACATAACGTGAGACTGCTATTATGTAGAAAATCTTCCACTGCTCAAAGATTTATAAAGGCAATGAGCCAGGACTCTTTCATCAAGACCTGTGTTATCTTGATGAATCATTTTCATTTGTGGAATGTTAAGAGTTTCAATTATCCAGGTTAATTATTTTACAGGTAAATTATAATGTGTGCATTACTTGTTTTTATATACAAATAATTTGAATGCTAAATTTATAATGGTAAATTAATTATGCTGACCATTTCTTTTGCAATGAGATTGTAAAAGACAGATATCAGCAGGTTTTTCTATGTGATATCTATTAGGGTATTCAAAACAATAATAGTTGTTATTTTTGATGCTACACAAGGCTTTTCCTAATAATCAATTGAACATGTCCCTCTAATTTGGAAATGCACTTTTATACCTACGGTTGTAATGGAATCCTAATGGGATTAACATAAACTGGTTAACGTCCATGATTTTGTAACATTTCTAATCACTCCTGCTTGCCATACATGTTATTTCAGTAGCCTATGGAATCCTCATTTATTTGCAATACATGTAGTTTTTTCTTAGGTGGCCATGTCAAGTTAGACGGATTTATCAAAACCGGCAACTTGAGGCAAGATACTATGGGAGTCTTTCAAGGCTCCAGAAGCTAAAACTTAGATAGCATTATCTTGATATGATTCTAACAAACTGCAGATTTATTTATTGATGTAGCTTTCTCAAGAAAACAAATGAGGGTGCTACCAAAGTGCTAAAGAAGAAAACTAATATACTGGAAGAAATAACTGGTAGGACTGCAGCGGCATCATATCACCAACAAAAATCTGGTGCATTCCCGGTTGAGCCTAAGTTGGATGGCTGTTTCATCCTTCATCTCATTACCATGGTCCCTGCCTCTCCTAATTAGCCCAACACATGCAGAAATTTAGGACGTTAAAGCTTAATCCCACCCACCCACTTAGATCACAACTGACTCTGAACTGAGAAAAAAGGGGAATTCCCTGAGTGAGGTCGTCCCTGACCATTTGACCTCTTGGTCAGCCAATCGTGTGCCCTCAAACACGTCATGTGGCGTAGTTGACCCGGAAGTAATCTTGGTTTAAAAGTTAATTTAAGGACAATTTTATGAATGACCATGAATTCAACACAATTTTCTACTTAGATAAATGTTGGTTTGCGGTGGTTCAGTTGTAGCATGATTAGAATGATTGCAATTGAGTTTTTTCAACAGGTATCCAACTTGTAGGAACATAACCTCAGTGATAAATGTGAAGACCCATGACCATACAATGCTATTGAGATTTATGATTCATATTTGAAAATCGATTATCAGATGCTATCTCAAACTATGTTACTTTGATTCTTTTAAAGTCTGAAATTCGTATCTGAAATATTGAGAACAATTACTAACCTGCCTAATCTTGTACATCTTTGTTCATTAGACAGGAAAACTGTCTAGACTACCAGACAGACATATGCAACATCTTCCACTTTTACTATGATAAAGAAGCATCTGTATTTATAGACAAAAGAACCATGCATCTTGCTTTGAGGCTCTATCTTAATTTGAAATTAAGCACAGAGATTTCAGGCAGTCCTACTGCAGGATTCACAGAGATGCCAAGTTGACTTTTGCAATCAGACTGCAGAAGTTTGAGCTTGTCTTGTGAATATTTTATGGCATTCTTAAGAAAACAACTTTCTTGGTCTTCCCAGTAAACATGACCATTCTCATTGCCCCATCCAATGTCCCTGTAGCTGAAGTATTACAGATTTGTGAGCTCTTACCTAAGATATTTTAGTTTCTTTATTAATACATAATATAAACATTTGTCATCAGTGTTTGTTGTAATTGAAACAAATAGGTTTTAAGTTTGATGTAAATGAAAAATACACATATTTTTTTTGATGCAATTGAAACTTGTTTTGCACAGTACAGAGCTTTTTAATTTTATAAGAAGTAAAATTAATACATATATATACTTTACGATTCCCCTAATAAAATGTGCATACATATATCAGTCATAATCCAAAGCTAGGTTTAATTCAATTGTTCATATCATAACTCAGACCATTAAGCAATCGACTCAATTTTGACAAGTTGCAATAAAGTGCATTCTTTTATACATGATATACTATCAGGTGGCAAAATTGAAGCAGATAGAAAAAAAACCAATCATTATCATTATAGTGATCACAACTCCGCACACGCATACATAATGTAATTGGCAAATCAGTTTTGTGATGGAAGATCTATATTTTGCACCTTGTGTCATGCATTATAGTTAAATATTTCATTCTACATGGAATCATTTGGCAAACAATATTCCTCATATATATGGTTTAAAAAAATATTGAAAACATTTTTTCATGTGAGCTAGTAAAATGGGTAAAACTAGCACACATTCTAGCAGATGGCAAAAATCATTTCCCACCCATGTTGTGCTAACTTAGAGACAAAATATTTCTGGACCTTTTTTCATTTTGCTTTGTTGGAAAATGCATTCTAGTACATTAATCTTGTTATGCTAATACTGCAAGTCAACAGACATACTGAACCGGATGGAAATTTTATTCTTCATCAGTGTTGTGCTAAGACAACATTTTCATGTAGTTTCTTTTAGAAATTGCATTTTAGCATCTTGTGGCACTGAAAGTTTGAGCCAAACCTATACAGAAATTGTACCATACGGAAAAAATCATTTCTTTCCTCAATCCAGTTCTGATGAAATCGCAATTTTATTTTTCAATAAAGCAAGGTTAGAAATTGCACTTTACTACCTTGTGGTGCTAATATTACAAATCATGAAGCAAGGTTAGAAATTGCATGCTAGTACCTTGTGGTGCTAATATGTACCATAAACCAGCACACACATTGTACCAGGAGGCAAAATCATTCTTTTCCTACAACCAGTTCTCACGAAATCTCAATTTCCTTCTTTGATGAAGCAAGGTTGGAGATTGCATGCTAGTACCTTGTGGTGCTAATATGTACCATAAACCAGCACACACATTGTACCAGGAGGCAAAATCATTCTTTTCCTACAACCAGTTCTCACGAAATCTCAATTTCCTTCTTTGATGAAGCAAGGTTGGAGATTGCATGCTAGTACCTTGTGGTGCTAATATGTATCATAAACCAGCACACACATTGTACCAGAAGGCAAAGTCATTCTTTCCTCGAACCTATTCTGACAAAATCTCAATTTCCTTCTTTGATGAAGCAAGGTTGGTAATTGCATGGTAGTACCTTGTGGTGCTAATATGTATCATAAACCAGCACACACATTGTACCAGAAGGCAAAGTCATTCTTTCCTCAAACCTAGTCTGACGAAATCTCAATTTCGTTCTTTGATGAAGCAAGGTTGGAAATTGCATGCTAGTACCCTGTGGTGCTAATATGTATCATAAACCAGCACACACATTGTACCAGAAGGCAAAGTCATTCTTTCCTCAAACCTATTCTGACGAAATCTCAATTTCCTTCTTTGATAAAGCAAGGTTGGAAATTGCATGCTAGTACCTTGTGGTGCTAATATTTATCATAAACCAGCAAACACATTGTACCAGAAGGCAAAATCATTCTTTTTCCTAAAACCAGTTCTAACGAAATCTCAATTTCCATCTTTGATGAAGCAAGGTTAGAAATTGCATGCTAGTACCTTGTGGTGCTAATATGTATCATAAACCAGCACACACATTGTACCAGAAGGCAAAGTCATTCTTTTCCTCAAACCTATTCTGACGAAATCTCAATTTCCTTCTTTGATGAAGCAAGGTCTAAAATTGAATGCTAGTACCTTGTGGTGCTAATATGTATCATAAACCAGCACACACGTTGTACCAGAAGGCAAAGTCATTCTTTTCCTCAAACCTATTCTGACGAAATCTCAATTTCCTTCTTTGATGAAGCAAGGTTTAAAATTGAATGCTAGTACCTTGTGGTGCTAATATGTATCATAAACCAGCACATACATTGTACCAGAAGGCAAAGTCATTCTTTTCCTCAAACCTATTCTGACGAAATCTCAATTTCCTTCTTTGATGAAGCAAGGTTTAAAATTGAATGCTAGTACCTTGTGGTGCTAATATGTATCATAAACCAGCACACACATTGTACCAGAAGGCAAAATCATTATTTTCCTCAAACCAGTTCTGACAAAAATCTCCATTTCCTACTTTGATGAAGCAAGGTTAGAAATTGCATACTAGTACCTTGTGGTGCTAATTCGATCATAAACCAGCATACACATTGTACCAGAAGGCAAAATCATTCTTTTCCTAAAACCAGTTCTGACAAAAATCTCCATTTCCTACTTTGATGAAGCAAGGTTGGAAGTTGCATGCTAGTACCTTGTGGTGCTAATTCGATCATAAACCAGCATACACATTGTACTAGAAGGCAAAATCTTTCTTTTCCTAAACCAATTCTGACAAAATCTCAATTTTCTTCTTTGATGAAGCAAGGTTAGAAATTGCATGCTAGTACCTTGTGGTGCTAATATGTATCATAAAGCAGCACACACATTGTACCAGAAGGCAAAATCATTCTTTTCCTAAAACCAGTTCTCACGAAATCTCAATTTCCTTCTTTGATAAAGCAAAGTTGGAAATTGCATGCTATTACCTTGTGGTGCTAATATGTATCATAAACCAGCACACAAATTGTACCAGAAGGCAAAGTCTTTCTTTCCTCAAACCTATTCTGGCGAAATCTCAATTTTCTTCTTTGATGAAGCAAGGTTGGAAATTGCATGCTAGTACCTTGTGGTGCTAATATGTATCATAAACCAGCACACACACTGTACCAGGAGGCAAAATCATTCTTTTCCTACTACCAGTTCTAACGAAATCTCAATTTCCTACTTTGATAAAGCATGGTTAGAAATTGCTAGTACCTTGTGGTGCTAATATGTATCATAAACCAGCACACACATTGTACCAGAAGGCAAAGTCATTCTTTACTCAAACCTATTCTGACAAAATCTCAATTTCCTTCTTTGATGAAGCAAGGTTGGAAATTGCATGCTAGTACCTTGTGGTGCTAATATGTATCATAAACCAGCACACACATTGTACCAGAAGGCAAAGTCTTTCCTCAAACCTATTCTGACGAAATCTCAATTTCCTTCTTTGATGAAGCAAGGTTGGAAATTGCATGCTAGTACCTTGTGGTGCTAATATGTATCATAAACCAGCACACACATTGTACCAGGAGGCAAGATCATTCTTTTCCTAGAACCAGTTCTGACGAAATCTCAATTTGTTTCTTTAATGAAGCATGGTTAGAAATTGCATGCTAGTACCTTGTGGTGCAAATATGTATCATAAACCAGCACACACATTGTACCAGAAGGCAAAGTCATTCTTTCCTGAAACAGGTTCTGATGAAATCTCATTTTCCTTCTTTGATGAAGCAAGGTTAGAACTTGCATGCTAGTACGTTGTGGTGCTAATATGTATCAGAAACCAGCACACACATTGTACCAGAAGGCAAAATCATTCCTTTCTTCAACCCTGTTTTTTCTTGTGGTTCTGATAGTATGAATCAAATCAGCACAATCATTTTGCCAGAGGGGAAAATTATTACTTTCCTATACCCAGTTATGATGAAATCTTAATTGCTGGTAATATAATTGATCAAACCTGGAGACACAGTTTACCGTTAAGGCTGTTTTTTACTTGTTATATTGGTGTCCATTTGTGATTAGCTGTTGCTGATTATGATGTAGATATTTCTATGTGTTCATGGTATATCCGATTGTTCATCCAGTTGTGTGTGAAGTTGAAGAGCACAAGAAACTGATGCAAACTGACAATCACCCTGGGTATTTATATGGTTGAGAGGGAGTTGTGATATTCAGCTTAAAGCTGTGACTAACAGCTCAAAGAGGTTGACAGAAGCTATGACACTAACTTGTCTTTGAAGATTGTAATTATATTAATGGAAGAGTTTTAATTGCAATATATTGGCATAGAGACTTTCACAGAGTGTGTGGGTACCAATTGCAATTAGCATTGTTCACTCAGTGCCATAAAAAAGCAAGAAAAAGTATTCCTATTTCTTAATTGCAATTAAGGCCCTGTTACCTCTAGCATGCAATTAGAGAAATTAAATACTGGTAGGTGATATAGCCATAATAATGATAATTGAAGCATAATTTGCCATAGTATTTATTGAATGATGCAATTCACAGTTGCTAATTGAATTAAGTACCTCTAATGCTCCAAATGACAATAGTTGAACTGTAAAAATAATTTGAGTTGATGTTTTTGGCAACATTTGAATTATGTAAGTGATGATTTACAAAAAAAATGACGAAAAAGATATGTGCATTTGGTCTATTGAAAATGTGTACTTAATTTGTGTTTGTTAGTAATTCATTTTTAGTTTTAAGAAATGGTACAATTTAGTGGTATTAAGGTGAATGCTATCTTAAAAATGTCTCACTCTTAAGACATGTTTTAAAAGAGTGCCAGTTGTGGTCTTAATGACGGTGTTATAAAAACACATAGTAAATATCAAGAAAAAAGACAACTGATAAAAAGACATTATATATATAGGAACTTAATGGGGAGGTACAAACCAGTTAAACAGCTATGTATTTACAATTGCATACTTTATTTATTATTGTTGTGACGAAATCTCAATTTCCTTCTTTGATGAAGCAAGGTTAGAAATTGCATGCTAGTACCTTGTGGTGCTAATATGTATCATAAACCAGCACACACATTGTACCAGGAGGCAAAGTCATTCTTTCCTCAAACCTATTGTGAAAAAATCTCAATTTCCTTCTTTGATGAAGCAAGGTTAGAAATTGCATGCTAGTACCTTGTGGTGCTAATATGTATCATAAACCAGCACACACATTGTACCAGAAGGCAAAATCATTCTTTCCTGAAACCTGTTCTGATGAAATCTCAATTTCCTACTTTGATGAAGCAAGGTTAGTAATTGCATGCTAGTACCTTGTGGTGCTAATATGTATCATAAACCAGCACACACATTGTACCAGAAGGCAAAGTCGTTCTTTCCTCAAACCTATTGTGAAAAAATCTCAATTTCCTTCTTGGATGAAGCAAGGTTGGAAGTTGCATGCTAGTACCTCGTGGTGCTAATATTTATCATAAACCAGCACACACATTGTACCAGAAGGCAAAGTCTTTCCTCAAACCTATTCTGACGAAATCTCAATTTCCTTCTTTGATGAAGCAAGGTTGGAAGTTGCATGCTAGTACCTTGTGGTGCTAATATGTATCATAAACCAGCACACACATTGTACCAGAAGGCAAAGTCATTCTTTCCTCAAACCTGTTCTGATGAAATCTCAATTTCCTTCTTTGATGAAGCAAGGTTAGAAATTGCATGCTAGTACCTTGTGGTGCTAATATGTATCATAAACCAGCACACACATTGTACCAGAAGGCAAAGTCTTTCCTCAAACCTATTCTGATGAAATCACAATTTCCTTCTTGATGAAGCAAGGTTGGAAATTGCATGCTAGTACCTTGTGGTGCTAATATGTATCATAAACCAGCACACACATTGTACCAGAAGGCAAAGTCATTCTTTCCTCAAACCTGTTTTGATGAAATCTCATTTTCCTTCTTTGATGAAGCAAGGTTAAAAATTGCATGCTAGTACGTTGTGGTGCTAATATGTATCAGAAACCAGCAGACACATTGTACCAGAAGGCAAAATCATTCTTTTCCTACAACCAGTTCTGACCAAATCTCAATTTCCTTCTTTGATGAAGCATGGTTAGAAATTGCATGCTAGTACGTTGTGGTGCTAATATGTATTAGAAACCAGCACACACATTGTACCAGAAGGCAAAATCATTCCTTTTTTCAACCCTGTTTTTTCTTGTGGTTCTAATAGTATGAATCAAATCAGCACAATCATTTTGCCAGAGGGGAAAATTATTCCTTTCCTATGCCCAGTTCTGATGAAATCTTAATTGATGGTAATATAATTGATCAAACCTGGAGACACAGTTTACCTTTAAGGCTGTTTTTTACTTGTTATATTGGTGTCCATTTGTGATTAGCTGTTGCTGTTTATGATGTAGATATTTCTATGTCTTCATGGTATATCCGATTGTTGATCCAGTTGTGTGTGAAGTTGAAGAGCACAAGAAACTGATGCAAATTGACAATCACCCTGGGTATTTATATGGTTGAGAGGGAGTTGTGATATTCAGCTTAAAGCTGTGACAAACAGCTCAAAGAGGTTGACAGAAGCTATGACACTAACTTGTCTTTGAAGATTGTAATTATATTAATGGAAGAGTTTTAATTGCAATATATGGGTATAGAGACTTTCACAGAGTGTGTGGGTACCAATTGCAATTAGCATTGTTCACTCAGTGCCATAAAAAAGCAAGAAAAAGCATTCCTATTTCTTAATTGCAATTAAGGCCCTGTTACCTCAAGCATGCAATTAGAGAAATTAAATACTGGTAGGTGATATAGCCATAATAATGATAATTGAAGCATAATTTGCCATAGTATTTATTGAATGATGCAATTCACAGTTGCTAATTGAATTAAGTACCTCTAATGCTCCAAATGACAATAGTTGAACTGTAAAAATAATTTGAGTTGATGTTTTTGGCAACATTTGAATTATGTAAGTGATGATTTACAAAAAAAATGACGAAAAAGATATGTACATTTGGTCTATTGAAAGTGTGTACTTAATTTGTGTTTGTTAGTAATTCATTTTTAGTTTTAAGAAATAGTACAATTTAGTGGTATTAAGGTGAATGCTATCCTAAAAATGTCTCACTCTTAAGACATGTTTTAAAAGAGTGCCAGTTGTGGTCTTAATGACGGGGTTATAAAAACACATAGTAAATATCAAGAAAAAAGACAACTGATAAAAAGACATTATATATATAGGAACTTAATGGGAAGGTACAAACCAGTTAAACAGCTATGTATTTACAATTGCATACTTTATTTATTATTGTTGTGACAAAATCTCAATTTCCTTCTTTGATGAAGCAAGGTTAGAAATTGCATGCTAGTACCTTGTGGTGCTAATATGTATCATAAACCAGCACACACATTGTACCAGAAGGCAAAATCATTCTTTTCCTAAAACCAGTTCAGACAGAAATCTCAATTTCCTTCTTTGATGAAGCAAGGTTGGAAATTACATGCTAGTACCTTGTGGTGCTAATATGTATCATAAACCAGCATACACATTGTATCAGAAGGCAAAGTCATTCATTCCTGAAACCTGTTCTGATGAAATCTCAATTTCCTTCTTTGATGAAGCAAGGTTAGAAATTGCATGCTAGTACCTTGTGGTGCTAATATGTATCATAAACCAGCACACACATTGTACCAGAAGGCAAAGTCATTCTTTCCTCAAAGCTGTTCTGATGAAATCTCAATTTCTTTCTTTGATGAAGCAAGGTTAGAAATTGCATGCTAGTACCTTGTGGTGCTAATATGTATCATAAACCAGCACACACATTGTACCAGAAGGCAAAGTCATTCTTTCTGTGTACCTTGTGTTGCTAATATTACAAATTATGAAGCAAGGTTAGAAATTGCATGCTAGTACCTTGTGGTGCTAATATGTACCATAAACCAGCACACACATTGTACAAGAAGGCAAAGTCATTCTTTCCTCAAACCTATTCTGACTAAATCTCAATTTCCTTCTTTGATGAAGCAAGGTTGGAAATTGCATGCTAGTACCTTGTGGTGCTAATATGTATCATAAACCAGCACACATATTGTACCAGAAGGCAAAGTCATTCTTTCCTCAAACCTGTTCTGATGAAATCTCAATTTCCTTCTTTGATGAAGCAAGGTTGGAAATTACATGCTAGTACCTTGTGGTGCTAATATGTATCATAAACCAGCACACACATTGTACCAGAAGGAAAAGTCATTCTTTCATGAAACCTGTTCTGATGAAATCTCAATTTCCTTCTTTGATGAAGCAAGGTTAGAAATTGCATGCTAGTACCTCGTGGTGCTAATATGTATCATAAACCAGCACACACATTGTACCAGGAGGCAAAATCATTCTTTTCCTACAACCAGTTCTGACGAAATCTCAATTTCCTTCATTAATGAAGCATGGTTAGAAATTGCATGCTAGTACCTTGTGGTGCTAATATGTATCATAAACCAGCACACACATTGTACCAGAAGGCAAAGTCATTCTTTCCTCAAACCTATTGTGAAAAAATCTCAATTTCCTTCTTTGATGAAGCAAGGTTGGAAATTGCATGCTAGTACCTTGTGGTGCTAATATGTATCATAAACCAGCACACACATTGTACCAGAAGGCAAAGTTATTCTTTCCTCAAACCTATTCTGACGAAAACTCAATTTCCTTCTTTGATGCAGCAAGGTTAGAAATTGCATGCTAGTACCTTGTGGTGCTAATATGTATCATAAACCAGCACACGCCTTGTACCAGAAGGCAAAGTCATTCTTTCCTCAAACCTGTTCTGATGAAATCTCAATTTCCTTCTTTGATGAAGCTAGGTAAGAAATTGCATGCTAGTACCTTGTGGTGCTAATATGTATCATAAACCAGCAGGCACATTGTACCAGAAGGCAAAGTTATTCTTTCCTCAAACCTATTCTGACGAAAACTCGATTTCCTTCTTTGATGAAGCATGGTTAGAAATTAAATGCTAGTACCTTGTGGTGCTAATATGTATCAGAAACCAGCACACACATTGTACCAGAAGGCAAAATCATTCTTTTCCTACAACCAGTTCTGACGAAATCTCAATTTCCTTTGATGAAGCATGGTTAGAAATTGCATGCTAGTACCTTGTGGTGCTAATATGTATCAGAAACCAGCACACACATTGTACCAGAAGGCAAAATCATTCCTTTATTCAACCCTGTTTTTTCTTGTGGTTCTAATAGTATGAATCAAATCAGCACAATCATTTTGCCAGAGGGGAAAATTATTCCTTTCCTATACCCAGTTCTGATGAAATCTTAATTGCTGGTAATATAATTGATCAAACCTGGAGACACAGTTTACCTTTAAGGCTGTTTTTTACTTGTTATATTGGTGTCCATTTGTGATTAGCTGTTGCTGTTTATGATGTAGATATTTCTATGTCTTCATGGTATATCCGATTGTTCATCCAGTTGTGTGTGAAGTTGAAGAGCGCAAGAAACTGATGCAAACTGACAATCACCCTGGCTATTTATATGGTTGAGAGGGAGTTGTGATATTCAGCTTAAAGCTGTGACTAACAGCTCAAAGAGGTTGACAGAAGCTATGACACTAACTTGTCTTTGAAGATTGTAATTATATTAATGGAAGAGTTTTAATTGCAATATATGGGCATAGAGACTTTCACAGAGTGTGTGGGTACCAATTGCAATTAGCATTGTTCACTCAGTGCCATAAAAAAGCAAGAAAAAGCATTCCTATTTCTTAATTGCAATTAAGGCCCTGTTACTTCTAACATGCAATTAGAGAAATTAAATACTGGTAGGTGATATAGCCATAATAATGATAATTGAAGCATAATTTGCCATAGTATTTATTGAATGATGCAATTCACAGTTGCTAATTGAATTAAGTACCTCTAATGCTCCAAATGACAATAGTTGAACTGTAAAAATAATTTGAGTTGATGTTTTTGGCAACATTTGAATTATGTAAGTGATGATTTACAAAAAAATGACGAAAAAGATATGTGCATTTGGTCTATTGAAAATGTGTACTTAATTTGTGTTTGTTAGTAATTCATTTTTAGTTTTAAGAAATAGTACAATTTAGTGGTATTAAGGTGAATGCTATCTTAAAAATGTCTCACTCTTAAGACACGTTTTAAAAGAGTGCCAGTTGTGGTCTTAATGACGGGGTTATAAAAACACATAGTAAATATCAAGAAAAAAGACAACTGATAAAAAGACATTATATATATAGGAACTTAATGGGGAGGTACAAACCAGTTAAACAGCTATGTATTTACAATTGCATACTTTATTTATTATTGTTGTGACAAAATCTCAATTTCCTTCTTTGATGAAGCAAGGTTAGAAATTGCATGCTAGTACCTTGTGGTGCTAATATGTATCATAAACCAGCACACACATTGTACCAGAAGGCAAAGTCATTCTTTCCTCAAACGTGTTCTGATGAAATCTCAATTTCCTTCTTTGATGAAGCAAGGTTAGAAATTGCATGCTAGTACCTTGTGGTGCTAATATTTATCATAAAGCAGCACACACATTGTACCAGAAGGCAAAGTTATTCTTTCCTCAAACCTGTTCTGACGAAAACTCGATTTCCTTCTTTGATGAAGCAAGGTTAGAAATTGCATGCTAGTACCTTGTGGTGCTAATATGTATCATAAACCAGCACACACATTGTACCAGAAGGCAAAGTCATTCTTTCCTCAAACCTATTATGAAAAAATCTCAATTTCCTTCTTTGATGAAGCAAGATTGGATGTTGCATGCTAGTACCTTGTGGTGCTAATATTTATCATACACCAGCACACACATTGTACCAGAAGGCAAAGTCTTTCCTCAAACCTATTCTGACGAAATCACAATTTCCTTCTTTGATGAAGCAAGGTTGGAAATTGCATGCTAGTACCTTGTGGTGCTAATATGTATCATAAACCAGCACACACATTGTACCAGAAGGCAAAGTTATTCTTTCCTCAAACCTATTCTGACGAAAACTCAATTTCCTTCTTTGATGAAGCAAGGTTAGAAATTGCATGCTAGTACCTTGTGGTGCTAATATGTATCATAAACCAGCACACACATTGTACCAGAAGGCAAAGTCATTATTTCCTCAAACCTTCTCTGATGAAATCTCAATTTCCTTCTTTGATGAAGCAAGGTTAGAAATTGCATGCTAGTACGTTGTGGTGCTAATATGTATCATAAACCAGCACACACATTGTACCAGAAGGCAAAGTCATTCTTTCCTCAAACCTGTTCTGATGAAATCTCAATTTCCTTCTTTGATGAAGCAAGGTTAGAAATTGCATGCTAGTACCTTGTGGTGCTAATATGTATCATAAACCAGCACACACATTGTACCAGAAGGCAAAGTCATTCTTTCCTCAAACCTGTTCTGATGAAATCTCAATTTCCTTCTTTGATGAAGCAAGGTTAGAAATTGCATGCTAGTACCTTGTGGTGCTAATATGTATCATAAACCAGCACACATTGTACCAGAAGGCAAAGTTATTCTTTCCTCAAACCTATTCTGACGAAAACTCGATTTCCTTCTTTGATGAAGCAAGGTCTAAAATTGCATGCTAGTACCTTGTGGTGCTAATATGTATCACAAACCAGCACACACATTGTACCAGACGGCAAAGTCATTCTTTCCTCAAACCTATTGTGAAAAAATCTCAATTTCCTTCTTTGATGAAGCAAGGTGGAAGTTGCATGCTAGTACCTTGTGGTGCTAATATGTATCATAAACCAGCACACACATTGTACCAGAAGGCAAAGTCATTCTTTCCTCAAACCTGTTCTCATGAAATCTCAATTTCCTTCTTTGATGAAGCAAGGTTAGAAATTGCATGCTAGTACCTTGTGGTGCTAATATGTATCATAAACCAGCACACACATTGTACCAGAAGGCAAAGTTATTCTTTCCTCAAACCTATTCTGACGAAAACTCAATTTCCTTCTTTGATGCAGCAAGGTTAGAAATTGCATGCTAGTACCTTGTGGTGCTAATATGTATCATAAACCAGCACACGCATTGTACCAGAAGGCTAAGTCATTCTTTCCTCAAACCTGTTCTGATGAAATCTCAATTTCCTTCTTTGATGAAGGAAGGTTAGAAATTGCATGCTAGTACCTTGTGGTGCTAATATGTATCATAAACCAGCACGCACATTGTACCAGAAGGTAAAGTTATTCTTTCCTCAAACCTATTCTGACGAAAACTCGATTTCCTTCTTTGATGAAGCAAGGTTAGAAATTGCATGCTAGTACCTTGTGGTGCTAATATGTATCAGAAACCAGCACACACATTGTACCAGAAGGCAAAATCATTCTTTTCCTACAACCAGTTCTGACGAAATCTCAATTTCCTTCTTTGATGAAGCATGGTTAGAAATTGCATGCTAGTACGTTGTGGTGCTAATATGTATCAGAAACCAGCACACACATTGTACCAGAAGGCAAAATCATTCCTTTATTCAACCCTGTTTTTTCTTGTGGTTCTAATAGTATGAATCAAATCAGCACAACCATTTTGCCAGAGGGGAAAATTATTTCTTTCCTATACCCAGTTCTGATGAAATCTTAATTGCTGGTAATATAATTGATCAAACCTGGAGACACAGTTTACCTTTAAGGCTGTTTTTTACTTGTTATATTGGTGTCCATTTGTGATTAGCTGTTGCTGTTTATGATGTAGATATTTCTATGTCTTCATGGTATATCCGATTGTTGATCCAGTTGTGTGTGAAGTTGAAGAGCACAAGAAACTGATGCAAACTGACAATCACCCTGGCTATTTATATGGTTGAGAGGGAGTTGTGATATTCAGCTTAAAGCTGTGACTAACAGCTCCAAGAGGTTGACAGAAGCTATGACACTAACTTGTCTTTGAAGATTGTAATTATATTAATGGAAGAGTTTTAATTGCAATATATGGGCATAGAGACTTTCACAGAGTGTGTGGGTACCAATTGCAATTAGCATTGTTCACTCAGTGCCATAAAAAAGCAAGAAAAAGCATTCCTATTTCTTAATTGCAATTAAGGCCCTGTTACCTCTAGCATGCAATTAGAGAAATTAAATACTGGTAGGTGATATAGCCATAATAATGATAATTGAAGCATAATTTGCCATAGTATTTATTGAATGATGCAATTCACAGTTGCTAATTGAATTAAGTACCTCTAATGCTCCAAATGACAATAGTTGAACTGTAAAAATAATTTGAGTTGATGTTTTTGGCAACATTTGAATTATGTAAGTGATGATTTACAAAAAAAATGACGAAAAAGATATGTGCATTTGGTCTATTGAAAGTGTGTACTTAATTTGTGTTTGTTAGTAATTCATTTTTAGTTTTAAGAAATAGTACAATTTAGTGGTATTAAGGTGAATGCTATCTTAAAAATGTCTCACTCTTAAGACATGTTTTAAAAGAGTGCCAGTTGTGGTCTTAATGACGGGGTTATAAAAACACATAGTAAATATCAAGAAAAAAGACAACTGATAAAAAGACATTATATATATAGGAACTTAATGGGAAGGTACAAACCAGTTAAACAGCTATGTATTTACAATTGCATACTTTATTTATTATTGTTGTGACAAAATCTCAATTTCCTTCTTTGATGAAGCAAGGTTAGAAATTGCATGCTAGTACCTTGTGGTGCTAATATGTATCATAAACCAGCACACACATTGTACCAGAAGGCAAAATCATTCTTTTCCTAAAACCAGTTCAGACAGAAATCTCAATTTCCTTCTTTGATGAAGCAAGGTTGGAAATTACATGCTAGTACCTTGTGGTGCTAATATGTATCATAAACCAGCACACACATTGTACCAGAAGGCAAAGTCATTCTTTCCTCAAAGCTGTTCTGATGAAATCTCAATTTCTTTCTTTGATGAAGCAAGGTTAGAAATTGCATGCTAGTACCTTGTGGTGCTAATATGTATCATAAACCAGCACACACATTGTACCAGAAGGCAAAGTCATTCTTTCCTCAAACCTATTCTGACGAAAACTCGATTTCCTTCTTTGATGAAGCAAGGTTAGAAATTGCATGCAAGTACCTTGTGGTGCTAATATGTATCATAAACCAGCATACACATTGTACCAGAAGGCAAAGTCATTCTTTCCTCAAACCTATTGTGAAAAAATCTCAATTTCCTTCTTTGATGAAGCAAGGTTGGAAGTTGCATGCTAGTACCTTGTGGTGCTAATATTTATCATAAACCAGCACACACATTGTACCAGAAGGCAGAGTCTTTCCTCAAACCTATTTTGACGAAATCTCAATTTCCTTCTTTGATGAAGCAAGGTTAGAAATTGCATGCTAGTACCTTGTGGTGCTAATATTTATCATAAACCAGCACACACATTGTACAAGAAGGCAAAGTCATTCTTTCCTCAAACCTATTCTGACTAAATCTCAATTTCCTTCTTTGATGAAGCAAGGTTGGAAATTGCATGCTAGTACCTTGTGGTGCTAATATGTATCATAAACCAGCACACACATTGTACCAGAAGGCAAAGTCATTCTTTCCTCAAACCTATTCTGACTTAATCTCAATTTCCTTCTTTGATGAAGCAAGGTTGGAAATTGCATGCTAGTACCTTGTGATGCTAATATGTATCATAAACCAGCACACAAATTGTACCAGAAGGCAAAGTCATTCTTTCCTCAAACCTGTTCTGATGAAATCTCAATTTCCTTCTTTGATGAAGTAAGGTTGAAAATTACATGCTAGTACCTTGTGGTGCTAATATGTATCATAAACCAGCACACACATTGTACCAGAAGGAAAAGTCATTCTTTCCTGAAACCTGTTCTGATGAAATCTCAATTTCCTTCTGTGATGAAGCAAGGTTAGAAATTGCATGCTAGTACCTTGTGGTGCTAATATGTATCATAAACCAGCACACACATTGTACCAGAAGGCAAAGTCATTCTTTCATGAAACCTGTTCTGATGAAATCTCAATTTCCTTCTTTGATGAAGCAAGGTTAGAAATTGCATGCAAGTACCTTGAGGTGCTAATATGTATCATAAACCAGCATACACATTATACCAGAAGGCAAAGTCATTCTTTCCTCAAACCTATTGTGAAAAAATCTCAATTTCCTTCTTTGATGAAGCAAGGTTGGAAGTTGCATGCAAGTACCTTGTGGTGCTAATATTTATCATAAACCAGCACACACATTGTACCAGAAGGCAGAGTCTTTCCTCAAACCTATTCTGACGAAATCTCAATTTCCTTCTTTGATGAAGCAAGGTTGGAAATTGCATGCTAGTACCTTGTGGTGCTAATATGTATCATAAACCAGCACACACATTGTACCAGAAGGCAAAATCATTCTTTTACTAGAACCAGTTCAGACACAAATGTCAATTTCCTTCTTTGATGAAGCAAGGTTGGAAATTACATGCTAGTACCTTGTGGTGCTAATATGTATCATAAACCAGCACACACATTGTACCAGAAGGCAAAGTCATTCTTTCCTCAAACCTGTTCTGATGAAATCTCAATTTCCTTCTTTTATGAAGCAAGGTTAGAAATTGCATGCTAGTACCTTGTGGTGCTAATATGTATCATAAACCAGCACACACATTGTACCAGAAGGCAAAGTTATTCTTTCCTCAAACTTATTCTGACGAAAACTCGATTTCCTTCTTTGATGAAGCAAGGTTAGAAATTGCATGCTAGTACCTTGTGGTGCTAATATTTATCATAAACCAGCACACACATTGTACAAGAAGGCAAAGTCATTATTTCCTCAAACCTATTCTGACTAAATCTCAATTTCCTTCTTTGATGAAGCAAGGTTGGAAATTGCATGCTAGTACCTTGTGGTGCTAATATTTATCATAAACCAGCACACACATTGTACCAGAAGGCAGAGTCTTTCCTCAAACCTATTCTGACGAAATCTCAATTTCCTTCTTTGATGAAGCAAGGTTGGAAATTGCATGCTAGTACCTTGTGGTGCTAATATGTATCATAAACCAGCACACACATTGTACCAGAAGGCAAAATCATTCTTTTACTAGAACCAGTTCAGACACAAATCTCAATTTCCTTCTTTGATGAAGCAAGGTTGGAAATTACATGCTAGTACCTTGTGGTGCTAATATGTATCATAAACCAGCACACACATTGTACCAGAAGGCAAAGTCATTCTTTCCTCAAACCTGTTCTGATGAAATCTCAATTTCCTTCTTTTATGAAGCAAGGTTAGAAATTGCATGCTAGTACCTTGTGGTGCTAATATGTATCATAAACCAGCACACACATTGTACCAGAAGGCAAAGTTATTCTTTCCTCAAACTTATTCTGACGAAAACTCGATTTCCTTCTTTGATGAAGCAAGGTTAGAAATTGCATGCTAGTACCTTGTGGTGCTAATATTTATCATAAACCAGCACACACATTGTACAAGAAGGCAAAGTCATTATTTCCTCAAACCTATTCTGACTAAATCTCAATTTCCTTCTTTGATGAAGCAAGGTTGGAAATTGCATGCTAGTACCTTGTGGTGCTAATATGTATCATAAACCAGCACACATATTGTACCAGAAGGCAAAGTCATTCTTTCCTCAAACCTGTTCTGATGAAATCTCAATTTCCTTCTTTGATGAAGCAAGGTTGGAAATTACATGCTAGTACCTTGTGGTGCTAATATGTATCATAAACCAGCACACACATTGTACCAGAAGGAAAAGTCATTCTTTCATGAAACCTGTTCTGATGAAATCTCAATTTCCTTCTTTGATGAAGCAAGGTTAGAAATTGCATGCTAGTACCTCGTGGTGCTAATATGTATCATAAACCAGCACACACATTGTACCAGAAGGCAAAGTCATTCTTTCCTCAAACCTATTCTGACTTAATCTCAATTTCCTTCTTTGATGAAGCAAGGTTGGAAATTGCATGCTAGTACCTTGTGATGCTAATATGTATCATAAACCAGCACACAAATTGTACCAGAAGGCAAAGTCATTCTTTCCTCAAACCTGTTCTGATGAAATCTCAATTTCCTTCTTTGATGAAGTAAGGTTGAAAATTACATGCTAGTACCTTGTGGTGCTAATATGTATCATAAACCAGCACACACATTGTACCAGAAGGAAAAGTCATTCTTTCCTGAAACCTGTTCTGATGAAATCTCAATTTCCTTCTGTGATGAAGCAAGGTTAGAAATTGCATGCTAGTACCTTGTGGTGCTAATATGTATCATAAACCAGCACACACATTGTACCAGAAGGCAAAGTCATTCTTTCATGAAACCTGTTCTGATGAAATCTCAATTTCCTTCTTTGATGAAGCAAGGTTAGAAATTGCATGCAAGTACCTTGAGGTGCTAATATGTATCATAAACCAGCATACACATTATACCAGAAGGCAAAGTCATTCTTTCCTCAAACCTATTGTGAAAAAATCTCAATTTCCTTCTTTGATGAAGCAAGGTTGGAAGTTGCATGCAAGTACCTTGTGGTGCTAATATTTATCATAAACCAGCACACACATTGTACCAGAAGGCAGAGTCTTTCCTCAAACCTATTCTGACGAAATCTCAATTTCCTTCTTTGATGAAGCAAGGTTGGAAATTGCATGCTAGTACCTTGTGGTGCTAATATGTATCATAAACCAGCACACACATTGTACCAGAAGGCAAAATCATTCTTTTACTAGAACCAGTTCAGACACAAATTTCAATTTCCTTCTTTGATGAAGCAAGGTTGGAAATTACATGCTAGTACCTTGTGGTGCTAATATGTATCATAAACCAGCACACACATTGTACCAGAAGGCAAAGTCATTCTTTCCTCAAACCTGTTCTGATGAAATCTCAATTTCCTTCTTTTATGAAGCAAGGTTAGAAATTGCATGCTAGTACCTTGTGGTGCTAATATGTATCATAAACCAGCACACACATTGTACCAGAAGGCAAAGTTATTCTTTCCTCAAACTTATTCTGACGAAAACTCGATTTCCTTCTTTGATGAAGCAAGGTTAGAAATTGCATGCTAGTACCTTGTGGTGCTAATATTTATCATAAACCAGCACACACATTGTACAAGAAGGCAAAGTCATTATTTCCTCAAACCTATTCTGACTAAATCTCAATTTCCTTCTTTGATGAAGCAAGGTTGGAAATTGCATGCTAGTACCTTGTGGTGCTAATATTTATCATAAACCAGCACACACATTGTACCAGAAGGCAGAGTCTTTCCTCAAACCTATTCTGACGAAATCTCAATTTCCTTCTTTGATGAAGCAAGGTTGGAAATTGCATGCTAGTACCTTGTGGTGCTAATATGTATCATAAACCAGCACACACATTGTACCAGAAGGCAAAATCATTCTTTTACTAGAACCAGTTCAGACACAAATCTCAATTTCCTTCTTTGATGAAGCAAGGTTGGAAATTACAAGCTAGTACCTTGTGGTGCTAATATGTATCATAAACCAGCACACACATTGTACCAGAAGGCAAAGTCATTCTTTCCTCAAACCTGTTCTGATGAAATCTCAATTTCCTTCTTTTATGAAGCAAGGTTAGAAATTGCATGCTAGTACCTTGTGGTGCTAATATGTATCATAAACCAGCACACACATTGTACCAGAAGGCAAAGTTATTCTTTCCTCAAACTTATTCTGACGAAAACTCGATTTCCTTCTTTGATGAAGCAAGGTTAGAAATTGCATGCTAGTACCTTGTGGTGCTAATATTTATCATAAACCAGCACACACATTGTACAAGAAGGCAAAGTCATTATTTCCTCAAACCTATTCTGACTAAATCTCAATTTCCTTCTTTGATGAAGCAAGGTTGGAAATTGCATGCTAGTACCTTGTGGTGCTAATATGTATCATAAACCAGCACACATATTGTACCAGAAGGCAAAGTCATTCTTTCCTCAAACCTGTTCTGATGAAATCTCAATTTCCTTCTTTGATGAAGCAAGGTTGGAAATTACATGCTAGTACCTTGTGGTGCTAATATGTATCATAAACCAGCACACACATTGTACCAGAAGGAAAAGTCATTCTTTCATGAAACCTGTTCTGATGAAATCTCAATTTCCTTCTTTGATGAAGCAAGGTTAGAAATTGCATGCTAGTACCTCGTGGTGCTAATATGTATCATAAACCAGCACACACATTGTACCAGGAGGCAAAATCATTCTTTTCCTACAACCAGTTCTGACGAAATCTCAATTTCCTTCTTTGATGAAGCATGGTTAGAAATTGCATGCTAGTACCTTGTGGTGCTAATATGTATCATAAACCAGCACACACATTGTACCAGAAGGCAAAGTCATTCTTTCCTGAAACCTATTGTGAAAAAATCTCAATTTCCTTCTTTGATGAAGCAAGGTTGGAAGTTGCATGCTAGTACATTGTGGTGCTAATATGTATCATAAACCAGCACACACATTGTACCAGGAGGCCAAATCATTCTTTTCCTACAACCAGTTCTGACAAAATCTCAGTTTCCTTCTTTGATGAAGCATGGTTAGAAATTGCATGCTAGTACCTTTTGGTGCTAATATGTATCATAAACCAGCACACACGTTGTACCAGAAGGCTTAGTTATTCTTTCCTCAAACCTATTCTGACGAAAACTCGGTTTCCTTCTTTGATGAAGCAGGGTTAGAAATTGCATGCTAGTACCTTGTGGTGCTAATATGTTTCAGAAACCAGCACAGACATTGTACCAGAAGGCAAAGTCATTCTTTCCTCAAACCTGTTCTGATGAAATCTCAATTTCTTTCTTTGATGAAGCAAGGTTAGAAATTGCATGCTAGTACCTTGTGGTGCTAATATGTATCATAAACCAGCACACACATTGTACCAGAAGGCAAAGTCATTCTTTCCTCAAACCTATTCTGACTAAATCTCAATTTCCTTCTTTGATGAAGCAAGGTTGGAAATTGCATGCTAGTACCTTGTGATGCTAATATGTATCATAAACCAGCACACAAATTGTACCAGAAGGCAAAGTCATTCTTTCCTCAAACCTGTTCTGATGAAATCTCAATTTCCTTCTTTGATGAAGCAAGGTTGGAAATTACATGCTAGTACCTTGTGGTGCTAATATGTATCATAAACCAGCACACACATTGTACCAGAAGGAAAAGTCATTCTTTCCTGAAGCCTGTTCTGATGAAATCTCAATTTCCTTCTTTGATGAAGCAAGGTTAGAAATTGCATGCTAGTACCTTGTGGTGCTAATATGTATCATAAACCAGCACACACATTGTACCAGAAGGCAAAGTCATTCTTTCCTTAAACCTGTTCTAATGAAATCTCAATTTCCTTCATTGATGAAGCAAGGTTAGAAATTGCATGCTAGTACCTTGTGGTGCTAATATGTATCAGAAACCAGCATACACATTGTACTAGAAGGCAAAATCATTCCTTTCGGCAACCCTGTTTTTTCTTGTGGTTCTAATAGTATGAATCAAATCAGCACAATCATTTTGCCAGAGGGGAAAATTATTCCTTTCCTATGCCCAGTTCTGATGAAATCTTAATTGCTGGTATTATAATTGATCAAACCTGGAGACACAGTTTACGTTTAAGGCTGTTTTTTACTTGTTATATTGGTGTCCATTTGTGATTAGCTGTTGCTGTTTATGATGTAGATATTTCTATGTCTTCATGGTATATCCGATTGTTGATCCAGTTGTGTGTGAAGTTGAAGAGCACAAGAAACTGATGCAAACTGACAATCACCCTGGCTATTTATATGGTTGAGAGGGAGTTGTGATATTCAGCTTAAAGCTGTGACTAACAGCTCAAAGAGGTTGACAGAAGCTATGACACTAACATGTCTTTGAAGATTGTAATTATATTAATGGAAGAGTTTTAATTGCAATATATGGGCATAGAGACTTTCACAGAGTGTGTGGGTACCAATTGCAATTAGCATTGTTCACTCAGTGCCATAAAAAAGCAAGAAAAAGCATTCCTATTTCTTAATTGCATTTAAGGCCCTGTTACCTCTAGCATGCAATTAGAGAAATTTAATACTGGTAGGTGATTAGCCATAATAATGATAATTGAAGCATAATTTGCCATAGTATTTATTGAATGATGCAATTCACAGATGCTAATTGAATTAAGTACCTCTAATGCTCCAAATGACAATAGTTGAACTGTAAAAATAATTTGAGTTGATGTTTTTGGCAACATTTGAATTATGTAAGTGATGATTTACAAAAAATATGACGAAAATGATATGTGCATTTGGTCTATTGAAAATGTGTACTTAATTTGTGTTTGTTAGTAATTCATTTTTAGTTTTAAGAAATAGTACAATTTAGTGGTATTAAGGTGAATGCTATCTTAAAAATGTCTCACTCCTTAGACATGTTTTAAAAGAGTGCCAGTTGTGGTCTTAATGATGGGGTTATAAAAACACATAGTAAATATCAAGAAAAAAGACAACTGATAAAAAGACATTATATATATAGGAACTTAATGGGGAGGTACAAACCAGTTAAACAGCTATGTATTTACAATTGCATACTTTATTTATTATTGTTGTGACGAAATCTCAATTTCCTTCTTTGATGAAGCAAGGTTAGAAATTGCATGCTAGTACCTTGTGGTGCTAATATGTATCATAAACCAGCACACACATTTTACCAGAAGGCAAAGTCATTCTTTCCTGAAACCTGTTCTGATGAAATCTCAATTTCCTTCTTTGATGAAGCAAGGTTAGAAATTGCATGCTAGTACCTTGTGGTGCTAATATGTATCATAAACCAGCACACACATTGTACCAGAAGACATAGTCATTCTTTCCTCAAACCTGTTCTGACGAAATCTCAATTTCCTTCTTTGATGAAGCAAGGTTGGAAATTGCATGCTAGTACCTTGTGGTGCTAATATGTTTCATAACCCAGCACACACATTGTACCAGAAGGCAAAGTCATTCTTTCCTCAAACCTATTCGGACAAAATCTCAATTTTTCTTCTTTGATGAAGCAAGGTTGGAAATTGCATGCTAGAACCTTGTGGTGCTAATATGTATCATAAACCAGCACACACATTGTACCAGGAGGCAAAATCATTCTTTTCCTACAACGATTTCTGACGAAATCTCAATTTCCTTCTTTGATGAAGCAAGGTTAGAAATTGCATGCTAGTACCTTGTGGTGCTAATATGTATCATAAACCAGCACACACATTGTATCAAAAGGCAAAGTCATTCTTTCCTCAAACCTATTGTGAAAAAATCTCAATTTCCTTCTTTGATGAAGCAAGGTTGGAAATTGCATGCTAGTACCTTGTGGTGCTAATATGTATCATAAACCAGCACACACATTGTACCAGAAGGCAAAATCATTCTTTTTCTACAACCAGTTCTGATGAAATCTCAATTTCCTTCTTTGATGAAGCATGGTTAGAAATTGCATGCTAGCACCTTGTGGTGCTAATATGTATCATAAACCAGCACACACATTGTACCAGAAGGCAAAATCATTCTTTTTCTACAACCAGTTCTGATGAAATCTCAATTTCCTTCTTTGATGAAGCATGGTTAGAAATTGCATGCTAGTACCTTGTGGTGCTAATATGTATCATAAACCAGCACACACATTGTACCAGAAGGCAAAGTCATTCTTTCCTCAAACCTATGGTGAAAAAATCTCAATTTCCTTCTTTGATGAAGCAAGGTTGGAAGTAGCATGCTAGTACCTTGTGGTGCTAATATGTATCATAAACCAGCACACACATTGTTCCAGAAGGCGAAGTCTTTCTTTCCTCAAACCTATTCTAACGAAATCTCAATTTCCTTCTTTGATGAAGCAAGGTTGGAAATTGAATGCTAGTACCTTGTGGTGCTAATATGTATCATAAACCAGCACACACATTGTTCCAGAAGGCGAAGTCTTTCTTTCCTCAAACCTATTCTAACGAAATCTCAATTTCCTTCTTTGATGAAGCAAGGTTGGAAATTGAATGCTAGTACCTTGTGGTGCTAATATGTATCATAAACCAGCACACACATTGTACCAGGAGGCAAAATCATTCTTTTCCTACAACCAGTTCTGACGAAATCTCAATTTCCTTCTTTGATGAAGCATGGTTAGAAATTGCATGTTAGTACCTTGTGGTGCTAATATGTATCATTAACCAGCACACACATTGTGCCAGAAGGCAAAGTCATTCTTTCCTCAGACCTATTCTGACAAAATCTCAATTTCCTTCTTTGATGAAACAAGGTTGGAAATTGCATGCTAGTACCTTGTGGTGCTAATATGTATCATAAACCAGCACACACATTGTACCAGGAGGCAAAATCATTATTTTCTTACAACCAGTTCTGATGAAATCTCAATTTCCTTCTTTGATGAAGGAAGGTTTAAAATTGCATGCTTGTATTTTGTGGTGCTAATATGTATCATAAACCAGCACACACATTGTACCAGAAGACAAAGTCATTCTTTCCTCAAACCTATTGTGAAAAAATCTCAATTTCCTTCTTTGATAAAGCAAGGTTGGAAGTTGCATGCTAGTACCTTGTGGTGCTAATATGTATCATAAACCAGCACGCACATTGTACCAGCAGGCAAAATCATTCTTTTCCTACAACCAGTTCTGATGAAATCTCAATTTCCTTCTTTGATGAAGCAAGGTTAGAAATTGCATGCTAGTACCTTGTGGTGCTAATATGTATCATAAACCAGCACACACATTGTACCAGAAGGCAAAGTCATTCTTTCCTGAAACCTGTTCTAATGAAATCTCAATTTCCTTCTTTGATGAAGCAAGGTTAGAAATTGCATGCTAGTACCTTGTGGTGCTAATATGTATCATAAACCAGCACACACATTGTACCAGGAGGCAAAATCATTCTTTTCCTACAACGATTTCTGACGAAATCTCAATTTCCTTCTTTGATGAAGCATGGTTAGAAATTGCATGCTAGTACCTTGTGGTGCTAATATGTAACATAAACCAGCACACACATTGTACCAAAAGGCAAAGTCATTCTTTCCTCAAACCTATTGTGAAAAAATCTCAATTTCCTTCTTTGATGAAGCAAGGTTGGAAATTGCATGCTAGTACCTTGTGGTGCTAATATGTATCATAAACCAGCACACACATTGTACCAGAAGGCAAAATCATTCTTTTTCTACAACCAGTTCTGATGAAATCTCAATTTCCTTCTTTGATGAAGCATGGTTAGAAATTGCATGCTAGTACCTTGTGGTGCTAATATGTATCATAAACCAGCACACACATTGTACCAGAAGGCAAAGTCATTCTTTCCTCAAACCTGTTCTAATGAAATCTCAATTTCCTTCTTTGATGAAGCAAGGTTGGAAATTGCATGCTAGTACCTTGTGGTGCTAATATGTATCATAAACCAGCACACTCATTGTACCAGAAGGCAAAGTTATTCTTTCCTCAAACCTATTCTGAAGAAAACTCGATTTCCTTCTTTGATGAAGCAAGGTTAGAAATTGCATGCTAGTACCTTGTGGTGCTAATATGTATCATAAACCAGCACACACATTGTACCAGAAGGCAAAGTCATTCTTTCCTCAAACCTATTCTGATGAAATCTCAATTTCCTTCTTTGATGAAGCAAGGTTAGAAATTGCATGCTAGTACCTTGTGGTGCTAATATGTATCATAAACCAGCACACACATTGTACCAGGAGGCAAAATCATTCTTTTCCTACAACCAGTTCTGACGAAATCTCAATTTCCTTCTTTGATGAAGCAAGGTTTGAAATTGCATGCTTGTACCTTGTAGTGCTAATATGTATCATAAACCAGCACACACATTGTACCAGAAGGCAAAGTCATTCTTTCCTCAGACCTGTTCTGACAAAATCTCAATTTCCTTCTTTGATGAAGCAAGGTTGGAAATTGCATGCTAGTACCTTGTGGTGCTAATATGTATCATAAACCAGCACACACATTGTACCAGGAGGCAAAATCATTATTTTCTGACAACCAGTTCTGATGAAATCTCAATTTCCTTCTTTGATGAAGGAAGGTTTAAAATTGCATGCTTGTATTTTGTGGTGCTAATATGTATCATAAACCAGCACACACATTGTACCGGAAGACAAAGTCATTCTTTCCTCAAACCTATTCTGATGAAATCTCAATTTCCTTTTTTGATGAAGCAAGGTTGGAAATTGCATGCTAGTACCTTGTGGTGCTAATATGTATCATAAACCAGCACACACATTGTACCAGAAGGCAAAGCTATTCTTTCCTCAAACCTATTCTGACGAAATCTCAATTTCCTTCTTTGATGAAGCAAGGTTGGAAATTGCATGCTAGTACCTTGTGGTGCTAATATGTATCATAAACCAGCACACACATTGTACCAGAAGGCAAAGTCATTCTTTCCTCCAACCTATTCTGAAAAAATCTCAATTTCCTTCTTTGATGAAGCAAGGTTGGAAGTTGCATGCTAGTACCTTGTGGTGGTAATATGTATCATAAACCAGCACACACATTGTACCAGGAGGCAAAATCATTCTTTTCCTACAACCAGTTCTGACGAAATCTCAATTTCCTTCTTTGATGAAGCAAGGTTGGAAATTGCATGCTAGTACCTTGTGGTGCTAATATGTATCATAAACCAGCACACACATTGTTCCAGAAGGCAAAGTCTTTCTTTCCTCAAACCTATTCTAACGAAATCTCAATTTCCTTCTTTGATGAAGCAAGGTTGGAAATTGCATGCTAGTACCTTGTGGTGCTAATATGTATCATAAACCAGCACACACATTGTACCAGAAGGCAAAGTCATTCTTTCCTTAAACCTGTTCTAATGAAATCTCAATTTCCTTCTTTGATGAAGCAAGGTTAGAAATTGCATGCTAGTACCTTGTGGTGCTAATATGTATCATAAACCAGCACACACATTGTACCAGGAGGCAAAGTCATTCTTTCCTCAAACCTGTTCTGATGAAATCTCAATTTCCTTCTTTGATGAAGGAAGGTTTAAAATTGCATGCTTGTATTTTGTGGTGCTAATATGTATCATAAACCAGCACACACATTGTACCAGAAGACAAAGTCATTCTTTCCTCAAACCTATTGTGAAAAAATCTCAATTTCCTTCTTTGATAAAGCAAGGTTGGAAGTTGCATGCTAGTACCTTGTGGTGCTAATATGTATCATAAACCAGCACGCACATTGTACCAGGAGGCAAAATCATTCTTTTCCTACAACCTGTTCTAATGAAATCTCAATTTCCTTCTTTGATGAAGCAAGGTTGGAAATTGCATGCTAGTACCTTGTGGTGCTAATATGTATCATAAACCAGCACACACATTGTACCAGAAGGCAAAGTCATTCTTTCCTCCAACCTATTCTGAAAAAATCTCAATTTCCTTCTTTGATGAAGCAAGGTTGGAAGTTGCATGCTAGTACCTTGTGGTGGTAATATGTATCATAAACCAGCACACACATTGTACCAGGAGGCAAAATCATTCTTTTCCTACAACCAGTTCTGACGAAATCTCAATTTCCTTCTTTGATGAAGCAAGGTTGGAAATTGCATGCTAGTACCTTGTGGTGCTAATATGTATCATAAACCAGCACACACATTGTTCCAGAAGGCAAAGTCTTTCTTTCCTCAAACCTATTCTAACGAAATCTCAATTTCCTTCTTTGATGAAGCAAGGTTGGAAATTGCATGCTAGTACCTTGTGGTGCTAATATGTATCATAAACCAGCACACACATTGTACCAGGAGGCAAAATCATTCTTTTCCTACAACCAGTTCTGACAAAATTCCAATTTCCTTCTTTGATGAAGCATGGTTAGAAATTGCATGCTAGTACCTTGTGGTGCTAATATGTATCATAAACCAGCACACACATTGTGCCAGAAGGCAAAGTCATTCTTTCCTCAAACCTATTGTGAAAAAATCTCAATTTCCTTCTTTGATAAAGCAAGGTTGGAAGTTGCATGCTAGTACCTTGTGGTGCTAATATGTATCATAAACCAGCACGCACATTGTACCAGGAGGCAAAATCATTCTTTTCCTACAACCAGTTCTGATGAAATCTCAATTTCCTTCTTTGATGAAGCAAGGTTAGAAATTGCATGCTAGTACCTTGTGGTGCTAATATGTATCATAATCCAGCACACACATTGTACCAGAAGGCAAAGTCATTCTTTCCTCAAACCTGTTCTAATGAAATCTCAATTTCCTTCTTTGATGAAGCAAGGTTAGAAATTGCATGCTAGTACCTTGTGGTGCTAATATGTATCATAAACCAGCACACACATTGTACCAGGAGGCAAAATCATTCTTTTCCTACAACCAGTTCTGACGAAATCTCAATTTCCTTCTTTGATGAAGCATGGTTAGAAATTGCATGTTAGTACCTTGTGGTGCTAATATGTATCATAAACCAGCACACACATTGTGCCAGAAGGCAAAGTCATTCTTTCCTCAGACCTATTCTGACAAAATCTCAATTTCCTTCTTTGATGAAACAAGGTTGGAAATTGCATGCTATTACCTTGTGGTGCTAATATGTATCATAAACCAGCACACACATTGTACCAGGAGGCAAAATCATTATTTTCTTACAACCAGTTCTGATGAAATCTCAATTTCCTTCTTTGATGAAGGAAGGTTTAAAATTGCATGCTTGTATTTTGTGGTGCTAATATGTATCATAAACCAGCACACACATTGTACCAGAAGACAAAGTCATTCTTTCCTCAAACCTATTGTGAAAAAATCTCAATTTCCTTCTTTGATAAAGCAAGGTTGGAAGTTGCATGCTAGTACCTTGTGGTGCTAATATGTATCATAAACCAGCACGCACATTGTACCAGGAGGCAAAATCATTCTTTTCCTACAACCAGTTCTGATGAAATCTCAATTTCCTTCTTTGATGAAGCAAGGTTAGAAATTGCATGCTAGTACCTTGTGGTGCTAATATGTATCATAAACCAGCACACACATTGTACCAGAAGGCAAAGTCATTCTTTCCTGAAACCTGTTATAATGAAATCTCAATTTCCTTCTTTGATGAAGCAAGGTTAGAAATTGCATGCTAGTACCTTGTGGTGCTAATATGTATCATAAACCAGCACACACATTGTACCAGGAGGCAAAATCATTCTTTTCCTACAACGATTTCTGACGAAATCTCAATTTCCTTCTTTGATGAAGCATGGTTAGAAATTGCATGCTAGTACCTTGTGGTGCTAATATGTATCATAAACCAGCACACACATTGTACCAGAAGGCAAAGTCATTCTTTCCTGAAACCTGTTCTAATGAAATCTCAATTTCCTTCTTTGATCAAGCAAGGTTGGAAATTGCATGCTAGTACCTTGTGGTGCTAATATGTATCATAAACCAGCACACTCATTGTACCAGAAGGCAAAGTTATTCTTTCCTCAAACCTATTCTGAAGAAAACTCGATTTCCTTCTTTGATGAAGCAAGGTTAGAAATTGCATGCTAGTACCTTGTGGTGCTAATATGTATCATAAACCAGCACACACATTGTACCAGAAGGCAAAGTCATTCTTTCCTCAAACCTATTCTGATGAAATCTCAATTTCCTTCTTTGATGAAGCAAGGTTAGAAATTGCATGCTAGTACCTTGTGGTGCTAATATGTATCATAAACCAGCACACACATTGTACCAGGAGGGAAAATCATTCTTTTCCTACAACCAGTTCTGACAAAATCTCAATTTCCTTCTTTGATGAAGCAAGGTTTGAAATTGCATGCTTGTGCCTTGTAGTGCTAATATGTATCATAAACCAGCACACACATTGTACCAGAAGGCAAAGTCATTCTTTCCTCAGACCTGTTCTGACAAAATCTCAATTTCCTTCTTTGATGAAGCAAGCTTGGAAATTGCATGCTAGTACCTTGTGGTGCTGATATGTATCATAAACCAGCACACACATTGTACCAGGAGGCAAAATCATTATTTTCTGACAACCAGTTCTGATGAAATCTCAATTTCCTTCTTTGATGAAGGAAGGTTTAAAATTGCATGCTTGTATTTTGTGGTGCTAATATGTATCATAAACCAGCACACACATTGTACCGGAAGACAAAGTCATTCTTTCCTCAAACCTATTCTGATGAAATCTCAATTTCCTTTTTTGATGAAGCAAGGTTGGAAATTGCATGCTAGTACCTTGTGGTGCTAATATGTATCATAAACCAGCACACACATTGTACCAGAAGGCAAAGCTATTCTTTCCTCAAACCTATTCTGACGAAATCTCAATTTCCTTCTTTGATGAAGCAAGGTTGGAAATTGCATGCTAGTACCTTGTGGTGCTAATATGTATCATAAACCAGCACACACATTGTACCAGAAGGCAAAGTCATTCTTTCCTCCAACCTATTCTGAAAAAATCTCAATTTCCTTCTTTGATGAAGCAAGGTTGGAAGTTGCATGCTAGTACCTTGTGGTGCTAATATGTATCATAAACCAGCACACACATTGTACCAGGAGGCAAAATCATTCTTTTCCTACAACCAGTTCTGACGAAATCTCAATTTCCTTCTTTGATGAAGCAAGGTTGGAAATTGCATGCTAGTACCTTGTGGTGCTAATATGTATCATAAACCAGCACACACATTGTTCCAGAAGGCAAAGTCTTTCTTTCCTCAAACCTATTCTAACGAAATCTCAATTTCCTTCTTTGATGAAGCAAGGTTAGAAATTGCATGCTAGTACCTTGTGGTGCTAATATGTATCATAAACCAGCACACACATTGTACCAGGAGGCAAAATCATTCTTTTCCTACAACCAGTTCTGACAAAATCTCAATTTCCTTCTTTGATGAAGCATGGTTAGAAATTGCATGCTAGTACCTTGTGGTGCTAATATGTATCATAAACCAGCACACACATTGTGCCAGAAGGCAAAGTCATTCTTTCCTCAAACCTATTGTGAAAAAATCTCAATTTCCTTCTTTGATAAAGCAAGGTTGGAAGTTGCATGCTAGTACCTTGTGGTGCTAATATGTATCATAAACCAGCACGCACATTGTACCAGGAGGCAAAATCATTCTTTTCCTACAACCAGTTCTGATGAAATCTCAATTTCCTTCTTTGATGAAGCAAGGTTAGAAATTGCATGCTAGTACCTTGTGGTGCTAATATGTATCATAAACCAGCACACACATTGTACCAGAAGGCAAAGTCATTCTTTCCTTAAACCTGTTCTAAGGAAATCTCAATTTCCTTCTTTGATGAAGCAAGGTTAGAAATTGCATGCTAGTACCTTGTGGTGCTAATATGTATCATAAACCAGCACACACATTGTACCAGGAGGCAAAGTCATTCTTTCCTCAAACCTGTTCTGATGAAATCTCAATTTCCTTCTTTGATGAAGGAAGGTTTAAAATTGCATGCTTGTATTTTGTGGTGCTAATATGTATCATAAACCAGCACACACATTGTACCAGAAGACAAAGTCATTCTTTCCTCAAACCTATTGTGAAAAAATCTCAATTTCCTTCTTTGATAAAGCAAGGTTGGAAGTTGCATGCTAGTACCTTGTGGTGCTAATATGTATCATAAACCAGCACGCACATTGTACCAGGAGGCAAAATCATTCTTTTCCTACAACCAGTTCTGATGAAATCTCAATTTCCTTCTTTGATGAAGCAAGGTTAGAAATTGCATGCTAGTACCTTGTGGTGCTAATATGTATCATAAACCAGCACACACATTGTACCAGAAGGCAAAGTCATTCTTTCCTGAAACCTGTTCTAATGAAATCTCAATTTCCTTCTTTGATGAAGCAAGGTTGGAAATTGCATGCTAGTACCTTGTGGTGCTAATATGTATCATAAACCAGCACACACATTGTACCAGAAGGCAAAGTCATTCTTTCCTCCAACCTATTCTGAAAAAATCTCAATTTCCTTCTTTGATGAAGCAAGGTTGGAAGTTGCATGCTAGTACCTTGTGGTGGTAATATGTATCATAAACCAGCACACACATTGTACCAGGAGGCAAAATCATTCTTTTCCTACAACCAGTTCTGACGAAATCTCAATTTCCTTCTTTGATGAAGCAAGGTTGGAAATTGCATGCTAGTACCTTGTGGTGCTAATATGTATCATAAACCAGCACACACATTGTTCCAGAAGGCAAAGTCTTTCTTTCCTCAAACCTATTCTAACGAAATCTCAATTTCCTTCTTTGATGAAGCAAGGTTGGAAATTGCATGCTAGTACCTTGTGGTGCTAATATGTATCATAAACCAGCACACACATTGTACCAGGAGGCAAAATCATTCTTTTCCTACAACCAGTTCTGACAAAATCTCAATTTCCTTCTTTGATGAAGCATGGTTAGAAATTGCATGCTAGTACCTTGTGGTGCTAATATGTATCATAAACCAGCACACACATTGTGCCAGAAGGCAAAGTCATTCTTTCCTCAAACCTATTGTGAAAAAATCTCAATTTCCTTCTTTGATAAAGCAAGGTTGGAAGTTGCATGCTAGTACCTTGTGGTGCTAATATGTATCATAAACCAGCACGCACATTGTACCAGGAGGCAAAATCATTCTTTTCCTACAACCAGTTCTGATGAAATCTCAATTTCCTTCTTTGATGAAGCAAGGTTAGAAATTGCATGCTAGTACCTTGTGGTGCTAATATGTATCATAAACCAGCACACACATTGTACCAGAAGGCAAAGTCATTCTTTCCTCAAACCTGTTCTAATGAAATCTCAATTTCCTTCTTTGATGAAGCAAGGTTAGAAATTGCATGCTAGTACCTTGTGGTGCTAATATGTATCATAAACCAGCACACACATTGTACCAGGAGGCAAAGTCATTCTTTCCTCAAACCTGTTCTGATGAAATCTCAATTTCCTTCTTTGATGGAGGAAGGTTTAAAATTGCATGCTTGTATTTTGTGGTGCTAATATGTATCATAAACCAGCACACACATTGTACCAGAAGACAAAGTCATTCTTTCCTCAAACCTATTGTGAAAAAATCTCAATTTCCTTCTTTGATAAAGCAAGGTTGGAAGTTGCATGCTAGTACCTTGTGGTGCTAATATGTATCATAAACCAGCACGCACATTGTACCAGGAGGCAAAATCATTCTTTCCTACAACCAGTTCTGATGAAATCTCAATTTCCTTCTTTGATGAAGCAAGGTTAGAAATTGCATGCTAGTACCTTGTGGTGCTAATATGTATCATAAACCAGCACACACATTGTACCAGAAGGCAAAGTCATTCTTTCCTGAAACCTGTTCTAATGAAATCTCAATTTCCTTCTTTGATGAAGGAAGGTTAGAAATTGCATGCTAGTACCTTGTGGTGCTAATATGTATCATAAACCAGCACACACATTGTACCAGGAGGCAAAATCATTCTTTTCCTACAACGATTTCTGACGAAATCTCAATTTCCTTCTTTGATGAAGCATGGTTAGAAATTGCATGCTAGTACCTTGTGGTGCTAATATGTAACATAAACCAGCACACACATTGTACCAAAAGGCAAAGTCATTCTTTCCTCAAACCTATTGTGAAAAAATCTCAATTTCCTTCTTTGATGAAGCAAGGTTGGAAATTGCATGCTAGTACCTTGTGGTGCTAATATGTATCATAAACCAGCACACACATTGTACCAGAAGGCAAAATCATTCTTTTTCTACAACCAGTTCTGATGAAATCTCAATTTCCTTCTTTGATGAAGCATGGTTAGAAATTGCATGCTAGTACCTTGTGGTGCTAATATGTATCATAAACCAGCACACACATTGTACCAGAAGGCAAAGTCATTCTTTCCTCAAACCTGTTCTAATGAAATCTCAATTTCCTTCTTTGATGAAGCAAGGTTGGAAATTGCATGCTAGTACCTTGTGGTGCTAATATGTATCATAAACCAGCACACTCATTGTACCAGAAGGCAAAGTTATTCTTTCCTCAAACCTATTCTGAAGAAAACTCGATTTCCTTCTTTGATGAAGCAAGGTTAGAAATTGCATGCTAGTACCTTGTGGTGCTAATATGTATCATAAACCAGCACACACATTGTACCAGGAGGCAAAATCATTCTTTTCCTACAACCAGTTCTGACGAAATCTCAATTTCCTTCTTTGATGAAGCAAGGTTTGAAATTGCATGCTTGTACCTTGTAGTGCTAATATGTATCATAAACCAGCACACACATTGTACCAGAAGGCAAAGTCATTCTTTCCTCAGACCTGTTCTGACAAAATCTCAATTTCCTTCTTTGATGAAGCAAGGTTGGAAATTGCATGCTAGTACCTTGTGGTGCTAATATGTATCATAAACCAGCACACACATTGTACCAGGAGGCAAAATCATTATTTTCTGACAACCAGTTCTGATGAAATCTCAATTTCCTTCTTTGATGAAGGAAGGTTTAAAATTGCATGCTTGTATTTTGTGGTGCTAATATGTATCATAAACCAGCACACACATTGTACCAGAAGACAAAGTCATTTTTTCCTCAAACCTGTTCTGACGAAATCTCAATTTCCTTTTTTGATGAAGCAAGGTTAGAAATTGCATGCTAGTACCTTGTGGTGCTAATATGTATCATAAACCAGCACACACATTGTACCAGAAGGCAAAGCTATTCTTTCCTCAAACCTATTCTGACGAAATCTCAATTTCCTTCTTTGATGAAGCAAGGTTGGAAATTGCATGCTAGTACCTTGTGGTGCTAATATGTATCATAAACCAGCACACACATTGTACCAGAAGGCAAAGTCATTCTTTCCTCCAACCTATTCTGAAAAAATCTCAATTTCCTTCTTTGATGAAGCAAGGTTGGAAGTTGCATGCTAGTACCTTGTGGTGGTAATATGTATCATAAACCAGCACACACATTGTACCAGGAGGCAAAATCATTCTTTTCCTACAACCAGTTCTGACGAAATCTCAATTTCCTTCTTTGATGAAGCAAGGTTGGAAGTTGCATGCTAGTACCTTGTGGTGCTAATATGTATCATAAACCAGCACACACATTGTTCCAGAAGGCAAAGTCTTTCTTTCCTCAAACCTATTCTAACGAAATCTCAATTTCCTTCTTTGATGAAGCAAGGTTGGAAATTGCATGCTAGTACCTTGTGGTGCTAATATGTATCATAAACCAGCACACACATTGTACCAGGAGGCAAAATCATTCTTTTCCTACAACCAGTTCTGACAAAATCTCAATTTCCTTCTTTGATGAAGCATGGTTAGAAATTGCATGCTAGTACCTTGTGGTGCTAATATGTATCATAAACCAGCACACACATTGTGCCAGAAGGCAAAGTCATTCTTTCCTCAAACCTATTGTGAAAAAATCTCAATTTCCTTCTTTGATAAATCAAGGTTGGAAGTTGCATGCTAGTACCTTGTGGTGCTAATATGTATCATAAACCAGCACGCACATTGTACCAGGAGGCAAAATCATTCTTTTCCTACAACCAGTTCTGATGAAATCTCAATTTCCTTCTTTGATGAAGCAAGGTTAGAAATTGCATGCTAGTACCTTGTGGTGCTAATATGTATCATAAACCAGCACACACATTGTACCAGAAGGCAAAGTCATTCTTTCCTCAAACCTGTTCTAATGAAATCTCAATTTCCTTCTTTGATGAAACAAGGTTAGAAATTGCATGCTAGTACCTTGTGGTGCTAATATGTATCATAAACCAGCACACACATTGTACCAGGAGGCAAAGTCATTCTTTCCTCAAACCTGTTCTGATGAAATCTCAATTTCCTTCTTTGATGGAGGAAGGTTTAAAATTGCATGCTTGTATTTTGTGGTGCTAATATGTATCATAAACCAGCACACACATTGTACCAGAAGACAAAGTCATTCTTTCCTCAAACCTATTGTGAAAAAATCTCTATTTCCTTCTTTGATAAAGCAAGGTTGGAAGTTGCATGCTAGTACCTTGTGGTGCTAATATGTATCATAAACCAGCACGCACATTGTACCAGGAGGCAAAATCATTCTTTCCTACAACCAGTTCTGATGAAATCTCAATTTCCTTCTTTGATGAAGCAAGGTTAGAAATTGCATGCTAGTACCTTGTGGTGCTAATATGTATCATAAACCAGCACACACATTGTACCAGAAGGCAAAGTCATTCTTTCCTGAAACCTGTTCTAATGAAATCTCAATTTCCTTCTTTGATGAAGGAAGGTTAGAAATTGCATGCTAGTACCTTGTGGTGCTAATATGTATCATAAACCAGCACACACATTGTACCAGGAGGCAAAATCATTCTTTTCCTACAACGATTTCTGACGAAATCTCAATTTCCTTCTTTGATGAAGCATGGTTAGAAATTGCATGCTAGTACCTTGTGGTGCTAATATGTAACATAAACCAGCACACACATTGTACCAAAAGGCAAAGTCATTCTTTCCTCAAACCTATTGTGAAAAAATCTCAATTTCCTTCTTTGATGAAGCAAGGTTGGAAATTGCATGCTAGTACCTTGTGGTGCTAATATGTATCATAAACCAGCACACACATTGTACCAGAAGGCAAAATCATTCTTTTTCTACAACCAGTTCTGATGAAATCTCAATTTCCTTCTTTGATGAAGCATGGTTAGAAATTGCATGCTAGTACCTTGTGGTGCTAATATGTATCATAAACCAGCACACACATTGTACCAGAAGGCAAAGTCATTCTTTCCTCAAACCTGTTCTAATGAAATCTCAATTTCCTTCTTTGATGAAGCAAGGTTGGAAATTGCATGCTAGTACCTTGTGGTGCTAATATGTATCATAAACCAGCACACTCATTGTACCAGAAGGCAAAGTTATTCTTTCCTCAAACCTATTCTGAAGAAAACTCGATTTCCTTCTTTGATGAAGCAAGGTTAGAAATTGCATGCTAGTACCTTGTGGTGCTAATATGTATCATAAACCAGCACACACATTGTACCAGGAGGCAAAATCATTCTTTTCCTACAACCAGTTCTGACGAAATCTCAATTTCCTTCTTTGATGAAGCAAGGTTTGAAATTGCATGCTTGTACCTTGTAGTGCTAATATGTATCATAAACCAGCACACACATTGTACCAGAAGGCAAAGTCATTCTTTCCTCAGACCTGTTCTGACAAAATCTCAATTTCCTTCTTTGATGAAGCAAGGTTGGAAATTGCATGCTAGTACCTTGTGGTGCTAATATGTATCATAAACCAGCACACACATTGTACCAGGAGGCAAAATCATTATTTTCTGACAACCAGTTCTGATGAAATCTCAATTTCCTTCTTTGATGAAGGAAGGTTTAAAATTGCATGCTTGTATTTTGTGGTGCTAATATGTATCATAAACCAGCACACACATTGTACCAGAAGACAAAGTCATTTTTTCCTCAAACCTGTTCTGACGAAATCTCAATTTCCTTTTTTGATGAAGCAAGGTTAGAAATTGCATGCTAGTACCTTGTGGTGCTAATATGTATCATAAACCAGCACACACATTGTACCAGAAGGCAAAGCTATTCTTTCCTCAAACCTATTCTGACGAAATCTCAATTTCCTTCTTTGATGAAGCAAGGTTGGAAATTGCATGCTAGTACCTTGTGGTGCTAATATGTATCATAAACCAGCACACACATTGTACCAGAAGGCAAAGTCATTCTTTCCTCCAACCTATTCTGAAAAAATCTCAATTTCCTTCTTTGATGAAGCAAGGTTGGAAGTTGCATGCTAGTACCTTGTGGTGGTAATATGTATCATAAACCAGCACACACATTGTACCAGGAGGCAAAATCATTCTTTTCCTACAACCAGTTCTGACGAAATCTCAATTTCCTTCTTTGATGAAGCAAGGTTGGAAGTTGCATGCTAGTACCTTGTGGTGCTAATATGTATCATAAACCAGCACACACATTGTTCCAGAAGGCAAAGTCTTTCTTTCCTCAAACCTATTCTAACGAAATCTCAATTTCCTTCTTTGATGAAGCAAGGTTGGAAATTGCATGCTAGTACCTTGTGGTGCTAATATGTATCATAAACCAGCACACACATTGTACCAGGAGGCAAAATCATTCTTTTCCTACAACCAGTTCTGACAAAATCTCAATTTCCTTCTTTGATGAAGCATGGTTAGAAATTGCATGCTAGTACCTTGTGGTGCTAGTATGTATCATAAACCAGCACACACATTGTGCCAGAAGGCAAAGTCATTCTTTCCTCAAACCTATTGTGAAAAAATCTCAATTTCCTTCTTTGATAAATCAAGGTTGGAAGTTGCATGCTAGTACCTTGTGGTGCTAATATGTATCATAAACCAGCACGCACATTGTACCAGGAGGCAAAATCATTCATTTCCTACAACCAGTTCTGATGAAATCTCAATTTCCTTCTTTGATGAAGCAAGGTTAGAAATTGCATGCTAGTACCTTGTGGTGCTAATATGTATCATAAACCAGCACACACATTGTACCAGAAGGCAAAGTCATTCTTTCCTCAAACCTGTTCTAATGAAATCTCAATTTCCTTCTTTGATGAAACAAGGTTAGAAATTGCATGCTAGTACCTTGTGGTGCTAATATGTATCATAAACCAGCACACACATTGTACCAGGAGGCAAAGTAATTCTTTCCTCAAACCTGTTCTGATGAAATCTCAATTTCCTTCTTTGATGAAACAAGGTTGGAAATTACATGCTAGTACCTTGTGGTGCTAATATGTATCATAAACCAGCACACACATTGTACCAGAAGGCAAAGTCATTCTTTCCTGAAACCTGTTCTGATGAAATCTCAATTTCCTTCTTTGATGAAGCAAGGTTAGAAATTACATGCTAGTACCTTGTGGTGCTAATATGTATCATAAACCAGCACACACATTGTACCAGAAGGCAAAGTCATTCTTTCCTCAAACCTATTCTGACGAAATCTCAATTTCCTTCTTTGATGAAGCAAGGTTGGAAATTGCATGCTAGTACCTTGTGGTGCTAATATGTTTCATAACCCAGCACACACATTGTACCAGAAGGCAAAGTCATTCTTTCCTCAAACCTATGGTGAAAAAATCTCAATTTCCTTCTTTGATGAAGCAAGGTTGGAAGTAGCATGCTAGTACCTTGTGGTGCTAATATGTATCATAAACCAGCACACACATTGTTCCAGAAGGCAAAGTCTTTCTTTCGTCAAACCTATTCTAACGAAATCTCAATTTCCTTCTTTGATGAAGCAAGGTTGGAAATTGCATGCTAGTACCTTGTGGTGCTAATATGTATCATAAACCAGCACACACATTGTACCAGGAGGCAAAATCATTCTTTTCCTACAACCAGTTCTGACAAAATCTCAATTTCCTTCTTTGATGAAGCATGGTTAGAAATTGCATGTTAGTACCTTGTGGTGCTAATATGTATCATATACCAGCACACACATTGTGCCAGAAGGCAAAGTCATTCTTTCCTCAGACCTGTTCTGATGAAATCTCAATTTCCTTCTTTGATGAAGCAAGGTTAGAAATTGCATGCTAGTACCTTGTGGTGCTAATATGTATCATAAACCAGCACACACATTGTACCAGAAGACAAAGTCATTCTTTCCTCAAACCTATTCTGACGAAATCTCAATTTCCTTCTTTGATGAAGCAAGGTTGGAAATTGCATGCTAGTACCTTGTGGTGCTAATATGTTTCATAACCCAGCACACACATTGTACCAGAAGGCAAAGTCATTCTTTCCTCAAACCTATGGTGAAAAAATCTCAATTTCCTTCTTTGATGAAGCAAGGTTGGAAGTAGCATGCTAGTACCTTGTGGTGCTAATATGTATCATAAACCAGCACACACATTGTTCCAGAAGGCAAAGTCTTTCTTTCCTCAAACCTATTCTAACGAAATCTCAATTTCCTTCTTTGATGAAGCAAGGTTGGAAATTGCATGCTAGTACCTTGTGGTGCTAATATGTATCATAAACCAGCACACACATTGTACCTGGAGGCAAAATCATTCTTTTCCTACAACCAGTTCTGACGAAATCTCAATTTCCTTCTTTGATGAAGCATGGTTAGAAATTGCATGTTAGTACCTTGTGGTGCTAATATGTATCATAAACCAGCACACACATTGTGCCAGAAGGCAAAGTCATTCTTTCCTCAGACCTATTCTGACAAAATCTCAATTTCCTTCTTTGATGAAACAAGGTTGGAAATTGCATGCTAGTACCTTGTGGTGCTAATATGTATCATAAACTAGCACACACATTGTACCAGGAGGCAAAATCATTATTTTCTTACAACCAGTTCTGATGAAATCTCAATTTCCTTCTTTGATGAAGGAAGGTTTAAAATTGCATGCTTGTATTTTGTGGTGCTAATATGTATCATAAACCAGCACACACATAGTACCAGAAGACAAAGTCATTCTTTCCTCAAACCTATTGTGAAAAAATCTCAATTTCCTTCTTTGATAAAGCAAGGTTGGAAGTTGCATGCTAGTACCTTGTGGTGCTAATATGTATCATAAACCAGCACGCACATTGTACCAGGAGGCAAAATCATTCTTTTCCTACAACCAGTTCTGATGAAATCTCAATTTCCTTCTTTGATGAAGCAAGGTTAGAAATTGCATGCTAGTACCTTGTGGTGCTAATATGTATCATAAACCAGCACACACATTGTACCAGAAGGCAAAGTCATTCTTTCCTCAAACCTGTTCTAATGAAATCTCAATTTCCTTCTTTGATGAAGCAGGGTTAGAAATTGCATGCTAGTACCTTGTGGTGCTAATATGTATCATAAACCAGCACACACATTGTACCAGGAGGCAAAATCATTCTTTTCCTACAACGATTTCTGACAAAATCTCAATTTCCTTCTTTGATGAAGCAAGGTTGGAAGTTGCATGCTAGTACCTTGTGGTGCTAATATGTATCATAAACCAGCACACACATTGTACCAGAAGGCAAAATCATTCTTTTTCTACAACCAGTTCTGATGAAATCTCAATTTCCTTCTTTGATGAAGCATGGTTAGAAATTGCATGCTAGTACCTTGTGGTGCTAATATGTATCATAAACCAGCACACACATTGTACCAGAAGGCAAAGTCATTCTTTCCTCAAACCTGTTCTAATGAAATCTCAATTTCCTTCTTTGATGAAGCAAGGTTAGAAATTGCATGCTAGTACCTTGTGGTGCTAATATGTATCATAAACCAGCACACTCAATGTACCAGAAGGCAAAGTTATTCTTTCCTCAAACCTATTCTGAAGAAAACTCGATTTCCTTCTTTGATGAAGCAAGGTTAGAAATTGCATGCTAGTACCTTGTGGTGCTAATATGTATCATAAACCAGCACACACATTGTACCAGAAGGCAAAGTCATTCTTTCCTCAAACCTTTTCTGATGAAATCTCATTTTCCTTCTTTGATGAAGCAAGGTTAGAAATTGCATGCTAGTACCTTGTGGTGCTAATATGTATCATAAACCAGCACACACATTGTACCAGGAGGCAAAATCATTCTTTTCCTACAACCAGTTCTGACGAAATCTCAATTTCCTTCTTTGATGAAGCAAGGTTTGAAATTGCATGCTTGTACCTTGTAGTGCTAATATGTATCATAAACCAGCACACACATTGTACCAGAAGGCAAAGTCATTCTTTCCTCAGACCTGTTCTGACAAAATCTCAATTTCCTTCTTTGATGAAGCAAGGTTGGAAATTGCATGCTAGTACCTTGTGGTGCTAATATGTATCATAAACCAGCACACACATTGTACCAGGAGGCAAAATCATTATTTTCTGACAACCAGTTCTGATGAAATCTCAATTTCCTTCTTTGATGAAGGAAGGTTTAAAATTGCATGCTTGTATTTTGTGGTGCTAATATGTATCATAAACCAGCACACACATTGTACCAGAAGACAAAGTCATTTTTTCCTCAAACCTGTTCTGACGAAATCTCAATTTCCTTTTTTGATGAAGCAAGGTTGGAAATTGCATGCTAGTACCTTGTGGTGCTAATATGTATCATAAACCAGCACACACATTGTACCAGAAGGCAAAGCTATTCTTTCCTCAAACCTATTCTGACGAAATCTCAATTTCCTTCTTTGATGAAGCAAGGTTGGAAATTGCATGCTAGTACCTTGTGGTGCTAATATGTATCATAAACCAGCACACACATTGTACCAGAAGGCAAAGTCATTCTTTCCTCAAACCTATTCTGAAAAAATCTCAATTTCCTTCTTTGATGAAGCAAGGTTGGAAGTTGCATGCTAGTACCTTGTGGTGGTAATATGTATCATAAACCAGCACACACATTGTACCAGGAGGCAAAATCATTCTTTTCCTACAACCAGTTCTGACGAAATCTCAATTTCCTTCTTTGATGAAGCAAGGTTGGAAATTGCATGCTAGTACCTTGTGGTGCTAATATGTATCATAAACCAGCACACACATTGTACCAGAAGGCAAAGTCATTCTTTCCTCAAACTTATTCTGACAAAATCTCAATTTCCTTCTTTGATAAAGCAAAGTTGGAAATTGCATGCTAGTACCTTGTGGTGCTAATATGTATCATAAACCAGCACACACATTGTACCAGGAGGCAAAATCATTATTTTCCTACAACCAGTTCTGATGAAATATCAATTTCCTTCTTTGATAAAGCAAGGTTGGAAATTGCATGCTAGTACCTTGTGGTGCTAATATGTATCATAAACCAGCACACACATTGTACCAGGAGGCAAAATCATTATTTTCCTGCAACCAGTTCTGATGAAATCTCAATTTCCTTCTTTGATAAAGCAAGGTTAGAAATTGCATGCTTGTACCTTGTAGTGCTAATATGCATCATAAACCAGCACACACATTGTACCAGAAGGCAAAGTCATTCTTTCCTCACACCTATTCTGAAGAAAACTCGATTTCCTTCTTTGATGAAGCAAGGTTAGAAATTGCATGCTAGTACCTTGTGGTGCTAATATGTATCATAAACCAGCACACACATTGTACCAGAAGGCAAAGTCATTCTTTCCTCAAACCTTTTCTGATGAAATCTCAATTTCCTTCTTTGATGAAGCAAGGTTAGAAATTGCATGCTAGTACCTTGTGGTGCTAATATGTATCATAAACCAGCACACACATTGTACCAGAAGGCAAAGTTATTCTTTCCTCAAACCTATTCTGAAAAAATCTCAATTTCCTTCTTTGATGAAGCAAGGTTAGAAATTGCATGCTAGTACCTTGTGGTGCTAATATGTATCATAAACCAGCACACACATTGTACCAGAAGGCAAAGTCATTCTTTCCTCAAACCTTTTCTGATGAAATCTCAATTTCCTTCTTTGATGAAGCAAGGTTAGAAATTGCATGCTAGTACCTTGTGGTGCTAATATGTTTCATAACCCAGCACACACATTGTACCAGAAGGCAAAGTCATTCTTTCCTCAAACCTATGGTGAAAAAATCTCAATTTCCTTCTTTGATGAAGCAAGGTTGGAAGTAGCATGCTAGTACCTTGTGGTGCTAATATGTATCATAAACCAGCACACACATTGTTCCAGAAGGCAAAGTCTTTCTTTCCTCAAACCTATTCTAACGAAATCTCAATTTCCTTCTTTGATGAAGCAAGGTTGGAAATTGCATGCTAGTACCTTGTGGTGCTAATATGTATCATAAACCAGCACACACATTGTACCTGGAGGCAAAATCATTCTTTTCCTACAACCAGTTCTGACGAAATCTCAATTTCCTTCTTTGATGAAGCATGGTTAGAAATTGCATGTTAGTACCTTGTGGTGCTAATATGTATCATAAACCAGCACACACATTGTGCCAGAAGGCAAAGTCATTCTTTCCTCAGACCTATTCTGACAAAATCTCAATTTCCTTCTTTGATGAAACAAGGTTGGAAATTGCATGCTAGTACCTTGTGGTGCTAATATGTATCATAAACTAGCACACACATTGTACCAGGAGGCAAAATCATTATTTTCTTACAACCAGTTCTGATGAAATCTCAATTTCCTTCTTTGATGAAGGAAGGTTTAAAATTGCATGCTTGTATTTTGTGGTGCTAATATGTATCATAAACCAGCACACACATTGTACCAGAAGACAAAGTCATTCTTTCCTCAAACCTATTGTGAAAAAATCTCAATTTCCTTCTTTGATAAAGCAAGGTTGGAAGTTGCATGCTAGTACCTTGTGGTGCTAATATGTATCATAAACCAGCACGCACATTGTACCAGGAGGCAAAATCATTCTTTTCCTACAACCAGTTCTGATGAAATCTCAATTTCCTTCTTTGATGAAGCAAGGTTAGAAATTGCATGCTAGTACCTTGTGGTGCTAATATGTATCATAAACCAGCACACACATTGTACCAGAAGGCAAAGTCATTCTTTCCTCAAACCTGTTCTAATGAAATCTCAATTTCCTTCTTTGATGAAGCAGGGTTAGAAATTGCATGCTAGTACCTTGTGGTGCTAATATGTATCATAAACCAGCACACACATTGTACCAGGAGGCAAAATCATTCTTTTCCTACAACGATTTCTGACAAAATCTCAATTTCCTTCTTTGATGAAGCATGGTTAGAAATTGCATGCTAGTACCTTGTGGTGCTAATATGTATCATAAACCAGCACACACATTGTACCAAAAGGCAAAGTCATTCTTTCCTCAAACCTATTGTGAAAAAATCTCAATTTCCTTCTTTGATGAAGCAAGGTTGGAAGTTGCATGCTAGTACCTTGTGGTGCTAATATGTATCATAAACCAGCACACACATTGTACCAGAAGGCAAAATCATTCTTTTTCTACAACCAGTTCTGATGAAATCTCAATTTCCTTCTTTGATGAAGCATGGTTAGAAATTGCATGCTAGTACCTTGTGGTGCTAATATGTATCATAAACCAGCACACACATTGTACCAGAAGGCAAAGTCATTCTTTCCTCAAACCTGTTCTAATGAAATCTCAATTTCCTTCTTTGATGAAGCAAGGTTAGAAATTGCATGCTAGTACCTTGTGGTGCTAATATGTATAATAAACCAGCACACACATTGTACCAAAAGGCAAAGTCATTCTTTCCTCAAACCTATTGTGAAAAAATCTCAATTTCCTTCTTTGATGAAGCAAGGTTGGAAGTTGCATGCTAGTACCTTGTGGTGCTAATATGTATCATAAACCAGCACACACATTGTACCAGAAGGCAAAATCATTCTTTTTCTACAACCAGTTCTGATGAAATCTCAATTTCCTTCTTTGATGAAGCATGGTTAGAAATTGCATGCTAGTACCTTGTGGTGCTAATATGTATCATAAACCAGCACACACATTGTACCAGAAGGCAAAGTCATTCTTTCCTCAAACCTGTTCTAATGAAATCTCAATTTCCTTCTTTGATGAAGCAAGGTTAGAAATTGCATGCTAGTACCTTGTGGTGCTAATATGTATCATAAACCAGCACACTCAATGTACCAGAAGGCAAAGTTATTCTTTCCTCAAACCTATTCTGAAGAAAACTCGATTTCCTTCTTTGATGAAGCAAGGTTAGAAATTGCATGCTAGTACCTTGTGGTGCTAATATGTATCATAAACCAGCACACACATTGTACCAGAAGGCAAAGTCATTCTTTCCTCAAACCTTTTCTGATGAAATCTCATTTTCCTTCTTTGATGAAGCAAGGTTAGAAATTGCATGCTAGTACCTTGTGGTGCTAATATGTATCATAAACCAGCACACACATTGTACCAGGAGGCAAAATCATTCTTTTCCTACAACCAGTTCTGACGAAATCTCAATTTCCTTCTTTGATGAAGCAAGGTTTGAAATTGCATGCTTGTACCTTGTAGTGCTAATATGTATCATAAACCAGCACACACATTGTACCAGAAGGCAAAGTCATTCTTTCCTCAGACCTGTTCTGACAAAATCTCAATTTCCTTCTTTGATGAAGCAAGGTTGGAAATTGCATGCTAGTACCTTGTGGTGCTAATATGTATCATAAACCAGCACACACATTGTACCAGGAGGCAAAATCATTATTTTCTGACAACCAGTTCTGATGAAATCTCAATTTCCTTCTTTGATGAAGGAAGGTTTAAAATTGCATGCTTGCATTTTGTGGTGCTAATATGTATCATAAACCAGCACACACATTGTACCAGAAGACAAAGTCATTTTTTCCTCAAACCTGTTCTGACGAAATCTCAATTTCCTTTTTTGATGAAGCAAGGTTGGAAATTGCATGCTAGTACCTTGTGGTGCTAATATGTATCATAAACCAGCACACACATTGTACCAGAAGGCAAAGCTATTCTTTCCTCAAACCTATTCTGACGAAATCTCAATTTCCTTCTTTGATGAAGCAAGGTTGGAAATTGCATGCTAGTACCTTGTGGTGCTAATATGTATCATAAACCAGCACACACATTGTACCAGAAGGCAAAGTCATTCTTTCCTCAAACCTATTCTGAAAAAATCTCAATTTCCTTCTTTGATGAAGCAAGGTTGGAAGTTGCATGCTAGTACCTTGTGGTGGTAATATGTATCATAAACCAGCACACACATTGTACCAGGAGGCAAAATCATTCTTTTCCTACAACCAGTTCTGACGAAATCTCAATTTCCTTCTTTGATGAAGCAAGGTTGGAAATTGCATGCTAGTACCTTGTGGTGCTAATATGTATCATAAACCAGCACACACATTGTACCAGAAGGCAAAGTCATTCTTTCCTCAAACTTATTCTGACAAAATCTCAATTTCCTTCTTTGATAAAGCAAAGTTGGAAATTGCATGCTAGTACCTTGTGGTGCTAATATGTATCATAAACCAGCACACACATTGTACCAGGAGGCAAAATCATTATTTTCCTACAACCAGTTCTGATGAAATATCAATTTCCTTCTTTGATAAAGCAAGGTTGGAAATTGCATGCTAGTACCTTGTGGTGCTAATATGTATCATAAACCAGCACACACATTGTACCAGGAGGCAAAATCATTATTTTCCTGCAACCAGTTCTGATGAAATCTCAATTTCCTTCTTTGATAAAGCAAGGTTAGAAATTGCATGCTTGTACCTTGTAGTGCTAATATGCATCATAAACCAGCACACACATTGTACCAGAAGGCAAAGTCATTCTTTCCTCACACCTATTCTGAAGAAAACTCGATTTCCTTCTTTGATGAAGCAAGGTTAGAAATTGCATGCTAGTACCTTGTGGTGCTAATATGTATCATAAACCAGCACACACATTGTACCAGAAGGCAAAGTCATTCTTTCCTCAAACCTTTTCTGATGAAATCTCAATTTCCTTCTTTGATGAAGCAAGGTTAGAAATTGCATGCTAGTACCTTGTGGTGCTAATATGTATCATAAACCAGCACACACATTGTACCAGAAGGCAAAGTCATTCTTTCCTCAAACCTATTCTGAAAAAATCTCAATTTCCTTCTTTGATGAAGCAAGGTTGGAAGTTGCATGCTAGTACCTTGTGGTGCTAATATGTATCATAAACCAGCACACACATTGTATCAGAAGGCAAAGTCTTCCTTTCCTCAGACCTATTCTGACAAAATCTCAATTTCCTTCTTTGATGAAGCAAGGTTGGAAATTGCATGCTAGTACCTTGTGGTGCTAATATGTATCATAAACCAGCACACACATTGTACCAGGAGGCAAAATCATTATTTTCCTACAACCAGTTCTGATGAAATCTCAATTTCCTTCTTTGATAAAGCAAGGTTGGAAGTTGCATGCTAGTACCTTGTGGTGCTAATATGTATCATAAACCAGCACACACATTGTACCAGAAGGCAAAGTCATTCTTTCCTCAAACCTATTCTGAAAAAATCTCAATTTCCTTCTTTGATGAAGCAAGGTTGGAAGTTGCATGCTAGTACCTTGTGGTGCTAATATGTATCATAAACCAGCACACACATTGTACCAGAAGGCAAAGTCTTTCTTTCCTAAAACCTATTCTGACAAAATCTCAATTTCCTTCTTTGATGAAGCAAGGTTGGAAATTGCATGCTAGTACCTTCTGGTGGTAATATATATCATAAACCAGCACACACATTGTATCATAAACCAGCACACACATTGTACCAGAAGGCAAAGTCATTCTTTCCTCAAACCTATTCTGATGAAAACTCGATTTCCTTCTTTGATGAATCAAGGTTAGAAATTGCATGCTAGTACCTTGTGGTGCTAATATGTATCATAAACCAGCACACACATTGTACCAGAAGGCAAAGTCATTCTTTCCTCAAACCTATTCTGAAAAAATCTCAATTTCCTTCTTTGATGAAGCAAGGTTGGAAGTTGTATGCTAGTACCTTGTGGTGCTAATATGTATCATAAACCAGCACACACATTGTACCAGAAGGCAAAGTCATTCTTTCCTAAAACCTATTCTGAAAAAATCTCAATTTCCTTCTTTGATGAAGCAAGGTTGGAAATTGCATGCTAGTACCTTGTGGTGCTAATATGTATCATAAACCAGCACACACATTGTACCAGGAGGCAAAATCATTATTTTCCTACAACCAGTTCTGATGAAATCTCAATTTCCTTCTTTGATGAAGCAAGGTTGGAAGTTGCATGCTAGTACCTTGTGGTGCTAATATGTATCATAAACCAGCACACACATTGTACCAGAAGGCAAAGTCTTTCTTTCCTTAAACCTATTCTGGCAAAATCTCAATTTCCTTCTTTGATGAAGCAAGCTTGGAAATTGCATGCTAGTACCATGTGGTGGTAATATGTATCATAAACCAGCACACATTTTGTATCATAAACCAGCACACACATTGTACCAGAAGGCAAAGTCATTCTTTCCTCACACCTATTCGGACAAAATCTCAATTTTTCTTCTTTGATGAAGCAAGGTTGGAAATTGCATGATAGTATCTTGTGTATCATAAACCAGCACACACATTGTACCAAAAGGCAAAGTCATTCTTTCCTCAAACCTGTTCAGATGAAATCTCAATTTCCTTCTTTGATGAAGCAAGGTTAGAAATTGCATGCTAGTACCTTGTGGTGCTAATATGTATCATAAACCAGCACACACATTGTACCAGAAGGCAAAGTCATTCTTTCCTCAAACCTATTCTGAAAAAATCTCAATTTCCTTCTTTGATGAAGCAAGGTTGGAAGTTGCATGCTAGTACATTGTGGTGCTAATATGTATCATAAAGCAGCACACACATTGTACCAGAAGGCAAAGTCATTCTTTCCTCAAACCTATTCTGAAAAAATCTCAATTTCCTTCTTTGATGAAGCAAGGTTGGAAGTTGCATGCTAGTACCTTGTGGTGCTAATATGTATCATAAACCAGCACACACATTGTACCAAAAGGCAAAGTCTTCCTTTCCTCAGACCTATTCTGACAAAATCTCAATTTCCTTCTTTGATGAAGCAAGGTTGGAAATTGCATGCTAGTACCTTCTGGTGGTAATATATATCATAAACCAGCACACACATTGTATCATAAACCAGCACACACATTGTACCAGAAGGCAAAGTCATTCTTTCCTCAAACCTAATCTGATGAAAACTCGATTTCCTTCTTTGATGAATCAAGGTTAGAAATTGCATGCTAGTACCTTGTGGTGCTAATATGTATCATAAACCAGCACACACATTGTACCAGAAGGCAAAGTCATTCTTTCCTCAAACCTATTCTGAAAAAATCTCAATTTCCTTCTTTGATGAAGCAAGGTTGGAAGTTGTATGCTAGTACCTTGTGGTGCTAATATGTATCATAAACCAGCACACACATTGTACCAGAAGGCAAAGTCATTCTTTCCTAAAACCTATTCTGAAAAAATCTCAATTTCCTTCTTTGATGAAGCAAGGTTGGAAATTGCATGCTAGTACCTTGTGGTGCTAATATGTATCATAAACCAGCACACACATTGTACCAGGAGGCAAAATCATTACTTTCCTACAACCAGTTCTGATGAAATCTCAATTTCCTTCTTTGATGAAGCAAGGTTGGAAGTTGCGTGCTAGTACCTTGTGGTGCTAATATGTATCATAAACCAGCACACACATTGTACCAGAAGGCAAAGTCTTTCTTTCCTTAAACCTATTCTGGCAAAATCTCAATTTCCTTCTTTGATGAAGCAAGCTTGGAAATTGCATGCTAGTACCATGTGGTGGTAATATGTATCATAAACCAGCACACATTTTGTATCATAAACCAGCACACACATTGTACCAGAAGGCAAAGTCATTCTTTCCTCACACCTATTCGGACAAAATCTCAATTTTTCTTCTTTGATGAAGCAAGGTTGGAAATTGCATGATAGTATCTTGTGTATCATAAACCAGCACACACATTGTACCAAAAGGCAAAGTCATTCTTTCCTCAAACCTGTTCAGATGAAATCTCAATTTCCTTCTTTGATGAAGCAAGGTTAGAAATTGCATGCTAGTACCTTGTGGTGCTAATATGTATCATAAACCAGCACACACATTGTACCAGAAGGCAAAGTCATTCTTTCCTCAAACCTATTCTGAAAAAATCTCAATTTCCTTCTTTGATGAAGCAAGGTTGGAAGTTGCATGCTAGTACATTGTGGTGCTAATATGTATCATAAAGCAGCACACACATTGTACCAGAAGGCAAAGTCATTCTTTCCTCAAACCTATTCTGAAAAAATCTCAATTTCCTTCTTTGATGAAGCAAGGTTGGAAGTTGCATGCTAGTACCTTGTGGTGCTAATATGTATCATAAACCAGCACACACATTGTACCAAAAGGCAAAGTCTTCCTTTCCTCAGACCTATTCTGACAAAATCTCAATTTCCTTCTTTGATGAAGCAAGGTTGGAAATTGCATGCTAGTACCTTGTGGTGCTAATATGTATCATAAACCAGCACACACATTGTATCATAAACCAGCACACACATTGTACCAGAAGGCAAAGTCATTCTTTCCTCAAACCTATTCTGATGAAAACTCGATTTCCTTCTTTGATGAATCAAGGTTAGAAATTGCATGCTAGTACCTTGTGGTGCTAATATGTATCATAAACCAGCACACACATTGTACCAGAAGGCAAAGTCATTCTTTCCTCAAACCTATTCTGAAAAAATCTCAATTTCCTTCTTTGATGAAGCAAGCTTGGAAATTGCATGCTAGTACCTTGTGGTGGTAATATGTATCATAAACCAGCACACACATTGTATCATAAACCAGCACACACATTGTACCAGAAGGCAAAGTCATTCTTTCCTCACACCTATTCGGACAAAATCTCAATTTTTCTTCTTTGATGAAGCAAGGTTGGAAATTGCATGATAGTATCTTGTGTATCATAAACCAGCACACACATTGTACCAAAAGGCAAAGTCATTCTTTCCTCAAACCTGTTCAGATGAAATCTCAATTTCCTTCTTTGATGAAGCAAGGTTAGAAATTGCATGCTAGTACCTTGTGGTGCTAATATGTATCATAAACCAGCACACACATTGTACCAGAAGGCAAAGTCATTCTTTCCTCAAACCTATTCTGAAAAAATCTCAATTTCCTTCTTAGATGAAGCAAGGTTGGAAGTTGCATGCTAGTACATTGTGGTGCTAATATGTATCATAAAGCAGCAAACACATTGTACCAGAAGGCAAAGTCATTCTTTCCTCAAACCTATTCTGAAAAAATCTCAATTTCCTTCTTTGATGAAGCAAGGTTGGAAGTTGCATGCTAGTACCTTGTGGTGCTAATATGTATCATAAACCAGCACACACATTGTACCAAAAGGCAAAGTCTTCCTTTCCTCAGACCTATTCTGACAAAATCTCAATTTCCTTCTTTGATGAAGCAAGGTTGGAAATTGCATGCTAGTACCTTGTGGTGCTAATATGTATCATAAACCAGCACACACATTGTATCAGGAGGCAAAATCATTATTTTCCTACAACCAGTTCTGATGAAATCTCAATTTCCTTCTTTGATAAAGCAAGCTTGGAAGTTGCATGCTAGTACCTTGTGGTGCTAATATGTATCATAAACCAGCACACACATTGTACCAGAAGGGAAAGTCATTCTTTCCTCAAACCTATTCTGAAAAAATCTCAATTTCCTTCTTTGATGAAGCAAGGTTGGAAGTTGCATGCTAGTACCTTGTGGTGCTAATATGTATCATAAACCAGCACACACATTGTACCAGAAGGCAAAGTCATTCTTTCCTCAAACCTATTCTGAAAAAATCTCAATTTCCTTCTTTGATGAAGCAAGGTTGGAAGTTGTATGCTAGTACCTTGTGGTGCTAATATGTATCATAAACCAGCACACACATTGTACCAGAAGGCAAAGTCATTCTTTCCTAAAACCTATTCTGAAAAAATCTCAATTTCCTTCTTTGATGAAGCAAGGTTGGAAATTGCATGCTAGTACCTTGTGGTGCTAATATGTATCATAAACCAGCACACACATTGTACCAGGAGGCAAAATCATTATTTTCCTACAACCAGTTCTGATGAAATCTCAATTTCCTTCTTTGATGAAGCAAGGTTGGAAGTTGCATGCTAGTACCTTGTGGTGCTAATATGTATCATAAACCAGCACACACATTGTACCAGAAGGCAAAGTCTTTCTTTCCTTAAACCTATTCTGGCAAAATCTCAATTTCCTTCTTTGATGAAGCAAGCTTGGAAATTGCATGCTAGTACCATGTGGTGGTAATATGTATCATAAACCAGCACACATTTTGTATCATAAACCAGCACACACATTGTACCAGAAGGCAAAGTCATTCTTTCCTCACACCTATTCGGACAAAATCTCAATTTTTCTTCTTTGATGAAGCAAGGTTGGAAATTGCATGATAGTATCTTGTGTATCATAAACCAGCACACACATTGTACCAAAAGGCAAAGTCATTCTTTCCTCAAACCTGTTCAGATGAAATCTCAATTTCCTTCTTTGATGAAGCAAGGTTAGAAATTGCATGCTAGTACCTTGTGGTGCTAATATGTATCATAAACCAGCACACACATTGTACCAGAAGGCAAAGTCATTCTTTCCTCAAACCTATTCTGAAAAAATCTCAATTTCCTTCTTTGATGAAGCAAGGTTGGAAGTTGCATGCTAGTACATTGTGGTGCTAATATGTATCATAAAGCAGCACACACATTGTACCAGAAGGCAAAGTCATTCTTTCCTCAAACCTATTCTGAAAAAATCTCAATTTCCTTCTTTGATGAAGCAAGGTTGGAAGTTGCATGCTAGTACCTTGTGGTGCTAATATGTATCATAAACCAGCACACACATTGTACCAAAAGGCAAAGTCTTCCTTTCCTCAGACCTATTCTGACAAAATCTCAATTTCCTTCTTTGATGAAGCAAGGTTGGAAATTGCATGCTAGTACCTTGTGGTGCTAATATGTATCATAAACCAGCACACACATTGTATCATAAACCAGCACACACATTGTACCAGAAGGCAAAGTCATTCTTTCCTCAAACCTATTCTGATGAAAACTCGATTTCCTTCTTTGATGAATCAAGGTTAGAAATTGCATGCTAGTACCTTGTGGTGCTAATATGTATCATAAACCAGCACACACATTGTACCAGAAGGCAAAGTCATTCTTTCCTCAAACCTATTCTGAAAAAATCTCAATTTCCTTCTTTGATGAAGCAAGCTTGGAAATTGCATGCTAGTACCTTGTGGTGGTAATATGTATCATAAACCAGCACACACATTGTATCATAAACCAGCACACACATTGTACCAGAAGGCAAAGTCATTCTTTCCTCACACCTATTCGGACAAAATCTCAATTTTTCTTCTTTGATGAAGCAAGGTTGGAAATTGCATGATAGTATCTTGTGTATCATAAACCAGCACACACATTGTACCAAAAGGCAAAGTCATTCTTTCCTCAAACCTGTTCAGATGAAATCTCAATTTCCTTCTTTGATGAAGCAAGGTTAGAAATTGCATGCTAGTACCTTGTGGTGCTAATATGTATCATAAACCAGCACACACATTGTACCAGAAGGCAAAGTCATTCTTTCCTCAAACCTATTCTGAAAAAATCTCAATTTCCTTCTTAGATGAAGCAAGGTTGGAAGTTGCATGCTAGTACATTGTGGTGCTAATATGTATCATAAAGCAGCAAACACATTGTACCAGAAGGCAAAGTCATTCTTTCCTCAAACCTATTCTGAAAAAATCTCAATTTCCTTCTTTGATGAAGCAAGGTTGGAAGTTGCATGCTAGTACCTTGTGGTGCTAATATGTATCATAAACCAGCACACACATTGTACCAAAAGGCAAAGTCTTCCTTTCCTCAGACCTATTCTGACAAAATCTCAATTTCCTTCTTTGATGAAGCAAGGTTGGAAATTGCATGCTAGTACCTTGTGGTGCTAATATGTATCATAAACCAGCACACACATTGTATCAGGAGGCAAAATCATTATTTTCCTACAACCAGTTCTGATGAAATCTCAATTTCCTTCTTTGATAAAGCAAGCTTGGAAGTTGCATGCTAGTACCTTGTGGTGCTAATATGTATCATAAACCAGCACACACATTGTACCAGAAGGGAAAGTCATTCTTTCCTCAAACCTATTCTGAAAAAATCTCAATTTCCTTCTTTGATGAAGCAAGGTTGGAAGTTGCATGCTAGTACCTTGTGGTGCTAATATGTATCATAAACCAGCACACACATTGTACCAGAAGGCAAAGTCATTCTTTCCTCAAACCTATTCTGAAAAAATCTCAATTTCCTTCTTTGATGAAGCAAGGTTGGAAGTTGCATGCTAGTACCTTATGGTGCTAATATGTATCATAAACCAGCACACACATTGTACCAGAAGGCAAAGTCTTCCTTTCCTCAAACCTATTTTGACAAAATCTCAATTTCCTTTTTTGATGAAGCAAGGTTGGAAATTGCATGCTAGTACCTTGTGGTGCTAATATGTATCATAAACCAGCACTCACATTGTACCAGGAGGCAAAATCATTCTTTTCTTACAACCAGTTCTGATGAAATCTCAATTTCCTTCTTTGATGAAGGAAGGTTTGAAATTGCATGCTAGTATTTTGTGGTGCTAATATGTATCATAAACCAGCACACACATTGTACCAGAAGACAAAGTCATTCTTTCCTCAAACCTGTTCTGACGAAATCTCAATTTCCTTCTTTGATGAAGCAAGCTTGGAAATTGCATGCTAGTACCTTGTGGTGCTAATATGTATCATAAAGCAGCACACACATTGTACCAGGAGGCAAAACCATTCTTTTCCTACAACCAGTTCTGACGAAATCTCAATTTCCTTCTTTGATGAAGCAAGGTTGGAAATTGCATGCTAGTACCTTGTGGTGCTAATATGTATCATAAACCAGCACACCCATTGTACCAGAAGGCAAAGTCATTCTTTCCTCAAACCTATTCCGACGAAATCTCAAATTCCTTCTTTGATAAAGCAAGGTTGGAAATTGCATGCTAGTACCTTGTGGTGCTAATATGTATCATAAACCAGCAGACACATTGTACTAGGAGGCAAAATCATTATTTTCCTACAACCAGTTCTGATGAATTCTCAATTTCCTTCTTTGATGAAGGAAGGTTTGAAATTGCATGCTAGTATTTTGTGGTGCTAATATGTATCATAAACCAGCACACACATTGTACCAGGAGGCAAAATCATTCTTTTCCTACAACCAGTTCTGATTAAATCTCAATTTCCTTCTTTGATGAAGCAAGGTTAGAAATTGCGTGCTAGTACCTTGTGGTGCTAATATGTATCATAAACCAGCGCACACATTGTACCAGAAGGCAAAGTCATTCTTTCCTCAAACCTATTTTGATGAAATCTCAATTTCCTTCTTTGATGAAGCAAGGTTAGAAATTGCATGCTAGTACCTTGTGGTGCTAATATGTATCATAAACCAGCACACACATTATACCAGAAGGCAAAATCATTCTTTCCCTGAAACCAGTTCTGACAAAAATCTCAATTTACTTCTTTGATGAAACAAGGTTAAAAATTGCATGCTAGTACCTTGTGGTGCTACTATTTCAATTAAATCAGGACACATATTGTATCAGAAGGCAAAATCATTCCTTTCTTCAACCCTGTTCTGTTGAAATTTTAATAGTGTTTAGTGATGATGCAAGGTTAGAAATGCATTCTAGTACCTTGTGGGGCTAATAGTATGAATCAAATTAGCACAATCATTTTGCCAGAGGGGAAAATTATTCCTTTCCTATACCCAGTTCAGATGAAATCTAAATTGCTAGTAATATAATTGATCAAACCTGGAGACACAGTTTACCTGGAAGGCTGTTCTTTACTTGTTATATTGGTGTCCATTTGTGATAAGCTGTTGCTGTGTATGATGATGTAGATATTTCTATGTCTTCTTGGTATATCCGATTGTTCATCCAGCTGTGTGTGAAGTTGAAGAGCACAAGAAACTGATGCAAACTGACAATCACCCTGGGTATTTATATGGTTGAGAGGGAGTTGTGATATTCAGCTTAAAGCTGTGACTAACAGCTCAAAGAGGTTGACAGAAGCTATGACACTAACATGTCTTTGAAGATTGTAATTATATTAATGGAAGAGTTTTAATTGCAATATATGGGTATAGAGACTTTCACAGAGTGTGTGGGTACCAATTGCAATTAGCATTGTTCACTCAGTGCAATAAAAAAGCAATAAAAAGCATTCCTATTTCTTAATTGCAATTAAGGCCCTGTTACCTCTGGCATGCAATTAGAGAAATTAAATACTGGTAGGTGATATAGCCATAATAATGATAATTGAAGCATAATTTGCCATAGTATTTATTGAATGATGCAATTCACAGTTGCTAATTGAATTAAGTACCTCTAATGCTCCAAATGACAATAGTTGAACTGTAAAAATAATTTGAGTTGATGTTTTTGGCAACATTTGAATTATGTAAGTGATGATTTACAAAAAAAATGACGAAAATGATATGTGCATTTGGTCTATTGAAAATGTGTACTTAATTTGTGTTTGTTAGTAATTCATTTTTAGTTTTAAGAAATAGTACAATTTAGTGGTATTAAGGTGAATGCTATCTTAAAAATGTCTCACTCTTAAGACACGTTTTAAAAGAGTGCCAGTTGTGGTCTTAATGATGGGGTTATAAAAACACATAGTAAATATCAAGAAAAAAGACAACTGATAAAAAGACATTATATATATAGGAACTTAATGGGGAGGTACAAACCAGTTAAACAGCTATGTATTTACAATTGCATACTTTATTTATTATTGTTGTGACGAAATCTCAATTTCCTTCTTTGATAAAGCAAGGTTGGAAATTGCATGCTAGTACCTTGTGGTGCTAATATGTATCATAAACCAGCACACACATTGTACCAGGAGGCAAAATCATTATTTTCCTACAACCAGTTCTGATGAAATCTCAATTTCCTTCTTTGATGAAGCAAGGTTGGAAATTGCATGCTAGTACCTTGTGGTGCTAATATGTATCATAAACCAGCACACACATTGTACCAGAAGCCAAAGTCATTCTTTCCTCACACCTATCCTGACAAAATTTCAATTTTTCTTCTTTGATGAAGCAAGGTTGGAAATTGCATGCTAGTATCTTGTGTAACATAAACCAGCACACACATTGTACCAGAAGCAAAGTCATTCTTTCCTCAAACCTGTTCTGACGAAATCTCAATTTCCTTCTTTGATGAAGCAAGGTTAGAAATTGCATGCTAGAACCTTGTGGTGCTAATATGTATCATAAACCAGCACACACATTGTACCAGAAGGCAAAGTCATTCTTTCCTCAAACCTGTTCTGACGAAATTTCAGTTTCCTTCTTTGATGAAGCAAGGTTAGAAATTGCATGCTAGAACCTTGTGGTGCTAATATGTATCATAAACCAGCACACACATTGTACCAGAAGGGAAAATCATTATTTTCCTTAAACCAGTTCTAACAAAAATCTCAATTTCCTTCTTTGATGAAGCAAGGTTGGAAGTTGCATGCTAGTACCTTGTGGTGCTAATATTTATCATAAACCAGCACACACATTGTACCAGAAGGCAAAGTCATTCTTTCCTCAAACCTATTCTGAAAAAATCTCAATTTCCTTCTTTGATGAAGCAAGGTTGGAAGTTGCATGCTAGTACCTTGTGGTGCTAATATGTATCATAAACCAGCACACACATTGTACCAGAAGGCAAAGTCTTTCTTTCCTAAAACCTATTCTGACAAAATCTCAATTTCCTTCTTTGATGAAGCAAGGTTGGAAATTGCATGCTAGTACCTTGTGGTGGTAATATATATCATAAACCAGCACACACATTGTATCATAAACCAGCACACACATTGTACCAGAAGTCAAAGTCATTCTTTCCTCAAACCTATTCTGATGAAAACTCGATTTCCTTCTTTGATGAATCAAGGTTAGAAATTGCATGCTAGTACCTTGTGGTGCTAATATGTATCATAAACCAGCACACACATTGTACCAGAAGGCAAAGTCATTCTTTCCTCAAACCTATTCTGAAAAAATCTCAATTTCCTTCTTTGATGAAGCAAGGTTGGAAGTTGTATGCTAGTACCTTGTGGTGCTAATATGTATCATAAACCAGCACACACATTGTACCAGAAGGCAAAGTCATTCTTTCCTAAAACCTATTCTGAAAAAATCTCAATTTCCTTCTTTGATGAAGCAAGGTTGGAAATTGCATGCTAGTACCTTGTGGTGCTAATATGTATCATAAACCAGCACACACATTGTACCAGGAGGCAAAATCATTATTTTCCTACAACCAGTTCTGATGAAATCTCAATTTCCTTCTTTGATGAAGCAAGGTTGGAAGTTGCATGCTAGTACCTTGTGGTGCTAATATGTATCATAAACCAGCACACACATTGTACCAGAAGGCAAAGTCTTTCTTTCCTTAAACCTATTCTGGCAAAATCTCAATTTCCTTCTTTGATGAAGCAAGCTTGGAAATTGCATGCTAGTACCTTGTGGTGGTAATATGTATCATAAACCAGCACACACATTGTATCATAAACCAGCACACACATTGTACCAGAAGGCAAAGTCATTCTTACCTCACACCTATTCGGACAAAATCTCAATTTTTCTTCTTTGATGAAGCAAGGTTGGAAATTGCATGATAGTATCTTGTGTATCATAAACCAGCACACACATTGTACCAAAAGGCAAAGTCATTCTTTCCTCAAACCTGTTCAGATGAAATCTCAATTTCCTTCTTTGATGAAGCAAGGTTAGAAATTGCATGCTAGTACCTTGTGGTGCTAATATGTATCATAAACCAGCACACACATTGTACCAGAAGGCAAAGTCATTCTTTCCTCAAACCTATTCTGAAAAAATCTCAATTTCCTTCTTTGATGAAGCAAGGTTGGAAGTTGCATGCTAGTACATTGTGGTGCTAATATGTATCATAAAGCAGCACACACATTGTACCAGAAGGCAAAGTCATTCTTTCCTCAAACCTATTCTGAAAAAATCTCAATTTCCTTCTTTGATGAAGCAAGGTTGGAAGTTGCATGCTAGTACCTTGTGGTGCTAATATGTATCATAAACCAGCACACACATTGTACCAAAAGGCAAAGTCATCCTTTCCTCAGACCTATTCTGACAAAATCTCAATTTCCCTCTTTGATGAAGCAAGGTTGGAAATTGCATGCTAGTACCTTGTGGTGCTAATATGTATCATAAACCAGCACACACATTGTATCAGGAGGCAAAATCATTATTTTCCTACAACTTGTTCTGATGAAATCTCAATTTCCTTCTTTGATAAAGCAAGCTTGGAAGTTGCATGCTAGTACCTTGTGGTGCTAATATGTATCATAAACCAGCACACACATTGTACCAGGAGGCAAAATCATTCTTTTCCTACAACCAGTTCTGATTAAATCTCAATTTCCTTCTTTGATGAAGCAAGGTTAGAAATTGCGTGCTAGTACCTTGTGGTGCTAATATGTATCATAAACCAGCGCACACATTGTACCAGAAGGCAAAGTCATTCTTTCCTCAAACCTATTTTGATGAAATCTCAATTTCCTTCTTTGATGAAGCAAGGTTAGAAATTGCATGCTAGTACCTTGTGGTGCTAATATGTATCATAAACCAGCACACACATTATACCAGAAGGCAAAATCATTCTTTCCCTGAAACCAGTTCTGACAAAAATCTCAATTTACTTCTTTGATGAAACAAGGTTAAAAATTGCATGCTAGTACCTTGTGGTGCTACTATTTCAATTAAATCAGGACACATATTATATCAGAAGGCAAAATCATTCCTTTCTTCAACCCTGTTCTGTTGAAATTTTAATAGTGTTTAGTGATGATGCAAGGTTAGAAATGCATTCTAGTACCTTGTGGGGCTAATAGTATGAATCAAATTAGCACAATCATTTTGCCAGAGGGGAAAATTATTCCTTTCCTATACCCAGTTCAGATGAAATCTAAATTGCTAGTAATATAATTGATCAAACCTGGAGACACAGTTTACCTGGAAGGCTGTTCTTTACTTGTTATATTGGTGTCCATTTGTGATAAGCTGTTGCTGTGTATGATGATGTAGATATTTCTATGTCTTCTTGGTATATCCGATTGTTCATCCAGCTGTGTGTGAAGTTGAAGAGCACAAGAAACTGATGCAAACTGACAATCACCCTGGGTATTTATATGGTTGAGAGGGAGTTGTGATATTCAGCTTAAAGCTGTGACTAACAGCTCAAAGAGGTTGACAGAAGCTATGACACTAACATGTCTTTGAAGATTGTAATTATATTAATGGAAGAGTTTTAATTGCAATATATGGGTATAGAGACTTTCACAGAGTGTGTGGGTACCAATTGCAATTAGCATTGTTCACTCAGTGCAATAAAAAAGCAATAAAAAGCATTCCTATTTCTTAATTGCAATTAAGGCCCTGTTACCTCTGGCATGCAATTAGAGAAATTAAATACTGGTAGGTGATATAGCCATAATAATGATAATTGAAGCATAATTTGCCATAGTATTTATTGAATGATGCAATTCACAGTTGCTAATTGAATTAAGTACCTCTAATGCTCCAAATGACAATAGTTGAACTGTAAAAATAATTTGAGTTGATGTTTTTGGCAACATTTGAATTATGTAAGTGATGATTTACAAAAAAAATGACGAAAATGATATGTGCATTTGGTCTATTGAAAATGTGTACTTAATTTGTGTTTGTTAGTAATTCATTTTTAGTTTTAAGAAATAGTACAATTTAGTGGTATTAAGGTGAATGCTATCTTAAAAATGTCTCACTCTTAAGACACGTTTTAAAAGAGTGCCAGTTGTGGTCTTAATGATGGGGTTATAAAAACACATAGTAAATATCAAGAAAAAAGACAACTGATAAAAAGACATTATATATATAGGAACTTAATGGGGAGGTACAAACCAGTTAAACAGCTATGTATTTACAATTGCATACTTTATTTATTATTGTTGTGACGAAATCTCAATTTCCTTCTTTGATAAAGCAAGGTTGGAAATTGCATGCTAGTACCTTGTGGTGCTAATATGTATCATAAACCAGCACACACATTGTACCAGGAGGCAAAATCATTATTTTCCTACAACCAGTTCTGATGAAATCTCAATTTCCTTCTTTGATGAAGCAAGGTTTGAAATTGCATGCTAGTATTTTGGGTGCTAATATGTATCATAAACCAGCACACACATTGTACCAGGAGGCAAAATCATTCTTTTTCTACAACCAGTTCTGATGAAATCTCAATTTCCCTCTTTGATGAAGCAAGGTTGGAAATTGCATGCTAGTACCTTGTGGTGCTAATATGTATCATAAACCAGCACACACATTGTACCAGAAGCCAAAGTCATTCTTTCCTCACACCTATCCTGACAAAATTTCAATTTTTCTTCTTTGATGAAGCAAGGTTGGAAATTGCATGCTAGTATCTTGTGTAACATAAACCAGCACACACATTGTACCAGAAGCAAAGTCATTCTTTCCTCAAACCTGTTCTGACGAAAACTCAATTTCCTTCTTTGATGAAGCAAGGTTAGAAATTGCATGCTAGAACCTTGTGGTGCTAATATGTATCATAAACCAGCACACACATTGTACCAGAAGGCAAAGTCATTCTTTCCTCAAACCTGTTCTGACGAAATTTCAGTTTCCTTCTTTGATGAAGCAAGGTTAGAAATTGCATTGTAGAACCTTGTGGTGCTAATATGTATCATAAACCAGCACACACATTGTACCAGAAGGGAAAGTCATTCTTTCCTCAAACCTATTCTGAAAAAATCTCAATTTCCTTCTTTGATGAAGCAAGGTTGGAAGTTGCATGCTAGTACCTTGTGGTGCTAATATGTATCATAAACCAGCACACACATTGTACCAGAAGGCAAAGTCATTCTTTCCTCAAACCTATTCTGAAAAAATCTCAATTTCCTTCTTTGATGAAGCAAGGTTGGAAGTTGCATGCTAGTACCTTATGGTGCTAATATGTATCATAAACCAGCACACACATTGTACCAGAAGGCAAAGTCTTCCTTTCCTCAAACCTATTTTGACAAAATCTCAATTTCCTTTTTTGATGAAGCAAGGTTGGAAATTGCATGCTAGTACCTTGTGGTGCTAATATGTATCATAAACCAGCACTCACATTGTACCAGGAGGCAAAATCATTCTTTTCTTACAACCAGTTCTGATGAAATCTCAATTTCCTTCTTTGATGAAGGAAGGTTTGAAATTGCATGCTAGTATTTTGTGGTGCTAATATGTATCATAAACCAGCACACACATTGTACCAGAAGACAAAGTCATTCTTTCCTCAAACCTGTTCTGACAAAATCTCAATTTCCTTCTTTGATGAAGCAAGCTTGGAAATTGCATGCTAGTACCTTGTGGTGCTAATATGTATCATAAAGCAGCACACACATTGTACCAGGAGGCAAAACCATTCTTTTCCTACAACCAGTTCTGACGAAATCTCAATTTCCTTCTTTGATGAAGCAAGGTTGGAAATTGCATGCTAGTACCTTGTGGTGCTAATATGTATCATAAACCAGCACACCCATTGTACCAGAAGGCAAAGTCATTCTTTCCTCAAACCTATTCCGACGAAATCTCAAATTCCTTCTTTGATAAAGCAAGGTTGGAAATTGCATGCTAGTACCTTGTGGTGCTAATATGTATCATAAACCAGCAGACACATTGTACTAGGAGGCAAAATCATTATTTTCCTACAACCAGTTCTGATGAAATCTCAATTTCCTTCTTTGATGAAGGAAGGTTTGAAATTGCATGCTAGTATTTTGTGGTGCTAATATGTATCATAAACCAGCACACACATTGTACCAGGAGGCAAAATCATTCTTTTCCTACAACCAGTTCTGATTAAATCTCAATTTCCTTCTTTGATGAAGCAAGGTTAGAAATTGCGTGCTAGTACCTTGTGGTGCTAATATGTATCATAAACCAGCGCACACATTGTACCAGAAGGCAAAGTCATTCTTTCCTCAAACCTATTTTGATGAAATCTCAATTTCCTTCTTTGATGAAGCAAGGTTAGAAATTGCATGCTAGTACCTTGTGGTGCTAATATGTATCATAAACCAGCACACACATTATACCAGAAGGCAAAATCATTCTTTCCCTGAAACCAGTTCTGACAAAAATCTCAATTTACTTCTTTGATGAAACAAGGTTAAAAATTGCATGCTAGTACCTTGTGGTGCTACTATTTCAATTAAATCAGGACACATATTATATCAGAAGGCAAAATCATTCCTTTCTTCAACCCTGTTCTGTTGAAATTTTAATAGTGTTTAGTGATGATGCAAGGTTAGAAATGCATTCTAGTACCTTGTGGGGCTAATAGTATGAATCAAATTAGCACAATCATTTTGCCAGAGGGGAAAATTATTCCTTTCCTATACCCAGTTCAGATGAAATCTAAATTGCTAGTAATATAATTGATCAAACCTGGAGACACAGTTTACCTGGAAGGCTGTTCTTTACTTGTTATATTGGTGTCCATTTGTGATAAGCTGTTGCTGTGTATGATGATGTAGATATTTCTATGTCTTCTTGGTATATCCGATTGTTCATCCAGCTGTGTGTGAAGTTGAAGAGCACAAGAAACTGATGCAAACTGACAATCACCCTGGGTATTTATATGGTTGAGAGGGAGTTGTGATATTCAGCTTAAAGCTGTGACTAACAGCTCAAAGAGGTTGACAGAAGCTATGACACTAACATGTCTTTGAAGATTGTAATTATATTAATGGAAGAGTTTTAATTGCAATATATGGGTATAGAGACTTTCACAGAGTGTGTGGGTACCAATTGCAATTAGCATTGTTCACTCAGTGCAATAAAAAAGCAATAAAAAGCATTCCTATTTCTTAATTGCAATTAAGGCCCTGTTACCTCTGGCATGCAATTAGAGAAATTAAATACTGGTAGGTGATATAGCCATAATAATGATAATTGAAGCATAATTTGCCATAGTATTTATTGAATGATGCAATTCACAGTTGCTAATTGAATTAAGTACCTCTAATGCTCCAAATGACAATAGTTGAACTGTAAAAATAATTTGAGTTGATGTTTTTGGCAACATTTGAATTATGTAAGTGATGATTTACAAAAAAAATGACGAAAATGATATGTGCATTTGGTCTATTGAAAATGTGTACTTAATTTGTGTTTGTTAGTAATTCATTTTTAGTTTTAAGAAATAGTACAATTTAGTGGTATTAAGGTGAATGCTATCTTAAAAATGTCTCACTCTTAAGACACGTTTTAAAAGAGTGCCAGTTGTGGTCTTAATGATGGGGTTATAAAAACACATAGTAAATATCAAGAAAAAAGACAACTGATAAAAAGACATTATATATATAGGAACTTAATGGGGAGGTACAAACCAGTTAAACAGCTATGTATTTACAATTGCATACTTTATTTATTATTGTTGTGACGAAATCTCAATTTCCTTCTTTGATAAAGCAAGGTTGGAAATTGCATGCTAGTACCTTGTGGTGCTAATATGTATCATAAACCAGCACACACATTGTACCAGGAGGCAAAATCATTATTTTCCTACAACCAGTTCTGATGAAATCTCAATTTCTTTCTTTGATGAAGCAAGGTTTGAAATTGCATGCTAGTATTTTGTGGTGCTAATATGTATCATAAACCAGCACACACATTGTACCAGGAGGCAAAATCATTCTTTTTCTACAACCAGTTCTGATGAAATCTCAATTTCCTTCTTTGATGAAGCAAGGTTGGAAATTGCATGCTAGTACCTTGTGGTGCTAATATGTATCATAAACCAGCACACACATTGTACCAGAAGCCAAAGTCATTCTTTCCTCACACCTATCCTGACAAAATTTCAATTTTTCTTCTTTGATGAAGCAAGGTTGGAAATTGCATGCTAGTATCTTGTGTAACATAAACCAGCACACACATTGTACCAGAAGCAAAGTCATTCTTTCCTCAAACCTGTTCTGACGAAATCTCAATTTCCTTCTTTGATGAAGCAAGGTTAGAAATTGCATGCTAGAACCTTGTGGTGCTAATATGTATCATAAACCAGCACACACATTGTACCAGAAGGCAAAGTCATTCTTTCCTCAAACCTGTTCTGACGAAATTTCAGTTTCCTTCTTTGATGAAGCAAGGTTAGAAATTGCATGCTAGAACCTTGTGGTGCTAATATGTATCATAAACCAGCACACACATTGTACCAGAAGGGAAAATCATTATTTTCCTTAAACCAGTTCTAACAAAAATCTCAATTTCCTTCTTTGATGAAGCAAGGTTGGAAGTTGCATGCTAGTACCTTGTGGTGCTAATATTTATCATAAACCAGCACACACATTGTACCAGAAGGCAAAGTCATTCTTTCCTCAAACCTATTCTGAAAAAATCTCAATTTCCTTCTTTGATGAAGCAAGGTTGGAAGTTGCATGCTAGTACCTTGTGGTGCTAATATGTATCATAAACCAGCACACACATTGTACCAGAAGGCAAAGTCTTTCTTTCCTAAAACCTATTCTGACAAAATCTCAATTTCCTTCTTTGATGAAGCAAGGTTGGAAATTGCATGCTAGTACCTTGTGGTGGTAATATATATCATAAACCAGCACACACATTGTATCATAAACCAGCACACACATTGTACCAGAAGTCAAAGTCATTCTTTCCTCAAACCTATTCTGATGAAAACTCGATTTCCTTCTTTGATGAATCAAGGTTAGAAATTGCATGCTAGTACCTTGTGGTGCTAATATGTATCATAAACCAGCACACACATTATACCAGAAGGCAAAGTCATTCTTTCCTCAAACCTATTCTGAAAAAATCTCAATTTCCTTCTTTGATGAAGCAAGGTTGGAAGTTGTATGCTAGTACCTTGTGGTGCTAATATGTATCATAAACCAGCACACACATTGTACCAGAAGGCAAAGTCATTCTTTCCTAAAACCTATTCTGAAAAAATCTCAATTTCCTTCTTTGATGAAGCAAGGTTGGAAATTGCATGCTAGTACCTTGTGGTGCTAATATGTATCATAAACCAGCACACACATTGTACCAGGAGGCAAAATCATTATTTTCCTACAACCAGTTCTGATGAAATCTCAATTTCCTTCTTTGATGAAGCAAGGTTGGAAGTTGCATGCTAGTACCTTGTGGTGCTAATATGTATCATAAACCAGCACACACATTGTACCAGAAGGCAAAGTCTTTCTTTCCTTAAACCTATTCTGGCAAAATCTCAATTTCCTTCTTTGATGAAGCAAGCTTGGAAATTGCATGCTAGTACCTTGTGGTGGTAATATGTATCATAAACCAGCACACACATTGTATCATAAACCAGCACACACATTGTACCAGAAGGCAAAGTCATTCTTTCCTCACACCTATTCGGACAAAATCTCAATTTTTCTTCTTTGATGAAGCAAGGTTGGAAATTGCATGATAGTATCTTGTGTATCATAAACCAGCACACACATTGTACCAAAAGGCAAAGTCATTCTTTCCTCAAACCTGTTCAGATGAAATCTCAATTTCCTTCTTTGATGAAGCAAGGTTAGAAATTGCATGCTAGTACCTTGTGGTGCTAATATGTATCATAAACCAGCACACACATTGTACCAGAAGGCAAAGTCATTCTTTCCTCAAACCTATTCTGAAAAAATCTCAATTTCCTTCTTTGATGAAGCAAGGTTGGAAGTTGCATGCTAGTACATTGTGGTGCTAATATGTATCATAAAGCAGCACACACATTGTACCAGAAGGCAAAGTCATTCTTTCCTCAAACCTATTCTGAAAAAATCTCAATTTCCTTCTTTGATGAAGCAAGGTTGGAAGTTGCATGCTAGTACCTTGTGGTGCTAATATGTATCATAAACCAGCACACACATTGTACCAAAAGGCAAAGTCATCCTTTCCTCAGACCTATTCTGACAAAATCTCAATTTCCCTCTTTGATGAAGCAAGGTTGGAAATTGCATGCTAGTACCTTGTGGTGCTAATATGTATCATAAACCAGCACACACATTGTATCAGGAGGCAAAATCATTATTTTCCTACAACTTGTTCTGATGAAATCTCAATTTCCTTCTTTGATAAAGCAAGCTTGGAAGTTGCATGCTAGTACCTTGTGGTGCTAATATGTATCATAAACCAGCACACACATTGTACCAGGAGGCAAAATCATTCTTTTCCTACAACCAGTTCTGATTAAATCTCAATTTCCTTCTTTGATGAAGCAAGGTTAGAAATTGCGTGCTAGTACCTTGTGGTGCTAATATGTATCATAAACCAGCGCACACATTGTACCAGAAGGCAAAGTCATTCTTTCCTCAAACCTATTTTGATGAAATCTCAATTTCCTTCTTTGATGAAGCAAGGTTAGAAATTGCATGCTAGTACCTTGTGGTGCTAATATGTATCATAAACCAGCACACACATTATACCAGAAGGCAAAATCATTCTTTCCCTGAAACCAGTTCTGACAAAAATCTCAATTTACTTCTTTGATGAAACAAGGTTAAAAATTGCATGCTAGTACCTTGTGGTGCTACTATTTCAATTAAATCAGGACACATATTATATCAGAAGGCAAAATCATTCCTTTCTTCAACCCTGTTCTGTTGAAATTTTAATTGTGTTTAGTGATGATGCAAGGTTAGAAATGCATTCTAGTACCTTGTGGGGCTAATAGTATGAATCAAATTAGCACAATCATTTTGCCAGAGGGGAAAATTATTCCTTTCCTATACCCAGTTCAGATGAAATCTAAATTGCTAGTAATATAATTGATCAAACCTGGAGACACAGTTTACCTGGAAGGCTGTTCTTTACTTGTTATATTGGTGTCCATTTGTGATAAGCTGTTGCTGTGTATGATGATGTAGATATTTCTATGTCTTCTTGGTATATCCGATTGTTCATCCAGCTGTGTGTGAAGTTGAAGAGCACAAGAAACTGATGCAAACTGACAATCACCCTGGGTATTTATATGGTTGAGAGGGAGTTGTGATATTCAGCTTAAAGCTGTGACTAACAGCTCAAAGAGGTTGACAGAAGCTATGACACTAACATGTCTTTGAAGATTGTAATTATATTAATGGAAGAGTTTTAATTGCAATATATGGGTATAGAGACTTTCACAGAGTGTGTGGGTACCAATTGCAATTAGCATTGTTCACTCAGTGCAATAAAAAAGCAATAAAAAGCATTCCTATTTCTTAATTGCAATTAAGGCCCTGTTACCTCTGGCATGCAATTAGAGAAATTAAATACTGGTAGGTGATATAGCCATAATAATGATAATTGAAGCATAATTTGCCATAGTATTTATTGAATGATGCAATTCACAGTTGCTAATTGAATTAAGTACCTCTAATGCTCCAAATGACAATAGTTGAACTGTAAAAATAATTTGAGTTGATGTTTTTGGCAACATTTGAATTATGTAAGTGATGATTTACAAAAAAAATGACGAAAATGATATGTGCATTTGGTCTATTGAAAATGTGTACTTAATTTGTGTTTGTTAGTAATTCATTTTTAGTTTTAAGAAATAGTACAATTTAGTGGTATTAAGGTGAATGCTATCTTAAAAATGTCTCACTCTTAAGACACGTTTTAAAAGAGTGCCAGTTGTGGTCTTAATGATGGGGTTATAAAAACACATAGTAAATATCAAGAAAAAAGACAACTGATAAAAAGACATTATATATATAGGAACTTAATGGGGAGGTACAAACCAGTTAAACAGCTATGTATTTACAATTGCATACTTTATTTATTATTGTTGTGATGAAATCTCAATTTCCTTCTTTGATAAAGCAAGGTTGGAAATTGCATGCTAGTACCTTGTGGTGCTAATATGTATCATAAACCAGCACACACATTGTACCAGGAGGCAAAATCATTATTTTCCTACAACCAGTTCTGATGAAATCTCAATTTCCTTCTTTGATGAAGCAAGGTTTGAAATTGCATGCTAGTATTTTGGGTGCTAATATGTATCATAAACCAGCACACACATTGTACCAGGAGGCAAAATCATTCTTTTTCTACAACCAGTTCTGATGAAATCTCAATTTCCCTCTTTGATGAAGCAAGGTTGGAAATTGCATGCTAGTACCTTGTGGTGCTAATATGTATCATAAACCAGCACACACATTGTACCAGAAGCCAAAGTCATTCTTTCCTCACACCTATCCTGACAAAATTTCAATTTTTCTTCTTTGATGAAGCAAGGTTGGAAATTGCATGCTAGTATCTTGTGTAACATAAACCAGCACACACATTGTACCAGAAGCAAAGTCATTCTTTCCTCAAACCTGTTCTGACGAAAACTCAATTTCCTTCTTTGATGAAGCAAGGTTAGAAATTGCATGCTAGAACCTTGTGGTGCTAATATGTATCATAAACCAGCACACACATTGTACCAGAAGGCAAAGTCATTCTTTCCTCAAACCTGTTCTGACGAAATTTCAGTTTCCTTCTTTGATGAAGCAAGGTTAGAAATTGCATGCTAGAACCTTGTGGTGCTAATATGTATCATAAACCAGCACACACATTGTACCAGAAGGGAAAGTCATTCTTTCCTCAAACCTATTCTGAAAAAATCTCAATTTCCTTCTTTGATGAAGCAAGGTTGGAAGTTGCATGCTAGTACCTTGTGGTGCTAATATGTATCATAAACCAGCACACACATTGTACCAGAAGGCAAAGTCATTCTTTCCTCAAACCTATTCTGAAAAAATCTCAATTTCCTTCTTTGATGAAGCAAGGTTGGAAGTTGCATGCTAGTACCTTATGGTGCTAATATGTATCATAAACCAGCACACACATTGTACCAGAAGGCAAAGTCTTCCTTTCCTCAAACCTATTTTGACAAAATCTCAATTTCCTTTTTTGATGAAGCAAGGTTGGAAATTGCATGCTAGTACCTTGTGGTGCTAATATGTATCATAAACCAGCACTCACATTGTACCAGGAGGCAAAATCATTCTTTTCTTACAACCAGTTCTGATGAAATCTCAATTTCCTTCTTTGATGAAGGAAGGTTTGAAATTGCATGCTAGTATTTTGTGGTGCTAATATGTATCATAAACCAGCACACACATTGTACCAGAAGACAAAGTCATTCTTTCCTCAAACCTGTTCTGACGAAATCTCAATTTCCTTCTTTGATGAAGCAAGCTTGGAAATTGCATGCTAGTACCTTGTGGTGCTAATATGTATCATAAAGCAGCACACACATTGTACCAGGAGGCAAAACCATTCTTTTCCTACAACCAGTTCTGACGAAATCTCAATTTCCTTCTTTGATGAAGCAAGGTTGGAAATTGCATGCTAGTACCTTGTGGTGCTAATATGTATCATAAACCAGCACACCCATTGTACCAGAAGGCAAAGTCATTCTTTCCTCAAACCTATTCCGACGAAATCTCAAATTCCTTCTTTGATAAAGCAAGGTTGGAAATTGCATGCTAGTACCTTGTGGTGCTAATATGTATCATAAACCAGCAGACACATTGTACTAGGAGGCAAAATCATTATTTTCCTACAACCAGTTCTGATGAAATCTCAATTTCCTTCTTTGATGAAGGAAGGTTTGAAATTGCATGCTAGTATTTTGTGGTGCTAATATGTATCATAAACCAGCACACACATTGTACCAGGAGGCAAAATCATTCTTTTCCTACAACCAGTTCTGATTAAATCTCAATTTCCTTCTTTGATGAAGCAAGGTTAGAAATTGCGTGCTAGTACCTTGTGGTGCTAATATGTATCATAAACCAGCGCACACATTGTACCAGAAGGCAAAGTCATTCTTTCCTCAAACCTATTTTGATGAAATCTCAATTTCCTTCTTTGATGAAGCAAGGTTAGAAATTGCATGCTAGTACCTTGTGGTGCTAATATGTATCATAAACCAGCACACACATTATACCAGAAGGCAAAATCATTCTTTCCCTGAAACCAGTTCTGACAAAAATCTCAATTTACTTCTTTGATGAAACAAGGTTAAAAATTGCATGCTAGTACCTTGTGGTGCTACTATTTCAATTAAATCAGGACACATATTATATCAGAAGGCAAAATCATTCCTTTCTTCAACCCTGTTCTGTTGAAATTTTAATAGTGTTTAGTGATGATGCAAGGTTAGAAATGCATTCTAGTACCTTGTGGGGCTAATAGTATGAATCAAATTAGCACAATCATTTTGCCAGAGGGGAAAATTATTCCTTTCCTATACCCAGTTCAGATGAAATCTAAATTGCTAGTAATATAATTGATCAAACCTGGAGACACAGTTTACCTGGAAGGCTGTTCTTTACTTGTTATATTGGTGTCCATTTGTGATAAGCTGTTGCTGTGTATGATGATGTAGATATTTCTATGTCTTCTTGGTATATCCGATTGTTCATCCAGCTGTGTGTGAAGTTGAAGAGCACAAGAAACTGATGCAAACTGACAATCACCCTGGGTATTTATATGGTTGAGAGGGAGTTGTGATATTCAGCTTAAAGCTGTGACTAACAGCTCAAAGAGGTTGACAGAAGCTATGACACTAACATGTCTTTGAAGATTGTAATTATATTAATGGAAGAGTTTTAATTGCAATATATGGGTATAGAGACTTTCACAGAGTGTGTGGGTACCAATTGCAATTAGCATTGTTCACTCAGTGCAATAAAAAAGCAATAAAAAGCATTCCTATTTCTTAATTGCAATTAAGGCCCTGTTACCTCTGGCATGCAATTAGAGAAATTAAATACTGGTAGGTGATATAGCCATAATAATGATAATTGAAGCATAATTTGCCATAGTATTTATTGAATGATGCAATTCACAGTTGCTAATTGAATTAAGTACCTCTAATGCTCCAAATGACAATAGTTGAACTGTAAAAATAATTTGAGTTGATGTTTTTGGCAACATTTGAATTATGTAAGTGATGATTTACAAAAAAAATGACGAAAATGATATGTGCATTTGGTCTATTGAAAATGTGTACTTAATTTGTGTTTGTTAGTAATTCATTTTTAGTTTTAAGAAATAGTACAATTTAGTGGTATTAAGGTGAATGCTATCTTAAAAATGTCTCACTCTTAAGACACGTTTTAAAAGAGTGCCAGTTGTGGTCTTAATGATGGGGTTATAAAAACACATAGTAAATATCAAGAAAAAAGACAACTGATAAAAAGACATTATATATATAGGAACTTAATGGGGAGGTACAAACCAGTTAAACAGCTATGTATTTACAATTGCATACTTTATTTATTATTGTTGTGACGAAATCTCAATTTCCTTCTTTGATAAAGCAAGGTTGGAAATTGCATGCTAGTACCTTGTGGTGCTAATATGTATCATAAACCAGCACACACATTGTACCAGGAGGCAAAATCATTATTTTCCTACAACCAGTTCTGATGAAATCTCAATTTCTTTCTTTGATGAAGCAAGGTTTGAAATTGCATGCTAGTATTTTGTGGTGCTAATATGTATCATAAACCAGCACACACATTGTACCAGGAGGCAAAATCATTCTTTTTCTACAACCAGTTCTGATGAAATCTCAATTTCCTTCTTTGATGAAGCAAGGTTGGAAATTGCATGCTAGTACCTTGTGGTGCTAATATGTATCATAAACCAGCACACACATTGTACCAGAAGCCAAAGTCATTCTTTCCTCACACCTATCCTGACAAAATTTCAATTTTTCTTCTTTGATGAAGCAAGGTTGGAAATTGCATGCTAGTATCTTGTGTAACATAAACCAGCACACACATTGTACCAGAAGCAAAGTCATTCTTTCCTCAAACCTGTTCTGACGAAATCTCAATTTCCTTCTTTGATGAAGCAAGGTTAGAAATTGCATGCTAGAACCTTGTGGTGCTAATATGTATCATAAACCAGCACACACATTGTACCAGAAGGCAAAGTCATTCTTTCCTCAAACCTGTTCTGACGAAATTTCAGTTTCCTTCTTTGATGAAGCAAGGTTAGAAATTGCATGCTAGAACCTTGTGGTGCTAATATGTATCATAAACCAGCACACACATTGTACCAGAAGGGAAAATCATTATTTTCCTTAAACCAGTTCTAACAAAAATCTCAATTTCCTTCTTTGATGAAGCAAGGTTGGAAGTTGCATGCTAGTACCTTGTGGTGCTAATATTTATCATAAACCAGCACACACATTGTACCAGAAGGCAAAGTCATTCTTTCCTCAAACCTATTCTGAAAAAATCTCAATTTCCTTCTTTGATGAAGCAAGGTTGGAAGTTGCATGCTAGTACCTTGTGGTGCTAATATGTATCATAAACCAGCACACACATTGTACCAGAAGGCAAAATCATTATTTTCCTTAAACCAGTTCTAACAAAAATCTCAATTTCCTTCTTTGATGAAGCAAGGTTGGAAGTTGCATGCTAGTACCTTGTGGTGCTAATATGTATCATAAACCAGCACACACATTGTACCAGAAGGCAAAGTCATTCTTTCCTCAAACCTATTCTGAAAAAATCTCGATTTCCTTCTTTGATGAAGCAAGGTTGGAAGTTGCATGCTAGTACCTTGTGGTGCTAATATGTATCATAAACCAGCACACACATTGTACCAGAAGGCAAAGTCATTCTTTCCTCAGACCTATTCCGACAAAATCTCAATTTCCTTCTTTGATGAAGCAAGGTTGGGAATTGCATGCTAGTACCTTGTGGTGCTAATATGTATCATAAACCAGCACTCACATTGTACCAGGAGGCAAAATCATTCTTTTCTTATAACCAGTTCTGATGAAATCTCAATTTCCTTCTTTGATGAAGCAAGGTTAGAAATTGCATGCTAGTACCTTGTGGTGCTAATATGTATCATAAACCAGCACACACATTATACCAGAAGGCAAAATCATTCTTTCCCTGAAACCAGTTCTGACAAAAATCTCAATTTACTTCTTTGATGAAACAAGGTTAAAAATTGCATGCTAGTACCTTGTGGTGCTACTATTTCAATTAAATCAGGACACATATTATATCAGAAGGCAAAATCATTCCTTTCTTCAACCCTGTTCTGTTGAAATTTTAATAGTGTTTAGTGATGATGCAAGGTTAGAAATGCATTCTAGTACCTTGTGGGGCTAATAGTATGAATCAAATTAGCACAATCATTTTGCCAGAGGGGAAAATTATTCCTTTCCAATACCCAGTTCAGATGAAATCTAAATTGCTAGTAATATAATTGATCAAACCTGGAGACACAGTTTACCTGGAAGGCTGTTCTTTACTTGTTATATTGGTGTCCATTTGTGATAAGCTGTTGCTGTGTATGATGATGTAGATATTTCTATGTCTTCTTGGTATATCCGATTGTTCATCCAGCTGTGTGTGAAGTTGAAGAGCACAAGAAACTGATGCAAACTGACAATCACCCTGGGTATTTATATGGTTGAGAGGGAGTTGTGATATTCAGCTTAAAGCTGTGACTAACAGCTCAAAGAGGTTGACAGAAGCTATGACACTAACATGTCTTTGAAGATTGTAATTATATTAATGGAAGAGTTTTAATTGCAATATATGGGTATAGAGACTTTCACAGAGTGTGTGGGTACCAATTGCAATTAGCATTGTTCACTCAGTGCAATAAAAAAGCAATAAAAAGCATTCCTATTTCTTAATTGCAATTAAGGCCCTGTTACCTCTGGCATGCAATTAGAGAAATTAAATACTGGTAGGTGATATAGCCATAATAATGATAATTGAAGCATAATTTGCCATAGTATTTATTGAATGATGCAATTCACAGTTGCTAATTGAATTAAGTACCTCTAATGCTCCAAATGACAATAGTTGAACTGTAAAAATAATTTGAGTTGATGTTTTTGGCAACATTTGAATTATGTAAGTGATGATTTACAAAAAAAATGACGAAAATGATATGTGCATTTGGTCTATTGAAAATGTGTACTTAATTTGTGTTTGTTAGTAATTCATTTTTAGTTTTAAGAAATAGTACAATTTAGTGGTATTAAGGTGAATGCTATCTTAAAAATGTCTCACTCTTAAGACACGTTTTAAAAGAGTGCCAGTTGTGGTCTTAATGATGGGGTTATAAAAACACATAGTAAATATCAAGAAAAAAGACAACTGATAAAAAGACATTATATATATAGGAACTTAATGGGGAGGTACAAACCAGTTAAACAGCTATGTATTTACAATTGCATACTTTATTTATTATTGTTGTGACGAAATCTCAATTTCCTTCTTTGATAAAGCAAGGTTGGAAATTGCATGCTAGTACCTTGTGGTGCTAATATGTATCATAAACCAGCACACACATTGTACCAGGAGGCAAAATCATTATTTTCCTACAACCAGTTCTGATGAAATCTCAATTTCCTTCTTTGATGAAGCAAGGTTTGAAATTGCATGCTAGTATTTTGTGGTGCTAATATGTATCATAAACCAGCACACACATTGTACCAGGAGGCAAAATCATTCTTTTTCTACAACCAGTTCTGATGAAATCTCAATTTCCCTCTTTGATGAAGCAAGGTTAGAAATTGCATGCTAGTACCTTGTGGTGCTAATATGTATCATAAACCAGCACACACATTGTACCAGAAGCCAAAGTCATTCTTTCCTCACACCTATCCTGACAAAATTTCAATTTTTCTTCTTTGATGAAGCAAGGTTGGAAATTGCATGCTAGTATCTTGTGTAACATAAACCAGCACACACATTGTACCAGAAGCAAAGTCATTCTTTCCTCAAACCTGTTCTGACGAAAACTCAATTTCCTTCTTTGATGAAGCAAGGTTAGAAATTGCATGCTAGAACCTTGTGGTGCTAATATGTATCATAAACCAGCACACACATTGTACCAGAAGGCAAAGTCATTCTTTCCTCAAACCTGTTCTGACGAAATTTCAGTTTCCTTCTTTGATGAAGCAAGGTTAGAAATTGCATGCTAGAACCTTGTGGTGCTAATATGTATCATAAACCAGCACACACATTGTACCAGGAGGCAAAATCATTCTTTTTCTACAACCAGTTCTGATGAAATCTCAATTTCCTTCTTTGATGAAGCAAGGTTGGAAATTGCATGCTAGTACCTTGTGGTGCTAATATGTATCATAAACCAGCACACACATTGTACCAGAAGCCAAAGTCATTCTTTCCTCACACCTATCCTGACAAAATTTCAATTTTTCTTCTTTGATGAAGCAAGGTTGGAAATTGCATGCTAGTATCTTGTGTAACATAAACCAGCACACACATTGTACCAGAAGCAAAGTCATTCTTTCCTCAAACCTGTTCTGACGAAATCTCAATTTCCTTCTTTGATGAAGCAAGGTTAGAAATTGCATGCTAGAACCTTGTGGTGCTAATATGTATCATAAACCAGCACACACATTGTACCAGAAGGCAAAGTCATTCTTTCCTCAAACCTGTTCTGACGAAATTTCAGTTTCCTTCTTTGATGAAGCAAGGTTAGAAATTGCATGCTAGAACCTTGTGGTGCTAATATGTATCATAAACCAGCACACACATTGTACCAGAAGGGAAAATCATTATTTTCCTTAAACCAGTTCTAACAAAAATCTCAATTTCCTTCTTTGATGAAGCAAGGTTGGAAGTTGCATGCTAGTACCTTGTGGTGCTAATATTTATCATAAACCAGCACACACATTGTACCAGAAGGCAAAGTCATTCTTTCCTCAAACCTATTCTGAAAAAATCTCAATTTCCTTCTTTGATGAAGCAAGGTTGGAAGTTGCATGCTAGTACCTTGTGGTGCTAATATGTATCATAAACCAGCACACACATTGTACCAGAAGGCAAAATCATTATTTTCCTTAAACCAGTTCTAACAAAAATCTCAATTTCCTTCTTTGATGAAGCAAGGTTGGAAGTTGCATGCTAGTACCTTGTGGTGCTAATATGTATCATAAACCAGCACACACATTGTACCAGAAGGCAAAGTCATTCTTTCCTCAAACCTATTCTGAAAAAATCTCGATTTCCTTCTTTGATGAAGCAAGGTTGGAAGTTGCATGCTAGTACCTTGTGGTGCTAATATGTATCATAAACCAGCACACACATTGTACCAGAAGGCAAAGTCATTCTTTCCTCAGACCTATTCCGACAAAATCTCAATTTCCTTCTTTGATGAAGCAAGGTTGGGAATTGCATGCTAGTACCTTGTGGTGCTAATATGTATCATAAACCAGCACTCACATTGTACCAGGAGGCAAAATCATTCTTTTCTTATAACCAGTTCTGATGAAATCTCAATTTCCTTCTTTGATGAAGCAAGGTTAGAAATTGCATGCTAGTACCTTGTGGTGCTAATATGTATCATAAACCAGCACACACATTATACCAGAAGGCAAAATCATTCTTTCCCTGAAACCAGTTCTGACAAAAATCTCAATTTACTTCTTTGATGAAACAAGGTTAAAAATTGCATGCTAGTACCTTGTGGTGCTACTATTTCAATTAAATCAGGACACATATTATATCAGAAGGCAAAATCATTCCTTTCTTCAACCCTGTTCTGTTGAAATTTTAATAGTGTTTAGTGATGATGCAAGGTTAGAAATGCATTCTAGTACCTTGTGGGGCTAATAGTATGAATCAAATTAGCACAATCATTTTGCCAGAGGGGAAAATTATTCCTTTCCTATACCCAGTTCAGATGAAATCTAAATTGCTAGTAATATAATTGATCAAACCTGGAGACACAGTTTACCTGGAAGGCTGTTCTTTACTTGTTATATTGGTGTCCATTTGTGATAAGCTGTTGCTGTGTATGATGATGTAGATATTTCTATGTCTTCTTGGTATATCCGATTGTTCATCCAGCTGTGTGTGAAGTTGAAGAGCACAAGAAACTGATGCAAACTGACAATCACCCTGGGTATTTATATGGTTGAGAGGGAGTTGTGATATTCAGCTTAAAGCTGTGACTAACAGCTCAAAGAGGTTGACAGAAGCTATGACACTAACATGTCTTTGAAGATTGTAATTATATTAATGGAAGAGTTTTAATTGCAATATATGGGTATAGAGACTTTCACAGAGTGTGTGGGTACCAATTGCAATTAGCATTGTTCACTCAGTGCAATAAAAAAGCAATAAAAAGCATTCCTATTTCTTAATTGCAATTAAGGCCCTGTTACCTCTGGCATGCAATTAGAGAAATTAAATACTGGTAGGTGATATAGCCATAATAATGATAATTGAAGCATAATTTGCCATAGTATTTATTGAATGATGCAATTCACAGTTGCTAATTGAATTAAGTACCTCTAATGCTCCAAATGACAATAGTTGAACTGTAAAAATAATTTGAGTTGATGTTTTTGGCAACATTTGAATTATGTAAGTGATGATTTACAAAAAAAATGACGAAAATGATATGTGCATTTGGTCTATTGAAAATGTGTACTTAATTTGTGTTTGTTAGTAATTCATTTTTAGTTTTAAGAAATAGTACAATTTAGTGGTATTAAGGTGAATGCTATCTTAAAAATGTCTCACTCTTAAGACACGTTTTAAAAGAGTGCCAGTTGTGGTCTTAATGATGGGGTTATAAAAACACATAGTAAATATCAAGAAAAAAGACAACTGATAAAAAGACATTATATATATAGGAACTTAATGGGGAGGTACAAACCAGTTAAACAGCTATGTATTTACAATTGCATACTTTATTTATTATTGTTGTGACGAAATCTCAATTTCCTTCTTTGATAAAGCAAGGTTGGAAATTGCATGCTAGTACCTTGTGGTGCTAATATGTATCATAAACCAGCACACACATTGTACCAGGAGGCAAAATCATTATTTTCCTACAACCAGTTCTGATGAAATCTCAATTTCCTTCTTTGATGAAGCAAGGTTTGAAATTGCATGCTAGTATTTTGTGGTGCTAATATGTATCATAAACCAGCACACACATTGTACCAGGAGGCAAAATCATTCTTTTTCTACAACCAGTTCTGATGAAATCTCAATTTCCCTCTTTGATGAAGCAAGGTTGGAAATTGCATGCTAGTACCTTGTGGTGCTAATATGTATCATAAACCAGCACACACATTGTACCAGAAGCCAAAGTCATTCTTTCCTCACACCTATCCTGACAAAATTTCAATTTTTCTTCTTTGATGAAGCAAGGTTGGAAATTGCATGCTAGTATCTTGTGTAACATAAACCAGCACACACATTGTACCAGAAGCAAAGTCATTCTTTCCTCAAACCTGTTCTGACGAAAACTCAATTTCCTTCTTTGATGAAGCAAGGTTAGAAATTGCATGCTAGAACCTTGTGGTGCTAATATGTATCATAAACCAGCACACACATTGTACCAGAAGGCAAAGTCATTCTTTCCTCAAACCTGTTCTGACGAAATTTCAGTTTCCTTCTTTGATGAAGCAAGGTTAGAAATTGCATGCTAGAACCTTGTGGTGCTAATATGTATCATAAACCAGCACACACATTGTACCAGAAGGGAAAGTCATTCTTTCCTCAAACCTATTCTGAAAAAATCTCAATTTCCTTCTTTGATGAAGCAAGGTTGGAAGTTGCATGCTAGTACCTTGTGGTGCTAATATGTATCATAGACCAGCACACACATTGTACCAGAAGGCAAAGTCATTCTTTCCTCAAACCTATTCTGAAAAAATCTCAATTTCCTTCTTTGATGAAGCAAGGTTGGAAGTTGCATGCTAGTACCTTATGGTGCTAATATGTATCATAAACCAGCACACACATTGTACCAGAAGGCAAAGTCTTCCTTTCCTCAAACCTATTTTGACAAAATCTCAATTTCCTTTTTTGATGAAGCAAGGTTGGAAATTGCATGCTAGTACCTTGTGGTGCTAATATGTATCATAAACCAGCACTCACATTGTACCAGGAGGCAAAATCATTCTTTTCTTACAACCAGTTCTGATGAAATCTCAATTTCCTTCTTTGATGAAGGAAGGTTTGAAATTGCATGCTAGTATTTTGTGGTGCTAATATGTATCATAAACCAGCACACACATTGTACCAGAAGACAAAGTCATTCTTTCCTCAAACCTGTTCTGACGAAATCTCAATTTCCTTCTTTGATGAAGCAAGCTTGGAAATTGCATGCTAGTACCTTGTGGTGCTAATATGTATCATAAAGCAGCACACACATTGTACCAGGAGGCAAAACCATTCTTTTCCTACAACCAGTTCTGACGAAATCTCAATTTCCTTCTTTGATGAAGCAAGGTTGGAAATTGCATGCTAGTACCTTGTGGTGCTAATATGTATCATAAACCAGCACACCCATTGTACCAGAAGGCAAAGTCATTCTTTCCTCAAACCTATTCCGACGAAATCTCAAATTCCTTCTTTGATAAAGCAAGGTTGGAAATTGCATGCTAGTACCTTGTGGTGCTAATATGTATCATAAACCAGCAGACACATTGTACTAGGAGGCAAAATCATTATTTTCCTACAACCAGTTCTGATGAAATCTCAATTTCCTTCTTTGATGAAGGAAGGTTTGAAATTGCATGCTAGTATTTTGTGGTGCTAATATGTATCATAAACCAGCACACACATTGTACCAGGAGGCAAAATCATTCTTTTCCTACAACCAGTTCTGATTAAATCTCAATTTCCTTCTTTGATGAAGCAAGGTTAGAAATTGCGTGCTAGTACCTTGTGGTGCTAATATGTATCATAAACCAGCGCACACATTGTACCAGAAGGCAAAGTCATTCTTTCCTCAAACCTATTTTGATGAAATCTCAATTTCCTTCTTTGATGAAGCAAGGTTAGAAATTGCATGCTAGTACCTTGTGGTGCTAATATGTATCATAAACCAGCACACACATTATACCAGAAGGCAAAATCATTCTTTCCCTGAAACCAGTTCTGACAAAAATCTCAATTTACTTCTTTGATGAAACAAGGTTAAAAATTGCATGCTAGTACCTTGTGGTGCTACTATTTCAATTAAATCAGGACACATATTATATCAGAAGGCAAAATCATTCCTTTCTTCAACCCTGTTCTGTTGAAATTTTAATAGTGTTTAGTGATGATGCAAGGTTAGAAATGCATTCTAGTACCTTGTGGGGCTAATAGTATGAATCAAATTAGCACAATCATTTTGCCAGAGGGGAAAATTATTCCTTTCCTATACCCAGTTCAGATGAAATCTAAATTGCTAGTAATATAATTGATCAAACCTGGAGACACAGTTTACCTGGAAGGCTGTTCTTTACTTGTTATATTGGTGTCCATTTGTGATAAGCTGTTGCTGTGTATGATGATGTAGATATTTCTATGTCTTCTTGGTATATCCGATTGTTCATCCAGCTGTGTGTGAAGTTGAAGAGCACAAGAAACTGATGCAAACTGACAATCACCCTGGGTATTTATATGGTTGAGAGGGAGTTGTGATATTCAGCTTAAAGCTGTGACTAACAGCTCAAAGAGGTTGACAGAAGCTATGACACTAACATGTCTTTGAAGATTGTAATTATATTAATGGAAGAGTTTTAATTGCAATATATGGGTATAGAGACTTTCACAGAGTGTGTGGGTACCAATTGCAATTAGCATTGTTCACTCAGTGCAATAAAAAAGCAATAAAAAGCATTCCTATTTCTTAATTGCAATTAAGGCCCTGTTACCTCTGGCATGCAATTAGAGAAATTAAATACTGGTAGGTGATATAGCCATAATAATGATAATTGAAGCATAATTTGCCATAGTATTTATTGAATGATGCAATTCACAGTTGCTAATTGAATTAAGTACCTCTAATGCTCCAAATGACAATAGTTGAACTGTAAAAATAATTTGAGTTGATGTTTTTGGCAACATTTGAATTATGTAAGTGATGATTTACAAAAAAAATGACGAAAATGATATGTGCATTTGGTCTATTGAAAATGTGTACTTAATTTGTGTTTGTTAGTAATTCATTTTTAGTTTTAAGAAATAGTACAATTTAGTGGTATTAAGGTGAATGCTATCTTAAAAATGTCTCACTCTTAAGACACGTTTTAAAAGAGTGCCAGTTGTGGTCTTAATGATGGGGTTATAAAAACACATAGTAAATATCAAGAAAAAAGACAACTGATAAAAAGACATTATATATATAGGAACTTAATGGGGAGGTACAAACCAGTTAAACAGCTATGTATTTACAATTGCATACTTTATTTATTATTGTTGTGACGAAATCTCAATTTCCTTCTTTGATAAAGCAAGGTTGGAAATTGCATGCTAGTACCTTGTGGTGCTAATATGTATCATAAACCAGCACACACATTGTACCAGGAGGCAAAATCATTATTTTCCTACAACCAGTTCTGATGAAATCTCAATTTCTTTCTTTGATGAAGCAAGGTTTGAAATTGCATGCTAGTATTTTGTGGTGCTAATATGTATCATAAACCAGCACACACATTGTACCAGGAGGCAAAATCATTCTTTTTCTACAACCAGTTCTGATGAAATCTCAATTTCCTTCTTTGATGAAGCAAGGTTGGAAATTGCATGCTAGTACCTTGTGGTGCTAATATGTATCATAAACCAGCACACACATTGTACCAGAAGCCAAAGTCATTCTTTCCTCACACCTATCCTGACAAAATTTCAATTTTTCTTCTTTGATGAAGCAAGGTTGGAAATTGCATGCTAGTATCTTGTGTAACATAAACCAGCACACACATTGTACCAGAAGCAAAGTCATTCTTTCCTCAAACCTGTTCTGACGAAATCTCAATTTCCTTCTTTGATGAAGCAAGGTTAGAAATTGCATGCTAGAACCTTGTGGTGCTAATATGTATCATAAACCAGCACACACATTGTACCAGAAGGCAAAGTCATTCTTTCCTCAAACCTGTTCTGACGAAATTTCAGTTTCCTTCTTTGATGAAGCAAGGTTAGAAATTGCATGCTAGAACCTTGTGGTGCTAATATGTATCATAAACCAGCACACACATTGTACCAGAAGGGAAAATCATTATTTTCCTTAAACCAGTTCTAACAAAAATCTCAATTTCCTTCTTTGATGAAGCAAGGTTGGAAGTTGCATGCTAGTACCTTGTGGTGCTAATATTTATCATAAACCAGCACACACATTGTACCAGAAGGCAAAGTCATTCTTTCCTCAAACCTATTCTGAAAAAATCTCAATTTCCTTCTTTGATGAAGCAAGGTTGGAAGTTGCATGCTAGTACCTTGTGGTGCTAATATGTATCATAAACCAGCACACACATTGTACCAGAAGGCAAAGTCATTCTTTCCTCAGACCTATTCCGACAAAATCTCAATTTCCTTCTTTGATGAAGCAAGGTTGGAAATTGCATGCTAGTACCTTGTGGTGCTAATATGTATCATAAACCAGCACTCACATTGTACCAGGAGGCAAAATCATTCTTTTCTTATAACCAGTTCTGATGAAATCTCAATTTCCTTCTTTGATGAAGGAAGGTTTGAAATTGCATGCTAGTATTTTGTGGTGCTATTATGTATCATAAACCAGCACACACATTGTACCAGAAGGCAAAGTCATTCTTTCCTCACACCTATTCTGACAAAATCTCAATTTTTCTTCTTTGATGAAGCAAGGTTGGAAATTGCATGCTAGTACCTTGTGGTGCTAATATGTATCATAAACCAGCACACACATTGTACCAGAAGGCAAAATCATTATTTTCCTACAACCAGTTCTGATGAAATCTCAATTTCCTTCTTTGATAAAGCAAGGTTAGAAATTGCATGCTAGTACCTTGTGGTGCTAATATGTATCATAAACCAGCACACACATTGTACCAGAAGGCAAAGTCATTCTTTCCTCACACCTATTCGGACAAAATCTCAATTTTTCTTCTTTGATGAAGCAAGGTTGGAAATTGCATGATAGTATCTTGTGTATCATAAACCAGCACACATATTGTACCAAAAGGCAAAGTCATTCTTTCCTCAAACCTGTTCAGATGAAATCTCAATTTCCTTCTTTGATGAAGCAAGGTTAGAAATTGCATGCTAGTACCTTGTGGTGCTAATATGTATCATAAACCAGCACACACATTGTACCAGAAGGCAAAGTCTTCATTTCCTCAGACCCATTCTGACAAAATCTCAATTTCCTTCTTTGATGAAGCAAGGTTGGAAATTGCATGCTAGTACCTTGTGGTGCTAATATGTATCATAAACCAGCACTCACATTGTACCAGGAGGCAAAATCATTCTTTTCTTACAACCAGTTCTGATGAAATCTCAATTTCCTTCTTTGATGAAGGAAGGTTTGAAATTGCATGCTAGTATTTTGTGGTGCCAATATGTATCATAAACCAGCACACACATTGTACCAGAAGACAAAGTCATTCTTTCCTCAAACCTGTTCTGACGAAATCTCAATTTCCTTCTTTGATGATGCAAGGTTGGAAATTGCATGCTAGTACCTTGTTGTGCTAATATGTATCATAAACCAGCACACACATTGTACCAGAAGGCAAAGCCATTCTTTCCTCAAACCTATTCTGACGAAATCTCAATTTCCTTCTTTGATGAAGCAAGGTTGGAAATTGCATGCTAGTACCTTGTGGTGCTAATATGTATCATAAACCAGCACACACATTGTACCAGACGGCAAAGTCATTCTTTCCTCAAACCTATTCTGAAAAAATCTCAATTTCCTTCTTTGATGAAGCAAGCTTGGAAATTGCATGCTAGTACCTTGTGGTGCTAATATGTATCATAAACCAGCACACACATTGTACCAGGAGGCAAAACCATTCTTTTCCTACAACCAGTTCTGATGAAATATCAATTTCCTTTGATAAAGCAAGGTTGGAAATTGCATGCTAGTGCCTTGTGGTGCTAATATGTATCATAAACCAGCACACACATTGTACCAGGAGGCAAAATCATTATTTTCCTACAACCAGTTCTGATGAAATCTCAATTTCCTTCTTTGATAAAGCAAGGTTAGAAATTGCATGCTAGTACCTTGTGGTGCTAATATGTATCATAAACCAGCACACACATTGTACCAGGAGGCAAAATCATTATTTTCCTACAACCAGTTCTGATGAAATCTCAATTTCCTTCTTTGATAAAGCAAGGTTAGAAATTGCATGCTAGTACCTTGTGGTGCTAATATGTATCATAAACCAGCACACACATTGTACCAGAAGGCAAAGTCATTCTTTCCTCACACCTATTCGGACAAAATCTCAATTTTTCTTCTTTGATGAAGCAAGGTTGGAAATTTCATGATAGTATCTTGTGTATCATAAACCAGCACACATATTGTACCAAAAGGCAAAGTCATTCTTTCCTCAAACCTGTTCAGACGAAATCTCAATTTCCTTCTTTGATGAAGCAAGGTTAGAAATTGCATGCTAGTACCTTGTGGTGCTAATATGTATCATAAACCAGCACACACATTGTACCGGAAGGCAAAGTCATTCTTTCCTCAAACCTATTCTGAAAAAATCTCAATTTCCTTCTTTGATGAAGCAAGGTTGGAAGTTGCATGCTAGTACCTTGTGGTGCTAATATGTATCATAAACCAGCACACACATTGTACCAGAAGGCAAAGTCTTCCTTTCCTCAGACCTATTGTGACAAAATCTCAATTTCCTTCTTTGATGAAGCAAGGTTGGAAATTGCATGCTAGTACCTTGTGGTGCTAATATGTATCATAAACCAGCACACACATTATACCAGAAGACAAAGTCATTCTTTCCTCAAACCTGTTCTGACGAAATCTCAATTTCCTTCTTTGATGATGCAAGGTTGGAAATTGCATGCTAGTACCTTGTTGTGCTAATATGTATCATAAACCAGCACACACATTGTACCAGAAGGCAAAGCCATTCTTTCCTCAAACCTATTCTGACGAAATCTCAATTTCCTTCTTTGATGAAGCAAGGTTAGAAATTGCATGCTTGTACCTTGTGGTGCTAATATGTATCATAAACCAGCACACACATTGTACCAGAAGGCAAAGTCATTCTTTCCTCAGACCTATTCTGACAAAATATCAATTTCCTTCTTTGATGAAGCAAGGTTGGAAATTGCATGCTAGTACCTTGTGGTGCTAATATGTATCATAAACCAGCACACACATTGTACCAGGAGGCAAAATCATTATTTTCTTACAACCAGTTCTGATGAAATCTCAATTTCCTTCTTTGATGAAGGAAGGTTTAAAATTGTATGCTTGTATTTTGTGGTGCTAATATGTATCATAAACCAGCACACACATTGTACCAGAAGACAAAGTCATTTTTTCCTCAAACCTGTTCTGACGAAATCTGAATTTCCTTTTTTGATGAAGCAAGGTTAGAAATTGCATGCTAGTACCTTGTGGTGCTAATATGTATCATAAACCAGCACACACATTGTACCAGAAGGCAAAGCCATTCTTTCCCCAAACCTATTCTGACGAAATCTCAATTTCCTTCTTTGATGAAGCAAGGTTGGAAGTTGCATGCTAGTACCTTGTGGTGCTAATATGTATCATAAACCAGCACACACATTGTACCAGAAGGCAAAGTCATTCTTTCCTCACACCTATTCGGACAAAATCTCAATTTTTCTTCTTTGATGAAGCAAGGTTGGAAATTGCATGATAGTATCTTGTGTGTCATAAACCAGCACACACATTGTACCAAAAGGCAAAGTCATTCTTTCCTCAAACCTGTTCAGACGAAATCTCAATTTCCTTCTTTGATGAAGCAAGGTTAGAAATTGCATGCTAGTACCTTGTGGTGCTAATATGTATCATAAACCAGCACACACATTGTACCAGAAGGCAAAGTCATTATTTCCTCAAACCTATTCTGACAAAATCTCAATTTCCTTCTTTGATAAAGCAAGGTTGGAAATTGCATGCTAGTACCTTGTGGTGCTAATATGTATCATAAACCAGCACACACATTGTACCAGGAGGCAAAATCATTATTTTCTTACAACCAGTTCTGATGAAATCTCAATTTCCTTCTTTGATGAAGGAAGGTTTAAAATTGTATGCTTGTATTTTGTGGTGCTAATATGTATCATAAACCAGCACACACATTGTACCAGAAGACAAAGTCATTTTTTCCTCAAACCTGTTCTGACGAAATCTGAATTTCCTTTTTTGATGAAGCAAGGTTGGAAATTGCATGCTAGTACCTTGTGGTGCTAATATGTATCATAAACCAGCACACACATTGTACCAGAAGGCAAAGCCATTCTTTCCCCAAACCTATTCTGACGAAATCTCAATTTCCTTCTTTGATGAAGCAAGGTTGGAAGTTGCATGCTAGTACCTTGTGGTGCTAATATGTATCATAAACCAGCACACACATTGTACCAGAAGGCAAAGTCATTCTTTCCTCACACCTATTCGGACAAAATCTCAATTTTTCTTCTTTGATGAAGCAAGGTTGGAAATTGCATGATAGTATCTTGTGTGTCATAAACCAGCACACACATTGTACCAAAAGGCAAAGTCATTCTTTCCTCAAACCTGTTCAGACGAAATCTCAATTTCCTTCTTTGATGAAGCAAGGTTAGAAATTGCATGCTAGTACCTTGTGGTGCTAATATGTATCATAAACCAGCACACACATTGTACCGGAAGGCAAAGTCATTCTTTCCTCAAACCTATTCTGAAAAAATCTCAATTTCCTTCTTTGATGAAGCAAGGTTGGAAGTTGCATGCTAGTACCTTGTGGTGCTAATATGTATCATAAACCAGCACACACATTGTACCAGAAGGCAAAGTCTTCCTTTCCTCAGACCTATTGTGACAAAATCTCAATTTCCTTCTTTGATGAAGCAAGGTTGGAAATTGCATGCTAGTACCTTGTGGTGCTAATATGTATCATAAACCAGCACACACATTATACCAGAAGACAAAGTCATTCTTTCCTCAAACCTGTTCTGACGAAATCTCAATTTCCTTCTTTGATGATGCAAGGTTGGAAATTGCATGCTAGTACCTTGTTGTGCTAATATGTATCATAAACCAGCACACACATTGTACCAGAAGGCAAAGCCATTCTTTCCTCAAACCTATTCTGACGAAATCTCAATTTCCTTCTTTGATGAAGCAAGGTTAGAAATTGCATGCTTGTACCTTGTGGTGCTAATATGTATCATAAACCAGCACACACATTGTACCAGAAGGCAAAGTCATTCTTTCCTCAGACCTATTCTGACAAAATATCAATTTCCTTCTTTGATGAAGCAAGGTTGGAAATTGCATGCTAGTACCTTGTGGTGCTAATATGTATCATAAACCAGCACACACATTGTACCAGGAGGCAAAATCATTATTTTCTTACAACCAGTTCTGATGAAATCTCAATTTCCTTCTTTGATGAAGGAAGGTTTAAAATTGTATGCTTGTATTTTGTGGTGCTAATATGTATCATAAACCAGCACACACATTGTACCAGAAGACAAAGTCATTTTTTCCTCAAACCTGTTCTGACGAAATCTGAATTTCCTTTTTTGATGAAGCAAGGTTGGAAATTGCATGCTAGTACCTTGTGGTGCTAATATGTATCATAAACCAGCACACACATTGTACCAGAAGGCAAAGCCATTCTTTCCCCAAACCTATTCTGACGAAATCTCAATTTCCTTCTTTGATGAAGCAAGGTTGGAAGTTGCATGCTAGTACCTTGTGGTGCTAATATGTATCATAAACCAGCACACACATTGTACCAGAAGGCAAAGTCATTCTTTCCTCACACCTATTCGGACAAAATCTCAATTTTTCTTCTTTGATGAAGCAAGGTTGGAAATTGCATGATAGTATCCTGTGTGTCATAAACCAGCACACACATTGTACCAAAAGGCAAAGTCATTCTTTCCTCAAACCTGTTCAGACGAAATCTCAATTTCCTTCTTTGATGAAGCAAGGTTAGAAATTGCATGCTAGTACCTTGTGGTGCTAATATGTATCATAAACCAGCACACACATTGTACCAGAAGGCAAAGTCATTATTTCCTCAAACCTATTCTGACAAAATCTCAATTTCCTTCTTTGATAAAGCAAGGTTGGAAATTGCATGCTAGTACCTTGTGGTGCTAATATGTATCATAAACCAGCACACACATTGTACCAGGAGGCAAAATCATTATTTTCCTACAACCAGTTCTGATGAAATATCAATTTCCTTTGATAAAGCAAGGTTGGAAATTGCATGCTAGTACCTTGTGGTGCTAATATGTATCATAAACCAGCACACACATTGTACCAGGAGGCAAAATCATTCTTTTCCTACAACCAGTTCTGACGAAATCTCAATTTCCTTCTTTGATGAAGCAAGGTTAGAAATTGCATGCTTGTACCTTGTGGTGCTAATATGTATCATAAACCAGCACACACATTGTACCAGAAGGCAAAGTCATTCTTTCCTCAGACCTATTCTGACAAAATATTAATTTCCTTCTTTGATGAAGCAAGGTTGGAAATTGCATGCTAGTACCTTGTGGTGCTAATATGTATCATAAACCAGCACACACATTGTACCAGGAGGCAAAATCTTTATTTTCTTACAACCAGTTCTGATGAAATCTCAATTTCCTTCTTTGATGAAGGAAGGTTTAAAATTGTATGCTTGTATTTTGTGGTGCTAATATGTATCATAAACCAGCACACACATTGTACCAGAAGACAAAGTCATTTTTTCCTCAAACCTGTTCTGACGAAATCTGAATTTCCTTTTTTGATGAAGCAAGGTTGGAAATTGCATGCTAGTACCTTGTGGTGCTAATATGTATCATAAACCAGCACACACATTGTACCAGTAGGCAAAGCCATTCTTTCCCCAAACCTATTCTGACGAAATCTCAATTTCCTTCTTTGATGAAGCAAGGTTGGAAGTTGCATGCTAGTACCTTGTGGTGCTAATATGTATCATAAACCAGCACACACATTGTACCAGAAGGCAAAGTCATTCTTTCCTCACACCTATTCGGACAAAATCTCAATTTTTCTTCTTTGATGAAGCAAGGTTGGAAATTGCATGATAGTATCTTGTGTGTCATAAACCAGCACACACATTGTACCAAAAGGCAAAGTCATTCTTTCCTCAAACCTGTTCAGACGAAATCTCAATTTCCTTCTTTGATGAAGCAAGGTTAGAAATTGCATGCTAGTACCTTGTGGTGCTAATATGTATCATAAACCAGCACACACATTGTACCAGAAGGCAAAGTCATTATTTCCTCAAACCTATTCTGACAAAATCTCAATTTCCTTCTTTGATAAAGCAAGGTTGGAAATTGCATGCTAGTACCTTGTGGTGCTAATATGTATCATAAACCAGCACACACATTGTACCAGGAGGCAAAATCATTATTTTCCTACAACCAGTTCTGATGAAATATCAATTTCCTTTGATAAAGCAAGGTTGGAAATTGCATGCTAGTACCTTGTGGTGCTAATATGTATCATAAACCAACACACACATTGTACCAGGAGGCAAAATCATTCTTTTCCTACAACCAGTTCTGATGAAATCTCAATTTCCTTCTTTGATAAAGCAAGGTTTGAAGTTGCATGCTAGTACCTTGTGGTGCTAATATGTATCATAAACCAGCACACACATTGTACCAGAAGGCAAAGTCTTCCTTTCCTCAGACCTATTCTGAAAAAATCTCAATTTCCTTCTTTGATGAAGCAAGGTTGGAAGTTGAATGCTAGTACCTTGTGGTGCTAATATGTATCATAAACCAGCACACACATTGTACCAGAAGGCAAAGTCTTCCTTTCCTCAGACTTATTCTGACAAAATCTCAATTTCCTTCTTTGATGAAGCAAGGTTGGAAATTGCATGCTAGTACCTTGTGGTGCTAATATGTATCATAAACCAGCACACACATTGTACCAGGAGGCAAAATCATTATTTTCCTACAACCAGTTCTGATGAAATCTCAATTTCCTTCTTTGATAAAGCAAGGTTGGAAGTTACATGCTAGTTCCTTGTGGTGCTAATATGTATCATAAACCAGCACACACATTATACCAGAAGACAAAGTCATTCTTTCCTCAAACCTGTTCTGACGAAATCTCAATTTCCTTCTTTGATGATGCAAGGTTGGAAATTGCATGCTAGTACCTTGTGGTGCTAATATGTATCATAAACCAGCACACACATTGTACCAGAAGGCAAAGCCATTCTTTCCTCAAACCTATTCTGACGAAATCTCAATTTCCTTCTTTGATGAAGCAAGGTTAGAAATTGCATGCTTGTACCTTGTGGTGCTAATATGTATCATAAACCAGCACACACATTGTACCAGAAGGCAAAGTCATTCTTTCCTCAGACCTATTCTGACAAAATATCAATTTCCTTCTTTGATGAAGCAAGGTTGGAAATTGCATGCTAGTACCTTGTGGTGCTAATATGTATCATAAACCAGCACACACATTGTACCAGGAGGCAAAATCATTATTTTCTTACAACCAGTTCTGATGAAATCTCAATTTCCTTCTTTGATGAAGGAAGGTTTAAAATTGTATGCTTGTATTTTGTGGTGCTAATATGTATCATAAACCAGCACACACATTGTACCAGAAGACAAAGTCATTTTTTCCTCAAACCTGTTCTGACGAAATCTGAATTTCCTTTTTTGATGAAGCAAGGTTAGAAATTGCATGCTAGTACCTTGTGGTGCTAATATGTATCATAAACCAGCACACACATTGTACCAGAAGGCAAAGCCATTCTTTCCCCAAACCTATTCTGACGAAATCTCAATTTCCTTCTTTGATGAAGCAAGGTTGGAAGTTGCATGCTAGTACCTTGTGGTGCTAATATGTATCATAAACCAGCACACACATTGTACCAGAAGGCAAAGTCATTCTTTCCTCACACCTATTCGGACAAAATCTCAATTTTTCTTCTTTGATGAAGCAAGGTTGGAAATTGCATGATAGTATCTTGTGTGTCATAAACCAGCACACACATTGTTCCAAAAGGCAAAGTCATTCTTTCCTCAAACCTGTTCAGACGAAATCTCAATTTCCTTCTTTGATGAAGCAAGGTTAGAAATTGCATGCTAGTACCTTGTGGTGCTAATATGTATCATAAACCAGCACACACATTGTACCAGAAGGCAAAGTCATTATTTCCTCAAACCTATTCTGACAAAATCTCAATTTCCTTCTTTGATAAAGCAAGGTTGGAAATTGCATGCTAGTACCTTGTGGTGCTAATATGTATCATAAACCAGCACACACATTGTACCAGGAGGCAAAATCATTATTTTCTTACAACCAGTTCTGATGAAATCTCAATTTCCTTCTTTGATGAAGGAAGGTTTAAAATTGTATGCTTGTATTTTGTGGTGCTAATATGTATCATAAACCAGCACACACATTGTACCAGAAGACAAAGTCATTTTTTCCTCAAACCTGTTCTGACGAAATCTGAATTTCCTTTTTTGATGAAGCAAGGTTGGAAATTGCATGCTAGTACCTTGTGGTGCTAATATGTATCATAAACCAGCACACACATTGTACCAGAAGGCAAAGCCATTCTTTCCCCAAACCTATTCTGACGAAATCTCAATTTCCTTCTTTGATGAAGCAAGGTTGGAAGTTGCATGCTAGTACCTTGTGGTGCTAATATGTATCATAAACCAGCACACACATTGTACCAGAAGGCAAAGTCATTCTTTCCTCACACCTATTCGGACAAAATCTCAATTTTTCTTCTTTGATGAAGCAAGGTTGGAAATTGCATGATAGTATCTTGTGTATCATAAACCAGCACACACATTGTACCAAAAGGCAAAGTCATTCTTTCCTCAAACCTGTTCAGACGAAATCTCAATTTCCTTCTTTGATGAAGCAAGGTTAGAAATTGCATGCTAGTACCTTGTGGTGCTAATATGTATCATAAACCAGCACACACATTGTACCAGAAGGCAAAGTCATTATTTCCTCAAACCTATTCTGACAAAATCTCAATTTCCTTCTTTGATAAAGCAAGGTTGGAAATTGCATGCTAGTACCTTGTGGTGCTAATATGTATCATAAACCAGCACACACATTGTACCAGGAGGCAAAATCATTATTTTCCTACAACCAGTTCTGATGAAATATCAATTTCCTTTGATAAAGCAAGGTTGGAAATTGCATGCTAGTACCTTGTGGTGCTAATATGTATCATAAACCAGCACACACATTGTACCAGGAGGCAAAATCATTATTTTCCTACAACCAGTTCTGATGAAATCTCAATTTCCTTCTTTGATAAAGCAAGGTTAGAAATTGCATGCTTGTACCTTGTGGTGCTAATATGTATCATAAACCAGCACACACATTGTACCAGAAGGCAAAGTCATTCTTTCCTCACACCTATTCGGACAAAATCTCAATTTTTCTTCTTGGATGAAGCAAGGTTGGAAATTGCATGATAGTATCTTGTGTATCATAAACCAGCACACACATTGTACCAAAAGGCAAAGTCATTCTTTCCTCAAACCTGTTCAGACGAAATCTCAATTTCCTTCTTTGATGAAGCAAGGTTAGAAATTGCATGCTAGTACCTTGTGGTGCTAATATGTATCATAAACCAGCACACACATTGTACCAGAAGGCAAAGTCATTCTTTCCTCAAACCTATTCTGAAAAAATCTCAATTTCCTTCTTTGATGAAGCAAGGTTCGAAGTTGCATGCTAGTACCTTGTGGTGCTAATATGTATCATAAACCAGCACACACATTGTACCAGAAGGCAAAGTCATTCTTTCCTCAAACCTATTCTGAAAAAATCTCAATTTCCTTCTTTGATGAAGCAAGGTTGGAAGTTGCATCCTCGTACCTTGTGGTGCTAATATGTATCATAAACCAGCACACACATTGTACCAGAAGGCAAAGTCTTCCTTTCCTCAGACTTATTCTGACAAAATCTCAATTTCCTTCTTTGATGAAGCAAGGTTGGAAATTGCATGCTAGTACCTTGTGGTGCTAATATGTATCATAAACCAGCACACACATTGTACCAGGAGGCAAAATCATTATTTTCCTACAACCAGTTCTGATGAAATCTCAATTTCCTTCTTTGATAAAGCAAGGTTGGAAGTTACATGCTAGTACCTTGTGGTGCTAATATGTATCATAAACCAGCACACACATTGTACCAGAAGGCAAAGTCATTCTTTCCTCAAACCTATTCTGAAAAAATCTCAATTTCCTTATTTGATGAAGCAAGGTTAGAAGTTGCATGCTAGTACCTTGTGGTGCTAATATGTATCATAAACCAGCACACACATTGTACCAGAAGGCAAAGTCATTCTTTCCTCAAACCTATTCTGAAAAAATCTCAATTTCCTTCTTTGATGAAGCAAGGTTGGAAGTTGCATGCTAGTACCTTGTGGTGCTAATATGTATCATAAACCAGCACACACATTGTACCAGAAGGCAAAGTCATTCTTTCCTCTAACCTATTCCGACGAAATCTCAATTTCCTTCTTTGATAAAGCAAGGTTGGAAATTGCATGCTAGTACCTTGTGGTGCTAATATGTATCATAAACCAGCACACACATTGTACCAGGAGGCAAAATCATTATTTTCCTACAACCAGTTCTGATGAAATCTCAATTTCCTTCTTTGATGAAGGAAGGTTTGAAATTGCATGCTAGTATTTTGTGGTGCTAATATGTATCATAAACCAGCACACACATTGTACCAGGAGGCAAAATCATTCTTTTCCTACAACCAGTTCTGATTAAATCTCAATTTCCTTCTTTGATGAAGCAAGGTTAGAAATTGCATGCTAGTACCTTGTGGTGCTAATATGTATCATAAACCAGTGCACACATTGTACCAGAAGGCAAAGTCATTCTTTCCTCAAACCTATTTTGACGAAATCTCAATTTCCTTCTTTGATAAAGCAAGGTTAGAAATTGCATGCTAGTACCTTGTGGTGCTAATATGTATCATAAACCAGCACACACATTATACCAGAAGGCATAATCATTCTTTTCCTAAAACCAGTTCTGACAAAAATCTCAATTTACTTCTTTGATGAAACAAGGTTAAAAATTGCATGCTAGTACCTTGTGGTGCTACTATTTCAATTAAATCAGGACACATATTATATCAGAAGGCAAAATCATTCCTTTCTTCAACCCTGTTCTGTTGAAATTTCAATAGTGTTTATTGATGATGCAAGGTTAGAAATGCATTCTAGTACCTTGTGGGGCTAATAGTATGAATCAAATCAGCACAATCATTTTGCCTGGGGGGATAATTATTCCTTTCCTATACCCAGTTCAGATGAAATCTAAATTGCTGGTAATATAATTGATCAAACCTGGAGACACAGTTTACCTGGAAGGCTGTTCTTTACTTGTTATATTGGTGTCCATTTGTGATAAGCTGTTGCTGTGTATGATGATGTAGATATTTCTTTGTCTTTGTGGTATATCCGATTGTTCATCCAGTTGTGTGTGAAGTTGAAGAGCACAAGAAACTGATGCAAACTGACAATCACCCTGGGTATTTATATGGTTGAGAGGGAGTTGTGATGTTCAGCTTAAAGCTGTGACTAACAGCTCAAAGAGGTTGACAGAAGCTATGACACTAACTTGTCTTTGAAGATTGTAATTATATTAATGGAAGAGTTTTAATTGCAATATATGGGCATAGAGACTTTCACAGAGTGTGTGGGTACCAATTGCAATTAGCATTGTTCACTCAGTGCCATAAAAAAAGCAAGAAAAAGCATGCCTATTTCTTAATTGCAATTAATGCCCTGTTACATCTAGCATGCAATTCGAGAAATTAAATACTGGTAGGTGATATTCACATATTAATGGTAATTGAAATATAATTAGCCATTGAACGATGCGATTTACATTTGCTAATTGAATTATGTATTTCTAATGCTCCGAATGACAATAGTTGAACTGTAAAAATAATATGAATTGATGTTTTGACAATATTTGAATTATTTAAGTGATGGTAAATAAATAAAAAATTAAAAAAATGGTAGGTGCATGTGGGCTGATAGAAATGTATGCCTAATTTGTGTTTGTTAGTAATTAATTTTTAGTTTAATTTATCAAACAAGTTTGCCATGAACTAGATTTTAAAAATACACAAAACCTCACTTTTATACTGCATATGGGCAAGATTTGTTTTGATGGCGGTTTTAGGAATAAGTGAAATAGAATGATAAGAATACACTTTAGTTCATACTTTAATTTGTCTCATATTACAGCTGATTGCAATGAATCGTGTTTAACATCAGTCCAATTCCAGCCACGTCACAGTTTTGCACGCAATATGTGCAACCGCAGACTATTTTAATTTAATTATCAAAAAGTATAAATGAGCTGGTGTATTGCTAATCAATTTTCATTTCATTTAACAGCAAAGTTACACAATATGAATTTTACTGTCAGTAGGATTAAATTTAATTACAATGTTTTCGATTATGTTGCATGTAATTGAGCATTGTGAGACTAAAGAAATTCAGACCATTTCTTATTATGGAATTGACTAGGAACCACTCAAGAATAGCAAAATAAGAACACTTTGTCAAGTGACTGGCTACACTTCATTGCAATCCACAGTAAAGTATTCTTAATACTGAATGAATTGGTGTTAAGGCCCATGCTATCTTTAAAACACCTCGCTATGAATATGAAGAAAATAAACAAATAATAACGACATTTTATTATATATCTGGATCCGCTGCTCTTAATTGCGAGGTAAAAGCCAGTTAATATAATAAATCAATAAATTGAAGTAAACAGCTATATAATATAATGGCATACTATATTTATGGAGGGATTTGCCTTTTACAATTCAGATCATTAAAAAATATGTACAGATTAATGAAATACAAATTCCATATCAAGCTCACTAGTAACATAAAATCACAATAACTCATAAATCAGACAAAATATTATTGATAGATACGAAGATATGTATCACAGTAATGGAATGATTTTTGACTTCCTGTAATGTCATTTTAAGGCTGAATGAAATTGGTTATTTTGAATTAATATATACATTCGTAAAACATGGTTGCTTGAAAGAAAAGAAAATATAGAAAACGATATAAGGGATAAATAATAAGGGTTGGAATTGAGAAGATAAATATAAACATTATCAAGTTATTTATGACAGTGATATGCCTATAAAAAGTAATAGGTTAAATGATAGAATAGAACAGAATAAAACAGAATAGAATAGAACGGAACAGAATAAAACAGAATGAAAGAGAATAGAATAGAATCCTTGCAGTGGTAATTTGATGCGTGCTCACAATAAATACTTTCATAGTCGTTTAATACAATAATACGAATATATTGAAATGATAAAACATACAGGTACGATATATACTACTTCACAGATAATACATAAACATGGAAAACAAACAGATAATTTGCAGCACTAGAAAAAGTATTGGCAATAATGATAGACAGTTTTTAGTAGGCCTATTGCATGGCTTTTTCTTATACTATAGAAACTATAGCATACAGCTCCCCTTATTTGCACATATTCTTTGCGGCTGTTTCATAGCACAGCTGGGGCTTGTGTCTCAGCTATTTGCTGACAATTTCTGAGGAATTCTATGTCTTGCCGGAGAATGGGAGCTGTGGCCTCTTTGCCAAGTGTTATGACACTTTTGTGAATGCTAAGGCATTCTGGCATGCAGCCACAGAATAGTAAGTGGCAGAGACAGCCAGCACAAATGATGCCCCAGGGGTCAGATGCAACACATGGAAAAGTCAGGAAAATAAGATAATAGTTTGTTTTGTTTTTTACAAGTGATGTTATGAAGTAATCTGTTACAGTTGGACACATAATGCAGCTAAACGCCAGACCCAAAACTACAGTCTTACAGACGGTATGCTGTAGATTTAGCTAACTAGATGTCCATAAAAACCTATTCTTTTGGTACTACAGACCGTCTACCTACTCTGACATTTATGTCTAAACAGGCGCCTATTATGCACACTTTCTGCAAACCCTATACAGACGTCTTGCATCATGTAGTTTTATCACATTACAGATGGTCTATATACTCTAGTATTTTCAGTACTATTTTCATCTATCTTACAGACGTCAATTTTTATATGCAGTATACTGTCATTACAGCCAATGTCAATGACTTGGAAACAATCTCATAGCTTGGATGCTAAACGCCAGAGGATGTCATGTAAATCCAGGATTCCCATTGATTAAGGCAGTCCCGCAGCCAATCAGAGTCCGGGATTCACATGACGTCCTACGGCATCTAGCTTCCAAGACAACGAAATTGGCTGTGATACTCCTGAGCAGTAAATGTAATTGGCCAAGGTTACTCAAATGCTTATGAGGTCTTTTTAAGTTGTGCCATATTTAGTCAGGGGTATAAGCAATTGGTCATTGTGATATGTATGATCTTATAGTGTCAGACAATATCAGTATCTGAATTATTGAGAGAGTGCATGCCGCAGGACTTGTCCTGAGTGACACATATCACAGATGTTTGATTTCTGTCTGCTTGAATTTTGTCTCTAGTTGAATAAAATATTACAAATAAATAATTTAACCACAGAAAATATAATATTTGCGGAGTCCTCCTTCAATGTTTTCTATACATGCATACATATATTATGGTTTTAGATGATAAGAAAGATGGTTTCAGTTTTGATCCAGCAAGATCATGAACTTGAAGCAGAGAAATAAAATGGCATTCCATTTAGACGATTTGAATCTCCAGCTTATCTGGAATTTATCACAGGAGGATGGGCCAGTTAATTTGACAGAACATTGACCTGACCCCAAAATGGTGTCAATGCTCTACCTTCTTATTAAACATGAATCTATTTGCCCTATTTGTGAGGGCAAAGGTCAAGACAGGTGTCTGTAACACATCTGCATGATCAGTGACATAATCCAATGCTTGTATTGCAAAGGCCGAGGTGAAAATGACCCGAAGGTGTGATAAGTGTGCGTATGCTATATTTAGATCCATATTATCTATCATTCTCGAGGAAACAAGAAAATATATTCATTAAGATAATTCAGGATGACTATTATTACTTTCATGTGCATGGTTGCAGCTGCATGTGATGACTGTTAATTGAGAAAATTACAAAAGAGGTAGCAATATCTGTAGCCTGTAATCCTTTATTTCCTGTATTGATAAAACAATTGACAAAGGATGTAAAAAAATACAATACATTTACTGAATAGATTGAAATACAATAAAATCTCCATTTAACCAGATTCAATAGTTCGAAAAAACATATAATGTTAATGATGAGAATTGTAGTTATACAATATAATATTATGATGAGATGTCATTCTTTTAAAGTACTATTTATATTCGTTGATATTATTGCTTTGCAAACTATTCTTTCAGTCAGTAAACATTTATAACATAGCTTCAAAGGAAGAACAAATGCACATCCACGATGTAACTATACAATACATGTTACATGTATTAAAAACACAAATGTCCCTGTGGAACTCGGTGAACCAGTTGTTTTATTGGTCACTGGTATTAGTAGCTCTCAAAATAAACAGCATCGAAAACCCACTTTGGGCTGCTTGATTGTCTTTTTATTGCTCTTAATTTAGCCGTGTCCTTTTAAGAGTCACTCTGCCCAAGTCATGTGAAATTACTATAGGCCTGCCTTAGTATGCAGGTCTCTTGAAACTCGTCCTTTGGCCAACGACAAACAGGGCGTTGGTACTTCCGGTTCTTGTTGACCTTTGACCCCAGTTGACCTAGAAAGTGATTGGGTGACCTCCAGGCCAATTGCCTTACTTAGGTGGACCCCACAGCCTTCTTTGTACTTGGACTGGCTCTGATTACCCCTGAAGTAAAAGCAGAGTTTTTAGAGGGTTAATTTCTGTGACAAATTAGAGGAAATGAATCACTGAATGCACACTGTTGTGCAATGCTAATGTGAAGTAGCACTGGGCTCTGTTATGTTTAAGACTCTGTGCGTTAGTTCAGTGCACTGTATCGTACACTATGAAAAATATATAGGTAGTATTGAAGTTACGTTGGCAATTAGTTGTATGCAAAGGTCTGTACAACATGCAGTAATTTAGTGAAAGTGGTTACAGAAAAAATACATTGTAACAAATGGAGAAATCCCTCGCATAAGATAAATTTAGTGGTCCAAATGGTGAGATGGTTTGAATGATTACATGGTACAGTTGTTCTTAATTCTTCTACTTGAGTCTATGCTGAGGCAAAAAAAATACCCCAGCCATGGGGCAAATGCGTAACATGGGTGGACTCCTCTCTCTCTCACCTCATCAATCAACTTTGCTTGGGACAAGAACTTGCCTTGGGATGGCTACGCTTTCCATATCTATCTATCTGTCTATTTGTCTATCTGTCTATCTGTCTATCTATCTATCTATCTATCTATCAAGATATATTATGCACTCTATGCACTCTTACACAACTGTAATTAAAACGTTAACTCACAAGCTGTATCATCTCTTCATTACATCTGTGTCTGAATGCTCATGTTATATAAGCTAACTAAGCTTCAGACCAGTAGCGTTGAGACAACGCGAATGCACAAGCAAATTGTTGGAATGACTTTTCTCCAATGTCTGGCTAATCTAGCAAGTGGTCTGCCCTGTCTTCATAATATTACATATTTTGAAGACGTTTTTCATGTACTCGACTTCAGAATTCATAATATCATGTTAGTCAACATGATTTGACCTTGAACTCAACAACAATACGATTAGTTTGAACAGTACTAGAAGTCGTGGTTCTATCCGTTTTATCATTAGATTGATGCTCAGCACGTTAGCCACTGCACCGTGTATGGACTGGTTATTCATTAATTGTACCAATTACACCATATCCATTTCATTATACCAGACTGCCTTTTTGTGGTTCCCAAAAACACCCTAATAGACGATACATGTCTACCAGAATCCAGTAGACATATTACTTGTTTTACATGACAAGTCTTTTATGGCAGCCTTGCCTCGGGGACTGAGCGAGATGAGCAACTTTGATGGAGTTGCACAAGGGGCAAAAATGTGGCCAATATCTAAAAGGTCATAAAGACCCTGAACTTTGTGATTGAAGTAATATGGCCAGGGTACAAGTAATTTGTGAGTATCACTTGAGAGTGTGTCGTATAATTGAAGTGTAAGCCTCAAACGTGAGGTGGTTTGTGAATGGAATTACACTAGGAATTGTCCTTAATCTATCTATCTATCCATCTGTCTATCTGTCTATCTGTCTGTCTATCTCTCTTTCTATCTATCTTTCTATCTGTCTATCAGTCTAGCTGTCTAACTATCTGTCTATCTTTCAGGCTATCTGTCAATCTATCGATCTATATATTTATCGATCGATCTATCTATCTATCTATCTGTCTATCTATCTGTCTATCTTTCTACCTGTCTGTCTATCTATCTTTCTATCTGTTTATCAGTCTGTCTGTCTATCTATCTGTCTATCTTTCAGTCTATCTATCGACCTATCTATCGATCGATCTATCTATCTATCTATCTATCTATCTATCTATCTATCTATCTATCTATCTCTATCTATCTATCTCTATTGATCTATCTCTATCGATCTATCTATCGATCTATCTATCTATTGCTTTCTTGCTTGCTTGCTTGTTTTTCTGCTTTGCTTCTTGGCTTAAGCAAGTGAAAGACTCCAGCCACTGTAAATGTACGTGTAACATGTCAAATTACTGGCCTTAGTTGTGAGGTGAAATACCATAATGAATACAATGCAATGTAATTCCTAATTCCGAGGTATAATTACTTTTAGGCAGTTTTAAAACGGGCCCCATAAAGAGAAAAAAAAATCGAAATTACCTGACATAGTAGACTGAGAGATTGCAATTAGGGACAATTTAAGTGTGGTAATTGCACCTCATGACTGAGCTATGATCACAATTTTAAGGCTGATTTGAATAATCTTGAATACTAAAGACCAGCCTGAAATCTGCAATGAGCGATAATGTAAAACAATAAATACACGATGAATTATGCAAGGCATTACTTAAGTTCCATTAAGCCTCCATTTAGTGTCCATATTTGTAATCAAGTTTCAATGAAAAGGTTTTTTTATTTTAATTTGTTAAGAATGAGCATGTTGGTGGCCTGTAGGTTAACATGGTTAAGGCATTGGCCTGGGTTCATATCATATTGGATAGCCCTGATGAAGGTCCTTAGTTCGAATCCCAGCCACTTTTCATGAGATACATCACCGTTGGATGTCATTCACATGAGATGTTCAATTGGTGGTGGTTTGTTCATGGTGCCTAAGCTGAGGCAAGTGAAAGATCCCACTCATAGCGTAAATGTGTATCATGGTATGGACTCCAAGCTTCATCATCATTACTTCTGCTGCCAGACCTGTAGCATTGAGAAAATGCGATTATTTAATACGTCTGAAATATTGGGCAGGCAGGCATCACGGCGAAGATACACGAATAAAAACAATAATTCGAAAGAAAGAAGATTTGCCACAATATTACACTCCTTTGAAAACATCGCAATGCATTTCAGTAATTTCTTGAACTTAGTGTGGTAATTTCAGCCTTGTCTTGATAGTACATGGTTTTAGTAGGAATATTTAACATTCACATTACTGATTAAATTATGTTCATTATGATATTGATAGTCATAGAGAAAAATTTCCAAAAGAAGTGTCAGATCTGGGGTGGAGTACTTAATTTAGACACCGATGTCCAGTTACTGTCCACAGTTTAAACTTACCCAAACAATGAGGCCAATAGCCCACTAAACAGACAGATATTACAAATATTACAGATATACTAGTAGTATATAAAATCAAACAGACATGTTGACAGGTTAGCTAGACAGCACCTAGAAACTATACCAAACGGATTGAAAGGGAGGCATTTGATTAAATTTTCAGCTTTACTCTCTATGTTAGGATTTAGTCTACAGTACAGGCTAAATCTAACAGACAGACAGATACACAATTTAAATCAGACAGATATGTTGACATCACAGAAAGACTCAACACCTAGAAACTACGTGGGTATACTGTACTCAACAAAGTGAGGTATTTCATCGAATTTCCAGCCTGTGGTTGCTTGGATTTAGTCTACACACTCCTGAGTACATACCCAAGCTGCTGGATCCGAGCTTAATCTGCCTTTCTTTGTTTGGCTTCCCTTTAAATTTGGTGGCCTGAGTAATGGTCTTAGCTAGATTCAATTGAGACCTATACTTTTTCTGGTCCTTTTTAGACTTATTCTTTACTATGGGATTCACTCCAAAGCAAAACTAATGTATCAGGGCAGTGCAATCACAGGAGAGAGGCTGGCCTGTCCTGTAGGTCCAGATTAATTAAAGTAAAACAGGACAGCCTTGGATAACACCAACCGGGTCAAGTTGTAAAGGGTTTAGTGGTTAAGCTTTAAAGGAAATTTAGTTCTGTGAGGTTTATATTAATATGAAATGTTTAGTATTCCATGTTCAATGGATATAATATCTCACGTGATTTGGAATAAAGTGTATGTATTATGTGCCCAAATTGAAATTAACTTTTTTTAATGAGGTACTTACTTTCTGGATCGACTGTAGTAAGATTGATTTGTTCGAACCATCATTTCACAGTTATGGCCAAATGTGCCACAAGTGTTTTCCATGCGTTTGGATAAACACAAGGAAGATACACGTAGCACATTTGGCCATGTACCATCTTATTTTACCACACTATTAAGACCACCTCACCACTAAACAGTTTATTTAGCACCAGGGGTTGCCGTAGTGGCGAAGCACCACTGCATCTTCATCAACTCAGCTGTTCTGAACTCCAAGAAACTGCCAAAAGACAAAAAAAATCAAAAAAGTTGGAAAGGTTTTCCGTGTGTTGAACTTTGCTGCTCAGGGACACTTATGTTTCAGCTGCGTTCTTGGACCAAGTATTTTTCACCCGCTGTAGAAGAAGGAAATACTGAGAAAAATACATGAAAAATACGTGAATAACTAAACGAAAAAAGTAAACACAAACTGAGAAAATTGAAGTTTTTTACAACCGAGAGTAATTTCTCGAAGTGTATTCTGGAATATTAACTTGTTTAAGACTTTATTTCTAGGAATTTCAAAGGTTATTTATACAGTTGCTTTCAAAAGTAAGAACCGACACCAGATCTGGCATTTCTACAGGAATTGTTTCCTGCAGGAACGTCAAAATATAGATAGATGCATTTGAATGAACCTGTCTCACAAGACTATAGTATAAAGTTTAACCATTAAATAAGAGTTGAAACTGTCTGGCTTAAAGAAGAAATATTAACGGCTTATGTCTTGCGATCGGTGCACTGGGTTGTTCTGACTATTTAGGGCAACTGTGAAACTCGAGGTTGGTCCTCAAACCCAGGGCAAGCCTAGATAATATCTTGACCACTGTGCCCTTGATCTGAAGGGAGCTTGATCTTTACTATGAGTAGGGGCAGCGTGGCATTAACCACGAGTAACCGCGAGTAACTGCGAGTAACTGTGAGTACATTTTTGCGAGTAACTATGAGTAGCTATGCTAGGAGTAACTATGAGTTACTATGAGTAACTATATGTAACTATTTGTAACTTTATGTAACTATAAGTAACTATGCAGTAATATTACGTTTTACTTATTTACATTTGTTTTTTATTTTACTCATTAGTTTTTCCTATGCAACAATCTTTGAAGTTACTAATTGAGAATTTCAAACAAACAAACAATCATTATGAATAAATTGGTTATTAACACTTTTTATAAGCTAGGTGTTTCATCATCATTTTTATATTTTCCCACATGCAGATCAATTGTGACCAAATGGTTTCCTGCTGTAAAACCAGGAACTACACCAGGTTATATATTGATAATTCATAGCAATAATTTGGATCGATAGTAGACATAAAGAAGTTTGAAAATATTTGTTATAAACAATGCATTTTTTAATGCTAAAAAAAAACTCACTCAAATTCATTTTCGAAACATAAACAAAGCTTTGTTTTCCGAGCAATTAATTCCAGCCATTCATTGTTGTTCAGGTTTAATGAATAAAACGAACTCTATTAGTTGAGTAACCTTAGACATTATGGAATTTGGTCGACATGAAAGGAGGAAATTTAATTGAACTGTCAGAATGGAAACAAACATTTCTCAAGAAAAATATAATGGGCGAGCAATGTGAATCAAATTCATGTTATAAGATTGTGTTGATGTTATTAGCATCTTTGCTCTGAGACAGACAGACAGATAGGTATCCATGGGCAAGGTAAAATACAGACAAAAATCTTATAAATAGAGAGAATAATTATATACAGGTCCATGCCTAAGCTAGAAAACTAAACATGTAAAATATTTAGTTCCATGTTTCTATAAAGATAAATCATTCAGTGAAGTACGTTGATAAATAAAAAGTATCTTTATCTCTTTAGATAATATACAGGTGGTATCAAATGTAATGCAGTGCAATTTTAAAATTAGTTGATAGCCTCAATTAAGCTTGGTACGTTTAGCTTTGTTTTTTATAGTAAGTTATTGGTCAAATGAGAGATTTCGCTTGATTTGTATTATTTTATACATATATCATGTTAATGAGAGCACTACAATGATTTCCCACAGCAGTGCCAAATCCGGGGTGGGGTATATATCTTCAAAAGAAACTGTACATGAATTATCTACTGTTAATGACAGGCCTAAATGTATCAGCGCGCAGTAATATGCAGTGCCTATAAATGCATAACACTAAAATCTAGAGCAACTGTATAGCCCATTGTTACCTGATTTGAAGTTGGTGTTGAGAGAATGACTTTTTCACACTTGCAGTATATTTTGCCCACTCAGTTGCAGTAAATTTGCTCAAGCTTTTTGCTTGATTGCTTCTGTGCTGTGGGAAGAAAGCTCCCAATTTTGTGAAACCGATGTGGACTCTGAAAACAAGAAAAAACAGTATGTGAGGACAATGGTGTTAATTCAGAGATGTCATTAATGTAAGATAGATAGATAGATAGATATATAGGTAGATAGATAGATAGGTAGATAGACAGACAGCTAGACAGACAGACAGATAGACAGATAGATAGACAGATAGATAGATAGATAGATATATGGATATAGGGTTAAACTGTGAAGTTCCAAGTACAATAGCTTGTAAGATAGACACCATGTTAATGTTTCAACCATAAAATAATCAATATATTTTTTTGAAAGTCGATAAGTAGTTTTAAGAGTAAAAATGACTATGTTGAGATTACAGTATCTCTTTGATCTGATTTGTCGATCTAACTGACTTGTTTATCTGAAAGATCAACTTTTTTGCTTGGATTGAGTGATCTTTTTAAATTCTGACATTTTATTGATTAAACATTTCCTGTTATTGCTTTTGTGTGTGGTCAGAATGATGTTCCCATAAAAGCTTATGGTGTTTCAATTGAACCAGAAGTAATATCTTTCAAGTGAATGTAATATATTCTCTCCTCTCCTCTCCTCTCCTCTCCTCTCCTCTCCTCTCCTCTCCTCTCCTCTCCTCTCCTCTCCTCTCCTCTCCTCTCCTCTCCTCTCCTCTCCTCTCCTCTCCTCTCCTCTCCTCTCCTCTCCTCTCCTCTCCTCTCCTCTCCTCTCCTCTCCTCTCCTCTCTTCTCCATCTTTCAGTTTGAATCCCTGTTTGCTTTACATTTCTTATATTCCTGACCGTGGCATTTTTGCGACATTAAAGCAGTTTTGATTGTCAGGTCTATTTCCTCCTATGGCTGCTCCTGGACTGTCTTAAAATTCCTCTTATAATCACCGAAGGGACAAAAAGGCAAAGTGAGGTCACAAGGTCAAATGATGACGTCATTGCCTCGTGGCGTACTTCCGGTATCAAGGTTATATGGAATGACTTGTTTGTGATGGACATTGCTACGTTATAAACACAAAAAAGGAATCAATCAATCAATCAATTAATAAATCAGTCAGTCATTGCAGTCAGTCAGCTGGCCTATCGATCGATCGATCAATCAATAAATCGATCAATATTTTTGACCACTGTTTTTTGTAAAAAAAAAGGTTGAGTCCTTGTGATTTCTAAGAATGGCATCCTTCGCAAAACAACTTTCTTTGTCTTTTTATTAATTCAAGTTGTTTTTCTTATCTTTTGCCTGTTGTGGAAATTTCTTTCTCGAAGCTGAAGTCTGTCTTAATGGATAGTCCTTTAGCATGAGAGGAAGTTAGGTGCTTTAAAGTAAGAGAGAGAGATAGATTAAAGAGAGGAGAGATATATTGAAAGAAAGAGTGATTGCATGAGAGTTGCAAGAGTAATTGAGAGAGTGATTTAAAGAGCTAAGGCATTAAAGAAAGACTTTCATTAGCTACTGAAAACGCTGTGTGTCAATAGAAACTCATTACAATTGATGAAAAGTCAACAAAAAATAATTGCCTGATTTCATCAAGGTATTTTCACATCAAACTTAATGCTCTTTGGCTGCGTTTTACAAATCAATTTCTTTTAATTTGGAAAGCAAACCTTTGTCTAATTTTGCCAGCAGATGTTTGAGGCGTTCTCAAAAGAATGGGATTTCAGAAATGTGGCGATTTCTATTTAGTGCGAAGCCTTGGTAATGAAGCTGCAACAAATGCTTTTATTTGTGTTTGGAATTTGACTCTTTTTTCCTGTGTATGATTTGTACCAGTGTATTGTTTAATTGGCTCATATTTGTTCCATAACTAGTTTTTATCACTAATATGTCTTTAATATTAGACTGAACTGTTCTTATATTAATATCACTGTCTTGTTCTACAAGTTAATAATAATAATTTATTTCATAAAGCGTTCACATAAAAAAAACAGCTCTGAATCGCTTTACAGACTGTGATTTTTTTTTATTATAAAATTATAAATAATGATAAACTCAATAACATATTTGTCAACAAAATATTTTTCGAAGAAAGTGTGAGTGTACTAAATTATGAGAGCAGCTCCAAATGCAATAGATAAATGGATGATATTTTTTAAGTTAATATTGAAGACCAATATCATGAAAAAAAATAAATATTATATTAATATTCCCAAATATCAACTCCTAAATCTGCCAATCTGTAATTCAATGCATAACGTCGCTCAATGTCCTGCAACAACACAAATGGAAGGAATCGGTGAAGAAGGGGGGGGGGGGGGTGAAGGTTCTCGTCCATGTCACTCAGGGAGGGGGGGGGGGGTCTGGTGAAGGGGGGGGGGGTTGTCCTGGCCACTATTACTCCTGGATCAAAGGTCTCAGGGTGGGGGATTAGGGGCTGGGATGGTCATTTCGTACAACTGGCAATTCGGTCTGATACATCAGTTGGCTAGCTGTCCGCATCTCACACATATCAATGCTAAATCACATGCAAGCTAGACTCTGTTGTCATTCATCGCATCCTAGATATTATACCCAATCTTTTTTTATTCCAAGTCAGGAGAGTCAGTTTGGGATGTTTACTTGTTTAATTTATTAGAAATAACAATCGAATTTATAAAATATTTAATATGTTTATTTAAGATTGGTAATTGTATGAGATTTTGCAAAATCACACGTGACACTGCTTCTAAATGAAAACAGCCTCTATCTTAGACCTATATAGATAGATAGATAGATAGATGGATAGATGGATAGATGGATAGATAGATATATTGATTCATAGATCCATAGATAGATTGATGGAAAGATAGATTGATAAATAGATATTGATAGAAACATAGTTACATAGATAGACATATAGATAGATTGATAAATAGATAAATAGATAGATAGATTGATTTGATAAATAGATAGTATGTTAGATAGACATCACCTCTCAATGATATGCCCCTAATGGTATACTTATTTTTGAGAGCAACTGCAGTTAGGTATATGGAGGTAAAGATAGCTAGATAGATTTACTTAGTGTTCTCTTTTTGAAATGGTAATATTTGGAATATCTGGGATTGGCACACTTCTTTGAAGTTTAATTGAGTGGATTTAGAAGGAATTTCTGAATTCCTTTGATCTTTGTAGCTATTCGTGTTCTAGATTAGGAACCCACTCCAAATTTGCAATATTTAAAACATATCTTGAAATGTTTTTAAAACCTAAGATATTCAGAGTGGAAAATAGCTTCACAGATCGAGTAACATAGATAAGATAGATGTTTTCGTCACAAGGCAGACATAAAATAGTTGTAAAAATGAGGCGAATAAGCATAATGAAATGAGTGCAGCTTTTTTTATGCAATGTGACCTTTCATTGCCTGGTACTGTCTGTCTCTGTACTGACTCAATGTCTGACTGTCTGTCACAGATGAACCTCACATATAAGACCACCATTGAGCATCACTGAAGTGGTCTTAATATCGAGGTGGTCCTTATTCTAGAACTGACGGATATTGTAGTGATAGTTTTGTGATCTCAAAGTTGAGGTGGTTTGATCATTGATTAAGCTGTGTTTTCTTTTGGTGTATATTTATGGTTTTACAAATAAACTAAATTTCCTTCTTTTTTATTTTATCTGTCTAATTTTTTATATCTAAGTCTTTTACTGTCTTCTTCAAATTCTGTCTGTCTGTCTTCAAGTTGTTTATCTCTTATGTTGCTGATCTATCTCTGCCTCCTGATCTCTCTTCCTAAGCAATTTGTGTCAGTCTCTCTGTCTTAAAGTAGCATTCGTGAAATCTGTCTGTTCTTCTCTGTCATATTTTGAATACAATTATATTATGTTTATTTCTATGAAGTACATTGAAGCATAAATAGAGGATAAATTTAAATAGATGTAATGCAAGGTTTCAGATCAGCCGTTTCGTTTCTTGCTGACCTTGCATAATTAAATTAAATGATGCAAAATTATGCAAAGTATAAAATCAAGATGGATGCTGACCAAGGTTAGCCGAACTGCTTTTATGGAAAAACCTTGAGCTTTCTGAATAATTCCTTATTAACAAAGTCAATCCCTTTGAGACGCATAGCCTTGGATTAAAAATAGTTTTGTCAAACTCAATAGATTTATGTCAAATTTTTATGTTGTGTAAATTGGTAGAAAATGTATACAATACAGAAATTTAAAAAACGTGGTTTCCTGTGGTAAATAGAGGATCTGAGTGCACATAAAAAAAAATCATTAACCTGTACCAAATATACAGTTCTCTCAAAGTGAGTATACCCCTGGAAAATATCACTTTTCATGTCGATTTTCCTGGACTATGTGTGATAGTTTCAGTATCGTTTTAATAATCAATAGTCGTATGAGAGAAATCCTATATAATTTTGATTGCAATTCGTGTATTATGTAATAGACTCAGACTCAAGAATATTTTATTTAGACCATACATTTACATAAATACATCTCTCTGATGGTACAAATATATAAATCATCATAAACTATATGGTCAAGGAGGCAGTGAATAAGTTGTGGTAACAATGCTTTCATCACCAATATAAAGAGATATCCAGGAAATAAGTGTCAGATCTGGGGTGGTGTAATTACTTTAGATATATAAATTATAGGATTGTGTCTTTTCCAGTTCCAGATACCTTTTATTCAGCTTTGCAGTGGTGTATTCTCAAAGCGATTAGCCTTACACCAAATCTTCTACAAGTGGTTTAGAGGGTGACTTGATTTGGTTACACAGCCATCAGGCACCTAGAGTGGGTTTAATGGCTTTGTCTTAATTCCCTCTTTCTTGTGCATTGAGCCAAGCGTCCTGTGTGTGACTGATAATGCCTTTACTGTGTTGGTTAGTGAGAGAGGAATAGAAGAAAGGTAGGGAGAGTTGATTCGGCCAAAATAGCTGTTAGGTGGTGAAGTGGTTGCGGTAGCCGTTTGCTTGTTTTTAGGCTCCTCTGAAGGTCCTGGGTTCAATCCCCAGCCCAGAACTCAGAACATAGAATTTGTTATTTTGAAGACACAAGTCTTCAGCAAGGTCCCTCTAAGACTAATTAGAAGTCGCTGTCGAGGGCTCCCCCTTGATGACATTTTACATCAATATTGCAACTTAACATGGGTAAATGTGTACCATTACATTGACTCCAAATCTTATTATCTCATCATTGTGTCTGCCTGTGGCAGCTGGTTCATTATTGCATAAAACCATCTGTTTAATGGACATGACTTAATAAAGTTTCAAAAGGTTTCATCTTTTGATGAATGGAAATGAGTGATATTTTTTATGTTGTTATGTAAGTTTAATTATTTTGTTTATTATTTATAATGTTTCTTTTTTCTCTCATTTCAGGTAAGAATCAATTCATGACTTTGAAGAAGAGATTTTTATAAATCAAGCTACTGAGGTAGGACCTTTCTTTTTAAGTTGAAGGGGATGAATATATAAATTCCTGAATATATTTTCAAATATATAGATATTTCTATCATGCAAGGGGGCATAGTTGACATTCCCTTTGACAGTGTGACAGACACTGAATATTTTGCAGTGGATAGTTAGTTAATCGACTGATTGAAAATTATATGGGATGAATGTTGCAGTTGTAATTAATGCTGTCAAAAGTACTTGTTCGTACAAAAGCTTAATGTATATCCTATTGTTCTACAGACATAACACATTTGTTACGTGTGATTATTATGGGGCATAAACTTTTAGTCGCACCTGCTACACCATGAGACTTTATGAATGACTGATTATCCTAAGAACAATTAGCATTTCAAAGTGAATTGAAAAACAATCTTTGTTACGATAGTTTACGTGTTTAGAAGGCCAGATTTCTTTGTGCTTAGACCACAACCGGGCCACTCTTTATGGGCTTTATCCCAGCTGGATGTTGAGGCATAACATCGGAGGTGCCTTGTACTCCTTGTCTATGCTGGGGCAATAAAAAGACACCACCCATGGGATAGATGTATGTATGTATGTATGTATGTATCTTTATTTCAAAAATGAATTTGGGGCTCCAGGTTAAGCATTTGCTTATCTAGCTGTGTAACATGACCCGAAGCCTTGTCATCTCATCATCATGTCTGCCTCTGGCAGCTAGTCATGTAAGCTAAGGTTAAGACTTGTATCATTGAGACATAGAAAACATTGTACTTACATAATTATTATGACAACTTCACCATTTAAACCTTGGTGGTTTTAATGGTTAAGCATCAATATAGGATTATAAATACGAAGAAATGACAGTCCTAAAGTTTCAAAAGCAATTGTACTATATCAAAAAGGATTATACAATCATACAAACCTAAATATTTATAACAAGTGATATAATTCAGTCTTCATGACCTTGCCAAAATGACTGACAGGCAATTAATATTATACGAATGCACTTGTTGAACTTTAACCTTTAATCCATGACTCTGTTTAGTGCAGAGATCTCCAAAGACTTTATCAACGGCACCAATTTGGTGACTGTGATGGCCTGTAAACATGCATATCTCGAATTATTTTCCCTGACAAGCTAAGTAATGGCTGTCCCTGAATCAAATTTTTTTAACTAGTTCTTTGAAAAATTCTGTCAAGGACAAATGTGATCACAACGCGGAAGGGTGGAATGAAATGAGGAAAATGCAGAAAATTATGAAAAATAAAGTTCAAGTTCAAGTTCTTTATTGGGAATAATATTTAACATCAGCACATTTAAACAATAATTCAATATAGAAAAGAGCATTCCCCCGCCCTGACACAAATAATTATGTATATGGGCCAGAGATAATTATTTACAATTTAAACATGTACCATTCTATAGAGTAATAAGCAATAACATTTTATAATGCATTTAGTATAAAAAGAAGATATGTTGCATAAATTTTGCTGTATGAAGGTTAAAACAAAAGGAAATTATACCTATGTTCGTATTATTATTTTTAAACATATATTGGATGACCACAAAGTTTTATAATGCAATATTTCTATCTGTTAGCTGTTAATAAAGATGTAGGTTTTCATAGCCATCCAAATTAATGAATTATTCATTAGAAGGATAACTTAGCTATAACTATGTGATTAGTAGCTGATTAGTAGCTGAGCTTAAACTTGATTAGGCGCTGATTAAGTAATACTTAAGTTAGGTAATCTTACATAATGTATTGTAATAGCCCAGATTAAAGCTAATGTAGCAAGCATCACTAATAACATAGACCTAATATTATATGGTATTCATAATTACTATTTAATTGGAATTTATTAATTGTTCAACACTTATTACTAAATAACTGAGTAATTATTATAATTTTATCATAAATAAAATACACAACTAAGGAGGTTATAGTTGTGAAATAATGTGAAAATTAAATTTTGTGAAATTGTTAAGCTATATCATTTGTTATTATATTATAATTTATAATGACTTATTTTAATTATGTCATGTTTTAAGCATGGCCGTCTATCAGAGGCAAACGTAATGATGAGATCCTCTATTTTAGTCCCTGCCTGTATAAATTTGGATAAAAAAAATACATTAATATTTTGCTTACATTCTTACATCACAGAACAAAATTACATTTTGACATTTAGCAACAAAATATAAACTTCATTTACAATACATGTTTTCACATTCTTTGTAAAAAATACATATTTCATAATATTCTCTCCCTCCCACCTGTCTACATATATTACGTCAAGGTCACAGAGATTACGTAATATATTTGGAATGCTAACACAGCCCCGGATGTAGTTTACAAGCATCAGCCCGTTCCTCTGGGAATGTAATATAGGGGGAACATGTACAGAGCTATGGAAGATGTGATGTCTGCTGAAATTGATGACACCAGACATGCTCTGTTGTATGCACTCTGCTGTATTTTGTAGAGCTTTCGTTTTCCTCTGTTATTTTGTTGGTTATGTGTGTAATATATTTGTTATTGTTTGTTTGCTTGTTTGTTATGTTGATACAGTATAATAATGACTTGGAAATGATAAGTAAGAATTATCGTTCAGAAAGAGGTCATTTTTATGTCACAACTGGGAATAGAATAAATAGGTACACTATATATATAATTTTATTGACAGTGTCAATAGAATAGAATAGAATAGAATTCTGCCAGGGGAATTATTTCTTTGGTTTATATTGCATTATACAAATAACATGTTCAGAATACATAATATTATAGTTTAACCTCGCTACTGTGAATACCCATAATGATGGCATGACCAGTGCTCTCAATAGTGGGGAATACTGTAATGGCACAATTTCAGTCAGGTCCAAAATTAAGTGGTTCTAATTGTCAGGTGGACTTAAAAGTGAGGTGGTCTTAAGGGAGATGGTATTTTAAGGCAGCGTTCTACTGAACTATTTTAAGGAAGCATGTTTACGATTTGCAATGGCATTAGTAAGAAAGAATACTTGTCATCTTGACATTATAAACAACATTTTTTTAAGATATTTAGTCCTTTAAAGTATTCATCATATTGAATATTTAGCCAATATGCGTTTTCCACAGAAGCTCCAATATGTGGTTACATCACTAACATTAAACGACCCAGGCAGAATGACTATCTCGTTATATAACAAACAGCCCGCCAGGTCTGAGGTATTTTGTCATGGGGTCTTCACATTGTATGCTTCACGCTTCGAGGGTTTGGTTATAGAATATAGATCGGATGTCTTGTCATCGACTACTCTCATAAACCGATAATCATGACACTAGGATGGGATCCAAGTCACTGAAGCGTGCCATGTCATGCAAGGCTGGATCCTTTCATGGTCCAGATATTGTTTGATTGAAGCTGAACTGGAGTGACAGGTCCGTGATGTAAAAGATGCGGGTTATTGAAAGAGTGTTCCCATCAGATGAAATAATCCTTCAATGTGTTAGATTGGGAATTGGCCAGGGGATTGCATAATTGATACAGTGAGAAAAGGCAGGATATACATGGCAGTGCGACAGTTTAGAATTATTAGGAAAGTTGTTTAATTTACAGACACAATACGACAATATAATAGTGTATGTTTCAAATTTTATGTATCTATAAATCTGATCAATGTGACCTGTAGTTTGTTTACAAGAAGTAACAAATAACGAAATACAATTTAATTATCAATACATTTATTTTTTTATGTGAGCTCTTTATAATTTAATCATATACTAATGTATGTATGTCGAGCAAATTTGGCAGTATATTAAACAGTCTAACATTCCTTAGTGCAGTTTGTATCACTGATTAATTTGTCACGATCCTTGAAATATGTCAAACACAATATAACTGCTTTAGTCTTGGTAGGACCATTTTTGATAGTTCAATTTATCAAAATCTGCATCAAAGAGATCTGAGTGTTAAAGAGAATTGTCCTGAGATTTAAATCCACTATAAAATGAACTGGGCATAATCTAAACACCATTCTTAAATCAAAGCAACATTCTTTAGAGTTTTTAAATGGGATATTTCATGATTAGTATGGAATCCTGTGCTACAGTTAATCTCAAAAGTAAGTACACCACACCAGATCTGTCTCTTCTGGGAATTCCCCTAAAGGGATGTCATTAAGATGATATTCACACTTTAATCAAACTTATTGTGAAATGGACCTAATTTTACCATAGACGTTTAAAACAACGCTGAAATTATCATAATTAGTCAGGAAAATCGAATGAAAAATGTCATATAACATTTTTATAGAATGTTCCTACTTTTGAGGGCAACTGTATTCCAACTGCTGCATCCAATGGTGCTTACGGCAAATAAATTAATATCACTATTTCATTTTAGAATATCAAATATGACAAATATCGTGGTCAGTTATATTGCCACTACAGAATATGAAAACGAGGCACAGACGAACGTCATGAACGTCAATGGCGTCATCATCGCTTTATGATACATTTTATTAAACTGCACCTTAAAGTTTCGTCCTATTTTCAAAATTCATAAGTTTATTATGTACAAAAATGTATTGGTAATTTGATTATGTCGTGAATGACAAATAAAAGTAAGTGTTCTAAGCATGGTAAGTGAGATTTTTATTTGACAAATAAACTAATATACCCTGCAAGGTCAGCTAATTTAACTACCTGACCATTGATCTGATCTTAATGAATTAGAATTGGGTTTCCTTACATCCAATGACTGCAGTATTCCAGGAGTCCTCACACTAATTCATTACATAATTGAGATATCATCCGAAGCCAACAAAGGATTTGCCAAATACTGGGTCTTGCATCATCTATCCATCTATTTCAAATAAAACCTCTGCTTTAGTTTCAATTAGACAACTCTCGTCTAAATTCCTTTAGAAACATAGATTGTCATAAATTGAATTAGAGACAAAACCAGTTGTCATGGAAACCCAAGGCTTATTTTAGATGTTACTCTCTTTCGATATTTGAAATTGTCAGGATGGGTGATTACTCTTTTCAGTTATTTCAAAGTAACGTTTGGAATAAATGAATACAAAACAAATCAGAATGTCTAAAGCATAACAAATGAATTCCATATCTGATTTACTTAAAAAATCAAGGAAAGGAATATTTTAGCTGAGTAAGGGTGTTTGATAGACTTGCAAGGCATGATTTAACATGTTTTGTAAAGGAAATAAGTCGTATTGTATTAATTCAGAATATTGTAAAAAAAATTAAAAAGTGTTGGTGTTTCTAAGGAAATGTTTCTTTTTACAGATAGATAGAGAGATAGAGAGATAGAGAGATAGAGAGATAGAGAGGGAATAAAAGAAAGATAGAAAAAAAAGTAAAAAGAAATGAACAGTTACTAAATGAAAAGCTAGACAAAAATTTTGTATAGACAAAAATGAGTTTATAAATAGTCATAGCAAAGGGACTAGATAAATGTACAGATCAAATACATACCAACATACAGGTATTACAATGTGTTAAATAACAATAATACATTAATTTCTTAAATTGGTAAAAAATGCTTGTGTGCAGTACTGTCAGCAGTTGAAACACGAATGACGCATAAAAAGTTAAAAACCAAACAAAATGTCTACTCGCCACCCTTTATCAGTGAATTTGATTCTTGGATGAAATTTGATAGTGTCACTCGCTAGGTCCTGGTGTCACAGCGCTGTCATAGCGTTGTCTCGTTCCGTTTCAGACGCGTCATGAACGTCGGCGTGTCAATGACGTCACACGTTGACACCAGTGCATCATGGGAAGATGATGGATTGTTTCTAATCCGCCATCCATATTCCTCAACCCATCCTGCCTATTGTCTGGGGTGAATTACAGAAAGGATTAAAGAATGGAATGGATTATAGAAAGCAAGTTGACTGCTGACTGTTTGGTTGCTGAATATGATAGATCATGGAGCCAGCATGAGCTCAGGGTTAGGGTTAGGGATAGGGTTAGGTTCTGGTGGGGGACTGGTGGCTCCATAGATAGATTTGTATGCAATAGGCCTAGTTCTTATTTCATATTATTAACAGAGGTACAACTGAAATTGAATACAAGATGTCCCGTAACTCACTCTTGAAATGTTTTGTTAACTTTTTGTGGTGGTAAGTTAAATGTTGGTGTGGATTCCGAATTTTGATGTGGATTGCAAGTTAGTTAAAAAAACATCCTCCTCCTTCTCCAAAATAACACTCTGTTCAGTGGGTAAATGTATAACATGGTGGTGTGGACTCCGATCCTTATCATGTCATCCTCACGTCTGTCTTTGGCAACTGGCTTCAGACCAGTAGCATTGAGACAATGCAATATCTGGTGGGGCTTTGATAATTTCGCATATAGAAGGACGCATGTGTCATAAATATCTTGGGGTAATGTGAGGACTCCAATATTATGCGCATTCATTGGCATTCAGGATACGGGAAATGCGCAGTTCAACATTCTGCGTAGATTTTGCTTTGCTGGAATAGATATTCCTGATTTTTTCTTTCCACATTAGATATTGGATTCTGACTAATGTACCACTATTAGTGTATAAATTGCAAGCCCTTATAAGAGGAGTTATTAAGTGTTAGGTAGATGATATGGTATTATATTATATTGTGTTGTACTGTATTGTATTGTACCGTATTGTACTGTGTTGTGTAGTGTATTGTATTGCACTGTATTGTACTGTACTCCATTGTATTGAAATTTATTGAATTGTATTGTATTGTATGGATTTTAGGAGGAAACTGTATACATTTCACTAGTCTTGAATCTTTAAGCATATTCACATGCAGTAGACTTGTCTGGCTGTCTTTAGGAAAAGCTAGACCATTGAAACGTTTACATGGTCCTTTCATGCATAAAGTTGTCCTCCAAATTTCGTCATTAAGTAGAGATATTTTGTTAATATTGAAGTCAGGCATACCCAAATTAAACTGTCTGTTCCAGTAACTTTTATCTTAAACATCCTGTATACCTGAGCTGATAAATTCAGCGTATGAGGCAGGGCTGTAGGCTGTGGCATCATGCAGGCTTGGATGGCGAGATGCTTTAATTGCTGCAGCAGCAGCAGCATCAGCAGCAGCAGAGCCACATCCTGCATCAGTCAGCTGAGAGCTCACCGCAGAGCAACAGGCATGGGGGAGCATTCAGACGTTAAACATGTTGGAACTGACTTTATTCTATAATACTTGGTAACGCTGATATATACTGATATTTCATTGACATTTAAACGCATTACATTGTGTTTATGTAATGAAAACTGACAGATTATATTTTTATTACTGGAATACGCTGGATTGTTTTAACTGGATATGCTCATAATTAAAGTGTTATTTTAATCATAACTAGCTTGGAGTTGAACCAACAATTGAAGGTATTATGTTATTAAATATACTGGAAGTTATACATTTATGAATGCATTTATGTAGATGATACCAAAATTGTCTGCAAATACTTAAATACTTTATGTGGATATGCAGTTACCATGGAAATTGAGTGGTTTGGATAATCACCCTCAGCCTTAATTATAGTTAAGATATTGCACAGAAGTTTGGGATAAATATAATTACAAAGTCTTGTATCTGTGGTTGCGAAAACATTTTGGATACATTACATATTTATTGGGCTTAATTGGCTGTATGCAATCAATATAGTGTAGATACACATTACACACGCATGATTATGAATGGAATTGTTTATTTTGAAGCATTGCCAACTTTAAAAGGAAATACACCGAGACTGTCGCTGTTTGGATATACTACTATATCGTGGTTCTTATGGTAAAGATATTTGGTAATAATTGCCTCTTTGACATGCAGTTGTATTAGCAATTTTTTTTAAATTATTTGATATATTCATATTTACACCACACTCCAAATATATAAGACTATTTGAACACGTACTAACTTATACTATTATAATTATTAATTATTTTTTTCTAGTATTATAATATTAATATTGTATCAATTTAAGGTGGCCCCTAACACAACCCACTGAGGTTCTTTGGGGTCTCCTGGCAAGTTTAACACTAATAGAATATATGTAATAATTTTAAATTTATCATGCCAAAAAAAAAAATATATATATCATGCCGTATTCTTGTTTAATTGTCAAATAAATTATTTTCAATTTCAATTAAATTCAAATGTATAGCCAAGATAGTCAAAATAGTCAAAATAGTCTTACATTTTTGGAGGATGGGATATGATATATCGATATATTTTACTTTTTATGTTATGAATGGATGAATATGTTCTTGGGCGTGTGCCATTTGCCAGTAATCATAATATACTTGACATATCAGTCAATACTGTGCTCAAGGAAGAACTTTCTGGTTCGCTATGTTTTAAGAAAACTTGTAGAATGCCACTTTCAAATACATTTGTACAGGTATTGATTTTATCATTGAGTTTTGTTGCATCATAAAAAATGCATTCCTTGCATATCGTAATATTGAAGTTTTCGTATCAGTGAGGGAATTGATGATGGAAAAAAGATTATTTTCTCAAAGTAAGCATGTTCAAGTGCCAATGTCCCACCACGTTTTAGTTTACTCAAGCTAATGTGATAACATCATTATAGTTTTAATAGGTATATAATAATTATATCAAAGATATTTTGGATAGTTTGATTCAAGTATGTACATGGCCAAATATGCTACGTGCGTTTTCTATGAGAAGGATAAACGCATGGAAAATGCATGGTTTTTAGCTAATTATAATGAGGCAAAAACAATGCGTTTATCCAAACGCATGGAAAACGCACGTGGTACATTTGGCCATGTACAATATATTATTAATGAGAGCCGTAAAGGGGAATTTGTAGGAGAAGTATAAGATCCGATGGGGTTTACTCGCTAACTTTTATAAGTTTCTGCATTTTTACAAACCTTACTTTGTCGCATTTGAGGTTAAGATTTTTTGACCCCATAAAAAATTTCCAAAACTTCCACAATACCTAAAAGAAACTCACAAAGAACAACATTTCCTGTAAATATTATGCAGTTGCTTTCAAAAACATAGGCTGTCGATGTTTGTTGACTTCAGGTTGCACCTATAGCTGGTTGCACAGAACCCTTGCCTGTATTGGCATCAATAATATAACGCCCATTGTTTTGGCTTGAGAATAATAGCTTTTGTTTTAGCTCTGGGGAGTTACCTCAAAGACAGCGTAACCAATACCAAACAGAAGTTTCCATAGTCTTATGTACGTCAAGGTTCATCTACAATGAAATTCAGAGGAAAACTCTGATATTTGCCAGAAAACTCCAACAGTCTAGATATAACAAAAACTGGATTTCTAACAGTGCATAGGAAAGACACACATGCATTATTATTTCAACAATTTTGCATAGGATTCAAATGCCAAAATTAAGCCAGATTCCAACAATGATAAAATCTCCCATTCAGTCTGCCTTCAATGCAACCACTAGCTGAATACACACAATCCACCTTCATCATAGCTGTTTGTTGAACTCATGAGTGATGTATGTTTTTTGAAATTTCATATTGTCATTGAGCAAAGTCCAAATGTACTGCAGAGTGATGAGATTTTTGCATGACGCAGATGCACAAAAAGCATTGGAAAATAAGACTCGTCATGTCTCCCCTTTCTCCCGGTGCATTGTGGTTCCTGGTGACTGGATTATCACAGAGATTGGACTGTGTAATTCTATTGGGGTAGAGTTTATACTTGTTACTTCCTTTATCTGTTTGTATGTCCTAAAGGTACTCGGGTAACATGAGATTAGAGAGAGAGAGAGAGAGAGAATTTTATTTATTTGACCAAATAAAACAAAAAAACAAGAGCACAAATTACAAGGAACAACTAAAGAAATTTAGGTTATTACACACACAATATAAGCAGTAAAAATAAATAAATTAAAATATAAAAAGTCAAAATACATGTGTACTCTTTACCTTTGGTCAGGAGACATTCACTAAGTTCTCATTTAAAAAAAAATATATTATATATAAATAACAAGATATAAATATAAGATATAATGATGGGATGAATTAGATTTGGAGGACTCCAGAGGTTTGAAACAACTGAAGGGTGTTCGTTTAAGTTTGTCTATGCTGAGGCAGCAATGAGCCCCACCTTGTATGAACTTGGCTGGAACTAAATGTAGGTTGTCATGATGGATGCAAAATGGTATGAAAGTACAGTTAGTTTCATAAAATATGATCGACTCTAGTCAGCCGTAGCAACCTATTCCTGGCTGTAACTGTAACTGGCTAAAGCCAGCTGCTTCTGTCTACTTCTACCTTATAGTCGGCTAACACCTACCACCACTGAAAAAATATAAACCTTGGTAAATGTGAGAAATGTATCTAATATATCATAAAAATGTATGCAATTGACATGCATGTTTTCAACAAAAGATTACAAACAAATATGCATAACTCTCAACTTATGCACCAAATGGTGCTGCATGTACTTTTAGATCCGGCTTTGAGTAGCCAGCCATAGCCAGACAGTTCCGTTTAGTGGCAGGTAGCATTGTATAGCAAAAGTTGTCTAGCTTTAGGTTCAATTTGACAGGCCGTTTTTAATGAAACTAATTGTTAGTTAAGTAGTCAAGTTAGATTGGCCTATTTGGCAGCCACATCAAAGCTGTCTTAAAAAGGCTATTTGATTTTGTATTATTTGTAATCTTCTCTGAGTAAAAATTGGAATCAGGCAGTTAGCATGTTCCATGTCTACCTGTTTTTGAGTATTTAGCTTTAGTAATTTTGTCAGTTTGTCTGTCTGCTCATATAAATCAATATTTCGGTCAGTCAGTCAGTCAGTCAGTCAGTCAATCACTCAGATAGTCACTCAGATAGTAAGTCAGATAGTCAGACAGTCAGTCAATCAGTCAGTCTATCAGTCAGCCAATCAGTCGGCCAGTCAGTCAGTCAGTACAGTGTCAATAAAGTTTTTCTTCCAATTAATTTGTTCGTCAGTCATCTAGTTATTTCGTCAGTTAGTCAGATTGTCAGTCAGTCAGTCAGAGTATCACCCAGTCAGCCAGCCAACCAGCCAGGAGAACAGAATTACTATTATATAGTTCTCATGGTACCCTCTCGAACTGCCATTATCCGTGCAAACATCAGCACGTCAATGAACCAAATTCCTGATAATAACCTAATTCTAATTCTATGCCACAAATTAGCACCGAGCCCATCATCTGCAATGGTGGATACATAAAGTCTGTGGTTGGCCTGTGTACAGAAAATACCAGAAGCCCTGCTGATACAGCTGTCTGTACAAATGACAATGACTATACACTCCCAATGTCTCCCAAACAAATGAAGTATGGCTGGTCTGATTGCGAGCACACTGCACACTAGTTTTTACCTGATATATGGCAAACATATGCTATGCTCTGTGCACAGTGTAGATAAGCTCTCCGCATTTATGAACCGTTTTTGGTCTGAAGTGGAAGATAAATTGACTGCAGTGTCAGGTAATGTCGGAGCGTTATTGAGGTGTGAAGACTTCGTACTGTGAGAAAAAAAGAAAAAAAAGTTTCAGGGTAAATTTACTCTGCACACAAAGAAAATGTGTTGCTTGGCAATAAATTGTGAGTATTGAACGGTTAACTTTTGGGATAGCTGTGCAAATATGACTCCGTTTATAGAAATAGATTAGGTGAGCTTGTTCCGTACATAAATGTACTGGTCTGAAGCTCAGGCAAACATAATGATGAGATGAAAACTATTGGAGTCCATTTCATGGTACACATTTTCCCTATGGGTGGGATAATTACTTTCCTCAGCATAGATACCGAATATTAGGCTTAGTCAGCTTATATTTAATCTCCTGCCAGAGTCAAATGTAATGAGATTATAATACTTGGGAATCCACAACATGTTGCACATTTACCCCATGGGTGGGGTCTTTCACTCGCTTCACCATAGACACTGAGTACAAGGCACTTCCAACTTAACGTCTCATGGCACCAACATCCTGCTGAAGTGTACAGAAGTAGCTCATGACACACCAAATATTTTCTCAACATAATAAATCCTAATTGAGTCACTAAAAAATGTGCTACCAAACACACAGGATTACAGTTGAATCTGAGAAAACATTTAGAGACGCTAGGACCCAGATTAACTCAGATTTCAGCAGTGTGTCTTTTTTGCTCTGCATTTGGGAAACGTGAGCTCTTCAAAGAAACTTGATTCGTGGATAAGATTTCTTCTCTAAACTAGGGAAGAGAGGAGACGTGCTGAAATTTAACTCTAAAGCAACAGCAGTACAGTTAAGCCTAGGGAGTATTTTATTTAAGGGACAAATATGACACACGTATGCACCATTTTTGCTCATAACTGATTTTTTATTTTGTCTTATATTTTAGTCCTTAGTTTGACATATATATATATTTGTCTTTTGTCGTTAAAGGTGATTTATTCTATATCTCAATGCTACTGGGTCTGAAGCTTAGCCAGATTTAATGTCCAGCTGTTAGAAGCAGACGTAATGAGGAGATGATATAGGTTTTGGTGTCTATACCATGTCACCTAGTTACCTTTGGGTGGATATTTTACTTGCCGAAGCATAGACACCGAAGACGAGGCACTTTCAATTTATCGTCTCATGCAGCTGTACTACTACTCAATAATTAATTAATATTGCAATACTTTTAAAATATGAATTTATTAATTAATAGTAGTATATATATGTTTAATCTTTTCTTTTCACAAGGTGGCTCCCTCGGCAGCGGCAAACTCACTGCCTTAGAGGGAGTCTCCTTGTTCCACTCTAATATAAAATTATTATTTTTATATTGAAATTACTGTGATATGTTATATAAGGAGCAACAAAAAACTGTGTCATTGTCATTGTCATACTAAACTTACTATTCTAAACATTTATGGTATCACTAGAGAAGAAATGTAGTTATCAGGGTAGCATTGAAACATTGTAGTCAGGAAATCAAATTTGACAAAGGATTATTGATACAGTATTGCTACAGTTCCAATGGAAGTACAATTGCCAAATCTAATGTCTATTTTAGGCAACTTGTTGAATTTACAGTCCCTTGAATTATGATTTTTCAAAACCAATTAGTGTTACGAAATGGAAAATCGATGAAAGTTGGCTGTGAAATGATTCAACAGTTTGTTGCTACCGATTAAAGTTGCAGTCAATTTAATTCATTACGGAATGTTTCCTTTTTTTTTTTTTTGCTTAATTTGCATCACAGTTTGGGCAGAATTGGCTAAAATCGATTGGCACTTTCCTCATTTTTACAGTATCCAAAAATATCCACATTTTGAATTGTGAGAAATAATAGTTTTTTGAATAGTGGGAAATAATTATTGTTCCATATTTTTGCAAAAAGTTGTCCAAGCAGTCGTGATCCATACATTTAATTGCAGACATGATGGCTAAAAATTGCTCACCAAAGTGAATGTTATTTATAATTTTGGTAACGTTAATGTGATTCCTGTAACATGTTATCTTAGAAACTATTTCACTTTTCCTTCATAGCCTGAGGCCAATGCATCAGATCTTAAGTCTATAATACTACATTGGGTATACATTGTTTCAATGTAGGCCTTTTGCGGCTGTCGTTGCGCCAACGTCTGGCCAATGTAGCATGTTATGTAAGAACTATTTTACTTTCCTTCATAGCCGGAGGTAAATGCATCAGATCTTAAGTCTATAAATACTTAAAGCACCAAACTTGCACATCTGTACATCTGCAAAGTATACATGCCTAAATCTGCTGATACAACACTAGAGTGGTCTATGCTTAAGAGTCTTGCAAATGCAAAGATCTCTTTAAAAATCCCCTTGTCTGCTTTTATCACCCCAGGCAATTGTTTACATATTCTGTATAGTTTGCTATCCCACTTGCTTGTTGCATAAATTCTCTTAGATCTCTCAGGAAACTTCTTCAGCACTAAGAGATCTATTATATATTGAAGGAAGAACCAGGAATCAATGAGACTTGAGGCTAAGTACTGCTAAGAAGTGGTAGACCAACATACTGTGAATGTTTTTATGGGATCAGCAAGGGGGGTATTCTTTCCCCAGTTGTATTGTTGGGGAAAGGGGATATCATCATTGTATCAGATGTGTTCGTTGATTACAGTGGATTTGGACCACCTCAATTTTTACCAACGATATTTATTTGACAGACATGAAATTATTGTAGAAAAATTATGAGTTTAATTCAAGAGTTACTCTTAAAAGTATGTACAACAACGCAGATCTGACACTTTTCTTGGAAATACACATTATATTTTTTCCACATGACACTAATCTTGACAAATAACAACAAGGCTGAAACCATCACATTAAATTCAGGAAAGTCAATGTGTAATTAATCTTTAGAGCAAGTGTAAAATACATAATTGTGTTACTGCATAACTCCTTTGATGTACTTTAGGCCTCGATTTATTTATGCCAGAAAAAGCATCATCAACTTCACTTATTCGTAGATTCATGGTATCGTCCAATAATAGTCTTTAGCAGTCTCCTTACACTTTTCGATTCACACATCTTTATGTGGCGTCAGATCGTTTATTCCTTCCTTGTAAAATGTGTAGGCCTAGTAGTTGCAGCAGCTGCTCGTGGTAGGGCATCAAGTATTCAGTGCTTTTTCTTGGCTCCTGTGAACTTACAGGCAAGACTTGTTGCCAAGTGTTGGAAATTCTGTCTGGCAAATTCGCTCAATATCCTCAAGAGAAGTCAGCAACAGTTTGTAAAGCAATCCTGGACCCGAGCAATGTCAATTAGAGCAAGTTTTGTATAGATCACTTTGGGTGGTTCCAGAGGCAGGGCTTTCCTAGTTTTGCTACTGAGGGAAAGTAGAAGTGGGTAAGTGGTTAGGATTGCATGTAGAATAAGGTAAATCTTATATTTTAGATATATTTTAATTGGGGCGTATGACATATTAATTAAGAGAACAGAGATGTGATTCTTGGACGATACAGTTTCTATCAAAAGTAAGTACCCACGGAAAATATCACAATGTGTTTAGCTGATCTTTCTGAACTACATTTGTGTGTTAGTTTTAGGCTTGCTAGAATAGTCTTAGCACATGTTGTGTTAATGTGTGTACATTTTGTTATCGACAGCCTTAAACAGGGAATTTACAGGAGAAGAGCAGTTCTGGGGTAGTGTACTTAATTTCGATAACGCCAGTAACTCTGGCATTATAATTTTGCATTGCAATTTAGCCCCAAAAGCCATGCACCAATGATAGAAATAGCAAAGTTCCAATTTAAAGTTTATTTGATACTACCAAACGAAGCCATACCTAGCTGATACCTAATTAAATATTCTCCTCAGCTGTAATCCCACTGTAGCAATGTAGTGTATTGGATGTGTTCATTGATTACAGTTAATTTGGACCACCTTAATTTTTACCAAAATTTCCCTTCTTCGATTTTAAAAACATACATACACATTCAATGTTTTCCCTATGACACTAATGTAGTGACTTATGTAGTATGAATACTTAAGATAAGATAAGATAAGATAAGATAAGATAGTATTTAAAGTCGGTGGTGATACAAATAACAATAAAACATAAGCTATAAAGGCTTTTCGTCGACAGAAAATTGTGACAAAAAACAAGATGAACAATTTACAGATGAATAGATGAGAAATAAATAGATGAGTTGGTAACATTACTTGTAATTTAACATCAGTCATGGCATCAAAATTCACTAGAATTTGGTACATTAATCACTATTGTGTACTTTGGTTATTGCTTCTAGTTGCTAGAGACAGCTCTAGCTGGATTGCATAGCTTAGTCTTGCTTGTACAAGACTGATTCAGACCACGCAATCTCTTTCACCTACTATTAGACCCAGTTCACATCTAGAAGCTGTAATGTTTCAAATCCCAGTGATCTGTCCCCAATCAGTTGTGGATGCAGAAGTGTCCACCCCTGGAAAAGTAGCACACAGTCAGTGTCCACTAGTGGTCATTTTGACCAGCACCCTTTGATCCTTGGGATCGATAAATTGTCCTTTTTTGCTGAGTGCTGATTTGGTCTCTAATTGCTTTCTGCCATCTAGTGTTTGTTCTGTGCTTAGGTGTTTGTGTTTGGAGATTGATGGAGTCATTAATTAGCCAGTTTTGGTCTACAAAGTTGGCAAGTGGGGTTAATTTAGTAAGTGGGTCACACAGACCAATGGATTTGAGCCAAAATATAGTGCAATGGTACTTCTATTGTAGATTTTGACATGTACTTCATTTTGTAGTATTAAAAATGTAGTCATGTAGCCTAAAAAACTTCAGAAATCAAAATCAAATATATAAGTAAGGGTAGTATCCCTAATAATGAAGTGAGGTGGACTTCAAGGCGAACATACAGTACCTTCTGAAGTCTGGAATCACTGGTAGTATTTTTTGTTTTCATAAAATAAGTAAATGTACCAAAAATAGTCAGTTGCTCCCGGAAAAAGGTACACCAGCCCGACCTCTCTTGTAATTTCCCTTCAGGGCTGTCGTGAACATAACTTGCATATATGAAGTTAGTTCTGGAAAATTACGTACATACTGTTCAGTTGTTATTACAACTAATATAAGATTTTCTATCTAAACAAATGCAGTCTTGCTTTTAAAATAAACCCCATACAGTGCTTCTTTATGCAGAGGATTCCCAGAGTTGCATAGCATATACCAATCGATATGCTGGAACAAGAAATATGCCATCTTTGAATATGCTGGACATCTCGACTCCCCCTGCGTATGTTAAAGCCATCCAAAAGATCCAAGCAATTTGTTTGGAAATCCCAGGCAGAAATTGTGATAACATTTGACACAAATCGGCAAAACTGTTTGATGTGTACAACAACAGATTCAATGTTATGATCATTTTTGGTTAAAAAAAAAAGCAGTTTATTTAGTGGTGAGGTAATCTTAATAGTGAGGTAGTATCAATAGCACAATAGTGAGGTTGTCTTGACACCGATAGGATCTTAATAATGAGGTGTTTTACAAGGAGGTGTCTTATTTTTTAAAATAGTGAAGTGGTTTTTATGATGGGATGTTCTTAATGAGGAGGCAGTTTTCATAGTAAGATGATTTTGTTGGCGAGGTGGTCTTAATATTGAGGTGCTCTATATACTAATGGTCTTAATAATGAGGTGGTCTTTATGTGTGGTCTTATATTAATGTGGAAGCGGTTTTATTGTTTAGATGATCTTAATTTTACAGGAGTCTAAATATGGATGTTATTTTAATGTTTGAGGTAGTCGTAGTAGTGAGGTGGTCCTAATAGTGAGGTGTTCTGGATAGTGAGGTGGTCTTAATGGAGAGCACATGCTTTACAAACCAAACATCTATAGCACTTTACTGTATAATAATAATAATATAATAATTGGTTATTTGTATAGTGCTAGATTGGGCGGGGGCCTAGTTCAGTTATAGCGCTCTGGGCTTCCAACCACTGGGTCCTGGGTCCTGGTCGAGCCTAAGTTGGATGACTGTTTCATCCTTCGTCTCATTGCCATGGTCCCTGCCTGTCCTAATTAGCCCATCAGGCAGAAATACAGGACGTAAAGCCCTAATCCACTCACCACCCACGTATAGCGCTAGATTCAATAAAATTTACTGTATGACTATCAAGAATTGATAATATAACACATAATAGCAATTGTCTAAAGTTAGCATTTGTGTGACTACAAAAACACCACTGATTCCATGTCAGTCACAAATGTCCTTGATTGCAAAATGCTTCATGTGATTTATGTTTTTACTGAATCAAAACAAAACAATTTAAAAAGAAAAAAAAAGGCATTAGTGGCAGCTGGTAGAGATGTGTTTATTGTTTACGGTCACTGCAGAACAGAGACTCAAAATGAAATAGCCCACATCAGCTGAACTTCATCAAAAATAGCCAAGTCAAGTTGCCTCAACTTCCATTAAGCTGTCAGCCTGTCAAATCGAGCAGTTTTAGTTCATCAGCTGCTGTCTAATTCATAATGAACAAACACAAATGCCCATGATCTAGCAGCACGACATCGAATACAACTCATTATACAAGTCGTAAGTCATGTTAAAAACAGTTATTACACGCAGCTGCTCAAATATCGAATAGCTAAATTTATTGTTTATTTGCAACAGTGTTTAGTTTATACAGGAGTTTCGGTGAAATTTGTGATGCAAAATAACATCTGTTTCAAACGCATGGAGGAAATTACCAATTAGTGGTTGTAATGGAACCCTGCTATAACGGAACCCCTTTATTAAGGCCACCTCACCTTAAGGACAACATTTGGATCATATCGTATTATCAACATACAATCTATCTTGCTAGTAAGGCCCCTTGCTATTAAGACTAACGATATTGAACAATAACTGGTCGTAGTAGAGAAGTTGTGTTGTGATTAGAATCAGTTGTATGTCATACAGTAGGACACTGTTAACTTCCATTTAAACATCCAAATAATGACTATTCCTTCCATTCCAATTCTAACTATTATTCTATCGAAGGTTTCAGGAACTTTTTTTCTCACTTAGATGATATTATTCACAGTTTATGGGATATGGGGCCCCTTCGGGACATTCCTGAATTTTGGTGGAATATCTCGCAAACTATACAAAACTTAATGAAGTTTGATACTCAGTGATAAAGTCTTATATGTGTGCAACAGTTCTGTAGCAACAATTATTGTTTTGGTTAATTATACAGTCACCTCACTGTCCCAATGTACCCCGACCTGACTGTCCCAATGGTCCCCATGCAGTGGTTTGTAAAAGAACCCCTTGTTAACTCTTTCATCCACCCTGTGTGAGATTACTACTATGCTTAATCTAATCTCTATAAAAGAAACACGAATAAGGCACAACTGCTATGCACTATCGTATGAAATGCTAGGGTTAATGAATGGAAAATTTACTTCAGACTTCAAAAAACATGATCCACCACAGCCAAATGCCTCATTTGATTTTGGTGGTTACCACAGAAAAAAAAGATGTTTCCCTACTTTAGTTTGAGGCCAGCCTTGGATTTCTGAAGTAGTTTATTATCCAGATATGGCGGGTGTCCCAATGTACCCCCTATCCCAAAAGGGCCCCCATCTCCCCTGTGTAAACTTTTGGACTCGACTGATCATAGCACATGTAGTTGCTATAACCTTCACTCTGAACAATGCAGTCCCGAATGTCTAGTATCTCTTAGACACCATACAAGCTAGCATAGGGCCCCTATCGTTCACTTCCTGTTATACGCAATGTATGGGGTACTTCCGCTAAGGTCATCCACTTCCGGTGCGGGGTTATTTATTCACGTAGGCTCTGCCAATTCCGTTTACCTTAATAATTTGCACATTGGCTGACAGGAGCCTGTAAATTATTGCCATAGAATTCTATGAACAATTTCTTGCTCAATTATCATGATTATGCTGTTTTCACACTATTTGGAACAATATTGTCATAAAGAATGTTATTGGAAAAATGAGGAAACATATTAGTGTTCTCTTGTACCCAACACCATTCGCTTTTATGAAGGTGCCAAATGTCCTGTTCAAGCATGAGTCTTTCTCTCTGAATTTTCTCAGTGCTACTAGTCCAAAGATTAGTCTGCAAATGAGATCAGCCGCCCGAGGCAGACATAATGATGAACTGAAAAGGCTTGAGCTGTACTAATTTTGGTTTACTTAGCTTGGGAACGAGTACAAGGCACCTCCCATTTTAAGTCTCATGCGATTGACATCTAGCTACAGATCCAACCGCTGCGTCCCGGGTTCGATTTCCGGTCTGGCCTCAGGTGGATGGCTGTTTCATCCGTCATCTCATTGCTATGGTCCCTGACGGTCCCAATTAGTCCATCAGGTGCAGAAATACAGGATTTAAAGCCCTAATATAGGATGTAAAGCCCTAATCCACCCACCCATACCGCTGCCAATTTAGCTCATGAAGAGTGCTGGACTAGAACCAGGGATATCTGGCTAATGCCTTAACCACTAGGCCACTCCTGCAACTTAACTTGTAGTTTGTTACACACTGTGCAGTTTTCCATCTAAGTCCAAAGCCAGTTGCCTACTTATAGCAGGTTGAATTGGAGATTGGGGAAAACGTCTATGCTGGGGACTTTATTTGAGAAATGGTCTCGATAATAGGGTTTCGCCTATTTTTAATACGTTCAGGAAGTTGCTTTCACATATACCAACTATACTATGATATCAAGTTCATCTGATGCAATTTTAGTGCAGTATGTTACCTCTTATTTAATCGTGATATTTACATTGAAAAGTATGAAATGACCTATGAATAAATGTATTGATATACAGAATTCTAGGAAGCTACATTTCATATAGATGAAAAAATGTTTTGCTTAGTCCAAAAGACTTAAGAGATATATCATTCAGAAAGCCTTTGAATCTTTTAGTTATTGTGGTTTCTGAATTGCATTTAATAAATTTTCCGTTGTGAATAACTAAACCTATCAGTAATAGTGTATTAAGAATCATTTTCTGAAATTAAAAGTAACATTTATGTATTAGAAAAATCATTATTTAATCCAATTGTTTTCCACGAATAGATACTTCCTCAGCCAAGCTCATGTGGAGAGGATTATTTTGATATCTGATTGATGCTTTCGTAACCCTGCACCAGGTGGCGTTGCCAGTGATAAGATTAACTTCCGGTTTAAGAGACTTCCGGTATATCCTCTTGGATACACTCCGCCTTAAGAGCTTCCCTTAAGAGATGCTGAATTGCTTGGATAATTGCGATTGGGTGATTTGTGTGTTTTTGTATGGATTCCTAGGTTTTAGTCTGATTGCAGTAAGATCAACATTAAAGCTTCCCAATAATTGGTTTTGTAGAGTCTAGATAATTTGGTAATGCAATTGCGTTAAAACGGATAAATTTATGTCCTTATTAATTTGATTAATTTAATATTTTCCTTAATTGGGTGTCAATATCAATGTCTCAATGCTACTGGTTTGAAGCTTAGCCAGCTTAGAGTCCACACTATGTAACACATTTACCTCATACAAAAAAGGATAGATATATAGATAGATAGATATATAGGTAGATAGGTAGATAGGTGGATAGGTAGATAGGTAGATAGGTGGATAGGTAGATAGGTGGATAGGTGGATAGGTAGATAGGTAGATAGATATATAGGTAGATAGGTAGATAGGTGGATAGGTAGGTGGATAGGTAGATAGGTGGATAGGTAGATAGGTGGATAGGTAGATAGGTAGATAGGTGGATAGGTAGATAGGTAGATAGGTGGATAGGTAGATAGGTGGATAGGTGGATATGTAGATAGGTGGATAGGTAGATAGGTAGATATAGGTGGATAGGTGGATAGGAAGATAGGTTGAATGGTAGATTGATAGATGGATAGATGGATAGAGAGCGAAATCAAAATCAAATTCTTCCAAAATATTTTGTGTTGGATATCAGTTTTTGTCCAAAATATTCCTGTTACATTAACAATGGAGGGATAGTTATCTTTTGTGAAGCTACATTGTAATTTTCATCTATTCTAACTTTTTAGTTTTGCCTGCTATGTCGCCATTTTGAATTGAGCTTTGCTGTAAGCGGCAATAGACAGATGCTCTCCACAAAAAGAAAAAAAGGAGGCGAAAAAAAGAAGCCTTACTTCACATGTTAAAACGTCATAACAATGGAACAATAGGGGCTCTTTGTGGCTCTCAACATTAGACAATGCCATCCAGAATACAATAGAGTTCCGCGTTATGACCACCTCACTATTAAAAGCCATTCGGTTTGAAAGATTCCTGACATAATGGTACTGTATGTAATGTTTGGCTGGGTGGCCTTATGGTTAAGGCATCCGCCAATTCCACATTGGCCAGCTCTGCTGAAGGTCCCGGGTTTGATCCTCAGCCCGGGCGCTCTTCATGAGCTACATCCCAATTGGATGTCGGTCACATTAGATGTTAAATGGGAGGTGCTTGTGTTCTGTGTCTGTGCTGAGGCAAGTAAAAGACCCCATCCACTCATGGGGTAAATGTGTAACATGGTGTGGACTCCAAGCAGACCTTATCGTCTCATCATTACATCTGCCTCTGGCAGCCGGTCACTAAGATTCAAACACAGTCGCTTTGAGACACTGACATTGTTTGGTTTTGTACTTGCCTCACCAGTAAGACCGCCTCACCATTAAGACCAACAGATTATAGCAAAATGACGTAATGGCGAGGTTTTTCTGTAGTTCTATGTTCTGTATGTAGCTATTCTCAACGGAGCCGTTATTTCGAGGTTTTAGGAAAACCTTTTTACAAACAATACAACCATTTTCTCACAGCTTGCGGCTCCAAAAATGTGTAAGCGATTCTTTTTAGGGAGCATTTCCATGGAAACGAAATCTAAAAAGGAAAGGAAAAAAAAAACAACTACAAAAAACGTGAGAATGTCTTTAAATTAAAGAGCTTTCCCGAGTTCCTTAAGATGATTTTTTACATTTTGAAGATTTTCTTCATTATTCCCAATTTCCAGCTGAGTCGTTCACATCAAAAGAGATTTTAACTTGAAGTTTGTTGCATTAAAGTGTATATCAAGTACTAATTGTTTAAATGAAGTTAAGTGCGTTGTAAAATTGCATAATGCAATTTTACATGACTGCATGAGATTTGAATGTTATGTTAACAGATGTAATTTAACATTAGAATTGTATGATAAACTATAGTATATGTTAGAATCTGATAGAATGAACATTGATGGTGCATGAATATCGTTAGATTTCAATATTTTGAATTATTTGTTATTTTATGTCATGTAATAAATGTGACAAAAAAGCAACTAAAATTAGTGTAAAATTATTCTGATGTAAGCTTAAATCTACTTCAGTGTCAATGTTTAAGAAATAGATAATTGTATTAAATATTTAATATTTTTCAATCTTCATTTTTAGACTACAGTGTTACAATTTTTCTTGTCAAAATGAATGAAATTTATAAAGTTTTAAGTGCCCTCATTTTGATGTTTACATCAATCAAATCCACTTCATTGGCCAGCTATAAGCGATAGATAATTGTATGAAATATTTGAAATTTTGCATCATCTTCTTTTTAAATATAGAAATCTTTATATGATAACAGTCGAAGTTACAATTCTGTCTTTCCTAAAGTCAGTGGGAACAAAAAAACAAAACAAGACAAAAATCTTTGTAGAGTTTGAAAATGACCTAAGTCATATTCAGTAGTCATTCTTAATGAATAGATATACTAAATAAGCCTTGGAGTTTAACCCCAACCCTCACCCCGTCTGACTTGCTGTTTTACCCTTCCTTTGAGATGCCTGTAGCAGGCGCCAGCATCATACAAATGGAGAATAGGGACCTTTTTTATCCCATATCAAAAGTTGCACTTGTAATGCATATGGTTATTGATGTCTTGCTCTTTTTGCCCATGGCTGTGGATCCATCAATAAATGTTATTCATATTTAAAAGGAATATCATTCTGTAATTGGACATAAGATCAAAACATATGGATCCTCATGGGATATTACTACTGTCTGGGAATGTTTACATAGTGTGTTGACAGCGTATGAAGTTATTGCTATTGATTATGAAGTAATGTGATATTTGCGTTGGTATATCTAAGGTTTACTGTTATCATATTTAGCACAAATTCAGAGCAATTTTTTTTTTTGGCTTTTTCGTTGGTTTAGCAGCTGGGTGACCTTGTGGTTCCTAAGGTATTGGTCTGTTATCTGAGGTCCCGGGTTCAAATCTGACTAAATATAACCTCGTTCAGTTACTTAAGGTGAGATCTGATTCTATGGTATCATACAAAACCACGTGTCTTTTGCTGTCTATGTTTGTATAGCAATCAACTCCAGTAGCACATTCATCATACAAACAAACTCCTCCTCCTCATCCTCCTCCTCTTCCTCCATCCCCTCCTCTTCCTCCATCTCCTCCCCATCCTCCTACTCTTCCTCATCCTCATCCTCCTCCTCTTCCTCCATCTCCTCCTCTTCCTCCATCTCCTCCTCATCCTCCTCCTCTTCCACCATCTCCTCCTCCTCATCCTCCTCCTTCTTCTTCTTCCCCCTGCTCTCCCTCCTCCTCATCCTCCTCCTCTTTGTCCTCCTCCTTCTTCTTCTTCCTCCTCCTCCTCATCGTCCTCCTCCTCTTCGTCCTCTTCCTCATCCTCCCCCTCCTCTTCCTCCTCCTCATCATCCTCCTCTTCGTCATCTTCCTCCTCATCCTCCTACTCCTCCTCTTCTTATTCTTTCTCTACATCCTCCTCCTCATCCTCTTCATCCTCCTTTTCCTTTTTCTCCTCCCTGTACCAACTTGTTGATACAGCAGACACAACCCATGGGGATAGGAGCAGCATCTCCTTATCAAAACATTTGGGCAGCTGGTGGTTCTGTTATGCGGACAACTTCAGCTTGTGGCACAAAAGACCCATTGACATTGTCTACCAATTCTTGACATTGTCTAATACAATGTCTAACACATTGTGTGCGCTCTCTATTCTGGCTGCCACATTGATAGATTTTCATTTGTCTGGACACAAAATGTTGTCAACAAGAGGTGCTGGCACATTACTGCACATTATTGCAGCATATTCCGGTTATTGGTTGTTGTGCTGCATATTGGCAATAACACACAACTGCTATGTCATATTTATGTTGTTTTTGTTACACAGTTTATAGATTTGTCATAGTGTTTGTTCTGTTTGTTGGACCTGTTGATCATCTGCAATAGTTCTGGAATCATGTTGAGTTTTAGGTATTCAGGAATCACCGGAGAAGGCCTAGTGGTCTGTTGGTTGTGGCTCTTGCACATTTCTGTCGTTGCTCATAGTCAGCAGTCTGCAGCTATACAATCATATATTGCTGTTACACAAAAAACTAACATTTTTAGTGAGTTTCAATTAACATTGCCAATGTGCAGGTGTGAAAGCCATTGCTCATATCATTATTAGCAAGCTTAGAACAGCATTCGTCAGACTTCTAAATGGGATTGGCAGGGATTGGCTGTTTCATATTTTCTTTCTTTCATTATTTTTTTCTTTCTTCTGAATTTTCTCGTGGTGGTTGCCCAGCTCAATGGTAGCATGCTAGGCTTCCCCCGGGTTTAATTCCCGTTCAAGCCTAAGTTGGATGGCTGTGTCTCCATCATCTCATTGCCACGGTCCCTGCCTGTCCTAAACCCACCCACCCTCCCTTAATTCTATCTTCCTTTCTTTCCTTCTTACTTTATTTCTTTCTTTCTTTCGCAGCTCAATGTGTTCAAAGTGATTTTCCCTGACACAGAACGTTCTCCTTTAAAAGTGTAATTGATTACTTTGCCTTTTCCTTAAGTTGACACTTTGACCCACTTCGAACTTCTTAGTTGTCACTTAAACCTCTTAACCCACTTCAATTTAAGTATTTAAAGTGAAGATTTGTAGATAATCGAACTAATTCAGCTTTAATATTTACACGGATCTTTTAAGGGACTCCAGATCACCTTTAAAACTTAATTAGTGTCACTTTAAGGTGATTTCATTTTTCGTCCAATTCTTTGATCTTGGCCCACTGGATTGATTAAAACTCGCACGCAGATTGATGAGAACAATTACATGGGGGTTGCCAGGGCAACAACGTGATCCATTGTGACGTCATGACATGGGATCGTGACGTCATCCATCTTTGAGTAGCAAACAGCAGTGCTCTGAAGCTTGTTTGGGGAAGAAATATCCAAAAACCGTTCCAACGGGAAGTAGTGCTCTCCAGTGTTTGAGGCAGGGAAGGTGTTGTGTGGGGCCACCACCTGCTTTTGCGTTCTATCACTGTCACGTGCTATCCACGTAGCTCTTGTAGAACGTCAACTATTGATGCACTCATGGAAGTTTATGGGCTGGCCCTACTCAAGTCAATTGAACAGACGAAAAGCAAGGATTGAAAGGGTGTTACGCAATACAGCTGTCAAATACATCAGCTGGGCGTTCAGCTGTGAGTGCATGCGAGTTTAGTCAGCCAGCTTATTAGATTTTTCTGTCTGGTTTGTGATAATATGGTGCAAGTCAAGTGCATGTTAGCCAAATTGTCCCTGTGACAACAGTGTTTTACTACTATTTGCTTTTTTTTTTTCCTTGCTTTTTTTTTTCTTTTGTTGCTGAAATATCTGTGCACTTTGTGGTGCAGTAGCGGATTGAGAGGAGGGGGGGGGGGTTTAGGGTTTTTTAACCCTCCCCCATTCCCCTTTGGACTTGTACATTTTAATAACAAATCCAGTGGTCCCCGCAGTACATTTTGATTTGTCAAACCCCCCGTGAAAAATTTCTGGATCCGCCCCTGTGGTGCCTATTCATGGTATGGAAAAATACGACCAAACAGCTAGCATACCTCCATGCCTATTCATTTTAGTTTCCATATAACAAGTGTAGCATTGCTATGGAATAAATTATCAGGTATCAGACACAATGGACAGTATAATGACAGCGATTCACAGGTAATACACCATACAGGATATTCACTATTGTCTCATAAATTTAATATTGCCTTACATACTGATATTGACCATATAGAGATTGGCTATTATCATCTGAATCATATATAGATAATTGCCTCTTTTGTAGGTATTCATGTATTGTAATATATTCTGACAGCTACTGAATGTCTTTCATTGCACAGAAAAGTATTCTGCTCGTTCATATTATAAGACATTTATTGAGATATATTCATGTGTATTTCAATTTACATTTCTATGACATAGTATTCTACTGTTGCTGCAAATTGTTCTCATATGAGAAAGTCAGATAAATATGAAAAATGTCTTTCAAATATATGTTTCACTTATTTCTGTTTTGTAGGTGTTTATCACATTCATAAATAATATATTGATATTCCGCAAACTGCAATTAACGCGTATTTCTCGTTTATTGATAGGGGTATTGAACTCTCACAATGATAGGAATAATTGATAAACGTATTATCATCTCTGAATCATTCAGTCCATCTTAATCAATAAATGTAGAAAATATAAAGAATGAGAATTCATATCCTAATTGAACATTCATGACCTACTCTTACAGTATATATATCTATATATCTTGTGCACGGTTTCACAGACATTTGGAAGTGGCATTCAGATCTGCAGGTTGTTCAATATAATTTAGGAATATTATGGAATAATTTGTCTGGTAAATACATAACTATCATTGAAAGGTTTGACATAGGTTTTCAATAATTCACGAATTGGATTTTATATTTACCAGAAATACTATCTATATCAATTTAGAAAATGAAAAAATACTGAAATGATACTTGGTTATAAAACTGATAGAACATAATGATGGATGCAAATACCAAATACAGTTGCTCTCAAAAGTAAGTACATCTACCCAGGCACTCTAAAAATTCATATTAAAAGCTCTCGTTAATACTTTAATCAAAATCATGTGAAATCTATCTCATGTGACCAGAGACTGCTAAAATTACACATAATTTTTACACCTAGTTCACAAAAAAATCAGCCAAATAGGATTATGAGATATTGATATTTTATGGTTTTTTGCCGGAGTGTACATACTTCTGCGAGCAACTGTATTTAGGTGAAATTGGATTATTCTGTCATATAGTTGATATAATTAAGGTTTTAGGATTTATCTTTTAAGCAAATTATGTAAGAATGTGAATTCTTATATCAATTTAAAGGACGTTATATCAAATAAGCGGGGACGGTTCGATAAACTTTGTCTTTTTCAAAATGAAGCTTTGTCTGATGTCTCGAAGTTTTAATCCAATTTTGCGGTGTTCATTTCATTTTATTGTGTTGAGAGTCCATGTTTTTCAATATATTGCAGAGCTGCCAAAAGTCGCATGTTGGACTGAAAAAAAAAATCAATTCCAAAGTCTTAAGATGAAATATTGTGAAAAGAACAGCCTCAGAAATGAAGGAATGTACATCATAGATATACCACAAACCCACAGAGACATATTTTGAAATAAAATACAAACTTTACTTTGGATATAGATCATAAATTGACAGTACTTTGTGAACATCACTGGACATTCAATACAGTGATAACGTGATATTTGATGTGAGGAATACAATAAATATTTATTAGTATATTGAATGCCACTGAACTGAATTCAATATGGGTTTCCTATTGAAATATATCCTAATATTGGATTGTCTACACCATAATGACAACTGGTGTTGTTTGAAAATCAAATAATATTTATGACATTTTGACCAAAACAATTTTTCTTCTAAATAATGGCATCTAAAGTTGTATAGAAACTGATTACTGTACACAAAAACAGAAATTGCAAATAACTGAATCTGGGATTTAATGCATTTCCTTTTTATGTTATGCACTGTATAAAAGCGCGACCCAAGACTGATTCATCATGAACTGTTTTCTTAACAAGAACTGATGATACCTTAAGGATTTATGGCGTACTTAAGATATGCACTGGATGCTCTTTGGAATATTCGTCAAATTTAAGGGATGCGTGTACATGACTATGTATCTATGTTGTGGATAGACCATTTTAAGTTGTGTATATGATTTGAATATCTCATTGGTATTCAAAGAAATGTAGTTTGGGATTTAGCCAAAGAAAAAGAAAGTCCACTTATATCTAAAAAAATATAAATAGTCTATTTATGCGAATTTCATCAACACTAAAAAACGCCATCAAATATACAGATATATACAGTTTAAATCTGTGAACTTCAAAGGTATTTGCTCCACATTATGGCATCTGAAATAATATTACTTTGATCGCATAAGTAAAACAATACTTGTTTTGATCTTAAAACACACCTGTGGAAATTGGAGAATTACCAAAGGAAATTGCTCTTGAAAACTGATTCATGTGAAAAATCTGGATGTTGTGTCATTCATTGCCTGACCTGTACATACAATTCGGACATGGTATAAAGTTTCAAATACTGGGATATACTAAAAGAACTCAAATAGTAGTGGTTGAAGTCTAACGAGTGCATTTTAAAGCACACTATTGGCCTATTATATTATCTGAAGAAAAGTACGTTTGTCACGATTTTGTACTGGATGCATGGTTTGCTAAACATCTACTGCAGTTAGGTTAGCAAATCACTGCAATTCTAATTGTTGAGTAGGTGTATATTTTGAAGATCATCAGCATTTCTACAGTGTCAGCATTATTATATTGTACTGTACTTACTTTTAAAGCATTGCTAAGATTTTATGCACATTTCTACAAACAATTTGGAATACTATTTGAAAAACAACTCCTTGAGGAACACCATTATGTAATTGTTGAGTGCAATTCGGTGTTATTACAAGGATATGATAAGTGATCCATGGTTAACTTAACTTGGTGAAATTTGAGAAAAAGAGCTTTCCAACTGTAACGTGTACATAAATTACCTGTCAATCAAAATTAATGTAGACCATAACAATTGACAATTGAAATGGGTTATTGTTGTATCCATTGTTTATACAAGTAGGCACAGAAGATTTGAATAGACTTGGAGATAAACTTGGAAAGCATACTGTATTCTATAGCATTAACTTTGAAAAAAAATGTGAATATTTGAAGCAAAAAGCATCCCTACAGGAATATGCATGAACGTCTTGAGAATGTGGTCCAAGTCCCACACTCCCACACATAAGATGCACCTGCAATCTTTGATGTTAAATATGGAACAGAGAAAATGTCAAGGAAAAAGTATGCTCTCAAATTGAAATGGGATTGGAAATGTTTACTTGAAAGATGCTGTGCTTGTTTTAATATCTTGTGGATTTCAGCAGCATGATTCTCTCTGTGTTTTTGGCCATCACCTGAGCGTGATTAAAACATTCATCCCAAAGAATTGTTTTCCAAGTTTGGATGTGACAGGTGTGAGTTGCAAACGTGTCTCAATGGTGTCAGTATGATGTTCCATGGCTCCTGAATTTCTCCTGATACGCTTCTGGAATTAATATATCCGATTACTGTTTTAGCATTTTGTTATCGTGACTTGACAGTTAGAAATCGCTTATTGGCAATTGCTACATTTTAGACCATATCGGATCTACATTCAATGTTATTTTAATATATTCTGTTGTAACAGGGTGTTAACCGAGGCACTTGGATGTGACCGTATACTTGCAATAGTGAGAATTACCCTGGATTTACAATGATGGTGATGACGTCACATTGCAATGTATTCCAATGCTAATATGCGCGTAAGGAGAGCATTATGGAATACCAATGAACTGCGATGATGTCAGAATAAAACCTAACAAATCATCCCAATGTGACGTCATGGAAATGGAGTGACGCAAGGATCTATAATAGCACCTATTCAACCCTATATTATTCCACTGACAATTGAAAATACACCATGGCAGTAGTGCACGATTTCCATATAAACCAGAAAAGAGACTTATACATCTCGAACACCATCCCATCCGGCTACATCAAGAGTTCGGAATCGGATGTAGCGGTTTGGGTCGGAGCTTACGATACCCGCCCCCAGATGGCCGCTACAGCCAAGTTCCGGGTCAAGGAATGGTTCCGGATCAACTTGCTGACTGTCGTCTGTTTCTGCTTTGCCCTTTTTTGGTGTGGGTTGGCAATCACCATGATCTACATGTATTCAACATTTCTGCATTTCAAAGGAGGTACTAACATGTTTGTGTTTTTTAATAATTATATCTGAATCTGAATCTGTCTCACCTTACTTCAGTGTTGTTTTGCACTGTATGTAATGTTTCGTTATTTTTGTCATATCTCACTAATATGGATAACATTTTCAAATTTACCGCTTTTTAGTGACATAGGGTACAGATGATAATTCTGTGAAATCAACAATTAATTTTAATATTAAAGTCATGATCAAAGCAGTTACATAGGTGTTCTTGGTTCTAGAGATTTTTAACGAAGTAGTTTTAAAATGGGATGGTCTTTATTGTTGGGATGAAGATTCTTGAGTGTCAGATTTTTTAACAATACAAGTGAATATGACTGAAATCTATGGGATTGTTTTTTTATTCAAGCAAGATATCCATCAGTTTACTGTATAAAGATGACATGTACTATGAAATTAGTTTTACAAAAGCTGCTTTATGTCCTGTCATAGTTCCTTTTCAGGAGTGGCACAAAGCTTTTTAGGAAACAGTATATATCTCTATGCATATTTCGAAAGAAAAGGAAATATATATATTTAAAAAAACTCAAGATACTTATGAGATATGGTGATACATCAGAAGAAATGAAATAACTTCACTTTCTGTTACAGCAGATTGTGTCAACTTTACATAAAACAGGATGGCAGATATGTTTTGAAAATGTGATATGGCATATATATATATATATATATATATATATATAGTGCAACTCATGTATTATATTCAATCTCTTAAAAGATCAGCTGAGCTATACTACTATCTAAACACACTACTACCCATCACCAACCCAAGAGATCCTACTGTACCTACAAAACAATTATTATTAGATAGATAGATAGATAGATAGATAGATAGATAGATAGATAGATAGATAGATAGATAGATAGATAGATAGATAGATAGATAGACTTTATTCAATAACATCGAAAGGGTGTACATACAAGACTGAAGAGCAAAAGAAGTACACGGTTTTAGTGCCATTGGGATAGCACACTAAAGTTCGAAAACTTATTTCCAGTGTGGTCCCTTCTAGATATCGAGCAAGATGACATCAAGGTGCAATAAAGGCTATCCACAATTGAAAGTAACACAGTAATAATAAGTAATTAATGGCAGTAGTAATGATAATTAATATTATACACTATCATTTACTTCATTAAAGTGTGCTTGAGTTTTGAGAAATTGCCAGACTTTAGTTTTAAAAACATGTTTACAATTTGCAAATTTTTAACATTTGGCAGGTGGTTCCAGTACAAAGCTCCTTGGTAGCTGAAGTTACATTTTTCAATTCCTTGTAGTTTATTAAGGAAGAAATTATTTTGCATATCTTGTTCCATAACGATGATTTATTCTTTCAAAATGTTGGTGCATTACATACTCAAATCTTGCAAACCCTCTGGACAGACACATCATGAAATAGATCTAATTGCATGTTTATAAGTTATATCACATGCTATACTTATAATTAATCAATTAATAACAGTGAAGTAATAATGTGGGGCTTTAGTTGACCATGAGCCAATGCATTGATGTTTCCATGTTTCCAGTTAGGTGTGATTTAGCCTTTTGGAGCTGCATGTATTTGTATCTAGCTGCTCTGAGTAACCAAGGTTACACATTACAATGGGCCCAAGGTTTTCTCTGATTGTAGCACTTGCTACAGGTTTATCACTTTTCGGTCCAGAGGATTGGTCCCATTGCTACAATTGCCTGTCAGTGTTAATTTATGAAGTGCTGAACCTGGTTTTTGTTTACTAAATGGCCAAATGTGCCACGTGCGTTTTCCATGAGAAGGATAAACGCATGGAAAACGCATGGTTTTTGCCTAATTAAAATGAGGTGAAAACCATGCGTTTATCCAAATGCATGGAAAACGCACGTAGCACATTTGGCCATGTATGAATCAAAGCCTGGGAAATTTCTGACTTTAAACTTTCCACATTCTTTAGTGTCCACTACAACTATATACCCAATATATGGTCTTTTTATAGCCTACATCTATCTTAATTATTTGGCGTTACCCTAATGATGATGACCAATCTAACGATGACCGTAGAATGTTATACGTTGACCGTTGCCACGAAATTGCTGCTATAATTCTACATGCGCCATCCTAATATTTGCCAGCCTGTCAACATGATCCCTCATTATGAACCCTTGATGATTGCATCATTATTAGGTCTGCTTGATTGCATAGAGGGACTGGTATGTATTCCATATTAGGTACAACCATATGTCTCATGGTCAGTTATTTACACACTAGAGTCAGCTAGAGTAAGCTAGAGTAAACTAGAGCTAGAGTAAGCTAGAGCTAGAGTTTGAAGTTTGAAGTTTTTTTATTTTTTTCTTGGTACAAAAAAGAGTGAGCTAGAGCTAGAGCTAGAGCAAGCTAGAGCTAGAGTAAGCTAGAGCTAGAGCTAGAGTAAGCTAGAGTAAGCTAGAGTAAGCTAGAGTAAGCTAGAGTAAGTTAGAGTAAGCTAGAGTAAGCTAGAGTAAGCATAAGCGTAAGCTAGGGCTAGAGCTAGAGCTAGAGCTAGAGCAAGCTAGAGCTAGAGTAAGCTAGAGCTAGAGCTAGAGTAAGCTAGAGTAAGCTAGAGCTAGAGCTAGAGTAAGCTAGAGTAAGCTAGAGCTAGAGAAAGCTAGAGCTAGAGTAAGCTAGAGTAAGCTAGAGTAAGCTAGAGCTAGAGAAAGCTAGAGCTAGAGTAAGCTAGAGCTAGAGCTAGAGTAAGCTAGAGTAAGCAAGAGTAAGCTAGAGTAAGCTAGAGTAAGTTAGAGTAAGCTAGAGTAAGCTAGAGTAAGCGTAAGCGTAAGCTAGGGCTAGAGCTAGAGCTAGAGCTAGAGCAAGCTAGAGCTAGAGTAAGCTAGAGCTAGAGCTAGAGTAAGCTAGAGTAAGCTAGAGCTAGAGCTAGAGTAAGCTAGAGTAAGCTAGAGCTAGAGAAAGCTAGAGCTAGAGTAAGCTAGAGTAAGCTAGAGTAAGCTAGAGCTAGAGAAAGCTAGAGCTAGAGTAAGCTAGAGCTAGAGCTAGAGTAAGCTAGAGTAAGCTAGAGCTAGAGCTAGAGTAAGCTAGAGTAAGCTAGAGCTAGAGAAAGCTAGAGCTAGAGTAAGCTAGAGTAAGCTAGAGTAAGCTAGAGCTAGAGAAAGCTAGAGCTAGAGTAAGCTAGAGTAAGCTAGAGCTAGAGCAAGCTAGAGCAAGCTAGAGCTAGAGTAAGCTAGAGCTAGAGCTAGAGTAAGCTAGAGTAAGCTAGAGCTAGAGCTAGAGTAAGCTAGAGTAAGCTAGAGCTAGAGAAAGCTAGAGCTAGAGTAAGCTAGAGTAAGCTAGAGCTAGAGAAAGCTAGAGCTAGAGTAAGCTAGAGTAAGCTAGAGTAAGCTAGAGCTAGAGTAAGCTAGAGCTAGAGCTAGAGCTAGAGCTAGAGTAAGCTAGAGTAAGCTAGAGCTAGAGCTAGAGTAAGCTAGAGTAAGCTAGAGCTAGAGAAAGCTAGAGCTAGAGTAAGCTAGAGTAAGCTAGAGTAAGCTAGAGCTAGAGAAAGCTAGAGCTAGAGTAAGCTAGAGCTAGAGCTAGAGTAAGCTAGAGTAAGCAAGAGTAAGCTAGAGTAAGCTAGAGTAAGCTAGAGCTAGAGAAAGCTAGAGCTAGAGTAAGCTAGAGCTAGAGCTAGAGTAAGCTAGAGTAAGCTAGAGTAAGCTAGAGTAAGCTAGAGTAAGCTAGAGTAAGCTAGAGTAAGCTAGAGTAAGCTAAAGCTAGAGAAAGCGAGAGCTAGAGTAAGCTAGAGCTAGAGCTAGAGCTAGAGTAAGCTAGAGCTAGAGTAAGCTAGAGCTAGAGTATGCTAGAGCTACAGCTAGAGTAAGCTAGAGCTACAGCTAGAGTAAGCTTGAGCTAGAGTAAGCTAGAGCTAGAGTAAGCTAGAGCTGAAGTAAGCTAGAGCTAGAGTAAGCTGGAGCTAGAGTAAGCTAGAGCTAGAGTAAGTTAGAGTAAGCTAGACAAAGCTAGACTGTTACTTCAATCCCCTGCTGATTGTAATAAGACCGATTTTCTAGTTATATATATAGAGCTCTGTCTATTGTACCACAATTCTAAGGATATTTTGATTATAGAGCCTAGGTATATGACATCTGACAAGTCACTTTTCATTAGGTAGTTTCAGAGTTAGCGCCAGTGTGGGGTTTCAGTCCGAATGTCAATCACACCAAAAAATATCCAGACACTTTGAAATTTGACAGATATATAATCTTCCACCTTGGTAACTAGAAATGAAAGAAATATTGACACCATTCATATTGTCAGCCACTAGCATGTTTTGAGCTGTTTGGAATTCTGAAAGTATCCCAACAATTTTTGGTGTCACTTGAGCTTCAAATCATGAAATTATTATTTGCAGACGGACAGTAAAAACAACCTTAAAAAAAAGCAAGAATGCTTTTAGACGACTACAATTATAAAATGAATAAAAATACAATGAAAATGAGTTATTAAAATTCACAATGACATAAAATAATATATAAGATCACGGGGCGCATACAATTCAAGCAGCACATTGGCAAGTTGGCTTCCATTCCTTTCAATGATGAACTGGTTAAAGTTGACAATCAATATAATGTTTGAACATTCCGCCCTTTCAAGTAGAAATCCCATAACTTATAAGCACTGAATTTTTCACTGACCTCTCTAAACTGGTGTAGCAAAGGACCAGGTTTCAACCGGATATTAAAGGAATTTTATTGCAACAATTTGATTTTTAATACCTTAGATTTGGAAAAAAATTATGAATTGCTTTACCCAAAATATTGTGGACTTATCCAGAATCATCCGATTTTTCAGAACCCTAATTATGGCAACTTGGCATGTCAGTTGCATGCTGTGTCTCATTATAAGGGTATTTTGTACTAATCCCTGCCCAATCCATCCTAATTAGGTTAGAAAGCAGCATATAGATAACATCATTCTAGAATTGTGCTTCACAGAGGCTAGCAAATACCTAATATACTTAGTTTTTATATTTCATAAATACTATACAGTTGTTGTATTTTTGTTAAGTATTTTTTTGTCTTGTTTTTAAAAATGCACTTACTGAGAATAACCTATCTTAATATGCATTGCATGTTGCATGACTTGATTTAAAGACAGAACAACTGCTGTGTGATGAACCAGTGCTCTAATTCAGTACCGCAGGCATATTGCACTACACTATTGAAAAATGATAACCTTCATAAATGTATCCAAGAGTGTATTGAAATGCAATAAATATCATTTACTACAAGACATTTTTCAGCAACAGGTTCAGTGGAATTAAATGGAACTTGGCATTGTTGCATGTCACATGCCATTTATATCTGTTACAAGTTGCAGTGCCAGAAGTACAAAGCATATAAAGCATGCATAGAATCATTACAATGTTCCACTCTGGCATTATTCTCACTTAAAGGTGTGATCTACTGTGTTTGTTCTCAACGATGATTCTGAATTAGTCAACACTTGTTGCACCACTTGCAGCAGCCAAGCAAATTGATAGATAGATAGATAGATAGATAGATAGATAGACATATGGATCGATAGACAGATAGATAGATAGATAGATAGATAGATATGGAAAGTGCAGCCCTCTAAGGCAAGTTCTTGCTGCTATTGAGGGTTGATTGATGAAGTGAGAGAGAGGAGTCCACTCTTGTTACACATTTACCCAGTGGGTGGGGATCTTTCACCTGCCTCAGCATAGTCACTGAGTACAAGGGACCACCAATTTAATGTCTCATCCGAACGACATCCAGCTGGGATGATGCTCATCAAAGGTTGCCCGGGCCTGGGATTGATCCCGGGTCCTTTAGAGGAGCAGGCGAGCGTCTTACCACTAGACCACCCAGCTGCTTATGCCTGATGTCCAGTAGTACAATTCATTCATGGATCATATCAGAACCTTTTTAGAACCTTAATTGCAATTTGTCACTCATATAGCATTATATAACGTCTCTCTCAAATGTTCACTAGTTCGAATTTCCTAAACGAGGTATTATGAGGAAGGTTTATATTAATGGGAGCCCTTAAAGGCAAATTTCTCAGAGAAGTATCAAATCTTGGGTGGTATACTGACTTTTGAGAGTAACTGTAGCAGCTGCAGTGGTGGTTTACATGCAGGATTCCACTATAATTATGAGAAATATCCCAAAATTCTAAAAGAGGGAATAAAATGTTGCTTTAGTAATCAATGGTGTTTAAATCATGCCCAGTTCATTTTATATTGGATTGAATCTCAGAGCATGTCTCTTCAATCATCAAATCTCTTTGATGCGGATTTAAAAATGGTCTTACAAAGAATAAAGCAGTTAGAACTATATTTGTTAAAGGAAAAGCATGTTGAAATATTCGCAGCTTGATTTCCACCATTTAGGCAGTTATATACCTTATTTTTTTGACAAGAAAATGTGGTATACTACTTAATAATTCTATCTTGGGCTACTTCTATCACAATTTAATCGTTCAAAGTATATATCATACAGTACACATTTTGTGGTTCCATTTGACAAAACAATAAGTGGATGGCTACCAGAAAAAGCCAAGGCTTTGGGGCTTCTTGCCTTTACATAATCAGGTTTGAATTATAAAAGTAATGAAGGTCAAAATCCATTTATGACAGGGATGTAATCAGTAACTTTTGATGCTTTTGTGTAATGCTTTTGATGTTTTGAAATCATGGTTGTTTTGTTGCTGAAAATTATTCCGCAGTATCGCGCCTTCATAAACTGCTGTTTTTTTCTTTTTGCTTCTTCTGTCTTTCACACAGATTTCCAGTTCAACTACTTGCGATAGCTTGTCTTGTTTTAATATATTTTCATAATATGAAAGATTTTGCATACATGATATGATTTTGATTAAATATTTATTATCTCCATGACAGTTACAAAAGGGAATTACGTGTATGTAATGCAGTAACGGTTTCATATCCAATAATAATATTAGCATGGCTCACAGTTAGTTTCATAAACATAGTCGAATCTAGACAGCTGTAGCAACCTTCCTGGCTGTAGCTACAACTGGCTAGAGCCAGCTGCTTCTGCCTACTCCCAGCTTATAGTCGGCTTACACCACTGAAATATATATACCCTTGGCAAATATAAGAAATTCATCTAATATGTCATAAAATATAGATGCAATAGACATGCATCCTTTCAACAACAATAGACAAATATGTGTAACTCTCAACTTATGCACCAAATGGTGCTGCATGTACTTTTAGATCCAGCTTTGAATAGCCAGCTATAGCCAGGCAGTTCCATTTGGTGGCAGGTAGCATCATATAGCAGAAGTTGTCTAGTTTTTTCTAGGTTTAATTTGACAGGCCGTTTTTAATGAAACTAACTGTACATCTGTAAGACAACTCCTCAAAACAACCATTAAGCCAATCATATTGCTGAAAAGTCATCCTACAAACTAACAACATATCCACAAGTAGACAATGAATCCATAAGTAGGCAATGAGCTGGTACAACCAGCCTTTATAACGTCGTTATTTGCATTAACTTGTCATAATCTGGTCTGATAGTACTACTTAATACTTGCAAGACACTGCAGTGTACTCATTGCAGTCTTTATAGATGCATACATTCTCTCTTTATGGCTTACATACATCTTTATTATTACCCTGTAAGCTAATGATAATCTCCATCAAATGATGTTCATAGGCTGCTACGCTTTGACCATTACGCGTAATTGCTGCTATAATTCTACAGGCACCATCCTAATATTTGGCAGACCTTCTCCAAAATCCCTCCTTCTAAGGCACCATTGATTATGTTATTAGGAAGTCTGCTTGATTGTATAGAGTAATGAGGGCATAATTACCTAACATATAGCTTCTGCAGTCTGTCATAATGATTCTGCAGTTTCCAGAAGGTTTTCATGATGCGATTTTTTCAAAAATTGCCGAGGCGTCCTGTGGGAACAAAGAAGTAATCTCTATGCCTTTTTTATATGATGGAGATGTAATTTCTTACAGTTGTGGTTTGCAACTTCCAGATAACAGCATAAATGAGGGACTGTCTAATTTGAAGCTTCACAGATATACTGCTAATGCCTAGAATGCCTAGAATGCCTAGAATGCCTATGACTTTAACTAACAGCAATTATGAAAGAGATAAGCAAGGCATTTTAAATAGATCAATTAGATTGTTTTAAACTTAATTTGACTTAATCAATTTAATGGGAAACATCATTATAGTTTTAAAATCGAGGTTGTCATCATCGTCTTGACTTTTTCCAACTGTACCTGCAAATACAGCTATATTATACATGGTTTGAAACATGGAAAGCCTGGAAAGACCTCATTCTCGTTCAAAACAAACAATTGGCTGAAATTAGAGAGAGAGAGAGAGAGCGAGAGGACTTTTTTTTTACTGTTAATATACAAAATACAATTATCAGTCTGAAGGTCTCATTATACCAAATGATATGTTTATTTGACTTAATATACAAAATACAATTATCGGTCTGAAAGTTTCATAATACCAAATGATATGTTTATTTGACTGTTAATATACAAAATACAATTATCGGTCTGAAAGTCTCATAATACCAAATGATATGTTTATTTGACTTAATATACAAAATACATTATGCCAAATGATATGGCGCTCTGATGAGGACCCCCACAGTCTTATCACATAATTCACTAATCATACATACACTTATACAATACATTAACACTTCAGAAACTTGGTTAGTAAAGAACAGTGCAATGTTACTCAGTGACACGAAAAGAAGAAGGTTAATTATTGAAATCAAAGCAGTAATCATTGGAAGCAAAACAGTTGAAAATAAATAAATCAGGCTTGGTGTCCACAAATGTGGAAGTTGCACTCCAATACTAACACTGGGTAGAATATCTCATTGGCATCACCTACCCAGTTCCAATGTGCTTGACCTTGCATCGTTTAATGCATTTTCAGGCTCAGGGATTCATTTTGATAAAAAGTGAAGGCATTGAAACAGACTTGACATTGTTGCATGAGTCATGCCATTTAGATCAGTTTCAAGTTTGAGTGCAAAAAACTGCAGATCGTGCAGACTGTGATTATTAGGTGGCATTGTGAGTCCATCCTCACACAGAGCTGTGATTTCACGATTCCCGGTGGAGTATTAGCTGCCTGTGAATTCCCAACTGACAGGAAATGGCAAAATGGGTGTTCATGACTTTGTCCATTTAGTGTGGTGTATATGGGACTGGTCATAGTACTAAGATAACTGTAGTAAAAGTTAGTAGAACCAAACAGACCTATGGAAAGAGTGGCCACTTCTTCATTTGCATAAGCCACAGCCGCCATTGCTGGGTTGGTGCATTACAAGCCCGCAGAGACGGTTTCACATCAAAACCATGAAAGGATTTGTTCATTTAATACACTATGATTATCAAATGATTAATCTTATAGATTTATGAGGAAATAATTTTTTAAAGCTTAAAGTCAGTGTTTTACATTAATTTTAAGCACGCAGAATTATGACGTTACAATAGCAACAATCACAATATGGTCTCTTGCCATTGTTCTGATTATGACGTAATAAACACACCCACCCTGAACAGGCTTACATTGTTTCAATGGCAGTGGCGCCTCTGGGTATATCTTCTCTGTTGTAGAACCAAGGCCAGGAGGATAGATTGCTATGTCACATTGCTGTATTGGAATAAACTTATTCTACCACTATGGACTATGAAAACCATCTTAAACATTATGTTAAGATATCACCATCATTGTTATGTGAATCAGAAGTAGTAATGTTTTTTCTGCTGTATTATTAATAATTCCTTATCTTTCTTTCAGATGAGCCATTCCAGCCCGTGCCAAGACCTACTCCCTGTAAGTACACTCCTTTTGTTTAAATGTATTATGTCTACTTATGACTTATAATAATTATTATATGTAGCATACATCAGGAGGGAGGATATGTATATTGAAAGCTTCATTTATAGCATATGAAGTACTCCAGTGATGTATTTAATAGGAAATTAAAAATGAATACCTTCAGAACGTCATTAGAACAATAGTCCTTTAATTCATCTTTCGATGAGAAAAAAATCCGTTGTGACGCTTGCACTATATCAATGCTGCGTTTATTATTGTCACCATTTGGAAATATGAGCGAAACCTTAGGTGCGGCAGGATTTTAAAGCTATTTCAGTCTGGCACTGTTCATAGTTTGGGTGTTCAGTGAGGGATCAGTCATGGAGATTTTGTATGTTCGATTTTATGGTATTCAGAGTTTTCAGTTAAGTTTCTTAACGTAAGGTTGAAGAAATTAAAAATGTTTTGTATTTGTATCGAGGTATGGTAATAGTTCATATACGTATGATGTCAACAATAAGGGGTACTAGTAGCCACCCCCTTTTCATGTCGTGGCCAAAAACCCCCTACAGGTACCAAGGAATGTCTTCATATTCAAAAATTTGTTTATTTTACAATATTCAACAATATGCAATATCCAAGACTGTTATGTGTGTCAACATTACAAGATTCCAAATTGAATTTATTTTTTTTACCACAAAAATGCATAATAACATTTCAAATTTAACCTACTTTTTTCCACAACAATTCATTTTCAATTAATGACATTACCATCTTTCAGTCATCATTTACGGCTCTTTTAAACCTTAAGTTGCAATATTGATGTAAAATGTCATCAAGGGGGAGCCCTCGACAGCGACTTCTAATTAGTCGTAGAGAAACCCTCTGTTCTGAGTTCTATAGATCTAAAGTTTTTCACCCTACAGTAGGCAACCTTCTACAGGTAATAGGGAGTGTTTGTGACAGTGATGACAGTGAAATATGCACTACATGGCCAATTATGCCACGTGCGCTTTCCATGCATTTGGATAAACGCATGGAAAACGCATGGTTTTTGCCTCATTCTAATTAGCTAAACACCATGCGTTTTCCATGCGTTTATCCTTCTCATGGAAAACGCACAGGGCACATTTGGCATTTGGTCGGATAACTGCTGGAAATTTCAATTTAGCAGATATATTTCTGGCTCAGCGTAATGTATCTATGATGCAAAAATAACATGCCCGGTACATAGCAATAGACTTAATGAGAAGAACAGGAAGCAAAACAGTGTCATCAAGTGCAGTTGGAATCAGTTCCAATCCAAGTACATTGGATTCAGATCTATTCCACCTAATTTTTTACATATCTTATATTCAATGATCTACTGTGACATACCCCAGGTAAAAATGATAATATACCAGCATCATTAGTTGAATGGATCATTGTGTAATTAATATTGTTTTCAATGAAAAAACTATTTACGTCAATCACTTTTTCCATGGTTGAGGCATATTCATATATGAATCTGACAGAATAATTGTTCTCAACGTATTCTATAGTATAATACTCTGAAACAGCCATTTTAAAACTGGCCTTTTCTGCAGGTTCAACATTTTAGGTCGGGTGTAAGAGATTTTTTGGGTGGGACAACTTCTCGAATATTTCTTGAATACGCAGGATTTTCGCGATTTACAGATTTTTGGGTTTTTTTAATTTTGGTTTTACTTTTTTGAGTCTTGGCCAAAATAAGGTACCCAGGAATCCTTGCTTCCCAGGAGTCCTTTAACTTGTACACTCTTACTACCAGTTAAGTGCAGTCGTCACTGACTTACAAACAGACACCTGCTCACAACAACAGGAAGAGAGTCTTCCTCATACCTTGAGCCCAGTGATTTGCTGGGACCAGTTGGCGCAGTGGATCTCAATGAATAATTGAGACTAGGGCAGTGGAGCATTGGAGTAATCAGGGGAGGATCACTTTGCCTTGCTCCTAATCAACAACCTTGATTGGTTTATAACAAAGTGCTCACTTCCTCAACGCCAAAATGCCACTTTATTTATTATTAAGCACAGACCTTAAACCAGACCTGGGTGCAATGGAATATTTATCAACAAACTGCAGGTGTTAAGGGGAGTGGACTCAGGTGACCTTAAGCAAAAGGTCAAGTGGAGATAGTACGGTAGCCAAGTGCACTGCTGCTACATCCATCAAAAGTGTTGGAGGAAATGTTTAAAATAAATGAAAAGTAAGTAAATAAAAATACATCAGTGATACATTTAAATTCATAAATGTACAAAGAAACACTTTTGGTATAAAAGCAAAAAGAATGGGGGGAAGATGTAGATCCTTTTGTATTATCATAAAAAAAGAGACAAGAAATAGGCAAATTAATGACAATAATTGTAGATGGTTGGCCCTGTGTTTGATGTAGCCAATTGCTGTTACTAAGCTGTTACAAAATCCTGTGTTGGGACCTATGCCCAGGCACTCTTCATACATCTTATTAAATTGGATGGTGCCTTGTATTCGGTGTCTGCGCTAGGGCAAATAAAAGACCCCAGCAATGGAGCATGTGTGACATGATGTGGAATTTTATCATCTCATCATTATTATTGCCTCTTTTAGCAAAGTTTATAAACTGACAAATCTTCAAATAAATAAAAAAAAGTATTCACATCAGGGCTTAAATTGAGCAAAGATTATTTTCAAGTTGGATATGCATTTGCAACAGTTCTTCAAAGCCTTCCTATAGAACGTATATTCATGGTATGTTGTAACCTACATGTGGTCGTTGCCTTGTTTAATCTGTGTTGAGTCAGCTTGTTTGTTCCTCATCAGGTATTTATATGTCTTTAATATGAAAGACAGATGTCTACAAGTTCTCAATTGCAGTGTAAGCAAAAATATATCCATCGTTCAATTATTGACTGACTATCTAGTGTAGAAATATAAATACATTCAAAAAACTATCGTGACTTTAGCTATCTTTTTGGCCAAAGGGGAATTGGGCCACAGCCACAGGTCAGTGATAGCAGCCCATATTTTGATGACGTCATGTATATTGTGATGTCAGTTTGACAGTTATATTAGGGAAATAGCACTAGCATTATAGGCTGTTTTACGTTTTGCCCGTAACTAATAAATACAAATAAATATACAATAATACATAAAATGACAATGACAGGATTAAAACATACACAAATGGTGGTTGAGCAATCAAATTTAATTATCACAATAGTTAATTAGCATATACAAAATTTGTATATCAGTATTCAATGGACGGAGAAAATTTGTACATTTATCACAAGTAGTTATTATATTATTTAACAGAAATTTGGAACATCAGCATCTTATGTCAATAGATGGAGTTAGGACTAGTTTATTACAATGGGGGAAACTGTATTATCTGTGTTGGTCACAGCACCCTAAGTTAATTTAGTGGCTTAGTGGTTGAGGCTGGATCCTCTGAAGGTCCCAGGTTGGAAACCCTGGTCTGGGCACTCTCGCTCATCTAGTTTTGAAACTACATCCTTGGCAGGCCAATCCAGCTCACTTGCTGTACACAACCACTTCAAACTCCTATGCCCCGAAATTAATGTCTGTTTCACACCTCTATTAAACGACCACCTGTACCGAACGGCAAAATTGTCAATTACCTTGGGTGACCACTTATCAAAGGTTTTACTGTACATTTCCTGCTATTGGGAAAAAAATGTTATCCAAAAAAAGGAGAAAAAACCTATAGGCCAGGCCTTCATCATTTCTTGTGTCAGTATAGTAGCTACCAGTCACAGCTTAACCAGCATTCCTAGAAGGCACGTATAAGATGAAGCTTTATGCCATTGCTTAGGCATCCTTTCTGCTTTAAATCAAACCCTTATTTGATTAGTTGACTGAGTAGCCTCTGAGTAGCCTCTGAGTAGCCACAGAGGATATGGTTTCCTGTCATACACATAGACTTAGTGAGAGACCTGATTGCTTTCTCTTACTCACAGACAGAGAGCCTCACTTCATGTTTTATTACTACCTTATATCACAGAATGACCAGGAGGTAGATTCTCCAGGGGTCAGGTTTCTTTTTGGAAATGTATTTCAAGTTTCAGGATTGCCTTTGTATTCCCTCGTTCCTACTGGTCTGACACTTTAAGTCAGTTGTATGACCAGCTGTTAGAGGCAGACGTAATGACAAGATGGTAAGACTAGGGAGTCCATATCATGTTACACAGTTACTCTATGATTTGGGTATTTTACTTGCCTCTGCATAGACACGGAATATACATACTAAGGCACCTCTAACTTAATGATGCCCAGGCTGAGAATCAAATCTGGAACCTTCAGAAATGGCTATGGCACAAACCGGTGGACCAATCATCACACGATAGGATAGGATAGGATAGGATAGGATAGGATAGGATAGGATAGACAAATAATTGTACAGTGATTGGAATTTTGCTCAACTGAAAGAGCAGGTGCACCATAGTCCTGTTAAATGCAGTTTGCAATATATCAACATGTGATGCAAAGGAACTCTTCCTCGTTGCTGCATTTAGACTTTCTAGATCTAGAATACATTTGAATTGAGTGGAATTCATTTGTAACCGTTAACGCACTGATTCCGAAGGGTTTCACATGTCTGGTAGGACTTTGTCTCTCTCAAGCGAAGAAGCTCAAGTATATAAGCCCTCTTTGTGTAATCTATCGGCCGAGAAGAAGATTCAAAGACAGCCATCTTTCCTGGTCTGCCGCGCGCTTCACTTTAATCCTCTCTCAAGGTTTTCGAGGTGTCCGAAGCTCGCTTTCAACTTCTTTGGTTCGCTTTCAACCTCTCTGGCTCACTTTGGAGTAAATCTAGTTGATCTGCATTCGGTGTGACTTAACACGAACACTTCTGTTTGATGTAAAGTGACCGAGCTTGTCCCACGACTTCTTTTGGCATTCGTTAGGCTCTTCGCTAAGACTGCGATTAAGTTCAGTACAGAGCCTTCCTTTGCCCATTAAGGCAAGTACAGAGACCTGAGCCTTAACTTGGCACTTTCTCCCTCTGAGATTCCTGGAGATTCACCAAGGCCAGGCTGAAGGAGATAACATTATTGGCTACTTTTAGCAGCTTCTGTGTTTGGTCTGTGACTGAGAGAACTAGAGAATGAAAGAAAACCTTTTGCTTTGATACACAATGCTTTAGACACCTTTGGTATCTGATTTCACACTTACTGGCAAGTTTTAAAGTCCTGCTGTATTGCATTTTACTTGCAGTGTTAAGATGTGAGTTACATCAATAGTTGGTCTGTATTTCTGTCTAAACTTGAGTTATTCTTTAACATTACTTTCCAAATTGATAATTAAAGTCACATATTCGTCTCCAAAATACGTATTTCTCTATCTCTCTATCTCTCTATCTCTCTATCTCTCTAAATATCTTTCTATCTCTCTATATATCTATCTACCATCCCAACATAACCATCTATGCATTGTCCCAAGCAAAGTCCTTGCTGTATACCTTATTGGCCTATACCCCAGCTCCAGCCATGTTTGTAAGGCACATATATAAAGCAGGCAATATGATGCGCTTATGTGATGTCAGCATCCTGCCCAATATGGCTTCCTTTTCATCCCCTGGTTATGTAATAGCATTACACCTAAATGGTGTCTTGTCTTAGCTTGCTTCTTATGTTAGAATCACGCTAGATTCGTTAGTCCTAAATATACGATTTTACTAAAAAAAGTCTTGTGATACTTTGCTATAGATGATGGTAGTTGATATATTAAAAATCTGTGTTATGAAATAGTAATTTATATTGAATTTATCTGTGGCCATCTTGGATGTACCATCAACATTGAATTACACTTTTAATTTTATTTGACAACTTGATGTCATTCATGACATGTGTCACAACGTGGAATAAATAAGAATGAAAAATAAAAAGCAAATGACAGTCACAATATCAGCATAAAAAAATAAAGCAAGAAAAGTAAGGTTCTAGCTACTTATGAAACATAAAAGTTCATGTATAATTGTCCATATCTGGCAAAGACTGGTAAAGCTGAAAGTAGCAGCATTGCGCTGACGTAGTTTTATTGTCTGCAGTATTGGAGAGTTATCTGTCGACTAGCAATGTGGCGCTGACCTAGTCATTGTCTTAGGATCCCCATCATATATCAAGGAAGGTTGCAATATGTAATACAATAGCAGCAAAGTAATGTAGTTTTCATGGTAAAGTTCTACCTTGTTATCTGTATATATATATATACATCTTACAGTTCTCTTCTTCTCTTGTCTTCTCTTCTTGTCTTCTCTTCTTCTCTTCTCTTCTTCTCTTGTTTTCTCCTCTCTTCTCCTCTCCTCTTCTCTTCATCTCTTCTTCTCCTCTTCTTCTCCTCTTCTTCTCCTCTTCTTCTCTTCTCTTCTCCTCTTCTCTTCTTCTCCTCTTCTCCTCTTCTCCTCTTCTCCTCTTCTCTCCTCTTCTCTTCTCTTCTTCTCTTCTCTTCTCTTCTCTTCTCTTCTCTTCTCTTCTCTTCTCTTCTCTTCTCCTCTTCTCCTCTTCTCTTCTTCTCTTCTCTTCTCTTCTCTCCTCTTCTCTTCTCTTCTTCTCTTCTCTTCTCTTCTCTTCTCTTCTCTTCTCTTCTCTTCTCTTCTCTTCTCCTCTTCTCCTCTTCTCTTCTTCTCTTCTCTTCTCTTCTCTTCTCTTCTCGTCCCTTCTCTTCTCTTCTCCTCTTCTCCTCTTCTCCTCTTCTCTTCTCTTCTCTTCTTCTCTTCTCTTCTCTTCTCTTCTCTTCTCTTCTCTTCTCTTCTCTTCTCTTCTCTTCTCTTCTCTTCTCTTCTCTTCTCTTCTCTTCTCTTCTCTCTTCTATGATATATGATATGATATGATATGATCCCTGCCACCCAGAAGTTTACAACAGAACTTCACTATTAAGACAATAATATATCAAAAGATGGACCTTCCTAATTTTCTTTGTACAAAATAATTTCTGCATTTATGTTACATCAGTATTTGATTGCACTTGATTCATGTAATTGCTATGTCACAATGTGTGCATGAAATAAATAAATATATATTATGCAAAATTAATTCATCCTTAATAAACTAAGCTACACAATAAGAAGCAATTTATAAGGCAAAACTACTTCTCTTCCAGACCCATCCGTTATAATAGCATTTCCCATACAATGTGACGTCATTTCCTTGCACGGCCCTTTTCTTCCAGGCTGTCCCTGCATTAACGGCACATAGTGTGAAAATGCCAGCCCACCAGTTAGAAGGCTCTTGAAAATAATGAGATTCTTGCAACAATGTTACAACAATGACCTGCAGATAATAAGGCACCCGAGAACGAGGCTCTGGCACAAGCCATTGTTGTCAGAACGAGGCTGAATTGTCAAGAGAGTTGTATAGAATCATCGGAATCTTTTCCGGACACCGAGCTATTTTTGTAAGATTTTTTTTTCAAGACCTTGGGAGAGTTATGATGGAGCTCTGGAGATGTTCCTAAACAAAATGTTATGATAAAAAATATGTCTGATAAGTTCGTAATAACTTCTTAGACATTAGGTATGCCCAGAACTTGTTGGGGACTAGTGGTTATTAAGCTTTAAAAATAAATTATTCAGCTTTAACATTTTTTTAAATTTACATTTACCATACATGGTTATCTTTGCCTTAACCAAGTAATTATTTGACTAGGAAATTACCAATTACTAGGAGGTGCTTGTTTAAGACAATCGGATTACTCCAAATTATGCATGATTACAGGTTTTTTGCTGGTAAACATTTTAATTAATATAGATTGTCTATACTTATTGTCCCATGCGATGAAGTGTTCCAATGCTGATCAACTGGTAATAGCTCAATGCATCTGCCGTGTCACTAGTTTATTGCCGTAACAAACACTACTAGCTTAATTATGTATGATCAGCTTTGGACAAGATCACTTCCCCACTTCAGACAATAACATGAACAACTTTCTTTCTTAAAGGGGCAATCGGTCTAGCTCAGTGATATTGCGCTGGGCTTCCAACCACTGGGTCCCGGGTTCCATTCCCGGTTGAGCCTAAATTAGATGGCTGTTTCATCCATCATCTCATTGCCATGGTCCCTGCCTGTCCAAATTAGCCCATCAGGTGCAGAAATATAGGACATTGATTTTAAATTATTTTCTGTTCTGATCAAACTGCCTTCAGAATTTAGGGCAACTTCCTACTTGGTGGGAAGTGATAATCTGTACACTGAGTCACCAACTGGGGTACTTTGTAGACTGTTGTCATATAGGGAAGAGTAATATGCCCCACTCAGTATATATAGTTATTCTACTACTTCTAGGTTAAGTCATGACCAGAAATAAACTTCTTCTCGGTAGTAGGCATACAGATCTAGATCTGATAAGTATTTATCCTGAAACTTACTCTTTAGGGCTTTCATGACATATATATATACTTACTGATAACAACTTAAATACCCATGATCCCTCAGTCTTCTTCAATTATTCACAATATTTAGACCACAAATTATTCAGGTTCGTTTACAACCACTTACTATTTAAAATACTTGTTTGCTATTGCTGAACTATGGATGCACCAGTGGTGATTATCATCGGACATTCTTTAGTAAAAAGATTCCGACATTGGCTCGGCAGTAAATACAACATGGCGCCCAAGCACCCTCGTGACATTGTATTTTGTAATACATTTTATGTATAATTTCGTGTAATACATGATCACTGTATTTCAATATCGCCTGCAGCCTATTGCTGAAGGCATACCATGTAAATTTTATTCAAATAAAACCCCTGTAATTTATAACACCAAAACTACTTTGTCTGTCGTTGCTTGGGGGCAAGGGACAAATATACTTACTGATAATGTTAACTCAATAACAAATAACTTATTATTGTAATTTCTGCTTCCTGGGGCAATTATTATGAAAGATTATAGGCGAAAAATTTCAATTAAATTGTGAAAGATAGGAAGCAATAATTGATTGAATCAAGGACCCATTAATTTGTTGTTAAAAATGGAATTATGACTAGAGAGGTAAATTAATCTAGTTTGGAGTTGATATGAAGTCTTCATGCAAAAATATGATTAATATTAAAATCACTATACGGGAAAATTATTCATAATACGACCATGATAGTGATCTATAAACATGGTTCCTTTGTTTAAGCAGTAGCTACAGTTCTACACTGAAGATGCCTAATACAATCTAGTAGATTCCACTGAAATCTCATATTAGCAAAAGAATGTTAGGTCACTACTTAATCACAAAAATTAATGTTACTTTGTGTTATGAATTTTACATATATCCTGCAATGTTGTAAACACTCATGTTGTGGTTTAAATTATATTAGTTTTTTTATTGTATTATTTTTGCATTAATCAAGTGTAGGATACTACAGTTATATGGACAGCAGCTATATCTAAACTGTGTAATTTAGTGGTAGGAAGCTCTGCCCTGCCTGTATAACTAACTACAGTTAGTTTCATTAAAAACAGCCTGTCAAATTTAACCTAGGCAAAGCTAGACAACTTCTACTATACGGTGCTACCTGCCACGAAAGGGAACTGTCTGGCTATAGCTGGCTACTCAAAGCCGGATCTAAAAGTACATATTTATGATATATTAGATATATTTCTAGGAGTAGACAGAAGTGGCTGGCTTTAACCAGTTATAGCTATAGCCAGGAATAGGTTGTCGACCATATTTATGAAACTAACTCTATCAGTTCAAGTTCAGTCTAGCCTGTAAAAGACTACGTATATAATATTACATCTTATGAGTGTTCTGTATGTATGCTTAGGTATGTCATACACTAAAGGACCGACCGATTTGACCCTTTGCCCCAAGGCTCTGATTTCTGGGGGTTCTTTCAAGCACAGATCCCTGAGCAGTCGCCAGCTTAAATATGGGATAAATTCTGACAGGGATACATTAGGGGCAGTATGATGATAGACGCATTCCTTACATCGATATTTCTCTCTTTTATGCCTACAAGGAAAAGTAGCTTAAGTGTATTTTGCATAGTACTTGTAGCTATATTGAAAGTGTATGCAGTTGAGTATTGAAGTTATTATTGAAATATATATCAATATTATCCAATGAATTCTTTGAATTATGCTTGACTAATCAGATTTCTTCATACATAACACGTGACTGAAAATATGTATAATCTTACAACGTAATATCAGCACATGGCCAGTTGTGCCACGTGCGTTTTCCATGAGAAGGATAAACGCATGGAAAATGCACGTGGCACAATTGGCCATGTATAAATACATGTGTCAAAAACAAAAAGAAGCAAAAGATGAAAATAATACAAAGGCATGAAATAAAAATTTTATTATGTACAGCATTTACATGGGCGAACAATGAAGCCTTCGCCACTCATGCTGCCCTAGCTCCAGGTCTAATGAATAAGAGCAGATGCTAATCAATGGTAAATGAAAGTGCAATGAAACTAAAAGCATGAAAAAAACTATATATATATTGTGTATATTGGATGGCAAAATGTTATCCACTATTTTTAATGATAGAATATGATTTGGTTTTTGTATTATACATTCTATGTAAGTTGAAATTAGTTTGGCTGAGAAATAAGATCAAACAAATCTCCGCCATAAAACTAGAGGCCACAAACTCTAGCAAGTATCAGGTACAGTATCCCACCAATGTCCCATTACTTTAAATGAAATGTCAAATAGCTTTAAATGAAATTCTATACCCTTCATATATTGCAGAGATTGGCATACTTTTCTGAGTGCTTCAAAGTCGATTGGTCACGATTTCCCTAAATTATATCTGTATAAAACTACAAATTCAGAGAAACACAAGGGATGAAAGTTAAACAGCGAGCAGGCTTATATATATGATCTTTTTTTGGGGTATTTTTTATATTGTTATATTTCCATCCCTGAATCTGGAAATTGAAATATAGCTGGACATTCATTTATTCATTCATTCATTCATTCCTTAATTTATTTTTTCATTCATTCATTCATTCTACACCCCAGCCCATCAAACCATTTTATATTCATCTGTTCCTACATGGCTAATTGTGCTACATGTGTTTTCCATGCGTTTGGATAAACGCATGGAAAATGCATGGTTTTTTACCTCATTATAATTAGCTAAAAACAATGCGTTTTTCATGCGTTTATCCTTCTCATGGAAAACACACATGGCACATTTGGCCATGTACGCGACCCCTGGTGTCACAAACTTTTAACACCAGGGGGCTTGTAAAGAGCGTGTATTTAAAAGACGTATTTATTTGAACTTTGCGTATGGTGGCAATGTAGAGACAGGTATAGTTCCTGATGTCTTTCAACATCAAAAATACTGTTCACCATTCATTCTGGTAGCCAAGCACTACCTTTGAGCTATCCTATACTATCCTTTTCTTCTTTGCCTATCCTTTATTTCCCCTATCTGGCTATCCCCTTTCTTCGGAGTTTGTTTGATGTTCTCCATTTAGCGACCACATTCCGAGGTAGACTGTGCAGAAAATGAGCTCCTGCAATCTGATTGGCCAAATTAAGAGAGACTGGTGTATCACGTGTTTGGTTGCCATGGCAACAACGCCCCTCCTTCGAATCCTGATCATCTGCCCAGCCTGAGTTCTACTATATTCCAGAATAAACTTCGAATTAGGCAAAATGAGCTGGCAGGACTTTCAAGTTGAACTTCGAAACAGCAAGATAGATAAATGGATAGATGAATAGATAGATAGATAGATAGATGGATAGATAGTTAGATAGACAGATAGATAGATAGATAGATAGATTGATAGATAGATAGATAGATGGATAGATAGATAGAAAGACAGATAGATAGACAGATAGATAGATAGATAGATGGATAGATAGATAGAAAGACAGATAGATAGACAGATAGATAGATAGATAGTTAGTTAGTTAGATAGATAGATAGATAGATAGATAGGTAGGTAGGTAGGTAGTTTATCAAAAGATAGATAAATAGATAGTTTCAGCATTACAGACTGTTTTTATAATAATATATCCACTTTCCTAGAATTTATTTTACTCAGTTCCTACACAGATTATAATCAAGCAGTTTTCGTAGACGTGGGCAGAAATATATGAACTTTGACCTGTTGTTCACTTTGACGCTTTTCTTTCAAATAACATTTAAGTTTCTTTTCTAGTATTTCTCAGAATTTTGTATTTTTATGTGAATTTAATTTACCGAAATTATGACACAAAATTGAAGACTGTGTAATGGTGCTTTGCAAAAAATATTATAAGTCTGAAAAAAAATACATTTAATAATGGTGAGGTTGTCAACAAATGTAGATAAGTACAGCCATATGCAAAATGCTGAAGCTGGTTTTTTGATATAAAATAAATCAATAATGTCCGCAATATCAGAGAATATAGAATTTCATTTAATAAAATTTTTACATTGATATCAATATTATTGTCAACATATGATTTCCCTTCATCTTATTGCTGGTAATTCTATCCTGTTGCTTCCCGTTAAAAAACATTTTCAAGGACAAAAATAAATAAAAATAAAATTTATTACCAACATTTCCAACTTACATAATGTTAGCTTGACACGCAATGTCCTCATCAAGAAAAATGGAAAGCTTTTATCTATCATGTCTTCCGCCAAATACTAAGTAAGATATATCTCTCTTTTTTTCTGGTGTTATGTCTGAAGTAAATTACTGTTTGTTTTGATATATGTTGAAATGCTGATATTAAGCTAATACAAAATGTTTTTTTTTTTTTTTTTTTTTTTTTTTTTTTTTTTTTAATATATTTACATGCTATGCAAAAAGATTATAACCAAAAAAAATTTTAAACATAGGAAAGATATTGTTTACTCAATATTGAACCATTTACTTATGGGCTGGTTTTAATTCTGAAGTTGTCTTTATAGTGGGATAATGTACAATGCCAGTTAATTTAGATTTATTATAAGCAGAATTCGCAGTGACAATGACAAATCGAAAATGACAGAAAAGCAAAAAGTAAAAATATATATTAAAGTAATCTAGGGAAAGATAGACAACCTTAAGTTAATTGTACAGATGTGTTTTTACCATTTGCAAAGTTTGACTCATTCCTACATGGCCAAATGTGCGACATGCGTCTTCCATGAGAAGGATAAACGCATGGAAAATGCATGGTTTTTAGCTAATTATAATGAGGCAAAAACCATGCGTTTTCCATGCGTTTATCCAAATGCATGGTAAATGCACGTGGCACAATTGGCCATGTAACATTTCTGCCATTTTGCACTACTTTATGTTTGTACGAAAATAATATGACTGAAAATCATGTGGACATGAACAGTGGGTTTTTTGGATTCGAACCCAGGACCTACATATAAGCTGCAAAACACATTAACCACTAGACCCTACACTTTTGAGAGCATATAGTAGGAAAAAGAAGAAAAAAAAGAGATACTTCATACTTGATTTCTGATGTTGGTTGACATACTGATTGTAAAATCTATCCTTGATTCCTACATGACCAAATGTGCCACGTGCGTGTTCCATGAGAAGGATAAACGCATGGAAATCGCATGGTTTTTAGCTAATTATAATGAGGCAAAAACCATGCGTATATCCAAATGCATGGAAAACGCACGTGGCACAATTGGCCATGTGTAGAAATCTTAAGTCGATTGTAAATTTATTTTTCTAGGCATGTCAGAGCTTGCCAATGATACCATCTTGCTAATTGGTTTGTAACTGTTCCAATTTATGGAAGGCTTTACCCGCTAGTGATTATTACAATTGACTTAAAGTGATCGCTTTGGTATCGATTATCACCATTAAGTCAATTGGATTTTATTTACTAGAAATACTATCTCTATCAATTTGGAAAATGAATTATTAATGGAATGATAGTTTGTGATATAAAACTATAATATGACCAGAGATAATTTGGTGATGGATAGCTGAAGTAATTAAAAGATACAGTTGCTCTCAAAAGTAAGTCACCACTTCTGGAAATTTCATTTAAAGTTGTCATGAATATCATAATAAAATTCTACACTTTCACATTTAAACACAATTTGATACAAATCATGTGATATCTTTGTCATATATGAGCATAAACTAGTAAAAATGCATTTTGAAAACTGGAGTGTAGTACTACTTACTTTTGGGAGATTATGAAATTATGATTTTTAAATGCAAAATTGTTATATAGTGTTTAACATGAAGATTGGTCTTTTAGATGAAATAGAAAAGAAAACAATAGAATAGAATATAATGGAATAGAATAAAATTTAGATTTGTTACAAATACATAAGGAAATACTAACATGAACACATCGTGATAAAATATCAGTTGCAGGCTGCCATGGCTGACACCGTAATTTGTGCATTTGCCAAATTGAATATAAATTACTTGACTTTGATGCAGTAAGAAATTTATTTGTAACCAAAATGTATAAAATGGATAAATTGTGTTAATAAAGCGAAATATAAAAAATTAAAAAGTGAGAAAATAATACTAATTGAATGTAAGGTGAAAGAATTTGCAAGAGAATTAAAAAAATATGGAAATGATAAAGAAAATTACTATAGTTCAAAATCCATCAATTGTTTCCAGTGTTAACACACTCCATCATATATGCATACACCCTGTTCTTTCCTTAAAATGCATTAATTGTAGGTTTTCCATTAAAAAGTCCATTATCCCTGCAACTCTCAATCTTCAATTTCTGATTAAGAGAGGTGAAACATCACCTCATGTCTGCCTCATCATCTCATTTCTGCCTCATCACCTCATTTCTGCCTCATCACCTCATTTCTGCCCCATCACCTATCCGAGATTGTCAGCTTCTCAGCAGAAATGATGAATTGGGGGAAAATACATCCATGGATTCATAAAGTCACTTAAAAAACTGCCTGTAGAATTCAGACAGTGACCCTTAAAATATTTGCACTTAATCTTTAAGAAATGTTAGATCTTTTAAGTTGCCTGGTTTTACATCTTTCATGCAACTCTGAAAGTTTGGCATCAGGCAAAAGTAGATGTTTATGAAAGAAATGAATAGATCAGATTTGAACTGCAGGTGACTTAGATATTTCATTTGATGACAAAAGTCTTCATCAGGTTCATGTAAGACTTAGATAATTTTCATCAACAAGCTTTGTGTACATCATATTAATTACAGAAACATATAGATAATTTAACCTATAGTAGATGAAATATTAAAGTGGAATTAACAATATAAATATAATGAAAATAGATTTCAAAATAATTTCGAATGATATCATGATCATTATTTTGAAAAATGATGGCAGTCTTGGATACTGCATATTGTTATAATATGGGAAACAAGCCAGTTTGTGTAGATGAAATTAAACTTCTGAAGTTTTTCATCTGTGTAAACTTTCAAATGGAAATTAGCCATTCGGCCAGTTAGCCAGCCAGCCAGCCAAGCTGTCAGTCATTCATTACAATAAATGAATACATTTTACCTACGTGTTTAGGTAAAAAAAAAAAAAACCTATATGTTGCTAAACAAATAACAACTAATAAAAAAACCTATCATAATTACAAACATCTCATCATTGCGTCTGCCAATGGCTACTAATCATATAAACTAACTTGACTTTTATATAAATCGACCATATGGGCCTGCAGACAATATACCAATACCACTCATAAGAAACACATTCTGAGACGTTTTACTTGCACTAGACAAACAATAAAAATCACCAGTCCCCTTGTGTAAGTCCTTTTGGAATTGATAAACAAGTCCAGATGCCAGTCTGTTTATCTTTTCCTCAGAGGGCAGTGATGTCCAAGGTCAGCTGTCCACAGTTGACCAGAAATGACCATTAGTGCCAGTGCACTTGAATTGACTTATTCTCAGGGTACCTGGTTCTACACAACTCATATAACTTATGTCCAGTCTCCTACTTAGTTAGACTAAGTTAGACTAAGCTAGACTAATCTAGGCTAAGCCAGACTAAGCTAGACTAATCTAGACTAATCTAGACTAAGCTAGACTTAGCTAGACCCACTACTAACTACCTTACTGCCGGCCACTAGATCAAGGAATCTAGCTACAAATAACATACTGAGCCAATCAGAACGCTTCAATGGCATCTAGCATGGGTGTATGTAGGACAGCAGCAGAGTATATTGGACAGTTACAGTGTGTGTTGAATGGTTGAAAGTATATATTAAATGACCGCGGTGTATGTTGTACAATGTACAGAATATAAGCAATGGTGGATGGTGCGCTTCGCCTCAGTCGTTATAATTTTTCCTCATCCCGCAAAACTCAATGTTGGACTCCTCACCATCCACTATTGTTGTAATATTTTTGTCAATACTGGATCCACGCCTTGAATTGTACTTAACTGCAAGGCATTCGTAAAACATAAGTCAATCTGTCATATCGTCTGATCAGTAATATTAAATGACATTAGGTACCATCGCCTGCCATAGTTAGTTTAGCAATACTTCCTTTATTAATGAACAGTGCCAGTGCAGAGGATGCTACATGGCCAATTGTTCCATGTGCGTTTTCCATGTATATACAAGAAATGTGATAAAATGTACATGAATATGCGAAATAGCAGCAATAACAAAGTAAACTTTTTCACTCAACTGAGTATTGACAATACTGGAACTGTTACCAGAGCTGACATGATCAGAGAACTTGTGTGGTGTAAATAAGGAACTCCTTCTCTCAGTCTCTTCTCTAATGAAGAGATTACAGACTTTGTTAATTGCATTCCACATTTCAATAATTATTGTACTTAGAGTACATGGCCAAATGTGCTATGTGGGTTTTCCATGAGAAGGATAAACGCATGGAAAACCATGCGTTTATCCAAACGCATGGAAAATGCACGTGGCACATTTGGCCATGTACACAAATAAATAATACATATAAATATGTATATTAATACAATACAATTTAGTCAATACAATACAATGTCATTAAGCTAAATGTTGTACGCAGGTCTTTTAAAGACGAACTACTTTTCAGTACTTGTTTTCTTCCTCAAAGTAGTACAAAAAGAAGTACCTCATATATAAGGGCAGGTTGCTTTAACAACACTAACGTTAAGATGATCTACGCTGAAGGTCAAAGAAAAACCACTAGTTTATTTCTATTCAGACTTCCTTTCTTTCCAAGTGGTCCTTCTTTCTTTGTTTTTCTGTGCCCTTGAAGTTTTTAGGATTTTTTTCTTTTATTTCTGGTGCTCATTTGTTTGTTTGTTTTTTTCGTTTCTTTCTTTTCTTTTACTTATTATTTTATATTTTTTGTTAACTTTTTATGTGTAGATTCTATACACACATATATATAGTAATACCAAGATTCATGCGGATGCTTTCAGAAGAAAACATTTAAATTGCAAACTGTAAAAATGTCTAAAAGGTTGGCTGCACTGACATCAGCATTAATATTTTGATATGCTCATTAAACTTTCTTCTACACCTGTTGGAACTTGAACTTAGGGTGTTCATTCAATGATAAATGATCTAGCTATTAGTATAACTTGGCAACAGCTGAACATAAACTTATGAACTGTATGGTATCCCAAAATGCCAGACAGACATGCTTCTCATGAGGCCTAACACATCTGCTGTTCTTTGTCCCATCTGAGAAATTCATCCATTGTCTCAATTGTTTTGTATTCCCAGGAGATCTGGCTTGACTTTAAAACTTCTTAAGCATTCTCGATAGCTGTCTGTCTGTCTTTTTAAAAGCTTCTAATTGCTGTGAACACTTCTGTCTGAAGATGGCTCTTAGAATTGTAAAGGGATTTTGTACAATTCTTTTAGATTTTTTCTTTTGAACTGGAAGTTGGAAAATGTTTTTTATAAGATTATGTGAAATGGATGAGCCTAATATATCGTTGCTTCTAAGTAAAATGACAATTTATAGATGTCAGAATGGTGTTTATATTGCATTGGGTGTTATGCCTAACAGGTACTCTGATTTAATGTTCTTGTAAGCAAGCACATGGTACCGTGGCATCAGTTTGTAAATAGTAAAGATATTTTTTTAATTAACGTAAAAATATCTTTTTATAAAACCGTTTTAAATTTATTGATGCCCTGAGGGGTAGCCTTTTTCAAGTATTATAACTGTATCGTAAGACTTGTACCAAAATATTCTGTCAGTCTGTTGCATTGCTGGCCGTAGTTCTTGAATTATCCACTAGAGGGTCTGTATGCAGACTCTTTTAACGACGTCTGGTGGCAATTGCATGTTTCAACAAACCATCAACTGATGTATCCGTGTGCATGTTTATCAAAATAACAAGTTTGCATCAGACAATATTTGAAGTAATGGAGAATTAGAAATATGATATGTGAAAAAGTCGATTCATATGAAGAGTGGAGTGTTGTTGGTAGATTTGTCACACAAAGATATAGCTGATGGTATGAGGCAAAAAATGACCAAAAGCTTTGATTAGAACTTCAACTTTGTTCATGATATCAACTGATAATAATTGTCAAGGAAATATATGATATTCATAATTCATATTTCTTTTGCAGCTCCCTGCGAACTCAAGTTCTGCGCTTTCGGAGCCAACTGCCATGTCAACGAGAGGTCAGGGGAAGCTGAGTGCATTTGCCAGGAAAAGTGCAACGATATTTTTGCCCCAGTTTGTGGATCCGACCTTGTCACATACACAAGTGAATGTCACTTGAGGGCAGCTGCCTGTTCCCAACAGAAGAGGATAAAGATGAAGTCTACTGGGACTTGTGGTGAGTTGAAATTTGACTTCTTGTTTTTTAATTCTTTGATATATATGTTAAAATTCCATATTTTTGATTGATTATCTTATTTATGGAACGTCACAGTAAAATACAGAATTTTTTGTAATATGCAATATTATTTACCGCCTTAAAAATGTTTAGGACACCCATTAAAGTTAAAAGTATTCTGGAATCTTTTTGCTAAAACATATTTTTTTAGACGAAATATTTTTAAAAGTTTTAAAATTTTATTCTCGTAAATAAAATCACATTTTTAAGCCTGTATTAAGTTTAAGATCATTTAACGGGCTAAAAAAATATAATTTATTGACTTTAATACCCAGCTTAATGATAACAATTTTAATGCTACCCTATTTTTCATCTAATTTTGATAATATATAATAATACTGTGATGGCTCATTATTTAGATTTTAATCTTCCCTGTAATACATTAGTGTCTGTTTTATGCATTTTTAATAAATTTTCTGGAGTGCAGCAGGTAGGTATTTAATATGCAGTAATGCTATAGGCAGTGATATTTTGTGATGTGGTAGACTGTTTTTAATTTTTGTATATTAACAGTGCTTCATAGTATTTACTATTGCATAATGTATATTTTGTTTTTGAGTGTTTGCATCCTTGTAATATATGAAAATGTGTTAAAACTAAATTTTATATTTAATGGATGGATAAAGTTAAGTTATATTAAACTATTAATGTTTGCATGGTAAATTTATGAAGTGAATTCAGCCTGTCAACATGTTTCATGATGCCCAACTGTGTGTTACACGGAAATCCGCTAGGTGGGGTATGGTGTAGGTTTTCTTGATTACCACTAGGTGGATTGTGGTATCACAAAAGACGTTCAGCAACATCAGCAGCCTCATTCTGTCCTTCTAAGACAGTCATCTGGCAATGTCTGAATATGACATCTAATACAGAAAGATGATATATTGAATATTGATAATCTGTATTATGAAAGTACTAGTATCACATACAGTTACATAATATTATTGCACTTCAGGTTCTGTCAAGATAGCATTGCTTGGACACTTGGATTGCCAATTAAGGCAGCATGAAATACCAAACTATATTGATAAAATTACACATGTTGTTACTACTACCACCACTGCTGCTACAGTAGCCTTCAAAAGCAGAGCACCATCTCAGAATTCTTCTTGATATTCACTATCACATGTCGTTCAATATCAACTAAAACACAGTGGGGTGGGGGTGGTAGCACGCTGGGCTTCCAATCACTGGGTCCCGGGTTCAATTCCCAGTCGAGCCTATGTTGGATGGCTGTTTCATCCTTCGTCTCATTGCCATGGTCCCTACCTGTCCTAATTAGCCCATCAGGTGCAGAAATACAGGACGTAAAACCCTAATCCACCACCACCACTCAACTAAAAAACATTGTGATACAATGTATTTGCCCAGGATTGTTCTTATTGTATGGAAGAACCGAATATGTACAATGTTCTGACATAAACATACAGGGCAATTTCATAAGGGCAAATGATGCAGTGTTAATTGAATGAAGAACTCGCAGTAACACATTTTGACATATTTGCCTTATGGAGTTTACTGCTAAGTTAGATGGCCGTTTCATCCATCATCTCATTGCCATGGCCCCTGCGTGTCCTAATTAGCCCATCAGGTGCAGAAATACTGGACGTTAAGCCCTAGTCCACCCACCCACTATGGATTTTGCTGCATCCCGAAGTCAATTGTTTGTCACATGAGGTTGCATTCAACTTCAGCAAAGTACTAGAAATACTGCCTGACCATTGATGTTTTGAGTGTTTATTCTTTTAATCTTTTAATTCCTTGCAGCTTAAAACCATTATTATTACCAACACTGGTGTTTTCTGTGTTTTCACAGCATCGATTGCTTTTAAATGATGCATTAAGTTGTAATTAAGTCCTATTTTTAAGTCTTTTTTAAAGATCTATGCCAATCACAAAGTTAGCCAATAAGTTGAAATACAGTAGCTTGGTGATGGAAAATTTATTTGCCTTTAAACAAGATCATTAGAACCAAATCAATTTGTAATCAATAGTAATGATTTGGGGTTATAAAACCTTTGATGAAAGTGTTTCTCATTCATGGCTAGCTGTTACGCTGCTATGCCCATGACTTCGACTGCATAGCTTGAACTTAATAATACACTGAAATGAATAGAAATTAATAGGTATTGATTATGTGAGATTCATTGAAATTAATAGAAATGAATAGGCATTGATTATGTGAGATTCATTGATGTTGGTGAATAGAAGATTGATGAACACGAAAAGCCCCTGATTGATTATTTCCAAGAGATTTGGCAAGTTTGCTCTCTTTGATGAGAGAAAGAAATTTATGCCTCAGGCCAATTTCATTTGCATCTCAATTCAGACATCACAATGTTTAACGTGGAATTATGGTCTGGGGGCAGTTTGAACATGAATCAAGCTAACAAACAGTTCATGGTTGGAGACACAAAACAGTTCATGGTTGGAGACACAAAACAGTTCATGGTTGGAGACACAAAACAGTTCATGGTTGGAGACACAAAACAGTTCATGGTTGGAGACACAAAACAGTTCATGGTTTAAGCAATACACAGTTTGTGGTGCAAGAAATTGTAGTTTGTAATTTATTTAGATTTCCAGAATGTAACTGCAGTTCAAGCTGCAGACATTTCGTATTAGTTGAAGCAACACACAGTCCATGGTTAAAACCACAGATAGTTCATAGTTAAAGAAGTACAGTGATTCAAACAACAAATAGTTCATGGTTCAACCAACAAACAGTTCTTAGGGAAATTGTTTAGCTTTAGCCATAGACAAGGACCAGAAGTTTTGGTTCTTGTTGCTTTGGTTTGTGTAGTGTATTGTACGTTTAGTTTTGTTTCACTTCCATTCCCTGTGGCAATATAATGCAACACATAACAATATTTATATCATATAATATATATGTTAAGCAGCTTGGTGGCCTAATGGTTAAGACATCCACCAATTCCACATTGGCCAGCTCTACTCAAGGTCCCAGGTTCGACCCTTGGCCCGGGCGCTCTTCATGAGATACATCGTTAAATTGGAGGTGCCTCATACTCGGTGTCTATGCAGAGGCAAGCAAAATGTCACCAGCCATGGGGTAGATGTGTAACATGGTGTGAACTCCAAGGCCTCTGGCAGCTGGTCGTATAAGCTGACTAAGCTTCAGACCCAGTAGCATTGAGGGGCATAATACAATGCAATACAACAAAATACAATACTCATAGAAAATCATAACATCTTGTATTCTGTCCTAAATTTCCAATTTCCACATCTTTAACCCCTGTCTCCCTGTTCCTACCACTAGAGGCCGCTCTGGTGCTCAGTGGAGCTCTCCTGCCCTTAAGACAAATAACTGCATCTTATGCATGCTCACGTGCTCTGATCACGTGCGACTCCGACGCAGGAGAGTTCTATTTGTGTAGCCTCAAGATGGCACCATGTTTGCACACTTTTTCCTTAGACCTACCTTTTCTGCTTGTTTTTCTTTCTATATTTTCTCTCCTGACTCAATCTAAGTCACTGAAGTCTGAGATTATGGCGTATCTGATGTCTCCATGTCACGGATATTTTGAACAGTGTTTTGGGCGTTTGGTCCGTGCTGTATAGCTAGCTTCACACTGCGGTTTTCTGGTTAATTTGGCAGTGATAGTTTTATTAATTTCATATTGATATAGTTTCATCAGACAATTGAAATGATTATACATTGATTGGTTGATTTAGTAACCAATTGATTGGTTGATTGCTTGACTGACTGACTGACTACCATCACTCAAGTCAGCTGACCCCAACTCATGTGAAATCCCCATCTGATCATAATCTCTAAACACAAGGCGGCAACTATCACCTATAGTTCAGGACAATCACTAAAACCCAATGTGATGTTTTCTAAGTGGTTGCACTAGTCAAAACAACCTGAAATCTGAATGATATTTAGTAGGAGTGTACATACTTCTGAGGGCAACTGTATATGCCCAATTACCCCAATACCAAATAAAACCACATAACGTCTCCATGATGAACCAAACCAAGCCCTTTTAGCCACACCATTTCACCCCTACCATCTCCCTGGACACTCAGAACATGTTTTGCACCATGGACATTGGCACTGTTCCCCTTCCCAGTGCATTGTGTGCGTGTGTGTGTGCAATTGAAATCTCACCAGACTTTGAATATTTCATGAAGCAATTGAAGTCTCGACAAAGGAATTGCAGCCAATCAACAGATCTCTGAAGTCACCTTGACAAGTACACACAAATTCTACTTCAAAGAAATTGATTTTAATCAACTCTACCGGTTGCTGCTATCAGGCCTATTGCAACAGGTGGCCTTCTCCAAGGTCCTGCTTTTTCACTTGTGCTTTTTGTCATTGAACACTGCAAATATCTCTTGGTAGATTTATATAGGAGCTTTGTGATGTTAGGTAATGTTTGTTGTTAGGTGATTGGATTTTTTTTAACGCAAATATTGAAGCAATTTTATTGTGGAAAACAAATATTGGGACTTGTGATGTGATGAAAGTTTTGGAGATTGTTTCCAAGTTTCGTTGGATTTTCTATGTTCAGCTTTACATGATTCTTTTTTTTTTCTTCAAAACAAATCATAGTTCTAACAATATTGTCCAGATCATAACTCGTATTTCCACTTATACAGTACGTCCTGAAAATAGGGTAACTCTAGCTGTATTTGTAACAAAACAATTGCCTTCCAGTATTGGAACTTCATCCAAATATATCCTCCTGCAAATCCCACTACAGTTCCAATAATTGGCTCAAACTTCACCAAAAGCCTTAATGAATGGGATTACTTTCTCCTATCCCCAGTAGTAGAGCACAGGGCTTGGTCAAAGCAATTGTCAGATGTGAAGCCCTTTTCTATGACCTTCGTCTCTTAATGGACCTTCCATGCCCTGATGAGAAGTGCCCTTTTAGATGTTTGGACATGAAGGCCCAAAGAGAAACATAAAAGCCCTTCATAAATAATTGCTTTGGGCCTTGGCTTCTGCTCGCTATAGGTCACCAGTTGCACAAACTTAATCCAAATGTTTGTTTGATGTCGATTCCTATGACAATGTAATTCTGGACTTAAACCTAATTTGTTGGAATTGGTTACATGGTAAACTTTTATCTCGATAGATGGATAGATTGGATAGATTAGATAGATTAGATAGATAGATAGATAGATAGATAGATAGATAGATAGATAGATAGGTAGGTATAGTAGCGGTCTATTTCAAACTCAAATTATAATTTTTTAATGAACAATTATTATTTTTCTTAAATTAAAATATAAAGCAACATATTTCACTTTTAGTATTGTTTTGGTTTTCTTAATAGGCTGTATCAACTTTACGTAACAGGTAATTGTGTTTAATTGTTGGCAATCAACGACTTAAAGGGACCACTTAAGTATTGCCTAATATGTACTTAATTCTATTGAAAACAACTCCCGATCATTGTGTTACAAATTTTAAAAAGTTGATTGAAACTTAAGGTTATTATTTCAATAGTGCAATTTTTGAGGGCATCATTTGGAAATTCCAAACCACATTCTAATAACTTAATAATATAACGTTTAATAAGAAGCAGCCTGATAATTATATAAATAGATGATAGAGAAGGAATGAATAAATCTGTCCTAATTTTTAGAAAACATGAGACAAGTAAATAAGTATTTAATTACCATATGAAATGATAAAGTTTAAAAAGAAAATTATAGATACATAGATTAAAAAAACCCTAACATAAAAGTTAAAAAAATAACTTTTCTGACAAAAAAACTTTGCACATCTCAGCAGAATATTCCTTGTCAGGAATGTTGTTGAATTTATTGCCTTTTAATTGATTTGCAACGTTCTACACCTTGTGTGCCCAGCAACAAAAAAAATTCTCAAGTAAAAACGAGTCTCCTAAAAAAAAGTACAGGATCCCCCATCAATAGATTAGGCGATGTGTCAACAAAATTCTCTTGTTCAGCTCATTAAGGAACACAATTTATTGATCTTGGTGTTCCAAGGGACATGAAAAGTTGTTAACAACAGACATTATTGACTGGGTAAACTTTTTCTTCCGAACTTGTAATTATAGACAGAAAGGGTGTTTTTCTTGGGCTCCATAAAACTGAGGGGCCCTGAAGGGATTGCTAATTAAACTTGGACCAGCCCTGAGCTTTCTGTTGATCTTCAAAGGATCCCCTCAAGATTGGGTTACTGGCTGCTCCCTATTTTTGGCCAAGGAAAGGGATCCTGCAGTGTACATAGCAGTTTGTGATGTATAAATGTTGTCTTATGTTGAATTGTGCTGAATGAATGTTAGTGATTTGAAGCTTGGTTAGTTTATTCCATCAGACCTATGTTATAACGACATGCTTACAAGTTATAACCAAAGTGTTATATTTTGCCTATCTGTCACTCCAGCATATAACGGCCCCAGTTATATAACAACGACCATTTAACAGCCCGAAATAGTTGCTCTGATTATATGACCAAGTGCATGAGGCATAAATAATGATGAGATGATAAGGCTCGAACTTGGAAATTCATTACATACATACTTATTTACTTACTTACTTATGTACTTACTTACTTACGTACGTACTTACGTCCTTACATATTTACTTACTTACTGAGTGACTGACTGAGTGACTGACTGACTGACTTTCTTACTTACTTACTTACCCACTTACTTACTTACTTACTTACTTACTTACTTACTTACTTACTTGCTTACTTACCTTCTTACTTACTGTGATGGTTTGCTTAGCAGAAACTCTGGTTGTGTGGGTTCAAAGCCCTAAACACTGTTTCTGTGTAACCTCTAACCATTATTTCATCCTTTCCTGCGGGAAGTTAACCTTATTTATTCATCTTATTTTATTTTTACTTTGTACTTAAGTGAAGTCCTATTTTTATCTCAAACTCACCCAAGTCCATTAGGTAAATCCATCTTAACTCTGAAAGCAATGTAGTCATGTGATGTGGCGAAGTGGTCATTAATTATGAGTATACCTCCGCATCAGAAAGTAGTCCCCAAAGCATAGTTCTAATGGAGTTTCCCCGATGCTCTGCAATTTATTGCCCCTGGTAGTTTTTGCCAGAGAGATTGTTGCTTTATTCTTACTTGGAATGATGGAGCTTGAATACGTGCCAGTCACAGTATGGAGACATCAAAGTAGGTATATCTGGGGAAAATGTCCTGACTGGCTGGCTGGCTAGCTGGCTTGCTGGTTGGCTGGTTGGCTGACTGAATGACTGGCTGACTGGCTGACTGGCTGGCTGGCTGGTTGGCTGGTTGGCTGACTGGCTGGCTGGTTGAATGAATGAAATAAAGAAAAAGATAGATAGGTAGATAGTCAGATAGATAGATAGTTAGATAGTTAGATAGATAGATAGATAGATAGATAGATAGACAGATAGGTAGATAGATAGATAGATAGATGGATAGATAGATAGATAGCACTGACAACACCGTTATTTGTCTTCTATCATGTATCATCTATTCCAATCACTCAATCTTTTACCAACATTTTAATTTTAGACCAATATTTTCATTTAATCCTTTAATATTCATGCAAAATTGTGAAACTGGATGACATCCTACAAAAGTAAATTAGCATTCTCATTAAGTCTATACATGGATGCTATATATAGTCTGATCTCTTTTAATATGCATTGGATTTTCCGAATGAGCACTTATTCTGATAAGGGCTGTAATTCCACCGACAAATTCTGAATGTGTTCTTAAATCTTATTTTTTGAATAAGGAGTTGAATTCGGATAGGATTAACTTGGAATAGAGAATGCATTTTGCAAATTGCTTTTTGTTTAATGAAAAAGATGTGGTATAACGGAGGAACAGAGAGAGATAGATAGATAATTTACTAGAACAACGTTGGCTGCCCGACAATGACAGTTGAAATGACATATTTTGCACCATGCCATTATAACGTCGCCTAAATTTGGGTCCGCAGCGGTTACGTGTAGTCAGAATTAAAGATATTGAGAAAGACACATTTTTTTTTATCTTTTTCCCATTTTTTTAAATTCAGTGTTTTCCTCTTTGGCGTATGATTAAATATGTATATAAAAAGAAAGGAAGAAAGAAAGATAGATAGAAAGACAGAAAGTAATGAACAGAAGCTCTTGGAAGAAACACCATAGATAAAAGCAGCTAGAAAAAAAGGCAGCGAGACAGAATTACCTAATCATAGAACGTTTCATTCATTCATTCATTCACTCATTCATTCCTATAGAAATACAAGACCTTTCTAAATTTCTTACACATGTTCGCGTCTAGTCTAAACTTGCACAACAGGTCGTTTCGTCCTAAGTCCAATTCGCCCTCACACCAATTTGGCTTCCAAGAAATTGCACAGATTTGACTGGGTAGACAGCCCGTGACAGGCAAGTGTAATTAAATTCAAGCTGTGCCTGCCCAGCTGATGGGACGAGCTCTAGAAAATGTCTAGTTTGCAAGAACTGTTTATATGGGATGTGGTTTTTAAGAGAAAAGTTGTTCTTAATATAATTCTCTACATCTAAAAGTATGTATTAGTATAGAATCAGAATCATTTATTTCATATTACATATATCAACTACATTTTGTCATAACATATATACAAGAAATAATTATATTCATTGTATATGTAATATGAGGGGACACCTCAAAGACATGGAGTGTCGCTGCTGAGGTTCCCCCCAGACTTCAGAGAGACTCCAACAAAAACCTTTCCAAAACAACAGTATATTCATTTGAACAGAAAAAGAAAATTAAGGTTGAACCAGATAAATATATAGGGTGAAATAACAGTGTGTGAGTCTGCCTATATATAGGGGTCCATCACGCAGGGGCGATGCTGATAATGCCGGGTTTTTGGGGTGGGTTGTGTTTTGTGTGTTGGATATCACATGTGTTTTTGGTGTTTGCTGACTGCTAGACAGACAGCGAGACAGACGGCTAGACGGACAGCCAGACAGATGGCTAGACAGACAGCTAGACAGACTGCTAGACAGACTGTTTGCTGGAAAATATTGATGAGTATAAAGAACCGAAAGTTGAAAGCAACCTTAGTATAAAGTAATCTTCATTAGTCTCAAGGCAGATTACCAATATTTTGAATTTTTTTCTTAAGTAGCTGTAATTTAAGAATTTAAAATATTGTAACAAAAATAACCTTACAAAATACCATAATTTAACTCAAATATGAATATTTATAAGCTCCTTAATTTTTCGAAAACAAGTCGATGCCTATAACACAGCTTGGAAATAACAACACGTGCTCTCAAATACAGAAAAAAAGAGAGATGAAAATAGTTCAAAGGTTTTTTTATTTTCTTTGATGCCATCATGCATGTTCTTAGGCCCATTAACAATCAAAGAAACCGCATTTATACTGAATAAATGATCTTATATCCGGATTTAACAAAGGGTTTTTTCTTAATTTATTTCTTAAATCAAAGAACATATTTTTACATGTATCTAAGTACACTGTTTATGTAGGGAAAATAATCTATGGTTCTCATTTCCTAAATGATATAATATTTTTCTTACCACTTCACTATCTACGCTTGAGCAGCACTTTAATGATGCTTTGTGGGACCACCAATCATATATATATATATATATATATATATATATATATATTTATTTATCAATATATATCATGTATGTCCAAAAGAATCACGAAATCTCACTTACGACACTGTCTTTTTATGTATAGATATATAAATATATGGTGAATAAACACTTGGACTTGAATTCTACGGCTTGCTTAGGAATGCATACTTACACAATTCTCGTGTGATGTGATTTTAACTTGCAAAGCCACTGAAGTCTGGGGCTAAACTCATCTCAGTAACTAATACATTTCACAGTGAAGCCTCTGACAGTAAAGCCTGTGCACCTATACCAGCTCTCTCCCCTCAGAGACTGCTCTGTGACAACCGTCTCTCTGCTAAGTCTTAATGGCTTTCAGGAATCCACTGGTTGTAGGCAGACTCACGCACTGGCAAAATTACCTCCATGGCTTTTCGCAGTATGAGGTCTATCAGGCAGGGGCGATGCTGATAATGCTGGGTTTTTGGATGGGTTGTGTTTTGTGTGTTGGATATCACATGTGTTTTCGGTTTATGCTGACTGCCAGACAGACGGCTAGATGGCTAGATGGCTAGACAGACTGCTAGACAGATGGCTAGATACACAGCTAGACAGACTGCTAGACAGATGGCTAGATACACAGCTAGACAGACTGTTAGACAGATGGCGAGATACACAGCTAGACAGACTGTTAGACAGATGGCTAGATACACAGCTAGACAGATGGCTAGAAAGATGGCTAGTCAGATGGCTAGACAGATGACTAGACAGACTGCTAGACGGATTGCTAGATACACAGCTAGACAGACTGCTAGACAGATGGCCAGACAGACTGCTAGACAGACAGCTAGACAGATGTCTGGACAGACGGATTGATTTAGAAGCAACAGATGAGAAACATATATGTGTAGTGATTTATTACATATTGAGTGGGTGCCTTGGTCTAGTGGTAAGGACTCATACGAGCAAGGTCTAGTGTTTGAACTCAGCCACGGCATGGAGGAACTGAGCAGGTCCTCCTTTAAACACTGCTCCACTTCACTCCGGTGTGAATGGGTACTTGGCTATAGGCAGTGATGGCAATTGTAGAGTGCTTGACCAAAGGAGCGCTGTAATAGCTGCACACTGGATGCATACTCCCCAGGCAGTTGAGAGAGACTCGTGTTTGAACAGGCCTGCCAAGGGTACAAACTATAAATCTACCTATTTTTGCAATGAAAATATATATGCAGTTGAGTAAAATGAGATTATGACTGAACTTTACAATGATCATAAATTATTTTGCAGACAGATATGCATGATCCGCAATTACAACTTTCCAAGGAACTGCAACGTCTTAACAAATCTTTAAACTTAACTAATACATCTCCTTTTTTTAATTCAACGGGTAAAGAATTCCAAATCATGGCACCTTGATACATAATAGACCTGAAACCATATTGCATAGTTTTGTAAACAGGCTTGGCTAGCTTAAGATTATCTTTCATATCATATGGCGTAATCTGCATCTAAGTGTAAGATAGTATGGTATTACTACGGTTCATCATAACTCTGATAAGTTTGTAGTCAGGTTAGCTAAGTAACATTAGGAACTCTCTATTGGTAATGACGTTAGCAAGGCATTGCATTTAGCCAGTATAGCCAGAGGATGTTGTGTTAGTTAGGCCTGGTGTTTGCTTAGTGTTGTGTATCAGCGGAAGGTTGGGTCCCAATCTAGGAGTCAGCCGGGGGCCAGTCCTGTGGCCTGTGTTAATCTCATTTGCAGCACATTGCAGCCTTGAAGAAAATGAAATCTGACATAGCAAGCCTTCTAGACAAAAGATCACCTGTTTCCATGGTAACTGATTAGTTTTTCTCGCTAACCTTGTTTTGACATACATTTAGCTTCTCCTTTTTCGCTGCTAACTCGATCAAGAGTCGGCCGAAAGGAAAAACTGGAGAATGTCGCGATAACCGAGAGTTTCACAGAAGTGTGAAGAATGCGTTCGATAGCTCACAAAGCCAACATCTAAATGCGACCATCGCATGCTACATTCGATTATTTCAGTAATAAGGTGTGCTTGAGTCGATATTAGGTTGATTTTCTGACTCCTAAAACAGGATAAGCACACTATAATCCCTTAATTGCTTTGGTATTGACAGTAGAGGGGAGTAATTACACTGGCACCTCTGTGACTTGGTGACGTCAGCTCAGAAAGTCAGCATACAGCTGATCACAAAAGTACCCCCAGTAGCTCTTTTCGCAACTGAGGTAACTAATTCTATGACTGCACCCTTCGAAGGGCAATTTAGGGTATTTCTTTAGTCTCTAGAAAGTATTACAGCAGATTTCGTAGACATGGAAACTAGAAAACAGAGGACGTCATGTGAATCCAGGACTCCCACTGGCTATGGCAGTCTCTCAGAAAATCCTGGATTCACATGACATCAGTTTGATTGTAAACCTAGAAAAAAAGCTTAGCTTAAAGCGATAAAAAGCTCCTAAACGAGGAGAAGGTTTTGTGATTTTAATGTTTCCATGGCTATATGGAGATCTAATCTTTTATATTATTCATTTGTGTTTCCTGAGCAATAAGAAGGATTGTTCATAATACGCAATATTTCATCATCATCATTTATAGGCCTGAATGGATGGTTTTGATCCCCGTACCCCATCTTGGCCATTTAGCAAACTATTTAATCTTGATTTATTATTGCAATATAATAAGTCTTTTTACTGGGCAACCATCTATAAAAGCACAACCGGCAACATACGTCTTGTAAAAACACAAGAAAGCTATCACAAAAGCAACTAGCAATGATGTCTTTCTTTCAGCACTTGGGCACAACCAATGAATGATAAGACAGGTCTCTTTCAGCCCCATGGACACCCATCTATCACCATGACTCCCATCTGTCTCACAATTTGCTCATCTATCTCAACAGTGACATGATTCCAAACACTTTGAGACAGATCAGGAACATTAGGAAATCTCATCAATGAATTAATGCGAGGAGGAATTTGGTCATAGTTATCTTATCTTAAAATGTTCAAGGTTTGAACATGTTGAATTTTATATTTCAGTGTGATCTCTATAATAGCTTGATCAGTATTAGCATGATTATGTTCCATGTAGTGGCAGGTAGCATCGTATAGCAGAAGTTGTCTAGCTTTGTCTAGATTCAATCTGACAGGCTGTTTTTAATGAAACTAACTGTAGTAAAGGCATGTTTACACTAAGTACATAATTTAATGGTCTTTGATAATGAAGTCTAGAAGTGAGTTTTTACTGAAGGTTTGTTGTAGTCATGTTCATCATAGTTGATCAAACATATTAAGTACAGTTAAGCATAGTCCCTGAAAGAAATCTGAGTCATTTATTTATGTTTTAAAAAATACACTTAGGATGGTAAAATATAATAAAAATGTATTGCCTATGAAATGAGTTATAATTTTCCAGATTCTATGGTGAAGTGTATATGATAGATTCATTTCCAAATAGTATCCAAATGTTTAATGTTTTCCAATAACACAACCTCCACAACTTCCATACACACACAATGATGTAAATATACTAAAACCAAAGTCATATACTGCCAGTGATACTTGTATTCGAAGGATACTTTGATAATCTTGCCTACTTACGCTATGTCACTTTAGTACAGTTTAAATCCGCATCAAATTCTGCAAATGGCCAAATATTGTTTTAGTGTAACCACACCAAGCTGGGTCTATATACCTTTTGTTCCTATCTACAACTGACTGTTTGTGCAAAGATATATTATGTGCTCAATCTATCAAGGGGCTCTATAGATACATCTCTCTCCACATCACTAAATCATATCTGTCTCCTGGCCATGCTATGTGGCTTTACTCCATAAATATGCACTTGTAGCATCACATACAATGGAGCTCGGAGGTCAATGACCTTATGCAGAGGTCGTTGACCCCTTAAGGTCCTTAATGCACCACACACTTAGCTCTAGGGCCCTTTACTCCCTCGGCCCTTGTGTACAAGTACAAAAAGCTGTTCTGCAGCCTGTGAGGTTTTTTGGTAAGACAGCAGGATATGTGCTTCATAATGGAAATACTAGCTTAGTAGGGTCTTCCACTAAGCTACTGGTCTGGAGCTTAGTTTATATGGCCAGCTGCCAGTGGTAAGCATAATGATGAGATTATAAGGCTGCTCGGAGTCCACCCTATATGTGTGGGGTATTTACTTGCCCCAGTATAGACACCCAATACATGACATTGCTAATTGAATGTTTCCATAGGAAAAACAAGAAATGATAAAATTTAGTGCAAGAATATAGTGCTTTTAGTAATTTTTGACCTTAAAACAAAGTTTAAATATGTCTAGACTGAGAGTCTCGACCGTATTACACATTTACCCCATGGGTGGGGTCTCTTCCTTGCCCCAACATAGACACTGAGTACAAGGCACCACCGAGGTAACATCTTTTGCGAACGACATCCAGCTGAGATGTAGCTCATGAGGAGTGCCCAGGCTGGGTGGGGTTCGAACCGGCCCAGCGCCTTATATAGCTTAGCTAGCCAGGACCTGAATCATATAGGACAGCACAACTTAAAATATCAATGTCACAAAATAGATAGGCATCTCACAGACAATAATCTATGGATATATGAAAAAGAATATGGAAGAAAAAAACAATGAAATATAAAAAGATAATACTGACATATAGAAGAAAACAGATGTATAAAGCTGTGGTGACTGCCCCCTGGCTCACAATGAAAGATGACAGCATGGTATTATGATTTATAGCTTTCTTTTTTGGACTCAGGCAATATGTCACGCTGTCGCAAATAGATATATACCATTATTGTGTCTGATATATCCATATTTCATGAGTTTTTTTTGTCTTTTTCGCTTTCGAAGACGTGACATTGTGCAATTCGTGACAGATGTGTCTGTTTTTTTTTATGCAGTGTGTTTTTCTACGACACTGTTGCTGTTTTCTATTTCTGTTAGACTTTTTTTTCCTTCTTCGATTTGATCTTTCTGTTTTACAGTTAAATTCCAAAGCGATACACCTCTTTGAAAATGTCACCGTGCATTTTAGATGATTTTATTGAACTCAATTCTGGGTGATAGTTTCTGCTTTGTTTTTGATATTTTACAAATATGTATAGTCATAGGAGATGATATTAAAATTATTTTGATTCGAGTATGTATGTACATTATGTTAATGAGAGTCCTAAAGGACAAATCTGGAGTGGTGGACTTACTTTCAAGGGCAAGCATATTACCATATTGTTTGTCCTTCTTGAATTTACTTTATCATTTTTCTTGTTCACTATATTCTCTAGATCTCTCTCTCTCTCTCTCTCTCTCTCTCTCTCTCTCTCTCTCTCTCTCTCTCTCTCTCTCTCTCTCTCTCTCTCTCTCTCTCTCTCTCTCTCTCTCTCTCTCTTCTATTTATCTTAGTCAAATAAACCCAAAAAACTCTTGACCAAAATATGAGATGTTAAAGCAATATATAACAACGCTATCTTATTCAGTAAGCCCTCGTGGTGCCTTATCCTTACTCCGTGCCTGGAGAGCTGATGACGTGATGTGTCAGACGCACGTGCTCACCTCGTGGACAAAAGATCAGACAAGGGCGCCCTCTTGCTCATTACCCTGACACTAATTACCCCAGGGGGCAAAGATGAGAGCCCCCTGTCGGAAAAGTCTCTTCATTATCAAAAGAGCACAAAGGTCAGGTGGTTTTCTTTGACAAATGGTCTCCAGATGAAAGTAGTTAGGAAGAGTAATCTTGCAAAGATTATAAAAAAAATTAGGCTGAGATGTACATCACTGTACAATATGATCTTATAATAAGATTTATGAGTTGTGCGTTGGTTTAACTGTTTTTGAAACTAATAGAACAAAATATAAGGAAAAGTGTTTCTCTACAATTTTTTCATGACTTTCCATGATTTTAATGAGTTGCTAAGAAACTGACTTTATCATGTTTATGAATACTACCTGGCTAAATCGAATAAACCGAAGCGGAAGTAAATTCTCATGTAGCCATTTTCCAATTCTCATGTAGCCATTTTCCGAACAAGGAACCTGATTGCAACCATCGTAAAGCCCCCTACATATCCATTTTCACTTCTCCGTAAGCTCTCTTTTGCATCATGTATTATTATATGCCCGAAAAGAACCGAGAAATTACAATGTTTTTTTTCTTTATATCGGCGAAAATGTGTGGCCAGTCTGTGGAGCACACTTAGAAAAAGCCAGTCACGTAGAGGTAACGTTGTTACAACCAAAAACAAAACCTTGGACAGACCTGGGCAGAATGAAGCGCCCCTGATGACTCCTGCACGGCATATCCAGATGTATTTTACAAAAAAAAGTGCAAAAAGATACTTAGAGATGGAAAGTTTCAGGGGGAATAGAACGTGCTTCGCATTATATTCGGTTCTATTATATTCTAAAGCAAACACAGTTACAAAGTGACACAATTATAATTTGAAAGATAAAACAACTATTTGTTTAATGATTTTGTAACATCTACTCTAATTTATTTTATTATAAGGAAATGCGTATTGGAGAAAAAATCCAAAATGTAAAAATGTAGAACACAGAGATAAGAAACTATATCTTAAGGGTAGGTTTTAACATTTAACAAGTTAAAATTTGATATTTATTTCCAAAACGTCTGTTCATTTGCACCATTCATGAACAATCTTTTCTGATAGACAGACATTTTAAATCCTCCTATAAATTTGTTTAAATACTACATATACAACCTTACAACAACTGTATGTTCCTATACTAACTCACATATAATCACCATATCATAGGAACACATATCAAAGGTAAATCATTATGCCTGTTATCTGTATATTTATCAATCACCCAAAGCACACTTGAGTGCCTGTTATCCCCTTTGTAACAATGCTTTAATATGATCCATATTCAAGATCAAACTCTGAAGCCACATCAGACTCACATGAACAGCTCTTTAATGGTTGCTTCATGTAAAGCTAATAGTGTATTGATCTCATCTTTGTACAAAGTCTGGCAAAAAACATCTCCTATACATCAGAGAATTCTGGCTATAGATATCATAGTATGTTGTCAATGTGCAAGGCGTTGTAATACATCATACAGCTGTATATGCCATAAAAGATTAATTCTGTAAGTTGCCTTCAATCACTTAATGTGCTTATATTGTGTGCATGATGTTTTAACAATGGTTATATAATGTTTACATAGTTTTTGGAATATATTGGAAAGAAACTTGCTATGTAAAGTATTTTGTTTTCAGTTGGTAACTTAGTTATTTTTATTTATTTTTTCAAAACAGTCTTTTTTCTTTTGGCTTTTATAATTTTCCAGTTAATCGCATATTTGCGTTTCTTTTTTTCTCATTTCATTTCTCTTGTCCAAATTTTCCAGTTCTCACATTGAACTCTGAAAAAATCATGTTCCGAAACTGATTAGACAGCTGTTCTCCTCTCCTCTCCTCTCCTCTCCTCTCCTCTCCTCTCCTCTCCTCTCCTCTCCTCTCCTCTCCTCTCCTCTCCTCTCCTCTCCTCTCCTCTCCTCTCCTCTCCTCTCCTCAGCTCTCCTCTCCTCAGCTCTCCTCTCCTCTCCTCTCCTCTCTCCTCTCTGCCCTCCTCTGCAGGAGTTAAGGCACGTGCTGGTGGACAATGGCTATTGTACGTCACTTGCAAAGTTGCAACATTGTACTCCACTGGAAGGGCTATGTCTTAGGTAACTTGCTGAAAAAAAGTGGTTTGCCTAATAAGATACTAATAGGACCTATATTTATTATGTTTCAGCTGGTTAAAATAACTCTTAAAGATTTAGTCGGCCCCAAAATTTATTAAATTTTCTGATAAAGAGTGAAAAAAGAAACAAGAAAGCAATGCAGATCAATACACATCGATGAAGTTTTAACAAGTGACGAAAAAAGTCAAACTGATCTTTTTTTTTTATTTCATTTCAATGTTCAATGTTGTGGCACTTGGAATGTGGCAAATGTAGTGAAATTTAATGTATTGTTTTATATATTTATTGTAGTACAGACTCTGACAACACTTTACAGACAGTTCTAGCGTTAATATAATCATTCTCATTTTTGAAATATTTTTAAATAGCTGTGATCATTGTGAATGTGAAAATCAATCATGGATTATGCATTTATGTATCATTCCACTGAACAACAAGCCTAAGAGCATTTGGGCAACTCATGCCAAATCTAGGCTCTTTTACCCCTCACGTAGGGCTTCATCTTTCACCCTTTTATCGCGTGACATTAAGAATAGCATCAAATGATTCTGAAGGAAATATGCACTCAATAAAAAGGACATATAAAAAAAACGGAGCATACCAGATTTCATTGGCATTCAGCTGCAGAGCTGCAGACAACATGAAAGTAGCTATAACATCATTTTGATGTCTTTGTATATGTGTTATGATCAGGTGTGACGTATTACAGTCATGTATAACAATCAGGGCCACAATAGGTAGTATTTATGACGTGGCATTTCATAACAATAGCTGAGTATAACAATGCATGTGTAGGGTCTTTTGAAAGATGAGTGCAAAAGATAGTTTAGTGGGGTTTGTTATTCTGGCTTTAGTTGTAGGCATGACATACTTTGTCATAGTTAATGTTTCTGACCTGGACTGTATACGCATACACAGACTTATAGTGTGGTCATGTTTTCTACAGTTACAAGTGTTTAGTGTTTGCTATAACCCTGTCACTTAAAAATGTGACCGCAACCAATGAAAAATATAATGCAAAAAGCACAAATGGTAGTTTTAATGTGAATTAAACTATAATAGTACTCTGTTGTTCTTACTTAACATAACATGAAAATTGAATTATAGATGTTTAATGTTATTAGTCATATTTTATTCATACTATGCTGGAATTTACCCAAAATGGACAGAAGTATTGAAAGTTCACCAAATTCCCCAATCGATAATTTCTAAACTTTAAATAAGTTAATATCCCTGAAGAACACAATATGTTATTCACTTTCACCTTTAAGTAGTTAAGTTCTTAGTGGTTTCCTATGCTAACGGCAGGTATTATGCAGTGTTTTAGACACTATATGCATAAGGGTTTCCACAAGGTGCATTTCTATCTCCCTTTTTTTTCCACGTCCGAATCTTCATTGTCTCTGCTTTACTCTACCACTGCATTTTTATAGCCATCCTCGTATGTAGATTTATGCAAAGTAGCTGCCACAATTAATACACAGATCATTGGCTGGTGCTTTCTGAGTGAGATATAATCTTCTGGGAGATATTCACTGTAGAAGACAGAGTAGGGGCTTGTTGTCTTTGCTCTATTTGCAATTGAAAGTAGTCGCCAGGCTAAAGAGTGATGGGGCTGGTTTTTTTAGCACTGTTTATCCCACTTTGTCTCTGAAGCATTTCTGCAAGACACCCTGCCAGTTAACTGACAGTTATGGCGTCTTGTGTGATTATTGTATTAAGGTATTAGGTCTGTCTCAAACTGCATTGCATCACTGAAGAGAATTTGCATCTGCGGTTATCCTAATAATGGTATTGGGGTTTTCGGACGTTTTGGGTTGTCAGTTCCAGATCCATAGGAGGTGAGAGTAGTGGATGGAGGGAAGACAGTTTATTCCCCCAATTGCAGCCATATCACCTGAAATAGCGGGTGGTACGGGCCGGGTGATCTGATTTTCATATCACACTGAATGAAGTTCAGGCATTGCCCAAATAAGGAAGCTCATGACGTTGCTATGTCCAAATACGGAAGAAACGCGTAAGGCCGAACAACCGCCCGTGCTACTACAGTTTGTCTGATAGATTGATTACAATCCTAAATTCTAATAGTTATAAATTTATCTATATAAAAAAAGTTAAAATTTTGAAAATCGGACAAGAATTGACTGAGTTATGCATAAAATAATCCACGAGTCGAAGACGTTCATGACGCTGTGGACGCTGTTGACGCTGCATTCAAGTCTTGTTTCCACAGCCTGGCTTTGTTTAAAGTTATATTCAATAACTGCGTCAATTTTCATCAGATTTTAATTTAATGCTCCAAGCGGCTGCAATTAATTGGGGAATAAAGGGGGAAAACCACACTCGTTCATTAAATACCAATTTTGAATTGATGTACGGTGCAGTGTATTTTTATGTTCTTATTTATTATTGCCAGTTATGCCCATGTGCAGGGTTACACATTCAATTCACTGCATGTAATTTATTGTCATGGAATGGTGAAGCTAGTTTCAACAAGAATCAATTCATTACATTACATTAAAGTTCCTATGTCTCTAGATTTAGCAGAGGCAAATAATTATATAATTGCACCTTCTTGTCTCATGATATTTTTTGCCATTACATGCACGTACAATAAATAATATAAATATTAGTTTTTCATGCCATCAAAAACTCAATATGTAAACAAACCCAGTGAAGACGTCACAATACTCAACAATGGGTGATGATGTCATCTTCATTGTTTTTCCAATGTTTTGATCTGGATTTTCTCTCCATGTATAATTTAATTTTTAGTAATTAATGTCTGATAAAATTATTAGTTCACACAAATTTAGTGTGCCTCGATTGATTAAGGTTATTTCCAACTATTTGATAGAGTCTTAGAAAATTGCAAATTCGACAGACAGTGCAGCTTTAAGTTTATTTGCAGACAAAAATTACAATACAAATACATGGTATCTTCTATATCAGACCAACACATAGTACACTGTATCATCCACTGTCTTCCCTCTATCCAACACTCACAACCAGTTACTTCAGTCATCGTCATGACAACATCCATATTTTGCCTCGTACATCTCTCTTTGTGATGATGTAATCTGCTAGGTCATTGACCTCAGAAGCTACTTAACAGCCAGAATATGTTAATAGGCCTTAAAGTATTTGGATGAGCTGCGCTTGATGGACTTTTATGTAATACAGTGATGATGATGGAATGACAGAATTAGGGTAGGAGACAAGGCCAGGGGTATATTAAGATCTTTCTGATGTTTTCATTTGCTTTGGGATGAGTGTAAAATTAGCGGATGATTGATGACGAGAAGTGTTGATGAAGGAAACAGAAACAAGTCCAAAGAAAAGTTTAGGTGGGTAGATAGATAGCTGAGCTAGCCAGACTAACGGAGGAATTCATATTCTATTACTTTTGGCTAGTTTCGAACTTTGTTGTACAGTCGTTTAGACCTTACCATTAAGAGGGCCGGACCATTAGGGCAACATTTACTGCTGAGAAGGTCTTAATTACTGTTGTGAGCTTAATTACACAGATGATATAGCTGGATCCAAATGCCGTGGTAAAGCGGTTGTCAAGTGGCTGTAATACTTGGCCAAATGTGCCATGTGCATTTTCCATGAGAAAGTTAAACGCATGGAAAACCCATGGTTTTATAATGAGGCAAAAACCATGCGTTTTCCATGCAGTTATCCAACGCATGGAAAATGCACGTGGCACATTTGGCCATGTAGTATAATGACCTTAATAATGAGATGGTCTTTCCTGTAAGGAACATATAACAGCATCTTTGATGTAAAACTAACTGGTTTCAATTGTGAGGTTGTCTTATTATTAGTGAGACATTACAGACTTCTTGAGGTAATCTTGAGGTAAATTACATCTTGAGGAAATAGGTCAATTTTCAGTGGCCTCAGTAGTGAGGTTCTTTAAATAGATCCTACTACATATGATATTGAAGTTACTACTACAACTTAACTTCAACCATAAGTAAGAGCTAGATTATAACCACTATCGCCAAGGCTAATAAAACCCCTCTGCCCCCTGCCCCTCTTCGTAAACTACAAATTTCAACCCACCCTCTTTATAGTCCCAAACTAAGGTCACACATGTACAGTAAATCCATCTTCTTTTGAACCACACAAAGACTCCCTCTAGCTACATCTGTTCCTGGCACTGGCTGTTGATTTGCTAATCTCTGAGAACTTGCCTGGCTTACTGGGGTTCTCCAGAGACTTGAGGTCTTAACATTGCAGCGTTTGAAGCAGGAAATCCGGCGACAGAACTCCTAGTTTGTCCTGCTCTACCCCCACATCAACAAAAGGAAGTTGACATAGCCTCTCTTCCTCTACTCTCCTTTATTTCTTTCTTTTTCCTGCTCCAACTAATCTCAGAACAAGTTGTTTGCATCCCCAAAGGAAATCCAGTACTGGTGGAGAATTCGGCTGTGCAAGATGCTGCGAGTTGTGTCAGGGTATTATTGGGTAGAGTTAGTTAATATGGAGGGGTTAATGTGCTTATCATAGCATACACTTACGCTTAGAATTAGTACACGTACCCTCTGGGGTATATACTGTCAGTGCACCCCTCTGAAATACCAATGTCCTATAGAGTTGTAGTTAATTTTCTTGAACTAAAAGTGTGATATCATCACCCAGCCTTGATTTATTAGCTTGAAAATTTCACATGATTTCGATTAAATTGTGTATATTATGTTAACGACAGCCATAAAAAGAAATTATTTTTGATGTGCCAAATTTAGGGTGGTGTACTTACTTTCGAGAGCTACTGTAGTATCTCAGGGTTCTACGTTCAGTCTGTGAGGCATTCGTTGTTTATAGAGTTAGAATGCAATTCCTTTACAGAAAATGATCTTCTGCACAATTTTTGCTATATGGTAAATGAAAGATATTTGTCTCATCGTTCACCCCAGGTTAGTTATCAATAAGATATCAAACATTACATCTAATGACAGAAACAATGCCTTACATATGTGATGTGACTTTGTCCTACATGTACAATCTACCCCCCCCCCCATCCATCTTCATCACCAAAGATGCAATTCTACCCCCCCCCCTCCATTTTCATCACAAAAGAAGCCATTCTATTGGATATTTAACTTAAGCCATCAGAGACCTTGCACCCGGTCCCTACTACCCTCACATTCCACCCCCCCCCCCTTCTGCACAACCCACCCCCCTAGAGCTTTAGTGCTCCTGAAAGACCTGATCCCTCTCACACACACCTTAAGTTTGTGCAGCCTGCTCTCTCAACACTCTCCCCTCCTCACCAAGCTACAATCCATTCTGTTTCTTTCCTGCAAAGCTCTTTTGTAAATAACTCCCTCCTCCAACTAGTCAGCTACAATCTTGTGAGAGACGAGAGAAGGAGGGAAAACAAAAACTAGCTGCTGATCTATGTTGTTCTTGTGGCTTGACAAAAGTCTCTCTTCTGTATCCCAGGGGATGGTAGAGACAGAGCTCTAGGAAAATGTGGGAGACGAAAAGGGATGGAAATGAAGTAGATTATAGGAACAAAGTTGCAATAGTGATTGTCATATTGCTCAAGCATTAGCATAATTATTGTAGTATTAAGGTTAGTATGGTGCTAATCAGGGCGAGGCCCTAGCTCAGAGGTAGCGCTCTGGGCTTCCAACCGCGGGTTCCGGGTTCAATTCCCGGTCGAGCCTAAATTGGATGGCTGTTTCATCCTTCATCTCATTACCATGGTCTCTGCCTGTCCTAATTAGCCCAACTGGTGCAGAAATACAGGACGTAAAGCCGTAATCACCCAACCCACCAGTATGGTGCTAATTAAGCATCAATGTTTTGTATTGTATCATATTGTGTGGTCTTAATGCTTCTGGTCTGAAGCTTAGTCAGCTCATGTGACCTGCTGTCAGAGCTAGGCAGAAGTAATGTCTGATAAACCTTGGAGTCCACACCATGTTGTTCATCTGAAATTGACCAAGGCCTTAACCATTAGACCACTCAGCTGCTCTCAGCTAAAAAAAGAAACTGCTCTCAGCTGCTCGTTCTGGTCATGTTGATTTGTAGAGCTTGGTACACACTGTGTGTCGTCACCTATAAGCCAAGGGACCTAATTATGGACATTCTTTGCTCGTTTACCTAGTTAAGCAAAATTATTGGTTAAACTATGTAGCTGATAGGTTGAGTATTGATTTAAGAACTCTTCTCTTAAAAATACAAGAGAAATGGAATCATCTATTTTGAGTTTAGGCAATTTATTAAATTACCTGCTTGTCATAACAAGAATTACACTCAGCACATGAATATCTAATTATTCTGTAATTTGTTGTTAGACCTTTATTACCATAAGCCAGCCTATAAGCGATAAGAGAAATTGATAAATTTACTTTAGATGAGTAAACAAGCAAAACATGTACATAGTTATTAACTAAACGCCACCATTCATGAGGTCAGAATGTAATATGGTTTGAGAGGTTCAGATAGGTAACGGGATTCGTCTTATATCAGTTAAGCCCTACCATAAGGTTTCTTTAAGTTATTAAAGATAATGTTGTTACATTGGAAGCCCCTGTAAGTATAGTTTTAATTAAAAGTTTAATGATTTAATCAGATGAATCACGGAAGAAAAATCAGCAGGATAATTATTATGTTCATTTGATGAATATAAATTGTAATTATACTCCACTTAGACTGTTTTCCTATTGTTCTACGCAGGCAATAACCAACGAAAATGTTAGTTAACTCCCTCCTGAGTGCAAACTGAACTTGTCTTGCATAAGAATGACAGTCAAAACAAACAAACAATCAAACAAATTAGTAAATAATACTAAATAATTAAATATGCCTAATGGAGTATAAGTTAGTTATATCCCTCATAGTCGGGAGTTCACTAACATTTTTGTTGGTTATATCCTGACGCCGAAGGCAGAGGGATATAAGCAACAAAAATGTTAGTTAATTACTTAATTCAGAATGAGACAATTTAAGTGATTAGGTGTAGACGATATGTACACAATGAGTGCCTTGCACTGAACTGCTGTTGGTGCTATAGCTGTTGTTGATAACAGGTGGCAGCACTGAGCAGTGTCTCCACCAGAGGTCTCACGCGGTGCCAGGCATCGCAGCGGCTGAGGCAGAGCATTATGCATTAGCCATGGAGTACCTGGGTGAAGGCAGTAGTCAGTGCGTGCAGGAGCAGCAAGAATTGGCACTATACTCTGAATCAGTCAGGCGAGGAGTGAATATTTAATGAGGTCATGCATGGGTGATTAACTGCTGGAGCGTGACGGCTGCAGCAGTGGCAGCAGCAGCAGCTATAAGCTGCTGGATCGAATGATGGGGAGTTTGGATGATCAAGCTCATGTGGCAGCAGCAGTAGCTGTAACACCCAACCATCCCATAGGCTGGACCGAGTCAGGATCACTGCAGCCTCCAGTACCTCAGTCATCATCAATTGCTAGTTGTTGTCATCACTGCTCAACTCATCACCTGCATCAGCAACATATTCAGGATACTTTTTCAGATAATACAACAGAGTCTGCAGCAGCTGTACATAGTTGTCATAGCTTTTACTCATCACTTACACTGATTGATTGTGGTGTGACACAGGGTTCAGTGATTTCAGCAGCTGGATTTACCATATACTTGAAGTCATGATCACTGGATACTAGTGGGGTAGTTAGAGTTCAACAACAACCGCATTATATGACCATGTGTAACACTATGGGCAAAGGGCATGTTGGCAGGCTGCCGTTACTTCAATACATCAAATCAAAATCTCACTGTTTTATATGTCATATTAGGGGGTTCAACGTACCTCATATTTTAACGATAGCCATGGGGTTGATGTTGATGTTTACTTGTACGAATGGCTGTTATGTCTACCCCCCAGATGTAAAGGACCCGTGCAAGGAAAAGGATTGTTCATTCGGAGCCCAATGTGTGCCTTCAATTGATGGTCTGACAGCCAGGTGTCAATGTCCCCAAAGGTGTGATAGCTACGGGGACAGTGTTGGGAGTAAGGCTGTTTGTGGGACTGATGGCCATGATTACGCAACACAGTGTGAGATGAGGAAAACTGCTTGTAGTGAGATGAAGGACATCGGAGTCAAGTACTTCGGCAAGTGTGGTGAGTACCTTTTTTATTACTTTATCATAACTTTTTCTTTATCATTTTACCATTACATGGCCAAATGTGCTACGTGCGTTTTCCATGTGTTTGGATAAACGCATGGTTTTCAACTCATTTTAATTAGGCAAAAACCATGCGTTTTCCATGGGTTTATCCTTCTCATGGAAAACGCATGTGGCACATTTGGCCATGTACCTGAAGTTACTTCGCTATGTTACCATTTTGCCATGTTTGAAAGTATTACTGATGTTGAACGAAGTTAAGAGTGCAAAAGTATTGGATTCCATGAAGTTACAACTGGCAACGAAGTCTAACTTCTGACAAAAAGTATCCGATTATCTTACCATATTTACTGTCTTAAACAGCATAAATGGAGTTCCGCAAAGTTGTGCAAAAGTTTTTGAAAGAACTTTGTCAAACATTCCTTCAAGTAGCTAAGTCAAGATTAAGGTTTGGAAATGAGAAACTCGACAGTTGAATGACAGGTACCAAAATCTAGTTTCGTGCAGGGCCCTAGTGCGCACAAACTTCACTACTTCTAAAATGTTGCCATGTCCAAGTCTGGAAGATAATACCAACAAGATTTAGGCATTTATATACACCTTATTTCAGCTACTTCTTTAGAAAAAATGAATGTTGTGTGTAAAATAACTAAACAAAAACGGTTCAAACATTCATTCGATAATTTAAAAGCGGTGTTTTCTTGAATAGACTTTGCTTCAATTGGACATAAAATAGCGTTTCTTTAACTTTTTATGGCTTCTTTTAAGAAGGATATCAACTTAATTGCCAGTTGTTACTTCAAGAAACAAACCATTAAGTAAGGCAAAAAAAGTTATCCAGTACTTTTGCACAGAATTGTACTCAACCAGAGTATCTTAAACTTGTTGAACTTATTATTCCTTTGATACTGGAGCCAGCTGGGACCACAACATTTAAACTGTTTTCTAAATTCATCATCAAAGAGTAATTCCACAAAGAGTTTAAAAACATCAAAAGTTGCAAACTAGCCTGGAGTGGGATGGCACTTCGTGACGCTAATCTATTTAAATAACGTCGAGATTCTACAAAGGAAATCACGTTTCAGTAAAATTTTAATGAAATCTAAACTGCATTCTCAAATTTCTTTGGATTTCGATGCAGGTGAATTAACCTTTTGTTGTTGTAAGGTAATCTAAATTATGCTTTGTATAGAATTTCTCTTCTTTTTTTTTTTTTGACTGTTAAAAGCACTATTGGTTTTACAATATGTGGTTGTAAAATATTGACATGGCATCTTATATTTATGCTACAAAGGGCATAAGTTGCTTTCAATGAAATTGTTGAGACATAGTTACTGAGACCATTAGTATACATGAATACAGTTGCTCTCAAGAGTACGTACATCTTAATTTTTTCTAAACTACATGTAAACTAATTATGATAATTTATACAGTGTTTCAAAGGTTATTGTCATGTATAATATGTGGATGAGAGCCTTTAAGGGAAATTTACAAGAGATATTTGATATCTGGGGTGATGTACATACTTTGGGAAGCAACTGTAATGTAATTATAACCTATCTTATATTACCACCAAAAATCAAACTACTGCTGAAAATACCAATACAGTTCAGGAAAATCAACTAAAACTGAGATGATATTTCCACAGTATTGTACAGCTGAGCAATCGTACCTTTTGCTAATAGCCAATTATGGAATATTTTGGTGTATCCTGACATACATAGAGGGCAGAAATACCTTTTAAATTACCTTCTAATCTGTTTACCAAAGAGTGTTACCATCGCTCCACTTGTTATGTGCTGACTCTGAGCTGTGTAGCACCAACACTGTAAAGACAACTTGAGAGGTGTCTGTATTGATCAGGTTTGCAAGACTAACAGCTCATTGATTGAGCCCTCTGTTAAATATGATAAGCATTGATTCTGTGGTGAGAAACTCCTTTCTGCTCACTGGGAGCTCCTTGGTGGCTCCTTGAAGACTCTCTGATGACTTTGATGCAAGAAAAGCTGCAAAAACAGCAACCTGAGACCTTAAGTTAGCGATTTTCACCCAGGCCTTGATTGCGAAGAAGTGTAAAGTTTTCAGAGGTTTTTGAGTGCACCAAAGATATTCTAGGGAGCTTACCATTAAGCTGGTGTTGCACCACCGAAGGAATAGTACAACTAGCCATTGGGGTAAAGTTAAAGTGGTTTCACACATTGGATCTTCTTATTGGCGGTCTAGTGGTAAGACGCTCACCTGTTCCTCTGAATGACACGGGTTCCATCCCTGTCCCCGGCACCTTTCATGAGCATCGACCTAGCTGGATGTCGTTCGGTGAGACGATAAATTGGTGGTCCCTTGTATTCTGCTTCTATGCTGAGGCAAGTAAAAGATCAAACCCATGGGGTAAATGTGTAACGTGGGAGGACTCCTCCTCTCCCTCGCCTCATTGATCAACCCTCGATAGCGGCAAGAACTTGCCTCAGAAGGCTGCACTTTCCTTATCTATCTATCTATCTATCATCTATCTATCTTGAATGTGTGTGCAATTAGTACATGATATTATATACTTTAAATTTTTAAGTAGTAACTTGGCATAGAAATTAATAGCTTCTTGACAATTTATTCTCAAAATTCGTGAAATTTCACTATTACTGATAAAATAGAAACATGGCTTTTCGTTATTTATTTTTGAATGTGTAATTAGAAAACAATGAGAAAATAATGATCAAATACAACATATTTATTTATTTAGTAAGTGTTTGATATTGATGAAGAAAGCTATGTTCATTGTGTGCATACAATCAGTGATGCAGGATTCGCCAAATGCCTTGTATAACATCATTATAATGTAAATATAGCTCATGAACTCGCTGCATTTGAGTACTTCTAGGAAAAATAACAACAAATATAGACTTTTTTTGTGAAAATTATTGTTTTCTTTTTCTGTTTATTTGCTTTTATTGATCGGGACAGTAGTCTTTGTTGTCACAACCAAAACAAGGAAATACAAGTAGAAATGGAAGTTATCATCAATACATTCATTACGGAGTTCTATGAAATGAAACATAAACACAAAAAATGTAAAGGCTCTGGCAAGATGATGAGCAGCAGCTTTTGTGCAAGTATAGTATGTCTAGTGCATGTGGAGTCCATAAGTGGTTTCTCAATATTGTCCCTGCCAAGTAATTTAGTTTGCGTGTGGCCACAGAATACAGGTAAAATCGTCTGTGATATGTAGATTCCATGAGCTTGGTTCTACCTTTGTGAAGCCCAAATATGTTATGATGTACTGAACTGGTGATAAAAATATTTATAAAGGTGAGCATATGCGGAACAATGGATCTAAAAGAAACATGGGTTGAAATGTGGCATAAATTACTGAATATTTCATTATCTGTTGAGTTCAAAGCAGACTTTACACAGATTGTGAGGTTATTCCAAAGTAGGAAATGAATGAACATTTTTTGAAAAAGATAATAATTTCTTTGACCAAGTCTGGAGTTCCACATGAACTTGTTTTTGGATGAATGAAATTATCTAATTAAATTGATTTATTTGAAATCTTGAAATTATTTTTATAAGAAAATGCTATCAAGCAGTAGTGGGGCTTCATTATCTTGCAGAGAAGCCGTGTTAATTGGATCTCTGATCTTGTGGTAATCCCATTATCAGTTGTGTTAAATCTCCAGAAAATTCTGTTCTAACACGAATTAATGGTTACTTTAATGCCATAGCCTTATACTCATTGTAAGTTCTGATTAGGTTCTTGGCCAGTATTTCATTTGATGCTACCAGAAACCTTGTGTACATCCATTTGCATTGCATCATTGCATTGATCTCATAATGTAGTCAGTGTAATAGAGGGTTGCTGGGTCTACTCTCCTGTTCTGCTGTGCTGGAGCCTTTAAAAGGGATTCTCCACCACAGCATGTAATATTGATGAGGATAAAAAATCCCGGCTGCTACAGCAGCTGAGCTCCAAGCAGCATCCTTCCTATCATAAATTGACCAGGCATTACTGCTGCATATGCGTCATATAAAATAGATTACATGCATTAATGCTTTGGTGGGCCCCGTAATTGCTGACTGTAGCCCGTGCTTTAAGCAGCTGTTGTGGAATATCTCTAAGCTGTTTTAGAGGGTCTGCAGCTGTTGTGGAAGATCTCCAAGCTGTTTTAGAGGGTCTGCAGCTGTTGTGAAAGATCTCCAAGCTGTTTTAGAGGGTCTGCAGCTGTTGTGGAAGATCTCCAAGCTGTTTTGGAGGGTATGCAGCTGTTGTGGAAGATCTCCAAGCTGTTTTGGAGGGTATGCAGCTGTTGTGGAAGATCTCCAAGCTGTTTTGGAGGGTATGCAGCTGTTGTGGAAGATCTCCAAGCTGTTTTAGAGGGTCTGCAGCTGTTGTGGAAGATCTCCAAGCTGTTTTGGAGGGTATGCAGCTGTTGTGGAAGATCTCCAAGCTGTTTTGGAGGGTATGCAGCTGTTGTGGAAGATCTCCAAGCTGTTTTAGAGGGTCTGCAGCTGTTGTGGAAGATCTCCAAGCTGTTTTGGAGGGTATGCAGCTGTTGTGGAAGATCTCCAAGCTGTTTTGGAGGGTATGCAGCTGTTGTGGAAGATCTCCAAGCTGTTTTGGGGGGTCTGCAGCTGTTGTGGAAGATCTCCAAGCTGTTTTAGAGGGTCTGCAGCTGTTGTGGAAGATCTCCAAGCTGTTTTGGAGGGTATGCAGCTGTTGTGGAAGATCTCCAAGCTGTTTTGGAGGGTATGCAGCTGTTGTGGAAGATCTCCAAGCTGTTTTGGAGGGTATGCAGCTGTTGTGGAAGATCTCCAAGCTGTTTTGGAGGGTATGCAGCTGTTGTGGAAGATCTCCAAGCTGTTTTGGGGGGTATGCAGCTGTTGTGGACGATCTCCAAGCTGTTTTGGGGGGTCTGAAGCTGTTGTGGAAGATCTCCAAGCTGTTTTGGAGGGTATGCAGCTGTTGTGGAAGATCTCCAAGCTGTTTTGGAGGGTATGCAGCTGTTGTGGAAGATCTCCAAGCTGTTTTGGAGGGTATGCAGCTGTTGTGGAAGATCTCCAAGCTGTTTTGGGGGATATGCAGCTGTTGTGGAAGATCTCCAAGCTGTTTTGGGGGGTCTGAAGCTGTTGTGGAAGATCTCCAAGCTGTTTTGGGGGGTATGCAGCTGTTGTGGAAGATCTCCAAGCTGTTTTGGGGGGTCTGAAGCTGTTGTGGAAGATCTCCAAGCTGTTTTGGAGGGTATGCAGCTGTTGTGGAAGATCTCCAAGCTGTTTTGGAGGGTATGCAGCTGTTGTGGAAGATCTCCAAGCTGTTTTGGAGGGTATGCAGCTGTTGTGGAAGATCTCCAAGCTGTTTTGGGGGGTATGCAGCTGTTGTGGAAGATCTCCAAGCTGTTTTGGAGGGTATGCAGCTGTTGTGGAAGATCTCCAAGCTGTTTTAGAGGGTCTGCAGCTGTTGTGGAAGATCTCCAAGCTGTTTTGGAGGGTCTGCAGCTGTTGTGGCAGATATCTAGCTGAACATTCTAGATGTTTTAGAAGAAAGAACCAGTTGCTACGAAGGATCTCCAGCTGTTGTAGAGGCTCTAGCTATGATGCATGGAAGATCATCAGCTGTTGTGGTAGATATTTTGCTGTTGTGGATCTTAAGCTGCTGGAAAAATATCTAGCTGTTGAATGCAACTGCCGGGTTGTTGGTGTTTTGCCTGCAGTCAGCTGTAAGGGTGGGAGTCGTACACTGAACATTGCTATTAGAATCAAGCTAATATTAGAAACATCATTATTACCATATAACTGAAACAATTCTTCGCCTGTTGGTATGGACAACAATATAAAATGTTTTAAAGAATTTATTGTTTTCATTAATTCTATTATAATACACTATATTAACTCCAGCAGGCGTAAAAAGAGGGTAGAGGCAGTTAATATTGCAATGTTTGGCCTATAAAAGCACCTGGTACAAAATTTATTATTCTTAAATCATATGAATGGTCTTGATTATTGGTGATGTGGCTGGTGGGTGGATTAGGGTTTTACGTCCTGTATTTCTGCACCTGATGGGCTAATTAGGACAGGCAGGGACCATGGCAATGAGATGAAGGATGAAACAGCATCCAACTTGGGCTCCACCGGGAACTGAACCCGGGACTCAGTGGTTGGAAGCCTAGTGCCCTACCACTGAGCGAGGCCCCCACCCCAAAGATTATTGATGAAGTTGTCTTGATAGTGAGGTAGCCTTAAGGTTGGATTGCATTGCATTGCCCATTATTTCAGTGGAAGCTATAAATTAACTCCTATCTTTTGTTGATAACCATGTAATTATAAATTTTATCACATGTACAGTTGTTGCTGTCTCAAAACAGCATTCACTGTCATGTCTTTTGTATACAATAAACGCAGGAGTGTAAGAGATTGGGTGATGTATACAGTGTCGTTAAAACGGGTCAGTAAACGTATGAGGCATGCTACAACTTTCACCATTTTTATGTTCACCGTTAGAACGCCTGAGTGGGCTGGCACAACTGCTGCATTCACCCTTTTCCAAGCAACCACCATGAGCTCCCAGAATCCCTTGAGAGTAACAGGAAGTAGCTAATCGCCCCCTAGTGGCCGCTCTCAGCGCCCCCTTGTGTTAGATTACGTCGTAGGGGTGTTGGGGTAGAGGTGTGAATGCCATTACGCTGTTTTAACCCTCCAGAACTGGGTATAAGACGATATTTAACTGTGTCTGGTGTTGTTGCTCTACATTCTTTGGGCCACAAACAACAGGTGTGCTGCTGAGATGGTCTGTAATTGTCCACTGGCCTATGCCTAAACACCCGAATATATGCTTTAAATTGGTTTATTTTAGTATAGCAGTTTACTTTTGAGTGTTTTATGCAATGACCCACCAGCCTGTTTGAGGTATTTATTTACATGGCCAATTGTGTCAAGTGCGTTTTCCATGCGTTTGGATAAACGCATGGAAAACGCATGGTTTTTTTCCTCATTATAATTAGCTGTGAACCATGCGTTTTCTATGCGTTTATCCTTCTAATGGAAAACGCACGTAGAACATTTGGCCATGTAGGTATCAAACAAGTAGTTTTAATTATAATCTTTAAAATTATCTTCAAGCATCGGTTACAGTATTTTCTTTGTAAATGAGCAGCGCTTTTATTTTATTTAATATATTTTAGATTAGCATGTAACACGTTGTGGACTCAAACACTGTCAATTCGAGAATCAATCCACAAACCCAAATTAAAGATAAATTAGTCCTGAATCATACACGACAGTATAATACAATGCAACCTACGTTCCAAATTTTTCTGAGGTTGCTTCCTGCGTCTATTCAAACTATTTTGAGTCTCGTTGTCATTTGGGCACGAGCTACTGCATTCATCTTGTTCAGTGTGCTGATTTTACCATTCCCATACATCCAAATATCAGTATATGCCTGAGTGGATTCTGGGCCAAAAACATAAAACCAGAGATAGCATCTTGTGTGCACTTTTGGCCTTAATGTTTCTACTAGCCATCCTGCCTTTCCCCAGTGGCAGCTAAGGTTTCAAACCCTATTAGTTGCTAGTGTCTGGACTACACCACAGATTTAATCTGTCTCCTCCAAGCCCATGGTGCTATAACTGTGTTAGTCTGAGGTTGTTATATCGTGTTATAGCTACAGCAGCAGCAGCAGCACTAGTATAGCCATAGAAGTAATGGTAAGAGTTTATACAGTTATTCACGAAAGTAAGTACTCCGCCCCAGATCTGACGCTTCTCCAGGAAATTACCATCGAGGGTTGTTATTAACATTGATATCAAAATCACTCACCTAGTTCAGGAAAATCATCTAAAATGCATGATTATATTTTCACAGGAGTTTAATCACTGTTGACAGAAACTATAACTCATAATGAGATTTGTTGTAATAAGAGAAGTGTTTAAATTCAAAACCACTTTGGTTTAAGCTGTACTTTAGAACTAGCTGTAGTGTTATTGGGTATAGGAATGGCTTAAATCGATATTTATTTACATCAAATTAATAACCTGTATTCTTTCATTCTTAAACCAGAAAACCTGTTACGCTCAACTTAATCCAATTCAGTTTATCTAAATCCCTTAAACTATCTGCTGTGTTAGCTTTTTAAAAGCCCAGTGAAGCCCCAAATCCTTAAATTTAAGGCGAGAATCCTGTTCCTAATGGTGCTTGTCGTTTTCTTACAAATTGGACAGCTGATCAAGTAAATGGTTTACCTAAAGGATATCTATTAAGGCCTGGGCTCCTATAGTTGTGTTAAGGCAAGCATCCATCAAATGATAGGCACAGAAATGTCATTTTGACAGATTAAATGTCTACTAGCAGCTGTTCCTATGTGTTCTATATAGCTTGATATTATGCAGGTGGTCTGGACCAGGGTGTCTAGACACTTGTTTAATGGGATGGGAGGGAATTAATGAAACATAGGGTGTTCCCGGACATTAATATAGGTGCTATATTAAAGGTGAAAGTTATAACGATGGAGAAAGAAAACAAAAGGGACAGAAAAATATCAGAGAAGCTGTCTTACTCACGCAAGTTAGTACCTCACCCCAGATCTGTTGATGCGCCTCCTGGAAATTCCCTTGCGGAGCATTTACAGTTGCTCCCAAAAGTAAGTACACTGACCCAGATCTGACAGTTCTCCTGGAAATTCCCCTTTAAGGCACTTATCAACCTAACATACCAGATTTATGAAGTTAATGATGTGACCACAGGCTTACAGCCAAAAAATAGGCTTGCTTGTATGTTTACTTTCCTTACCAACAGTATCTCTGTCTGGCCTAATAATTCCCTCATTAACCTCTCATTCCTCATTAGTCAACTAACACATACTTAATTGCCCATTAAGTAACAATTAGCCCTTGGCTGTGTCATTTGAAAACTTAATTAGCAGTTAAGACGTAAAACTCTTCTAAAACCACTTGATGGTGAGGCAGTCTTGATGATGAGGTAAAATATAACAGCAGGACTACAATTTTTGATAAAAGGGCTACATTAATTTCATATTTTTTACAAGATATTTACAATTCAAAAACATTTATGTGAAAAATATTTACAAAAAAAAAAAAAAAACCTACTTAAAGAACAAATCCTACAGGAATGCACTTAAAAGCAAAGCCTGTTAGTACATGAAGGGGTCTCACTTGTGAGGTGGCTGTAAAGTGGGGCTTCATTGTACATGTTATTCCACCACATCTTACAATGTTTACATACCCAACCTCACAAGATAGATATTGTTACAGTGAAGTTTATCCACATTTCCATGTTCCATAGTTTACACGCTTCATTAGCATGCAACGGCATGACTTCAGACATGTTGTGTACTAATGACATGTTCTCTCCATGCTCGAGTTACATGCTGTGTGCTTATAATCATGTAAACAGCCCCATTAGTGTGTAAGCATATTACCACATGCTGTTTTGCTCGTGTTATTAGACTTTAAACATATTATGCTTAGATACATGATAGGAATAATCAATAATGATTACCATAAATAATCTATAGTTGTGTTTATCATAACGAGATGTTAGATATTTGCTAAAATCACTGCTAGCAAATAATGGAGGTGCAAAATCTAATCAGCTGGGTGGCATAGTGGTTAAGATATTAGTAGGTTAGTACACCGGTTGGCTCCACTGAAGGTCCCAGGTTTGATCCGCGGTCCGGGCACTCTTCATGAGCTACATCTCAGCTGGATGTTGGTCGCATGAGATATCTTACCCAGTGTCTATGCTGGGGCACGTGAAATACCCCACCTCAGGGGTAAATGTGTTACATAGTGTGGACTCACTGGACTGACTCCGAATCTATCATCTCATCATTACATCTGCCTCTGGCAGTTGGTCCTGTAAGGTAGCTTAACTGTAAAACTATATCTGGGTGTGCATAACAATATTTAGCTAACCCAGAGCAATACAGATTACCTAGAGGATGAAATTATCACTAATGAGGTTGACAAACGTTATACGATTCCCGAGGGGGAATTTCATCTCTCTATTGATGTGCTTTGTCTGAAAGTTCAATGTTCTCGATTTGAAAGGTTGTTAGAAAACGTTTTAGTGCATTCTGTTTGGTGCATTATTAGGTTACAGGCTAACTGAATCTGGTTCTAATATTCTTGAAAGAATAGCATCGTTTTATTGCATATTATGAAAAATAGTTTTGTGTGTTTTAACATAGAACAACAAGGCCTGCTTATATCCAGAAATCTTCTTTGCTTCATTACTTTTTTTCATTTGCCTATCATCTGTCCTTTTGATCATTCCTTCATTCATTGTTTCCCTTCTATCTATCTATCTATCTATCTATCTATCTATCTATCTATCTATCTATCTATCTATCTATCTATCTATGTTGCTGTCTTGCTACGTTGCTACCTTCCTTCCTTCCTTCCTCATGTATAAATCTATTTGTATAATAACAATTACTATTTTCAAGCCCAAAATGAGATGATTATAAATTTTTTCACTTAATCCAACCCGGTATCCATCTTGAATCATATAATCACATATCCTGTGGCTGCTGAATCCACCCATAACATTATGCAGCCTAAAAATACCTACTTTGAGAAACGTATTGTCTGTGGAAGCACTCTCCTGTCTGCTTTGGGACCATAGCTACACCATGGGCTTTTGGGCCCAACAACAACGACACTCTTGCTATATTAGGACCCATATCATTGCTGAGTAATATTCTAATGCATATTCCTTGTGCATATTTGCTGGGTTCTGCTCTATGCTTAAGCAAATATGCATTAATGGGTCGAGCCAAGAAGCCGTTTTATTTTTTTTGCTGCCGAACAACAGTTATATAGGATGATAAACGTTGTGGAACATTTCGAGTATCATTAATTATTTCGTCTATTTGCCAAGGCAGTTTTTTGTCGCTAAATACATCAGATAGGATGTGCAGAAAGAAGTGGTATGGTAAATTATTACTGGTGGATATGATATTGCATAAGAACTTGTTGGATAATGAGGTACGGCAAAAAATATGGGTGTTTTGGAGGTTTCAACATTTGGGTGGGTAGCGCGAGAGATTTTATGGTATTATGGCATTTGCTGTCTGAATTTTAGTTTGATCAATTTATCATTATTTTGCCTGACATTGTATCCTTTCGGTAGCGTTGCTACTGGTTTCCATTTTAGTCAGATTGTACATGGCCAAATGTGCTACGTGCGTTTTCCATGAGAAGGATAAACGCATGGAAAACGCATGGGTTTTAGCTATAATGAGGCAAAAACCATGCGTTTATCGAAACGCATGGAAAACACACTTGGCACATTTGGCCATGTATGACCAGCTGCGAGCGGCAGATGTTATGATGAGATGAAAAGGGTACCAATTGGAATGAACAAAAAAACATCATATTTTACTGAATCCATAGAGACTGCAACGGATGTGATAATTTAAATTTTTTGCCCATATCTATCACACATTTATGGCTAAATCTGTTCTGCTTTTAACTGCAAGCAGCTGCTATTGTGTCCTTCCTATGGTACTTTGGGATGGCTAGAGTGTCATATTGCAGTTTGTATCAGCAATTTACATCAATTGTGTGTTTCTATTGTTGGTATTGCGGCTGCTGCTGTTTCTGTTTCTTGTGCTATTTTGAGCATCTTGTATTTCTCTGTAGCTTTGTGTAAATTGCGAGTATTCTTCGCACGCCCTAATGCCTTGTGGGACTCTACAGCAGGGAAATAAAAAACACCCAATGCACAAGATCTGAAGAATTCTACCTTCTTCGACTTTGTAACTTAAATGTGTGTTAAAGTGCAAACTGAAGGAACTAGTTGACTGAAAGGTGCTTATTACTAAGCTGAGTCTGACAAGGTGATGCTTGCGATTTTAGATGAGCTGAGAGATAATCTAGTCCAAATAAGTTTTAGTCAATCAGAGATACTTGATTTTATCAACTTTGTATGTATTTTTAAATTTAATTGATATTTGTTTTTATCTTATCTGTGATATAATTTCACAGGTTTTTTTTTATTGCTAAACCTTTTATGTACATGAATATTAAAGAGTTTGAATATAAACTAATGGACTTTAAAAACGCATAACGGCGGGTTTGTACAACATGTTTTACCTATAGATGCGTTTTTAAAGTCCATTAGTGTATATTATATATATATATATATATATATATATATCTGTCAATATTATATGTATAATTATTACCTTCTATAATTTACAAACTACAATGACTGCCACTTACGTAAATATTTTAATGAAAGATGCCACAGAATCGGATGTCACCTTAAAACCAAATGATTTTCTATAACAGCATTATACTTAGAACAATTTTGGTGACCATATGTGCAAAATGCATAATATCAACAAGTGCTGTGCATAACTGCTAAATGTGCAAGTCAGCTCTACGTGACCTATCAGTGGCAGTCCAGTTCGGCCAGCTACAGCCCTGTCTGTGATCTGTGCTAGTCCTATAGGCATAGTGTCACACACTGACAGTCTCATGCAGGCTGTACACACGGACCTAGCATTGCTCCCTGCTTAACTCCCGTGTGCCATCAAGGCAAGTCAATTACAAGAGCTAACGCCGTGTGCGGATTCTCTTGCAGCCTGCAGGCCATCACAGATTAAGGAGGGTGGGTGGACAGGCAGATAGAGAGGGAAGATAGAGACTTAGAGACAGAGACTTAGAGACAGAGACAGCGAGAAAGACAGAGAAATATCAGACCAATAGAAAGACATGGATATATAATATAATATAATAGAATAGAATAGAATAGAATAGAATAGAATAGAATAGAATAGAATAGAATGTAGTAGAATAGAATAGAATAGAATGTCAAGATAGGATAAAATTAAATAAATTACTAAAAATCTTTATCATGCCTAAAAAAATTGGAGATAGTACGTATAAATGAATTATAAAAAGGCACGGCAAAAAAGTAGAATACAATAGAACAGAATAGAATAGTTTTTTTAGAAAGAAAGTATTCGTAAAAAGACTGTCACAATTGAATAATAGTAAGTAACTCCAAGTAATTCCATAGTCATGAACAAGTAATTTCCTTTCAATGTATTTAGAGACTGCTTGGTTTTTTTTGGTTTTTTTGTGTGTGTTTTTTTACTAGTAGTAAGAGTAGTATTTTCTGAATATAGATAAAGGGAAAAAAACTTACAAAGACAGACAAACAGACTTATTCGGACACAAACGGATACAGATGCATAATTGCATGTGAATCATGGAATGATATTTAGCTACCAATATGAAAATCTACATTTAGATTCAGATAAAACTGATTCATGCTCAAATTGACATCCCTATCGTGATTTGGTAGCTTTTTCTTCGAGAAATAATGGCAGCGAAATTACACTGAGAGTGACTGAAGAAAACTCCTCATGTAAATCATTAAAGTGACACATTTTCTCAAATTGAGACACCCGGAAGAGAGCTCTCCACTCAATGAGATAAGGCTCGATTGTTTTCGACATGCACTCTCCAGGAGAGGAGGCGATAAATCGATAATTGTTTAGGATGGTTGCTAGGTGATAGGCAGAAGGCGGTCACACCAACTCTCCATTTGGTCTTACAACTTAAAAGGGCTGCCAAATTCTTTGAAATAAATATAGAGAAACTTAAAAGAAATCGTGAAGTATTAAAAATAATTCAAATTGTATGGAAAGGTATTTATTTAGAACTCATAACTCGGAATCTTTTTATCATATTACATAATTTATGCATATATAGTTATTTAACTTTATTGACGTGTATAGAGGGTGCAATTCGGACGTTTATTTCATATCAGCTGTGTAAAAGAACCCTATTTATTATTTTTAAATTTTTTTGAATATCAGTATTTATGTAATATACACGACCACTAGCTTAATACAGAATAACGTTTGTATCTGTACAACAAGGCAACGTTTTCTGTTGTAGCAATTATTTTTCTTCAGGATAAACTGAATTTTTTGTATCTGTGTGTAAATTGTATTGTAACATGAATCACGTATTAAGTGTCATTAAATTTCAATTTATTTGCTTTTTGAAACGTGATATCAAAATTTCATGGCAATTTAGCTGTTGTTATTCTCATGGATTTAATGTCACAACCTTCATATTTTTAGGAAAATAGGTCAATTTTCTTCCAAGGCTGTCAAACAATTTTAAATGCGTTGTTACAAAATGATAAGTGTGATATCTAACCTCGTTTTTAACACACTATCATCTACTTTAGACTGCAGACATAATTCTTCAATGTCTTGTACTTAAGGTTAAAGTCTTAAGGCTGTTACTTAAGAACTTCTTAAGTGGGTGTGACTGGCCTCTGTCAAAGATAAATGTCTGGTTTGCACGTGTATGCAGAAATAGGACTCTGCTATTGTGATCTGTACTTTGGAAACGAGGCTGGCTGCCTGAATGTTCTCAAACGAGGCTGTGTGATTGTTTTTGAAATCGAGACTGTTCTGTGTTGTCTTAGTGTTTTAAGTAAAGCTATCTATTTGCAGAACTTAGATTTGTTCAGACTCACAGGTTCTATAAAGCTTTAGAAACTTGAGTTGATTGTCTATCTAGGAACTGGCAGAGTTATGAAATATGAAGTTGCTTTCATTTGAAGCAAACTAAACATCTAATATAAAATCAGACATGAGTCTAATATACTTATATTTCCCAAAGATTGATTAAATTTCAGGAAAGTAAAGGAAAATGTTGACTTTATCTTAAATAAGAATGTGTTCCAAAAGTCTAGAAAATATTCTTTCATATCAAGCCATCTAAGACCATCAATGTTTTTGGATAAATATTTTATTTTGAACATGTAAAAAATGCCTTAAAATTGTAAGTTTTCTGAGGAACATATACATATTTCGTTGTTGATCTTCCAAATATGTCTTCTTGCAATGTTGTTTATTCAATATACAACGTATATATTTCTTGCTGACAAAAGCAACCACATGTGAAATTGATTTTGTCAAGGCTTAGGAAATCGTAACAGGATGATATCGAGTGTTTGTGACCTGGCTGGAAAGGAACTTCTGTTGAAGCCTGCAAACATCAAAGCTTTTGATATTTTATTTTCATCTTGTGAGAACTGTACACCTGAGAAAAATCCATTGCTGGCATATTTAATTTAGCTAGTTCGATTGCAGTATATTATGAGAAACATATTTGCAGAACTTAGATAAGTACAAAAAATGATTTAAAATGTATGGAAAGGTTATGGGTTCAGATAAGGTTTTAGTGACATGTTGCCAGTAATAATTATACGTGAAAGTTTCATGGTATGACTCCATAAAAAAACTGCTTACACAAAAGATGTTTCAACAATTGTTATGCTGTAGTAAATACTTTTATGATGCAGATTATTTTAGAAAGGATGTTCATTTTGTAGTATGATCTGAATTTTCCTTTATAAGGCAGAAATGCTTGAGTTCATGATTTAAATAAGCAACTATTACTGTAATCCGCTACACCAAAGCTATGGGCTATGACAAAAAAATGCTACTATTCTCTTTGTATGACAATAGCCATGCCAAAAACTCTAGACAATTAAACCCAGGCAACTTCAAGTAAGGCCAACAAGAAGCCTTCGAAAGACAAGACAAAATGTTGGTGGGCTGCCCAGCTCTACAGCCACTACAGTTTGAGATTAGTCAGGGTGCCATTATGCTAGCTGAGAAGCCATGATTCTGGAACCTATATTGGGTTGTGGCTGCTGGAAATTGGCCTGTCACCTTGGTCGGACCCAGTTCTATCTTATCGAAGGGCACAAGCCAGTTTGATCATTGCTCCTTCATTGCACACCTACTGGTTGTAGCAGTGGTGGCTACCCTATACTGACCTTTGCTGTCTTTTCTGGATTCATGCACCAATATAAGGCAGTGGTCACAGAAAATTTGGATGGACAGTTGCCATAAAAGTCACAAGGACAACATCAGAAAGAAAGAGAAAGTAAGAAAGAAGAGACTGAACTTTGTGGATAAAGGGTACTTCAGACTGTTCGATGTAAACAACTACGTATTTGGTGGTCTCATTTTGTTTATTATACAAGTATCCTCATACTACATGTAGTGTGTTTGGAATATGGACAGTTTCGTTTTGTAGTTTATTGTATAGTATTAATTACTTTTAGCTTTGATAACTACCATTATATTACACATAAGTTAGCCTGAATATTGTATCGATAAATACAAAAGCATCAATGGTAAATAGCACTATTTTTCAGATAATATTTGTACATGTTTTTCAAGCCAGCAATGCAATTAAACATATGCCATTTTTGAGTGCACTTACTTTAAATGATATAAATGATACTCACTTCATTTTCCAGTTCACCCTTTTTACAATAATCCCTCCCAAAAAGGCTATCGAAATCATCAGTTTTCAGCCTTGGCTTATTTGTCCTTTTAGTTGATCACATTTTGAGCAGCAATCCGCATGATGGGTTTGGATTTATTTCAGCAAATGTTGCACATGCACTGAAATATTGATTCCATTTCTTGGCGATATGGCTTCATCACTGCGGAAGCTGATCCTCAATCACATTATGGCTGAATTCCTGAGTAAATGGAGCAAGCTGAACTCTTATGGAATCTGTCTCTGGCAGTGTCATCATCTTCCATTTCATTTGATGCGGTTATATTCCATGATGTTGTGGAAAAGATATGGAAAAGAGCGGGAAAGATATGGGATGAAGTGTGTGGGAGAGATATGATATGGAGGCAAGAATGTCTGAAAACTGAGTTGTCGATCTCATATGAGGTGATTTGTGCGAAAGCTGCTGAGCGGAAAGTTCAGTTGCACTTGTGCAAAATATCAAGATATCTCTCAGAGCTACAGTGTTTGGAATTGTATTTCCAGTAGATCCATACTTGTTTGCAGGTGGAATAAGGTTCCGCTGTCATTTGAATGAATTTCCTGCATGCCTCTCGGAAATAAGATCTGACACATTGGGGCATCTGGCAACAGGCAAATATGATTATAAAGCATTCCTCCCAAAAGTAAATATACTCCTGTGGCAACCTCACAGTGAATGTAAGTTGATTGTCCAGATCTAGGTGGGGCAGTTCCAGCTTTGTGTTAGTTTGTGGTCAATTGGTCACATAACGAAGACTCAAGAATATTTTATTTAGGCCATGTATATTACCTAATACATCTGTCTGATGGTACAAATATATAAATCATCATATGGTATATGGTCAAGGAGGCAGACTTCTTGTTATAAGGTTGTTAATATAATTCCCAGAAGTGCCAGATCTGGGATGGGGTACGTCCTGTTTGATAAAAGTAAGCATAATGAGTACTTTACAGAACACAATTGCATCACTGTGGTCAATTTATAATACAGGAAGAAGATATTATATACCTCCACTTTGCCATTAATTTACGTACATATCTTTGCACTTAATTCCACATTGTTTTGCTTGGCTATGGTGTATTTAAGCCACACCCTCAACCAGAAGGGCTCATCCAATAAACACTCCGCTGTAAATAACTCAAGAAGTTACCTGAAGCACACAGAAGCACAAGGAAGAGGCAAACCAGCTTAAAAGATCCAGGGACAGAGCAATAAACACATTTGTGGAGCTGATAGGCAAAATGCAGGCAAAATACGAAGCCATTAAGAACCGGAGTAACACCATCAGGCGGACGGACGGCTTTTTCCTGGCTGTCCGCGGTGATTTGTTAATGCGTTTTTGGGTGAGGCTATTACTGTTTCAAGGCAGCAACAATTAATTCAGCCAGGCACCATGCACGATTTGATGAATACCAAATGGAGATGAGTGCTGCATTCTTCTCCACATTAATGCTTAAATAATGATGAGTTGGTCGGACACATGGTTTTGACACAACGCAGTGCGTTTCTTTAAGTAACGGCCGCGAACTGAATTTTTTCCGATCAGCGGGTGTGCTGCGTTATTGAGTTATGGGGGAAAAAAGCTGGAAAGACCGCGATTGTGAGACAGATGAACTAAGAATCTTATTGGCAAAGACGGACAGTAAGATTCTCTGAGAATCTAAAACGGTTTACATCACTCTTTGGGAAGGAAGTGTAAAGTATAATGCACTCAGTTTGATATAGGAAAAGTCACTATCAAATTTTCTGTAAAGTAAATTATACTGGTGTCAATATAGTTGCAAAATTCAGCAGTGTAACTGTGTGCTTATCTTACGGGAGTATTCCACTATATGTAGCATAAGGATTTAGAAGCAGATACAGTTAGTTTCATAAAATACGGTAGACTCTAGCCGTCTGTAGTGACCTGTACCTGGCTGTGGTCTAAACATGCTAAAGCCAGCTGCTTCTGTCCCCTTCTATAGCTAATCATCAGCTTACATCTATCACCAGATAAATATTAACCTTGGTAAATGTAAGAAATTAATCTAATATATCATAAATATGTACGTTTAGATCCGGTTATAAGTAGCCAGCTATGACAGCTTTGTCTAGTTTCAATTTGACGGCTGTTTTTAATGAAACTAACTGTACAGATGTTAACTTTTGAGGACAGATAGGCATAGTCAAAAGCTGACACAGACAGCCCTGGTGTAATTAAGTCACAGACTTCTGCTGCAGCTGCACAGCTGTGCTTGTGTCAGTGGAGCCTGTGGTTTCATGAATGTCATTTATGCTTCATAGGGCTTGATGTAGAGGTTCATTTGATACCCATCTTGTACCATGCTGTAATTTGTAGTGTGGCTTAATAACTGTAAAATTATGGCATTTATGGCTTTTTTATTAGTTTCGTTGTGCCATTACTTCATTTTATACATGCCAGGGTTAATGGTGTCTTTTGTATGACCAGTTTGTGGTTTTAGTGGCACAGGATCTCTTCGTTATAATAACAATTTGTGCTATGTATGCTGGTTTTAATGATGAGGTGGTCCTAATAGTCAGGTATTATTACGGACTGTTATTAGTCTCTTTGTTCCATTACTTCATTGCATACATGTTAGGGTTAATGGTATCTTTTGTATGACCAGTCTCTGGTTTTAGTGGTTTAAAAATATGGTTTAAATACGTTTATGTATATGGTTTAAATATGTTTATGTCCACAATAGTGACCTCATTGCTGAGGTGGCCTTATTAGTGAATCTTCATGGTATGCAATATATTTTCTAGTATGGTTAGAAAGAAACTTCAAACTCCACAAACACACTGCTTTGCTACCAAAGCATTGTGTCAACTATGAATCACATGCTGCTAAATCTTCTTCTCATTCAAATTCACTATTCAGACTTGAGGCTAATATGACAGACTGATTTCCATGCATTATTCAAAGATAGTGGGGCACATGACTGGCCATATGCTTCTCTTCTTAGCATGGCTTCAATCTGCCGCTTGTAGCTGGTGCGGTGCTGTAAAACTGCTATAGTGTTGCCGCAGCAGACTATGGTGTAGTGAGTGTCGAGCAATGGGGCATGTGGGCTACTTTTGAAATCAATGTAATTGAGTGTACAATGTGTTTTGCAATTGGATAATTATCATATATATATTTACTGATACAATACTATAATGCAATAAGTTGAGCAGTTACATCCACAGCTGATTAACATGGTGTTATTTGCTCACAGAAATCACCGGGGGTGGGGGGGGCCTAGCTCAGTGGTAGCACGCTGGGCTTCCAACCACTGGGTCATGGGTTCAATTCCCGGTTGAGCCTATGTTGGATGGCTGTTTCGTCCTTCATCTCACAGCCATGGTCCCTATCTGTCCTAATTAGCCCATCAGGTGCATAAATACAGGAAGTAAAGCCCTAATCCACCACCACCACCAAGTCATCACCATCCAAGCAGTCTCAACCGACTTCAGAATTACACCCTTGGCAGGCCTGTTCAAGCTTGAACTTTTCTCAACTCCCTGTCAAGTATACAGCCCCGTTACACAGAATTACCTGCAGGGGCTAAGCACTTACAATTGCCATCGCTGCCTGTGGTGGGGGCTCAAACCTACAACCTTTCGATTTGAAGGCGAGCACCTTAACCCCTAGGCCACGGCACTTGCTGTGAGGTATTCTTATATGTTTGCCCTATTTTCAAATAACCAATACATACCATTAACACTGTCATTAACAAGCTTATACACCAATTTAAAGAAAAAAGATTTGGTATGTTATTATTTGATTTCCCTATGTCATACTCAGTTTAATATTTTTAATGATACATACTATGGATTTCGTAGTAGGAGTACTGAAGCCACTGTTTTTAATCGAATTAATCGTGCCCAAAAAACAGTATCTTCTTCATGATGTCTTATATTAAGGTATATTTGATTCGTGACGGATGAAATAACTCCTCTATACCAATACAAACGCACTGGAGTATTTTTTATAGAAATTGATTCCATTCAGTCCTTTATGAATTTATGAATTTGATATTTAAAAAATGTCAAGATTTCGGAATTTCAAAAACTATTATGATATTGGAAACCGCAAGCATGATGGCATGCTGAATAACTACTGGATTTTATATTTTGTTCATATTATGTAAAATCTGTAATAAGTCATTTCATATTCAACTGTTAGTATGTGATGCCTAAATATCATTTAAAATCAGTATTATCTACATTTGCAATAAGTAGTATCAATACTAACAGCAATGTAGCAGGCCAGTCCTAACTATATTTAGTAAACACAGTCTACATATTCTAGTACAGAAGCAGGATATTTGTTAGCAGAGCAAACATTATTGCAGGTATTCAATCTTCTGCAGTGTTGTTATTACTTGCAGTGGTAGCTTGGGAAGAGTGATTCGTGTGATACTGCGAGCTGTTTGTGCTCTTGTGGTGGGGAAAAAAGTCACTCTGGTAAGTTTTGCTTTGGCTGCTACTGTGCAGCTTGTTGATACTGCACCAGACCCCAACAAAATAGCTGCTACTGCAGCAACATCAGGCCTGATCTACAGTAGCAAATATGAAGCCACACAGCAGCATCAGATCAGGCTACAGGTGTCTCGAGGTGGTATGCAGTGAGCAGGTGCAGGGTGCAGTGTGCAGGGTGCAGGGTGCTGTCTGCAGGGTCAAATGTGTAGGGTGCAATGAGCAATGTGTAGGGTGCAATGTACAGGGTGCAGTGTGCAGGGTCCAATGTGTAGGGTGCAATGTGTAGGGTGCTATGTGCAGGGTCCAGTGTGTAGGGTGCAATGTGCAGGGTCCAGTGTGCAGTGTGCAGGGTGCAGGGTGCAGTGTGCAGTGTGCAGGCAACGTTGCATCATCAAATGTTTGTTATGCAAGAAGATATTGGAGACCTCACTACAAAATGAACTGCCTTATAGTGAGGTAGTTTTAATTGTGAGGTTAAGTGAATGGGACTGATAAATTAGGGCCTTGAATTTGATGATCTATATGGTAAGGGAATCATAATTGTGATGTGAATTAATTTGGAAATGACATTATAGCATCCTGAATTTGGGGGTATCTAAAATAATGAGGTATTCTTATATTGCAATTGTTATGTTGAGTAAATTGGATTTCATAGAATATGGTCCTGAATTTTACTTGGCATATTTGAGAACAAAATAGATGTGCTTTCCACACATGCCACATAATCAGTGACGTTGTGGATCTACCTGACATCTCATGTTTGTCAGCTCATGTTTTGGGTTGAAGGCTGAAATAAGCTTCGTTAAAAATATGACATACTCTGCTCAAAACACATCAGATATGAAGGAAATGTGATCCCAAGCAACAGAGATTCGTTTGATCGCCACAAAGTGTTCCTATGATCATGCATATCTGTGTGGTATGTACGAGCATCAACAGCTAGTGTGTTTTAGATATATCATCCTTTATGACCAGCTGTAGATATAGATGTAATGATGAGTGTGTTCAAATTTGGAGTCCACACCATGTCATACATGTACCCTTTGGGTGGGGTCTTTTATACACTTGCCCCAGCACAGACACCGAGTACAAGCCTCCTCCAATACTCTTTTTTTCCTCTCTCTCTCTCTCTATGGTGTACACCACTAACAAGCTTAGCTTTTAAGTGTATTCCTGTAGGATTTGCTCTTTAATTTGACTTTTGGATTTATTTGAAAATACTTTTCACCTTAATATGTTTGACCTGTATCACATACAAAATTAAATCAATTCAATTCAATTCAATATACTATCTCTTCCAGCCAAGATTACTTTCTGAAAACGAGTAGATCAGGTTTATCATAAATTCTCAGATATTTCATTTACAAAGCAGTAACCTTAGATGTTATGCAATCTGCTTTCCAAACATAATTCTACCAAGCAAATGTCAACCTAATCTCACAGCATTCTGCCAAGTAACAAGACTCAAATAACACTTAATTCAGGACCTGTTTACCATGGCTCATGCTAAATAGGTGAATAACAAAACTATTGCGCAGAATATATTTTCTCTTAAATTAATGTTAGTTATACAGTTTCCGAAGTGCACCAAGTATTTTCAAAAAAAAAAGTGGTAATTCAACTCTGCAACTATTTCCACATCATGTTGTTAAAGTATGTATATTTTGGTATCTGTCAGTTGTGTTGTCTCCACTAAACAGTATTACAGCATTCAGAGTGGCACATACTGCACAACTATTGTATGTCATGTATGTCGGCTGTATGTCTGGTGGGTGTACCATAATAGCACTATATGCAACATCATATATATATATCTATGTAATATTTATTCAAACGCTTTCATAAACATGCACATAAAAGGTTTAGCAATAAAAACATGTAAAATGATATCATGTATGTCGGCTGTGTTGTGTCCATTAGATACAGTTTTCTAGCATTAAGGGTGGCACATACCGTGCAACTATAGTACGTACCATCGTATACAACTACATGAAACCTCATACGTATGTGGGCTGTGTTATCTTTACCATACAGTATCACATCATCCGGGGTTGCACATACCGTGCAACTATAGTACGTACCATCGTATACAACTACATGAAACCTCATACGTATGTGGGCTGTGTTATCTTTACCATACAGTATCACATCATCCGGGGTTGCACATACCGTGCAACTATAGTACGTACCATCGTATACAACTACATGAAACCTCATATGTATGTGGGCTGTGTTATCTTTACCATACAGTATCACATCATCCGGGGTTGCACATGCCGTGCAACTAGTACGTATTCGGTTGGCATTCTGGTGGGTCGTTCCGGTGACGTTTAATCAAACATGTCTGTCTGACGAATGGCACTATTTACTGCTAAACCAGGCAGCTCTGGTCAGAATTCCTATCACCATATTAGTGGATGAAGGCCTGAGGAGTGGGCAGAATTTAGATTCCCCAATCACTGGGCAGTCCAATTAGGTCTTCGGGGCCATGTGTGCATCAGTATGCATTGCAGTCCCACACACCAAAGAAAGTAGAGGTCCCACCGGACCCCATACTAGCTGCATAAAACTATCCCGTCTCTCGTTTCGCATAAAGATATCTTGTACGGATAACTAGAAACAATATGTGATATTCCTTATTGGTGACAGCTAAATTATTTTACCGATAGATGTTGTTTCAGAAAAATGTATAGGTTTTCAATTACAGGGCACCATGTATCTGAGGTTCACCATGTTGTTATACACGCCAAAGCTGCATGTATATATTGTATCCGTCTCTCGTTTCACATAAAGCTATCTGTTACAGATAACTAGAAATGATATGTGAAGTCGCTGATTACTCTCAAACATCAGCAAAATTCTTTTCACCATTTGAAGGTATAAATGTAACTATTAACCTTTATTTATCTTCATTAAATGCAAAAATCACCTTATGAATGACCTCCTACTATATTTTATCCCGTCTCGCATAAGGATATCTTTTACGGGTAACTAGAAATGATATGTGATGTCACTAATTTCTATCAAATATCAGCCATTATATTTTAACCGTTTGAAGTTAAAGAATTTAATGTAAGTAATAACCTTAATTTATCCTTTATTTTATTTTATTTTTTTTGTAATGTCCTTATTAAATGCAAAAATCACCTTGGGAACCGTCTCCTACCTTATATTCAATTTGCTCTACTTCTCCACTGTGGCAAATGACTGCATACTGGCTTAAGTATTAACTCATCTTTAATCACACTGAATACTCCTCTTTTATGCTTTATTACTCCAAAAGACCCACAACAATGAATTTTAATCCCCTCCTTCCTACAATAGGAAGACATTAATTCTATCATAACAGCAACCTCCTACTTTTAACTGTTTAATGGTTCAATATTAGGATTTATAGCTGGTTAATTCCTTTTCAAAGTCAATGTCTTGAATTCTTAATTGTCTTGCTTAAACTGCTCCATAAAGGAATCAAAGAAAGGAATGATCTAAGGAAAAAATCACAGTGATTTTTCATGTTAACAATTGCTTGTATGTGGTGATTACTGGGAGTTAGAAGAGATTACATGTAAAATACATTGTATGTGATGATTACTGGGAGTTAGAAGAGATTACATGTAAAATACATTGTATGTGATGATTACTGGGAGTTAGAAGAGATTACATGTAAAATACATTGTATGTGATGATTACTGGGAGTTAGCAGAGATTACATGTAAAATACATTGTAAAATACATTGTTCTACTTTTATTTGACCTCTTTAAGACAACTTCAACATTGAGATCAATAATTTCATTTCTGTGAGCTGCAAGGAATGCTATTATTCAGAGCAAATTATAACAAACCAGGTAATCTCAATGATGGAATTGATATTGTAAGACAATAAGATAACTACAGCCAAACTATTCTTAATCCAGCATTTGGATAATGGAAAATCCTGAATAAATTGAGAATCATTTTAGACGATTAAGGATCAGATTACATTTAATTGGTGATAAGTGTTATTTAAGTATAGTTGATTGTAGATTAAATTGGCTGTTTAAGTTCATGAATATGATTTCATCTACAGCTGGAATTGGTTCACATGAGATGTTGAATTCCTGAGACAAAAAAAGAAAGATTCCTCCCACGATTTAGATGGTGTGGAAGCCAACCATTATCATCTCATCATTACATCTGCCTCTGGTAGCAGTGCATTTGAGTTGGCTAAACTTCAGACCAGCAGATTTCGAGACCATTCAAATACAAAAATGCAATGTTAATATTAAAGTTACTCAACAAGGTTTAAAAATGATATCAATTTAAAGTCATTTGTTGTCAAATGTGACAAAATACATGGTGGTGAGATGGTCTTTATTAGAAGCTACCCTGTTGTTCTGTAGTTTATACGTGAATCAATGAAAGTCTTATTAAAACTTTTGCTGACACTTTCATGGTTCCTCTTTCATGTCATTCTCTCATTCAAATTAATACAGTTCTTTTTTTTTTCCTTTGACTGTGACATCCAGAATTCTGTTTGAATTCTGATCAAGCTAATATTTGCATTCTCTATCTACTAGTGCCACTTTTCATTAACAGTGTTTTTTGCTTATCACTTTTTTCTGACAGCATAACATTGTATGTCAGTCACAAGCTTCAGTCCCTATGCTCTACCGTTCCATACATATTGCATATTATCTGGGCATGAGCAGTATATTTTCAGTGTTTGCTATCTCCAAAGCAATATTTCTCCTGTTCTGTATTTTCATCTGACACTTTATTGCTTTTTCCAATGCTATCCAAACAACATCTTGTATTCAATCTGGGGGAATTGAATATATATTGCATCAAAGAGCAACAAATAATGCACAAAGATTTCCTGCGTGAAACCACATCTATTGTGAATGAGGTCAATAAAAATTCAGATTCAACCAAAATGACATTTGTGAGGAAGTAGCTTTTTTGCAAACAGCGAAAAGCAATCCAATTTTGCCTGTTTATGGTTGATTATGGTGGCCTTTTCCGAAAATTGTAAAAATAGAAAATTATAATAATAGCAATAACAGATAAACAAGGACAATATTGTGATTTGATTCGAAAGATGTTTTGCTCAATATCTTATCTTGATTTTTGCTTGTGTTTGATTGAATTTTCAACGTGATGCAATATTTGTTGGTGAAAGTAATATGTTAAGTGATTTCGTGACATATGTCTCTTAACACAGAATTTATATTTTATAAACCTCTGGCATTAAATAATCAATCGTCACGAACTTGCAATATGATTAGTATTTTTTATCATGTATTATAGAAATGACGTATGTAACCTCTATTGGCGACTGTCGATTACCAAATCACAGACTCGTGAGCCCGGTTGTCCAATTTTGAATCGCTTCAATCACAAAACAAATTTAAAGGAATCGCAAAGCAATAACATTCCATAATGTCCATCCATAATATTGAGCGTTTAGTAAAATTCAATTTCCTCCGGGAGTGATTTGTTGAGCGAAGGTCGTTGCAGGTGGCTGGAAGAATTCCTCAGGGATTGTTATCGGAGCAATCGTCTCGTGAGGTCAATTGGGTTTTCCCTCGGGTCCACCGGGACACGATAGCAGCCACAGCAGGCACATTGGTTCTTATCACCCCCATTATCCTTCCTGGTAATTTGGATTGCCATGAAACTCATTCCAAGGCCTCCAATCGAGGCGCTTTGTTTGTGTGTGTGTGTTTAAATTTAGCCGAAAGGCACACATAATGGTAACCGAAGTACATACCATCCGTTCAGTATTTTAACGATATATCAGTTTTGCCTCATTGTGAATTGTAATGGTTGATGATAAATGGATATAAATGATAACGAGTAATGGGTTTTGCTATCTACAGTATGCTGTGTGCACTGAGAAAGCAAACCACTTTTCCCAGTAGCTCCTGCTTCTGAATGAGTTTGTTCCAATACTGACAGACACACAAGAGCATGGACTAATTCCAATCATGGTGAACCCAGTGGAGTTCAGTTTGTTGTTTCTTTAAAGCTGCTCCAAAGTCATACCCGGGGCCAATCGTGTAAACATTAATTTTCCCAAGTCAAACTTTCCTTTAGTGGATGTTAATGTACAAACATTTGCCAATAACAGGAAACTTTGTTGGTGACAGCAGCTAGAAGTCTTTTCAGAAAACTTTTTCCTTTTGACAGTGTGACTTTATGCATATTGCGCTGATGTTTGTGTGGAATCTGCAATTAGGCATTTCTTTGTGCAACCACTGACGACTGCAGATTGATCTTTTCACTATTCTGCAGCTTCTTGTGGTTGCTACAGCAGTTTTCTTGCATATTGCAGTGTTGCTGCAGATTAGCTCACTGATTGCACCTATTGCCTTACGCCAATCAAGTACACAAGAATGACTGACACCCAATTAAGCAAGAAATGGGCCTGCCAGCTTATAATTACTTCAGCCCTTCCAATAATGGCCAAGGCCCAATTTCTGTGCACCAGGCATTCACAATCTTTCATATGTGTCATGCCTGACGTTCTGTATATCGCTGTAACAAGAATGGAAGACATTTTTATTGGAGAAAAGAGGAGAGACACCTAATTGGCAAAATGTGAAGCCATCAAATACATTACTACTGAGACTCGCTGGAGTCTGATGCTCAAATTATATGATATATGAATCAGGCATCTATGATATTTTATAAAAGTAAATGTTATGTATGAAGTAGTGGTTATAGAGTGTTAAGGTTATCAAGATGCTAATTGGTTATATCTGGGTCTGTTGCATATAATGTGTTGATATATTAAACATACAGTTAAAAATAATATTATGCAAACAATCTGGAAAGGAATTGTCAATCTTACTTCAGTTTTTAATCAACATTCTGTCATGAATTTCTAAAGATTTTAGTATGTGATTTAAATTCCATGCCTTGTGGTTAAATATTCTGGGCTAATCAGTGTCTATTTGTCTTCGAATCATCATGCAAGAAGTTGAATTGTTGTGAAAACACTCTCTTTGTCCATGGGGATTAAAACTGAGCTTTGTCCCAGCTTTGCTTGGCCATTTTTACCCAAGGCCCAATTCGGCAGCTCAATATCATGATCCAATTTTCCATACAACCTGTCTCCTTGCTAAAGGCATTTATCCTTGAAGGCTGTTGTAGTTGCCTGGAACTGGGCCATTGTTTTCTTGCTTGATTCCCAGTTTATTGGGTGCCTGCCTTAAAACTAGGAGAAGCTAATATGCTGAGCATTGTATTATGGATCCTTGGTGGTTAATGTTCAAGGCATCATGCTGATCTGACCCTGAAGAATTATCTCATATTGATATTGGTTAACTTGACATTTCACAAATGTTGTTATTACCACAGGAAACCGCCCTTGTTTCTATTAATCTGAATGACGCTACTTAGGATAAGGTGGTTGTGAGTATGGGACAACTAATTAAGCTGCTGGGTGGCCTAATGGTTAAGGCATCTGCCAATTCCATATTGGCTACTGCTGAAGGCCCTAGGTTTAATCCATGGCACTCACTGGATGTTGGTCACATGAGATGCTAAATGTGAGGTGCCTTGTACTCGGTGACTATGCTGAGGCAAGTATCAACTCCACCCAGGGGGTAAATGTGTAACCTGGTGTGGACTCCAAGCATCTAATCATTACATCTGCTCCTGGCAGCTGGTCGTATAAGCCGGTTGGGCTTCAGACACAGTAGCATTGAGACATGAACATTTGACTTTATGTTATCGGTTATTTTAAATCAATATCAATTATCCTCTTATAAGCAATAATGTAATTGGTGTATTTTTGTACTCACACAATTTACGTGTACACAAAACATGATCTCGTGTGCTATCTTTTATTGGCAACATTCAAATTGATGTGCTCGAATTTGATGACATTTGAACGCCCTCTCATACTATTATCTTCATTGTGTAATTTGATGTTGTGTGGTAGGAGGAAAGTGCTAATGTTGCAGTAAAATCTGATGTACTCTTCATCCTTTGCATCCACCTACAATGTATATATGATGAAATCCTTCAACTTGTTGTCATGGAAACTGCATTCATCTGAAAAGTATGTATTTCCTGTGGAAATAACACATAGTGTTTTAGTTTATATACCTTGAATGAATTTAATCGACATGTAGAGGTCACGAAAGACCTATATGTCAAAAAAAATATTAATAATATTAATAAAATAAATAATAATAATAATTATAATCAAACAAAGGATCACTGCGCTGAGACTAGTAGCATAAAAATATAAAACTTTTTTTTTTCATTAAATATATTAATAATAATTTACAGGCACAAGAAAACATTTACAGATATGTCAGGTTATAAAAGAAATTGTGAAATATTTCCATAAATCATTACATTGAATATTTTGTTCATATACTTAACCTTATTGTGAAAATATCAGCCTTTTATAAAACGTTTATGGTCAATTATATATGAGACAGATTCCCTTTATTATGATTAAAGTATGCATATAATGCTAGTGAGCTTTTAAATTGGAGAATTTCCTAGACAAGTGTCAGATCTGGGTGGTATTCATACTTTCGTCAGCAACTGTAACTGTATCGTAACATATTTTCAGTATAGGAACATTTTGGCAATTTTATTAATAATTAATTTTTGTTCAATCACTTTTCTGATCCCAAGATTAAAACGAAATCCGAATATTTCACTTTTTGTTGAATGCATCACTTTCACAAAAAAATAAAAGTAATTATTTTTAATGATGGTGTTATTTTACCAGTAATTAAGATAATGGCTTTTTGAAATGTTCTTCAAATGTTTGAAAGTGATTTAGAAGTAATTGGAAATGTTGGAATGGACCCGTTTCCTGATAATTGGGGCATTGTTATAATTTCAGCATGTCGTATATTCTTTTTATTGTTATGTTGGTGGATATTTTCACTGTTAGTATGATACATGGGTTTGTTATGTAAAACAAATATAGTTGAAACCATTGCATTGATGTGGATTTAAACTTTAATGTGCAAACCATGAACTGGTTTTATAGAGGACTGAAGCACAACCCATGAATTCCCAGGATTACCCACCAATCTTAATGCAATTACTATTTTTTTTTTTTATCAGTTTTGAATAATGCTGTTGGAGTTTCAGGTACTGTATTATTGTCTAGGAAGGAGATAATCAAACAGTATGATAAACGACCATTTTAAACAAAATTAAGCAAGCAACCAATACACCATCTAACCAACCAAAGTCTGAATCTAGATCTACACCTAATTAGTGATCTATGCCATCCATATTCATTCTAACCAACCAATTTATCAATACCTAATAATAGCATTCAATTAATATTGGAAATACTTACATTATTTCTTTTTATCTCTATTATTTCCATCTAATTTCTTCTCATTCCTATTATTCCATTCCACCCAATGCTTCTGGTTTTATTTCTTCTTCTTATTTCCATATGGTCCACGGCTATCCTGTCTCATCTTATTCTGTGCATTCATTCAAGTGATAGATGCTCATAGAGATTTGATTAGCACACACCATCATTCTACGGAGTCCTCCAAGGATCCCCCTTTTCCCTGTACATTTTTCTGTTTGCGTGTCTCTCAATGGAAAGTGACTCCGGGGGTTTTTGTCAATCTCTAAAAAGTCTGGATTTCACCAGAAAATGGTGTGTTTCTTTTTCAGAAATAGCGAATTGAGATGTTTTAATTATGAAACGAAATATTGTTTTTTAATGCAACACTGACAGTTAATTAAACTCGATCATTTTAAACCTAATATAACATTGCAAATGAAAGTTCTATTTCTGGAGTGTTCGATGGCAGCAGAAATTCACAAGTAAGACTAACAAAATATCTAAATGTACATATCGTATTGATTAGACAATGGTCTTCACTGTTAATAAATAAAGTTGTTCTAAAAAAATAAGTACGCTCTAAGGAATATCATAATTAATTAGTAAACTTTTCTGAACCAAATGCAATATTTTAGCCTTGTTTTATTAGTTTTTGGGCATATGAGACAGATATTATAAAAAGAGCCACTAAAGGGGATTTCTAGCAGAAGGGTAAGATATGGGGTGGGGTACTTACTTCTAGAGCTACATACTTTTAATATTAAAGGCTACAACATATTTCAATTGTGGTATTGAGTTTCTTGACAGTGAGACATGCTTAATTTGATGTGCCACTGTGTATAGGAAAACACAGTATTTATTTTTGTCCCTGAGAACAAATTCAATGGTTTAGTCATAAAATGCGAGATGCGTGAGAAGTTAAATCCAATCTCACTGATCAGAGACATTTTGTATCCACAGCTCTGAATAATTAATGAAACACTATTGTCAAGTGTCTGTTCATATCCTGTGGTGCAGCAAATACATCATATATGAATGGCACAGCATTTCATCTGTAGCTGCAGGGCTATTAAAAAGGCACACACGCTGAATCAAATATGTCATGAGCATGATATATATATTGTGAGGTTCAATGTAAACAGCATCTATATATCTGTCTATCTATCAATCTATCCATCTATCTGTCTGTCTTTCTATCTATCCATCTATCCATCTATCTATCTATCCATCTATCCATCTATCTAACTATCTATCTATCTATCTATCTATCTATCTATCTATCTATCTATCTATCTATCTATCTATCTATCTGTCTATTTATCTACCTTCCTCCTACTCCGCCTCCTCCTCTTCCTCAGCCTCCTGATACTTCTCCTCCTACAAGCATCTCCTATAACCCTCTTCTGCAGCATCAGCATTAACCTTGCTGCATGGAGTCCACCCTGCTCTATCATCCCTTAGCTGGGTAAATGACATTAGCAACGCCCCATTGAGTGTCAAGAACAGCCTTTTTTTCAGCCATGACGCTACTAGACTGCCTTTTAGGGACTGCTTTGGTAGTCTTCTAGTCTTGTATATAATTGGGTCACGTATTAGGGTTGACAGATCACATATTGAAGGTTTAGGTTGATTAAGCTGGATGAAACCTGATTTTCTTAAGGTTACTGCATGTGGTGAGACCTGGCATATAGTTGCGCTCAAAAGTAAGTACCCCTTATCTGATACTGCTCCCGGAAAAAATTTAATCGAAAGAGGCCATTTTATGCTATAGCATATTCTATTAGTTGCATGAAAGAACCCTGATATAATTAATGCTCAATGAAAACAAGAAATCATAGTGTAAGTCAAATTATATTGAATATCAAACTGATAGATCCAGGATAATTGACAATATCTACTTCTTTAGTCATAAGCCTGATGTAATTTGCAATCGACTTTAAAGATTGGCGTTATCTGCTTCTGAATAATGCCTTCCAATTATTTGAATTGACTGGCAGTCCTGTTTGTGTCTTAATTGTAATTGGGTCATTATGTCTAATTGGATCAACGTAATGAATAGTTAATTTATGCTTCATCGACTTTGACATGTGCTTATCTAAATTGGTTTCTCTATAATTATTTCAGTTTTTCATTGAAGCATTTTCCGTTAAATTCGAATCTTTGTGTTGATTATGTAATCAAGAATGAAGTGGCTAATCTGATGATTTTAGTATTATTTTCCATTAAATAAAAAGCCATATAGAACAACGCAAATTATATTTGAACAGTTGCAGTTTTTCCCTTAAAGAATATCTTATAATAATGTCACCAAGAGCCATAAAATTAGAACTCTCAGAGAAGTGTCAGGTCTGGGGTGGCGTACTTACTTTTGAGGGCAACTGTTTCATTACATTTTTTGCATAAGGAATATCTTAAGAGTGCCTAGCATGTTAGTGGTGACACAGTGAGTTGGGCAAGCACTGAATATGGCTAAATAAAGTGCTCATGTGACATAGATCATTGCTTTGTTTTGTGAAACTACTGTCCCAAAGCTATTCAATTTGCTCAACCAGTCAAGAGTTTTGAACATGTTGATTACTATGTTTTATAAACAGTCAAGTTTAGCTGGTGATACTTAATGTTCTTTCACTGCTTCAACCTACTAACAATATCAACCCATTTGACGTGGCAGCAGCACTTTAAAAGACTGAAAAATGTTGGACTGTTTGCCAGTGTAATCACTTTTCTGCTAGGCACTATAATGCCAGCTTCACAAACTTTGATTGAAATATGGTCAACGAGAGCCATAAAGGGAAATTTCTCAGAGAAGTGTCAGAGAATTGTCAGATTTGGGGTAGTGTACTTACTTTTGAGAGCAACTGTAAGGTTATTCATATTCACATGAATCAATAATCTGACATGCCATACATTGAGGCAACGCCATCCAGATTCATCCAACATCATTTAATGATGGGCAGAACCTGTAAAATTGAGCTTAGGCGAATCAGGAAAATAGAAGCTGCAGTTTAATAGTGATTTGGATAATTTTCCCTGACAGGCTACTCAGGAAAATGCCTCATTAAACAGCTATTAACTGCAGGCACATTTGTTTAGCAGCTGGATAACTCTGTAATGCAGAGCAAATGATGGTTAGGAAGCAAGGTTACTCATTGTTGGGCAGGCACAATATATATAATATATATTGTGATGAATTTCAATATGTGGTAATATATTCAGCGAAAATGATAATTCAAAAGTGCAATTCTGAATTTTAAGTAAATTTACGATTTCATTCCATTATTTCTTCAATTGGAAGACTTAGTTCATTTTAAAGCATTGGCTTGATTAGGAATATGTTCACTTCACTTCACTTGGCCAAAAACACAATTGGATATATATATGCGGATGTGGTCTTACTAAACCTATGGTACATAATAGTTATTACAGTTAGTTTCATTAAAAACAGCATGTCTAATTGAACCTAGCCAAAGCTGTCATAGTTGGCTACTCAAAATGTTATCTGAAAGTACATATTTATAATATATAAGATTAATTTCTTACATTTGCCAGTGTTTACACTTTTCTGGTGATAAATGTAAGCTGACTATTAGCTATAGAAGTGGAAAGAAGCAGCTGGCTTTAGCATGTTTAGACCACAGCCAGGTACAGGTCGCTACAGACAGCTAGAGTTGACCGTTTTTTATGAAGCTAACTGTATGACAAACACGATAAGATAAAACAAGATAATTTATATTTCTCTGATGTAGGGACTGATGAATCGGTCTTTTTCAGAATGTATTTACAAATCCTTTGAACACTCAATTTTTTACACAAAAGTAGGTTTAACTGTGTCACATTTTAGGTAACCATTACACAGCAAGCGGACTGAACTAGATCATTCTCTATTGCGAAATCATAAACATGCCTATAGAATTGCTTTCTATCTTATTTCCCTTCCTGTCTAATTTAGAAATTTCCTTTATCACCTTTTGTTTTTGCATTCTTAAATTGATGAGACTTGACACAGACTGACAGACTTGAATTACATCAAATTTTCTTTGTAGACAATCAGAAAACTGGCACTTTTCCTCATTAACACAAAACACATACCTTCATCCAAAGCATGTGAAGTCTTTCTGCACCAGTTTGTAATTACTTTGTAGGACAACTGTAAGTTTCTGGTTAACATTTGGCGGCCTTTTCAGCACTTTAATCCAGTACTTTGAAAGATAATGACCAGCACCTTGATCACTAGCTCAAAAATGTAATCACCAACACAAAAAACATAAACTACAAAACCTCGTCCATACATTTTTCTCTGCTTCCCTTCCTGTCTAATATGCCAGCTCTCCCCAGGTGGCTTCTTCTCATAGATGTACTGAGGAAATTTCATTTCTGCCTGTATGCCAATATACGCCTATATACGCCCAAAGCAGTGCAGCTGAGATAGACCAGATTAAGCCGAGAACTTGCACTGTAATGCTGAAAAGATTCATCTACAGGGAGAAAAGGTCTGGCATCATATTATGTAGGAACTTTACCAAGCTATTCACTAAATTGATGAATACACTGATCACATAGGTCAGAGGAAGTATTTGTATAAGTTAACAGAACAGGATTTGGTATTAGCGAGAAGTGGGCTCTTACGTTTCTTAATCCTTTTTTTTATGGTCCTCAGCATGATGTTTACAGCATTCTGGATATATATTTTTATCTATTCAAGTCTTTCCTGTACTGTTGTGTCTATTCTGTAACATTTTCGACTGTCTTCATTAAGTTATCAATTGCAACTTACTATTTCAACCAACGTTATAACAGCAAACAATGTAGCTAATTAAAAAGAGAATAATGACTCCAGAAATAAAGGTTATTAAAGCCAGATAGGTTTCATGACACCCTTATGAATTCCATGAATTCAATTAATTGAGGAAGAATATAATTATAATAAAGAATGGTCACTGACTAGAGGATATTTCGAAGAAATTCTGACTGAATTCAGTTCCTGAAAATTGCTGCAAGAAACTACTGAAACAAAAGCCGTGAGATCCAGACTCACTAATAGTCTTGTATATGCGTATACCAACGGTAGACCGAAACATTGTTGTCATTTGCAAGCACGCCGATATGCCGCCTTCGTCGAGAGGCAGTTTGTCAGACTATACGTGGCCAAATGTGCCACGTGCGTTTTCCATGCATTTATCCTTCTCATGGAAAGCGCATGTGGTACATTCGGCCATGTATATGTATAATAACATTGTATTTGTAAAGTTTTGTGAGAAAGACTATATTAAGAAGTATTTCGCTACTGGATTTTCTGTTTCATAGCACAACCAGCTGCATGTAAATAGGCATTTTGGCTCTGATCTACCACCATGCAATCATAAGGGAACAGGATGGCAAATTTGGGCCCAAAAATTGCTGAACTGAGAGAGCTTGGGTCATTTCATGTGCTTTCATCCACATTTCCACATACTCGGCAGCTCATTAGTCTGCAGTTTTTCCTGGACAGGAACCAAGTTTCTCTTTATCTCACTTTGTGATTTTTCTTGACATTTTGCCTTAGACAAAGAGAGTCCATATGTTGTTAGTAGCTCTGTGTCACACTGTATCTACTAATGAGATAGGCATATATAAGAGATACTATAAGATATCTGAAATGAGAATACAGCAAAAAATAATATTGCCTTCATATGGCATATCTGACAATTCGAACAGTGTGTGGGTGTTTGTAATTAAATGGAAATATGGTGGAGGTTTTTATGAAATAAAAATATTTCTTCTGAATTTATGTTGTAAATAATTTTTGAAAACAAGATATGTTGATAATACAAACTTGTAATTATGTATATATAAAATAAGTTACATGCAGGGATTTTATAATACAATTATTAACTGTTGAACAAGGCCAGAAAGTGAACACAATACACAACAATATAATGCTGTCTCATTGCCATGGTCTCTGCCTGTCCTAATTAGCCCAACTGGTGCAGAAATACAGGACGTAAAGCCCTAATCACACACACACACATCACACCACTCCAAATTTGACACTCTAGAAATGCCCTTTTATGGGCTGTCATTTACAGAATTTACGTACTTAATTCAAAGACTCTTGCATGACTGCACACCTTAAAAACTGAAACTATCCCACTTATTTCAGGACTGACTCAGACTTCATTATTTGCTTAACAGCTAGGAGGCAGGACAGTGAATTAAACACACTGTGATATTTTCACAGGGGGGGGGGGGGTGTACTTACTTTTGGCTGCAGGGCCGTAGCCTGGGAAAAAGTCTTGGGGGGGGGGGGGAGGAGGCAGTTAAGTCAAAAGCCACACTTCTGATGTCCTGATGTTCACTTCAGTAACCATAAATATACTATATTTTGCAATTAAGGGGGGGGGGGCAGTCGGCCCCCTCCCCTCCGCAGGCTACGCCCCTGAACTGTGACTGATAACTGATCCCATACACTAAAACTGGCTGTTTATCGTTCTATCGTTTCAGTGAAATATACACTCCAATGCTAAACTGTCATAGAGATGCTGTTTTGCTGGACTCTATCCTCAGTGTCAAATTGCATGACAGTCATGCTTTTGATCTGTGGTCTGGACTGCCACATTTTGCCTCATTTGGCAAGGACTCCTCCCAAATATTGAACCCTCTGTCACCCTATAATGGCAAGCGCTAAAACTGCCACTTGCTATGGGGTGCGTGTTAGAATAGTGATGTGTATGGTGATACTGTGGGTAAATAAAGTTGGTGAAATGTGGGTGACTGGCGTAATTGTTTGGGTGGGTTTAAGTGTTGATTAATGCCTATAGTTAACTGGGATGGTTTGGGCAATTAGTGTGTGTGATATTGTGCTTTAAAATCCTCCCACACCCAAGTTTGTGGTTGTTATATTGGTATGTACTCAGCAGATTTAATAAACCGTCAGATTATTTAATTATACATTAGTCATTTAATTAATTTAATTAAAGAAAACTGCATCAAAAGGATTCCTTGTAATGCCTTACACAGTCAGTCATTGATCTGTGTTTCACAGAAGACTGTGGTTGAAGGAATCTGCAGCCTATCTGTAATTTCCCTTCACCAATTGCAAAAATGTAGTCCACCCACATAGACTGGAAAGCCTGTCCAGTGCTGTGCAAGGTCTAAGGCCTGGTGATGTGACATTGAGACAGCTATCCCCATGTAGTTGGCATCTAGGGCCAGGGTTGGCCCATAAACAAAGTTATGGTGGGGCAAGTTGAGACCTCTAGGCATCTTATACCTCTATATATGGAGAGCATTTATCAGTTTTGGGACCTAGAGGTCTAGGGACACATCTATCACCTGGTTTTGGGACACCCATGTATTGTTATGCATGTACTCTTGGGCACAAAGGATGTAAGTATATTAGGTTATATATGTGTGGGCAGAGAACGTGATGTCTATGATGGCTGTGTTACTGGGAAATTTTGTAGAGTTGGCGGCTGTTACTTGGTAAATCTATCTATCTATCTATCTATCTATCTGGTAAATCTATCTATCTATCTATCTATCTATCTATCTATCTATCTAGCCAATAGTAGCTATCTATCTATCTATCTAGCAAATAGTATCTATCTATCTATCTGTTTATCTATCTATCTATCAATCTATCTATCTGTCTGTCTGTCTGTCTGTATCTATCTATCTATCTATTTATCTATCTTATATTATCTATCTATCTATCTTATTCAATCATTCATTCATTTATTCATGCATTCATTCATTCGACTTTTAGTCGTTTGAGTCATCCTTTCACCTCTAACCTAATTATTCTTTACATCGATTTAAAAAAATATATATTAATCGACAAGACAATTCATCTGTAGACACAATGCACTGTTACGCAATTATTACGCCAAAGCATTGCTTTAACTGTGGTCCTGGCCTACAAGAGATTTACCCACCACATTACTTGACCTCATGGAGCAAAGTACAAAAACCTATGGCAACAGTGGGAGTAACAGAGCACTCATAAAAATGGCCCAAGTGGATTTTGTCCCTAGTAAACTTGGCAAGCAGCATGCCACGTCATCATTCGTTACAAGGTTTAGCCGTTGCTAGGTGGAGTTAACGACGTCATAAACACGTTTGTTGGGGTCTTGGCCAACGTCTTAATTTGCATAACGGTCACCGTGTTGGTAATTCTAAGGTAATGACGTTGGTCGTGTGATTACACTTGACACAAGAGAACTACAAATTGTCCTAGACCAAATCTCCCCTGTACACTAACTGCTTCAAGTCATGTCACCACAAAGCCCCCCTTTAGAACGGATGACCCACTTTTAATGACCTCGTGTAGACTTCATTTTAAGAATCCCCTGCCCCACTGGTAGTTTCAGGGTTGCCAGTGGTGATTCAGTGACTCTCAGTGGCTTTTTGGCAACGTTATTCTAACATTCCTGTGACGTTTATACATGTCATCACATGGTTCTGTAATTGAGTCACAAAAGCATGAAAGACATTACTTTGATGTCATGCTATTTCCAAGAAATCCCCAGATTGTCTTTCAATGCAATTATCACATGTAATCTAATAGAACTGAATAAAGTTACAGAATTGTGTCAATTAGCGAGTATGGATATGATCCAATTGATCTTTGATATATTCCAGATATTGTTTAAGTTCTTAATTTGATTTTTGAATTATTTTCGTCCCATCTGTCGCTCTGTTACTTCATATACCTTGCTAGATATTTGAATCATTTATCTGGATGATATTTGATATTCAATTCCCTGCATTTAATAGTTATTTTCTGAAAATTACTTATAGTGAATCTATAGGCTTAAAAGTATACTATAATCACATGATATCATCGTGATTCAGCGAAATTCGCATGTTGCCTATTCAGTAATAATTCTTTCAGTTGAAAACAGTTGTGATCATGCATGCCAGTTCCAAAATGGAGAGCAAAGTCGCCAATGGAGGTTTATTGTGAATTATTTAAAATTTCATTATTATTGGACGTTAAATTGGTGGTCCTATTTACCCAGTGTCTATGCTGAGGCAGGTAAAAGATCCCACAAATGGGGTAAAAGTGTAACATGGGTGGACTCTCTCTCTCGCCTCATCAATCAACCCTCGATAGTGGCAAGAACTTGCCTTAGAGGGCTGCACTTCCCATATCTATCTATCAATCTATCTATTAGTCCGTTAGTCAAACTAGCATCAATCAGTGTGCAAAATATTTATAAACAGTTTCCAAACACATTTCCCCAACATGTTTGCCAGCCCTTTTATGTGCGACGTAGTCTCTGTTGCTAAGGGTTGCCTCTCTTGCCATTAGCTACACCCCCATGGCTCACATTCACACTCTCCATCTTTGGAGGGGGTTAAATCGTGTACCCTGGGTCACGTGACCCCACGAGGTCGATGGGACGCCAATCACGGGGACAATGGCAACATTAATACGGTTGCCATGGTAACGGCAGATATGATTGTACCCCAGCTAGATATTGCTCACATTTGGCCACATTTATGCTTTTATTGTGTCCCATTATATTTATCTTAGGGCTACATGCTGCTATCTGTAATAGATGGTAAGACCCAGCAAGAATTTACTGAAGATTGCATTTTGTTATGCGCCTGTAGTTAACATTGGAATTGAGTGACATTACATCAATAAATAGTGGATGGGTAGGAGTCCCACATAGAGCTTTGTGTGATGATCCCACTAAAGTCTATGTTGGACGGCCAACCATCCACCATTCCACTCTGCAGTTCGTCATACATTACACTATGTGACTACAGCCATCCTGTACAACATACACCCATGCTGGATAACAATGAAGCATTCTGATTTGCTCGCACTAGCTGATCAGAGAATCAAATAATATCTTAAATTTCTTTTGTTATATGTCTTTGGGTATAAATGGTACCAGCTTGCTCCAGTTTACAGCTGAACTCATAGACTTGGAAGCTAAACTCCAGACGACGTCATGTGAATCCCGGAATCCCATTAGTTGAGGCAGTATCTCGCCCAATGGGAGTTCCGGGTTCATATAACGTCCACTTGAGTTTGTTTCTTTGTCAAGATCCTGTAGCATAGATACAAAACTGTGCATACCTACATGTATATATCTGCATTTAAATGTCGAACTATGTGTGTTATTTGTCCATCATTTCTTAATTGCATTTTCTTTCTTTTTGCAGGTGAGTACCTTTGATATGGATCGTGTGTATCTCAATGTGTAAATGTGTTCTTGAAGTCGGGAGGTAAGGTGTTTTATTACATTTAAGTACTTTTGTGACGTATGGTAGATGCTGTGTAAGATTCCATATGTCACATACAGTTGATCTCAAAAGTAAGTCCACCACACCAGATCTGACACTTCTCCTGGAAATTTTCCTATAGGGCTCTTATTAATATGATTATACATATATGAATCTAGATCATGCAAAATGTTTCTAAAGTGATCATGGACCGTTGAACACAAACAGCTATTCAGATAGCGTTGATACTGTCATAGTTTTACAAAATCAACTAAAACTCACTGAAATATTTTCAAAGGAAGTCAGATTATGTGATTTTGCTCGGCGCTAGAACTAGGTCATTTACTGCGTCCGTTGAATTCAATGCAGCGGCGAACAAAATGGCTCTTAAATATCACCGAAATCTGGCAGACCCTCAGGGCTGTTGCCCTTCGCTAAACTCCCCCTTAGTGGCGGAGGGTCTGAGTAGGACACTGATTGGAGGTGATATTACTTTTTGAGAGCAAATGTACATTGCCAATTGTGCCACGTGCGTTTTCCATGCGAAGGATAAACGCATGGTTTTTGCCTCATTATAATTAGATTAAAACCATGCGTTTTCCATGCGTTTATCCTTATCATGGAAAACGCACGTGGCACATTTGGCTGTATGTACAATTTGATGGTCTCCCACATGTAATATCGGCATGGACAACAGCAGTCACAATCTATGCGGCCACAGTAATCTCCCTCCCTATTTGTAGCCACATGTCCAGTATTATAGGATAGTGACCAGTACTGGACACAAACTGACCACTGATTCATGGCTTGACCGGCATAATGATATCATGTCACATAGGGCTCAGTCATGAATACATAATGGCATAATTTTGCTGGTTGGATCACTGCTATTGATCGTGTTAAAGGGTAGTTTGCCCCATAAGGGTATCTTGCAGCATGGTAGAATAGTTTGTCATGGTAATCAGATGAAATAAAGGCATTAGTCAGTCACATTGACACTAGGGGTGACCGTTATGCACGATTTGTAGGATAGATGTTTTAGGTGTAGTTTGGAAATAAGGGTAGCCAATCTTTGGCAGTGTTGTACAGTTTCATGAAAAACGGCCTGTCAAATTGAACCTAGAAACAGCTAAGCTAGTTCTGCTATACAATGCTACCTGCCACTAAACGGAACTGTCTAGCAATAGCTGGCTACTCCAAGCCGAATCTAAAAGCATATGTGGCGCCATTTGGTGAATAAGTTGAGAGTTATGCATATTAATCTTTTGTTAAAAAGATGCATATCGATTGCACATACATTTGATATTAGATAAAATTATTACAATTACCAAGGTTTATATTTTTCATATTTTATGAAACTAACTATGATATTTTTGATTGAACATTTTGGAAGTAATAGTATTTTCAAGGTTTCTTCACCATTAAGCCCACAAAATGTGGACACGTTGCATTTGTCAAATTGTCGCAACATACAGTTGCTCTCGAAAGTAAGTAAACTGCCCCAGATCTGATGCATCTCCTGGAAATTCTCCTACAGGGCTGACATCTTTTTCTGACGACCATAAATTATTAAACTGGGCTGTAACTAGCACACACTCTGCAGGAAATCAACTAAGATACTCTTTGATATTTTTTTATTGGAGGTCTGTTTTTCTTCTGAGAGCAATTGCATTGATGGTGTAGGAGGGCAGACATGTGCATGCAGTGTCTGCTTCAGAATCAAAGGTATCTAAGTGATATAACTTCAAAAGGAATTGATACTTGAATCTCCATCTAAGCTGATGCAGCAGCAAAAACCCATTTTGTCTCCAGGAAACAAAAAGCAATAAATGACCCAGAATATTCAAGAGAAAAATAATATCTTGGTACTTTTTAAAATTGAAATAGTATATTATTTCGGAATTAAAGAATAGAAGAATTGAAATGAAAAATTGAAATAAACTTCAAAAGTGAATTTGTCATTTTAGAGAGGCAGAGAGATAGAGTACAGAATGCATGGATAGAGGCTAATCAGAATTACTTGTAATATCACCATATGTAACACTTCTCCCTAAGTTGGAATCGAACACTGGTCCCTGGGACTATAAGCAAATAGTTGAAAATAACCAGTATTAATCAAGGCATACTAAATTTGGGTGAATTAATGATTTTTATCAGACATTAATTACAACAACAAAAATTATTGAGAGAAATTCCAGACTAAAACATTGGAAAAACAATATCAGTATTGTGACGTCATCACTGGGTTTGTTTACATATTGAGTTTTTGATGGAAACTAATATAATTTATATTATTTATTGTAAATTATAACTAAATCGTTGACCAAAAATGGGCATGTAATGTTGAAAAATATCATGAGACAAGAAGGCAGTATTGATTTATATAATTACTTTTATGTGCTAAATCTGGAGACACAGTGACGTTAACCATTGTACCAAAGTGTCACTCTCTTGTGCGAGGGCAACATTCTGCTCACACCAGGACCACTACTCTACACATATTCATGTTTACATGTTGTAGCAATGTTATTAGCATGTTACAACGCGATATAACGACATTGTTTGCAAACGGGTCCCATAGATAACTCCAAATGAAATGTTGCAATCCACATAATGAGATAAACATTCGGGTCATCTATCTTCGTAATTCGATAACAAATTAACAGTGACGCTAAAACTGATTTAATAGCTACCATGACGACACAAATTCTCGTTTGGTAACAATTGTTGCCATGGTAACGTCTTCTATTGTATTATGCACTACCCTGTATGCCACGGATAAATGCAAGTTGCTTTTAAGTAGTGGTAGCTCTCTCATTGCTATGCATTAAAGTCTGAAGCCACTGAAGTAGTGTATGTGACAGCAGAGGGACACAATGTTACCACAGCCTACACAATGACAATTTATAGTGATTTCCTATACCCTTTATGGCTTATGTGGTGCAACTTAAAGCAAAATTACACGTATGATGGATATTGAGGGGGAATATCAAATTTTTTGAGGTTATGTAGTGTGAGATGGAGAATGACAATTATGTTCCGACTTCCATGGAAGCCATGATTCTTATTTAGAAACATTATTGTCATGGTGAAGTATTTCCCTTGCATTTATAGTGACTTTTAAAAAAAACCAGGCCCATATGGCCAAATTACATGTGATATGGATATTTATGGTCACTTTGAGGGAAAGATATTAAGTTATTGGGCATATTTAAAGTCAGAATGTTTTCTTTATTATGATATGTTTCATGTTTTACAGAGAAAAACACCTTTTGATATATTTCCCTTTAGGGATAATGAGTTCAAAGAACTAATTATATGATAAACAACCACAGCAACAAGTTTAGGAACTAAAAAAGAAAGTATTAGTGACCTATTCTTGTGAAAATTCAATGATAGATCATGGCCTTGTTAAATTTAAAGGCCTTTTACTCTTTACTATTTTAAAAACTTACAATATTTTCAATGCTAGACTTTAAAACATTAAAGACATTCATTGTATTACTTGTCTATTTTTCAATTATTCCAATGTATTATATAGTCACTTATCATTATGAATCCTTTATTACCAGAAATCAAAGACAGTTAAAATATTAATATTATGGATATACTCACTAATAAATAACCTCACTATAAGGTCTATTTACAATTACTGAGGCTCAAATGTAAGCAATGCTTTCTTGTGTACTCCACTTAACTTTGAATAAAAGAAGAAGCCATAAACTGCACCAAAGTTGGGCTTTCATAGCATGACCTTGCAGAACTCCTTAATTCACTCCAAGATATCCTATTGTGTCTCCTGGCCCTTAATGTGCCCATAAACCCCCCTCTGTGATAACACTCTTCTCGCCCTATCATCATGCATCTTTTGTAGCTGACATGTTTTCCATTTATAGCCATTTGTAAGCATGTCTTTGCATGTAAACTCTGCCTGGTGACATGTATAATGCTAATGGGTGCCACAAGTCTAGACTCTAAAACTGACACGTTTGTTTGTCTGGTAGGTAGTGTATGCAAAACATGTTAGTGAAACTGGTTTGACATTATTTTAAAACATCCTATGATAAATCAGCAGGCAGATGTAATGATGAGATGATTAAGTTCGGAGTCCACACTATGGTTAAGCTTAAGATTCAACACCAGCCGTGATGATTTAATTGCTTGCATGTATTTCAGGGCACTGTTGTTATTGATAGTTAATTTCAGAGGAATGTGTACTTTCTTGGTTCAAAGCTTGCATTGTTTAATACATTGTATATCTAGGAGACTATAGGGGAGTATGATCAATCAATCAAACAATCAATGAGTCAGTAAGTCAATCAGTAAATCAATCAGTCAGTCAGTCAGTCAGTCAGTAAGTCAGTAAGTCAGTCAGCACGTCAATCAGCACATCAGTCAGTCAGTCAGTCAATTAATCAATATAAATCACAATTGATTACATAAAAATATAGCATATCTGTCTACCTACCTACCTGGTAACTAAATACTTCTTGTTACATCATTCCGCATAACATGTTATTTATCATTATTCGACTGATGATTCAAATTTCTCAAATTTCCGCCGGATTTCTTATTGTCTGTAAAAGAGCTGATCTGATGGTATATTGATCCCGCAGTCTCAGTTTGATTTAATTAGGAAATGTTGATGGATGCCATCAGCTTATGAACCGAGTCTTTCATGCTGGAAATGTAAGGTTTCAAATGACAGGAAGACTTGCAAGATCCACTCCGGTGTAATTACTTGCTGTGACTCATTTCCTGGGGTGAACTTCTCTTGAAACTGTTCAAAGGATAGAAGTGCTTAGAAGGTACACAGTTTACTGACCGTATAGCATAATGACTGGTGGGATGATTGAATGAACGGCTGACTGACTGACAGGCTGACAGGCTGACTGACAGGCTGACTGACAGGCTGACTGGCTGGCTGACTGACTGACTGATTGACTGACTGATGGGCTGACTGACAGGCTGACGTGCTGACAGGCTGGCTGACTGACTGACTGACTGAGTAGGCTGGTTGATTGACTGACTGGTAAAGTAATGGTAATACAGGTTATCGGGTCAATAATTACACCATAACCTTTGATTTAATTCATCTCACTTTTTAGGACACCCTTCCAACGAATCTACAATATCAGCATCATCTACGTCATTGTCTTGTTTATATTTCTAAAATATGTCACAACATACACTATATGAGCCTAGAAAATACTGATATATTGTCAAAACACTTTCCATTTCTGAATTCAAGCGATTTTTGGTGTGCCTCAAGGTTCCATATTCTCCCCAGGCACTTTCTGACATTCAACTCTCTCAAAAGTCTCTAATTTTCCATAAGGTTCTTTTCGTCAAGCAGGCTTCTGAAAAGGTCAATTTGTAGTCGGGCCCCAGTCCAGGGGCCTTCAAGGACCTCAGGTCATTTGGCCTCTGCCTAGAGTGCCCTCTAGCTTAAAAAGGCCTAACAAGGTTTAGCAGGGGGTTTTAGCACGGAGAGTGAATGGCTTTCAGGCCAGTTTAGATCTGTTAGAGGGGGTTCAGGCAACCAATATGCCTCTAATATAACATTTTATTCCCGTTGTATGTGATGATTGTCACTGACAAGCTGTCAATAATGTTATGTTGCACCAGATATGAAGTGAATTGAGCTAGATATTTGATTGACAATGACTGACTTACAGTGCAACTCAAAGCTTATGTTCAGTCATTTACAAGCAAGACTGGGCTAAGCAGAGCTAGACCACGTATTAAACACGCTTTTACCCAACACTAAACCGAGAAAAAAAAAGTGTTTTTCATTTTGTGTGCTTAGGTTGAATGGAGGCGTGTCAGCCATTTACTCAAGCTATGGCTTGGTTTGGCTCATTGTGGCTGGGTGGCCTAATGGTTAATGCATCCGCAAATTCCATATTGGCCAGCTCTGCTGAAGGTCCCGGGTTTGATCCCTGGCCCGAGCACTCTTCATAAGCTACATCCCGGCTGGATGTCGATCGCATCAGACGTATAATTGGAGGTGCCGTGTATTCGGTTTCTATGCTGAGGCAAGTAAAAGACCCCACCCATGGGGTGAATGTGTAACATGGTGTGGACTCCAAGCCTTATCATCTCATCATTACGTCTGCCTCTGGCAGCTGGTCATTTAAGCTGGATATAAGCTTCAGAGTCCAGACCCAGTGGCATTGAAACATACACATGGACAAAGTAGCTTCAGGAAGGCATTCATTGCTCTGAATAGCTATAGCTGGACGTTGGTAGTACTGTAGATTTTTCCAGAAGTTACAAAAACAAATAGTTTGAATTCAGCTTTCCGTGTTATACTCATTGCTATTTTCCTCAGGAGAGTACCCATAACATATGCAGAAGCTGTTCATCAAATAGTCATTTGTCAAGGTTAGAAAGTCATTATATAAATTCCCAAATATCTATATTCGTAAATCCTCTTTCTCGAAAAAGTCAGAGGTTCGTAGAAAAAAAGTAATCTCCCTGAGGAAATAAAAAATGTAAGGCTACATCTCTCCGCTCACAGCATACTACATGTGCATGATGAGAGAGACTTGATTCCGTTACCATGGTAACACCTAGACATCTGCAAATGGTTGCTACGTGATTTTACTAGTCAATTGCAACCCACAGCCTTGACTAGCATGAGGAGCGCGTCTCCATAGTGACAGTTGTTAAGTAGGTCAAGAATCCAGGTCGTAGGTCAAGGTCGTGACGTCAGAAGGTGCCGGATGTAGAGGCTGGTGGGATTATTGCAGCTCAAGTGAGATCATGAGACAGGCCTAGCTGTATGCAAGGATCTCTATGTGACTGGAAGACATAAGAGATAGCTACAACTTGACGGGAAAGCTCGACGAACAGGAATATGCTGATACGAAGACGGATCGGTGCGGAAATACAAATAAGGACAGAATAGTCAGACAGACAGCCAGCTAGACAGCCAGACAGACAGCCAGACAGACAGCCAGTCAGCCAGCTAGACAGCCAGACAGATAGATAGAAAGATAGATAGATAGATAGATACTTTATTTTGATGGTCATAAGTACATACATGAATAACAAATGAAGCTCTCACTAAAAAAGAGACCTGTTACAGACTTGTGTGATAGCATATCAATTTATAATAGTCAATGATAGATTCTGGAGAACAAAGTTTTGTGGGATAAGAAAATTATTTACTCTTCTCTTAAGGTGATATAAATGATATATGATATATATATTTAACAAAAAGAAAAAATAATATTCCCCCGGGTTGGATTCGTATTCTAGTTCCCCCAGTCATTCTGAGTGTATGTAGGTCATGTGCTGCATCAACTGGAAGAACCATGTTGTTTTTGAGTAAAATTTCATAGTTACCAGATCAATTATGTCCAAAACATTAATTAGCATTGAATGTGGTTACCAAGGACTTTTTGCCAAAATTATGGTGATACATCACACTTCTCCAAACTTGCTGTCTGTATGGGCATGCACAAAAAGTGATAACAAAACTTCACTAGGCATGTCCTCAAAATTTAAAATCTGATTTTAGAAGTACTCTTAAGTAGTCAGATATGGTAGTGTGAGGTATTCTAAGATTGAGATCAGGTACAAAAACCGGAATTATGATGTAGTAGACATGTACATTATATTTACTTTACAGTGTAATTATAAGCCAATAAGGAAGCCACCTGAGAATTGGCTGTAATGAAGATAGATAGAGATTGAGTAACCTACTGAAATTCAAAGATAGATGAGACAGTTAACTTGGAGATTTACATGATGTTACTCACAGGTTTTATGATTAGATTATTTACACGCATATCATTCATGTTACAACTAAATGTCATGCAAAGAATCATGACATTTATCAACTGGCCCAACCCTATGCAATTCTAACGTTACAGAATCTTAGGGATAGATTCTGCTGCGGTTCATATTGCTCTTCTGATTTGTCTACAGACACTGATGCACATACAGATGAAACAAAAAAAAATAGAGATGGTTTCAATCGAGTCTAAGAACCCGTTGAGAGCAGGCACTATCTGTATGCCATCCTGAATAGATTTGCGATGGCCACGTTGGCACCTCATTAGCTGTCAAGGACGCTGACCTATGTGATCAGCGTATTCATCAATATAGTGAATAGCTTGGTAAAGATTCTATGTAATATGATGCCAGACCTTTTCCTCCTGTAGATGAATCTTTTCAGCATTACATCGCAGTTCTCGGCTTAATCTGGTCTATCTCAGCTGCACTGCTTTGGGCGTATATAGGCGTATATTGGCATACAGGCAGAAATGCAATTTCCTCAGTACATCTATGAGAAGAAGCCACCTGGGGTGAGCTGGCATATTACACAGGAAGGGAAGCGGAGAAAAATGTATGGACAGGGTTTTATAGTTTATATTTTTTGTGTTGGCGATTGCATTTTTTGGCCAACGATCAAGATGCCGGTCATTATCTTTCAAAGTACTGGATTAAAGTGCTGAAAAGGCCGCCAAATGTTAACCAGAAACTTATAGTTGTCCTACAAAGTAATTACAAACTAGTGCAGAAAGATTTCACATGCTCTTGATGAAGGTATGTGTTTTGCGTTAATGTGAACCCTGATGAGGAAAAGTGCCAGTTTTCTGATTGTCTACAAAGAAAATTTGTTGTAATTCAAGTCTTTCAGTCTTTGTGCAGTTTCCAATCAATTTAAGGATGTAAAAGCAAAAGGTGACAGAGGAAATTTCTAAATGTTCATTCGAGCAAGCACCTGCTCCTCCTGAAACTTTTCTTGGGCAATGCCGAAGCGTCAAAACCAAGAAACCCTAATGTCCAGTATCACCCGAAATTGCAGATGGCTGACATCGTTTGTTAACCTAAACAAGTGAAATCAAACTGAATCAAGCTGAATCAAGCTGCCGCTCTTAACAAATCTGTTTTGACAGACAGAGCACTTAGAGAGAAAAGTATGAGTGACTGCTTAAGAGGAAAGCCATTGCATCATTTGTCTGCCTCCGGACCCCCATCCTTCCTGCTTCCTTCCTTTGACAGTTTGTCATCTGAGGACTTTGCACAAGGCCATGGATTTTTATATGTATATCTATATTTTTTTTTTCATGTTTAGCCTTCTCCTATTTTGATATACCAAGGGAGTGTTGCTAAAACTCAGGTTATTATTTGTAGTGTAAAAATAGTTGTGATTATTTATTGAAACAAAGGTGATTTCTAGAAGAAGTCAGGGCTCTTATAATAAAGATGTAGTGCGCTCCCCTACCAGGATATTGTATTATTATAACCTTTAATAAAATGAGCGGGGGCCTAGCTCAGAGGTAGAGCTCTGGGCTTTCAACTGCTGGGTTCCCAGTTTGATTCCCGGTCGAGCCTAAGTTGGATGGCTGTTTCCTCCTTCGTCTCATTGCCATGGTCTCTGCCTGTCCTAATTAGCCCATCAGGTGCAGAAATACAGGAAGTAAAGCCCTAATCACACACACACACACCTCTAATAAAATGTGTTGTTTTATTGAGCATATGATTTGCAGACCTTTCACAACAAATAAATATCATATATGAATTTCTGTAGACTATTGATATAGATTAAATCATATCCTGTGCATTACAGTACTTATAAATGTACTTACAGCGAAAGGCTGATAATATTTAGTTATTATGTACTGAGATGTACTGTAAATGTAATATAAGATATATTTGTCATGATTAGTATATTACATACATATTATGATACTCAAATACCCTGCCCACAGTAAGATCTACTATATATACAGAAGTAACATCAGCCTTATTCCGGATCTCACAAACATGTATCCTTCCACCACCACCAATTGCAACCTGATCACAGCCTGTCTCCTTTCCAGTCCTCCGCCGAGTAAATGGAGTCATTTAGGGCGTAGTGATTTCACCTCTGCCACTTTACTCCCCTGTAATTACGACTGGCACTACTTTTTGTTGCTCCTCTGATCAGAGGCTGGGCTAAGAGTACTAGGCTATATTTAGAATGGCCAGAAATGACTGAATATCTCACTCTCTGTATCAAACTACGAAGCAGGTGTGTATTTTGTTTTATGGTATTCTGTATGTAGATACTCTGGGGTGTATATTTGCAAACAGGAATATCAATAATGCACAAAATTTAGGCGGAGATTTCCGTTAATACATAGATGTTTATATGAGATATAAGTGTAGGAGTTGTTGAATTACAGAAAGATGTTGAAATGTGTATCGTATGAAGTGAATGTTTTTGATCTTCAGGTGATGATTAGAGTTTTATATTGCTCCACAAAATCGTCACAATCCATTGATTAAAATAATATAAATAATATTATATTCACTATGATGATGAGAGTCACTAAGGCTAGGCTGATTTTCCCAGAGAAGTGTCAGATCTGGCTGTTTCGGGTATACGTTATTCCATTAGCAGTTATCAGCAATTATGGGCAATTACGAGATGAAGAATGAAATAAAAAGGTTAATATGAAGAAAAGAAAAACGTATAATTTGTATGTTTGAATTATAAAAAAAGTCAAAATGGGTATTTGTTAAGCTTTATTACAAGTAAAACTGCCAGCTGTGTATGTACATTTTGATCATGAGCCTGCACTGAATTTGGAGTAGCATCAGGCCCTTGCTCTTGATTTGATTTTCTTTCTCATATCTTTCTTTCATTTTCGCATTGAGATATCCATCTGTTTTGACATTCGTTTGAATTTATCAGTGTCTGGAGCTTTTCTTTTCTGTCTCCTAATCCTTCCCTTTGTTCTTCCGGAGGGTTCTATCTTGAATAACATAGATGTGAAGGGGCCAGAGAAGATCCCTGTGGGACCCCTGAAATAGATTCCAATGTAGATGTGCATTGATAGCTGAGCAACGTGGTAGAAGCTATTCCGATGCAATTCTTTGGCCTTATTGTTTAGCAACAATTGAACACTTTGTGGGAAGTTTAGGCTTTGATTTGAAATATGTGGTGTCCAATTTATGTTTGTGCTAGTGAAAATATGAGAATTGCTCTTGTAACATGATATATCTATAAGTCCTGTGATAATCATGTGGAATGTTTTTCATATGGCCATAAACTATCAATACAAAGCTGCTGCTATCATATTATACTCCTGAAAATCAATTATATTATTAGTTCCGATTAGGTTGCCTTGTACTCGGTATCTATGCTGAGGCAAGTAAAAGATCCCACCCATGGGGTAAATGTATGTGTAACATGGTGTGGACTCCAAGCCTTATCATCTCATAATTACGTCTGCCTCTGGCAGCTGGTCATATGAGCTGACTAAGCTTCCGACTCAGTAGCATTGAGACATTAGATGAAATAAGTTGGATTGCATGAGTTTATATGACACAAGTTTCATGTTGAATTGAGATTCAAAGGTAAGATATCAGATGCAATTGAATCATGAACGGTTCTGTGAGATATTTAAAAAATTGGTTATGAATGATAAGGTTCAACTTTAAGAAATTCGATAAATTGTATGAGTAAATAGATAGATAGATAGATTAATAGATAGGTATGGAAAGTGCAGCCCTCTAAGGCAAGTTCTTGTCGCTATCGAGGGTTGATTGATGAGGTGACAGAGAGGAGTCTACCCATGTTACACATTTACCCCATGGATGGGATATTTTACTTGCCTCCGCATAGACTCTGAGTACAAAGGACCACCAATTTAACATCTCATCCAGCTGGGATGTTGCTCATGAAGGGTGCCCTTGCCTGGAATTGAAACCGGGTCCTTTAGAGGGGCAGGCGAGCGTCTTACCACTAGAGTACTGTGATGAAAGTGACATTCGTGTATGTCTTGCGGAATTGTCCGGTGTATCATCCCAAAGAATGTTCTAAACATGGACCATAAACACACACATTGTTGTTGTTGTTTCCATCAAATAATGTTTTTCCTCCTGCAATAGCATGCATGCATAGAGGACCACAGACCACACATTGTTAGCCAAATCAGTTGCCAGCATGGGCCCAATTAGCCACATTTGGGTGCTTCTAGCTCATCGAAAAGCCTGAAGAGGGGACCCCTGTTTCCAGAGGTTTCCAGAGGTCATCAATCCAGAGGTAATTTACTGGGAGGTCAAAACGACCTCCAGGGCTTTTATGACCCTCTTAATGACTTTCTCTGCTTGTTCGCAGTCGTTAGAGGAACTTGTAGCGACAAAAAGTTTTTACACGGCGACCGGACGGCGATGCGCTTGTTAGTTTCCTGAAAGATGGTCGTTTCTCTCGCCGGCCAGTAGTTTCAGGCCTGGTCGGTTTGGCTACTGCTCTGTTGCCTTTTTGGAACTTAAGTGTATTCTCTTTTGATTTAGATGACCTTTACTGCAAAAGAAAATCTTTTCAGTAAAATTCTTCTTGTTTCTGAAAATTCTTTTGTCACAGCAAAAATATTATTATCGGATAACAAAGGATTTCATTAGATGACAATACAGCTATAAATGGCTTATTATCACCAAGACAGAAAGTTGATGTTGTCAGTTTCGTTACAGAGCAATGTGATTGTTTTAATTTTTTCTTTCTCTTTTTTTTTCTCTTTTCATCTTTTCTGTGGCATTGTAATCGACGATTGCATAGGGTTCTACTAGATTAGAGAAGTCTTAGATTACAGGAAGCCATCAGTCATGTGCTGTTGGGCAAAGCAGTTTCACTTGTCAACATTGTGGCTGAGTGAAATATCGAATAACGGTGTTTTTAATGTAATCAAACAATTTCGTCTGTTGCCATGGCAACTGACCTTAGAATGAGGACTAGTTGAGCATTGTGGAATATTGAGTCTGTTTACATTTTAGGAAATGAACTTCTGGTAGGATTTAGATTAGTCTCTGCCGACTGCATCTAGTCTGTAGCTGTCAGATGGAGCTAATTATGGCTGTAATTGGCAATTAGCAGCAGTGCCGAGTAAATTAGTGAGAGATGACTTAATCGCCTGATGAGAAACAGAAATTAGATATCATAATTGTTAGTGATATTTTTGAAAAAAAATCCATGTTCGGCAAAAAGAAACACAAGCAAAGAGATAAACAAGCAAATAAAAGATGGAAGAGACAGGCAGACAGATAGTGACACACAGCCAGAGTGAAAGAAAGAAAGAGAAACAGCTAGACAGCTAGACGGACAGACTGATAGGTAGTAGACAAAGAGGAGAATAAAAGAGAGAAGAAATTAAAAAAGACTTTAGACAGAGTGGGAGATACCAAATTTTCATAGACCACGTAGTTGAATGAAAGCACACAATCTTACTGAAGTTTCGAATCATGAGAATTCCTTCATATGTTGAAACAGAATAATCAGAAACTTTCTTTCAACAAGGAACCTCCTGAGTTTTAAGTAAGTAACAGCATACATTTATATGTATACTGTACTTTCACAGAAATGGTGTATACATTTGGGAGTGAAACTATTACATTTTTTTTTTTTTTTTTTTTTTGTTAAGTAGATTCCACCACATACTCCATGACCCAAATAATGTGAACAGCAGTGTAGTTTAAGGCAAATGCAATGCACGTGTTGTATGCACGCAAATTATGTTACTTAAGGTCATTTGGTTAATGTTACCAACATTATATAACCACCAGGCAAAGTGGCTCCTCCGATATTACCAATACCATTTCCTCATCCATCAATAATTTAATACATCAAAGGTCTGAGCCATTGCCCCAAGCAAAGCACAGAGGTCAATGCCTTGCCGTGACCTAGTTTATGGACATCAAATAAGGGTGTCACACAGGGCTCTTCCCTCTGGCCTAATACTGTTAGAATGCATTGCCTTCGCTCCTCTGAGAATACATGTTAAAACTCAGATGGTGTGTAGCCACGCAATGTGTGAGCTCAGATAAGACAGAAAGGAAATTACAGTGTGTTGAAAGGTCTTGCACTCTATATTCATATACTCATTTGTTTTATACAAATTGATTCTATTGCATGATAGCTGATAATTTATTAGTTTTCATATAATTTTTAGACAATTTTGTATAATAAATGACTATGCTGGGGCAAATATATAACCCCATCCATTGGCAAATGTGTAACATTGTGTGGATTCTGACCTTTAACATCTCATCATAACGTCTGCTTCTGGCAGCTGGTAATATAAGCTAATTAAGCTTAGACCAGTGACAACGAGATGATAAATTACAATAATTGAGTATTAGTTGAAATTAATAGGGTTAGATTTCCATGAATCTGACATGATCAATGTATGATAGTGTAATATCAGCTGAATTGCAACATTTGATAGTTCAGTGTCACTGTGTAACTTCAGGAACACTTTGGAATTTAAATGCTAACAGCTTTTTATGAGGAAACCCTTTAAATCTGTATTAGAAACGTCATAAACACTACGTCTTTATTATTTTGGACCATGCTTTCATTTTAATCAATTATGTTTTATCCTTATCAATTTCCAACCGCCGAAAATATTCAGTGAATTACCCCTGCATAGCATTCGCATAGACACGACCAAATCCCAAGGGTCCCAAATACACATTAGCAGCCCCAAAGCCCCATGCATATTTAATAGGACCCATCTTTGTTATAAGGATAAGCTAAAGACTTTTGACAGCCAATTTGTTCCAAGTTAATGTCTGGTTTTCGTGAGCTATCTGTGGTGGCACCTTCCACACACCCAATTGGGTGATCGAAAATGAGGCTTGGCAAGGTAATAGAGCAAGCGAAATTACTATGGGGACAAAAGGTATTGGGTGAAATGCTGTTAGAATATGTGGACTTTGATGTTTGGTTGGGGCACAAATAGAACCTCTTATCTTTGTTTCAAGTCTGGACTTGAAGTAAATTGTTTCAATGTATGAAAAAAGAACACTCCGATGCTGTAATGCAGTCTTTTCGCTGCGCAGCCCAGAATTCAGCGAGTCTTAAGTCTTTCTTCTCCTCTTATTTCTGACTCATTTTGATTTTCAGACATATTTGATCATAACTGATTCCATAAATATAATTTTCTCAGGGAAATAACAGAAATCAACTAAATAAGATGTCAAATATACATTAATATGGAATAAAAATACTGCTGCTAGGGTGTACACTTTCCTTCAGCCAATCAAATGCAAGGGCGGGAACCTTTTCAGCCAATAGAATTGCAGTATTCTTTCGTAGCCACCTGGTGGAAATACAGAGTAGCTTACGTGAAAATCCACTATTTAGGTGCAGTGTTAATGCATGGCCTTGTGTATCATTATGAAGACCACCCCTGGTGTAAATTTCACTGATTGTGGTGGTCGTTATATAAAGATGTAAAACACAATCATGGCAAGGATAGTTATACAATTGTATATGGTTAGGCTGATCAACACCATTTTAAAATTCAACTGTTCACTTCTAATGTATTCGTTACAAACATGTAAATTTTGTATGAAAGATCAAAATGAAGCAAAATTTATTTAACAGTCAGTTTGGTTACCAAATGGTACTGTGTAACATGCTATATTTCACACTATACTCTTTGACATACAAGGGGCACCGATGCTAGCATCCTAATTGAGATAAAATGTGTGTCCCTTGACTCTATTTATTTACTTATGTTATCCAAAACATCATTGTAATTACATTTTGGGTCGAGTAAATTCAATTCATTGTCATTGGTAAAACAGCCGTAATAACAAGCGAATTATTGATGAATATATATAAATGATAATTAAGATGGTAAAAATATTAAAAAAACTAAAAACTATGAATATTATATTAACAGCAGGGCGGCATCAGAGGCTCAGCTAGTTATATAGTAAAATATTGCGAGAAACCAAATGTATATATTGCACAAAAATATATTATACTCAATTTCAGTCACGAAGTCGTGAACTATACAAAATCGATCTGGAATAGAGGAATATCACCTATTTCCAGAACACCTAAAGCCTAAAGCTAAAGCTAAAAAAACTTATAGTGTACATCTTTGACACGCTCCACATTGGCACAGGAATTGGTGAGACTTTAATGATTGTCTCAGGCTGACTAGATTATTGCATAGTAAATATATGGGTGCCATGGACAGATTCTGACCCAACAGATAAATTAGAAGACGAATGCTTCGTCTACTATACCATGGCACGTGGCTGTTTTTTATCTCAATTTCTCAACACAGATGTCTTTCTCCATGGACAACGAAACAATCAGACGAAACCAGACAAGACAATTTGAGTTGGGTCCTATTTCCTCTGTGTCCTAGTGACAATTGGCCAGAGAGATTTCCTGCCATTTTCTATGGCTCTTTCCTATTCCTCGCGTGTAATTTTTGTTGAGATGGATGGGGCAGTAATTGTCAATAACGGCCCTTCCGTCTTCCTTTGTCCGCGAGTCCCATTTTCTTTCGGGCGTTCCGCGACGTTTCGAGACGTTTCACGACTTCCCGATGAGCTTCGGAAAGATCCGTCTCCTGCCAAAAAGTCTGTCCTCATATTCCGTTCTCATATTCTCTGAATTCCATTCTCCTGTTCTCGTATTCCCATTCACACAACTTTGACGCAACAATCCGCTGATGTGTGCTTTGGATCTAAAGTGCCTTTTAAAATGTGAAATTTGACCAAGATGAAGCTGTTTGAACAGTGTCAAGATTTAAGGAAAGAGTTACCCTCTCTTTGACAAAGTAATTTGAAGAACAAACTAACATTTTCGACGATGAAATATTGGTGAAATTTTAGGTATTTCGGTTTTTCCAGAACAAACTTAGTTTCAATGAACTGTGGTTGAAAGAACGATGGTGTCGACAACCCGTTTCCTAACAGAATGACAATTCATAATTGGTCGAACAGATTAATTCTGAAGTATTTATTTGATAGTATTTGTTAAATGTTGTGATTCTTTCAAACATACTCTGTAGGTTATTGCTCTGACTAGTGAAACAGACACAATTTTTTTTATTATACGTATGGGCCACGAAATGATTTGTGATGAATCATAATTATCTACTTTTGCTCTAGGCTATTAATTTGAAAAATTTTGTTCCTAGATCATAATAAAATGAAGAATAAAGGTTATTTATTACACACCAAAGTAAACTCATCCAATACCGAATCATGATGTTCACCATGATCTTTAGTGTCTGTTTCTTGTGTGCAACCACAAGAAAAAAACAGAAAAAAAAAAACAACATAGAAATCAGCTGAGGTGCGTGCATGGCTGTGACCAAAGGGAGTTGGCCACAAGTTGCTTTTCTACTTTTTTTTCTTTTTTTTTTACTTGTTTTACACTTCAGACATGTAGCTTTGATTACTTTTTGGCACTTTATCAATCAACTCCACTCTGTTTCGTTTGCTTGACAACTTTCTATTTCAGGCTTTGATTGATTACTTTGGATCTTTGAGGAGGGTTAAAAGTAAAACCCCAAGTGTAGATTTAAGGCAACGACTCGGAGTGGGTGATATCACATGATATGGAGATTGATACAATAATTTTTCCAAATTCTCAGCTCATCAATCAACATTCTGATTAATCATTAATTATCTCAAAATTCTTTTGGTAGGATGATTTTAACGTCAGATTTGCTGTTTTTGGAAATGAGTTAAAAGTAAAATGTACTAATAAATACAAATGCATCTCACCTCATAAGTGTAAGGCATGATTTTTAACTCTTTTAGATATAATGGTGGAATGCTATACCCAATGATTGTAATAACCATTTTTCCTTTGTATATATTCATTTTAGTCGGAGACAAGCATTAAGGCTTATTGTATTTGTTCATTGATAACCGACTTTAAATAACGATTTATATTATCTTATCTTATAGATATGTATTTTAACTTATTTTATCCTTGATTTTGTCTTAATTTCAGTTGTAGTTGGCTTCTCGAAATTTCTAAACAAGAAATTGTTATGGATAGTTCGATAAAATCAGAATGTTTAAAAAGTACTATTTATAGTTTTAAGGTTACAAATATAATAATCTCGTACCAATTATCCTATATATAAAGCAGCCTTAAAACTGGTGGTGCTCTAAACTCGTAGCTACTTAAATTGCTACTAAATTGAGACAAACTTATAGGCTTGGTAAACATGACTCAGTAGTTTGTACAACTGCTGCATGACTGTGTTTTGCCCTAGAACATTCTCTGCACAAGTAGGAAGCATGAATTATTTAAAGGCACAATCCAGGAGCACACTGGGCATCTCCAAGGCTTCTAGTGGAAAGTGGTGCAATAAAAGGTTGGCCGGTTAAAGTTGTTATGGCAGATATGTATGTGGGGAATATCTTTGACATTTTTTGAATATTTTTGAGTGTAGGAATTTACATAGTTTTCTTGGTGACTATTTTGATATTGTAATTAGTTTTATGGTGCAATATTGAAGATGAGGTTTTATTAGCATAAACAAGATGAGAATGATTGAAATAGTATAGAATGGGCAAGTCAATGAAATCATAATTGTGTCTGAGTGAAAATGGAATTACATAAGAAATAACATTTTAGTACATATCATTTCATGCTGTCTAGTTTTATCAATTCTCTAGGTATATAGTGCATATTTAACCTGGTGATTGCTTCACATTAAATATGTTAAATTCACCTGTTGCCTCTCAGCTAGTTTTCCTATTGCTAACTAGAAGAGCCTTAGGCCTGGGAGGTTTAGTATGGTGGATAACAGGAGTGCAATCCAGCTTGAATTTCTGCTACAGACAGTAATTGATTGGCACTGAATAATTCACCTCCCCTCCCCCTTCATTTCTCAAGTGTCTCTTTGTCTTAGTCTGGGCCTGGCTTTTCTTCTGGTCAAAGATTGTGACTTCACCTTTGTTCGGTGTTGTCGGAATACCGCATTGAATTTAGTCGCGCCAAAAATTATTCAGATGCTTTCGACACTTTACAAATCTAATGTTACAACTTTTGTTAACTTGCATATTACAAGGAAATATATAAATTGACGTCAAAGCTATATAATAGAAAGCCACTGACATATACCTAGGGAATAACTTTGAATAATACCATGTTTAGAATCTGATGCCACTTTTCGAAGTAGATATAATAAAGTAATCGGGTACAGTCCTGCTTCAGAATTTATTACAGAATTTGAAGTCATGCATAATTTAATGCGAGCTAATGAGGTAAAAATGTCACTGCATAATTTTTCCGTTTGTATCAGATTCTGCAAGTGTCCAAATAATAGTTGGGATAACTGTATACAGATGTAATAATTTCTAGCTGAAATGCAGCACATATGTGCAAGCTATAAGTTCAACAAACTACATTAGAAAGTTCTGATATAAAACAATGCTATCCCATTATGAAGGATATGTACACACTTACGGCCTGTTGTGCAATCTTACATCCCAACTTTCACAGACACAAAAGCATTATGAATACCAAAGAGACAACATAACAATGTCGAGTAATGCAAGCATAACCAGAAACAAAAACAGGATAGCTCAATTTTGCTTGGGACACTGGGGCACAGATACAAACAAAAGGCATTAATACAAAGCAAAGCAGACAGAGACAATATAACGTTGATGCAGACTGCCGGAGGACACAGACGCCTGGTTGCTAAGTAACAATGACACTTGTGACGTCACAATGAGACTACGTGCCACCTGACAGACACAGGCGACACCTGGAGGCAACGGGATGACACACATGCATCTATAGGGACTGTTCAGAAAAGATGTAATCTAGATTGTTGCAGTCAACTGCATCTGTCACCTCAGGGTGAAACTGCCCAAGAAAAAGAACGGGCATGCTTTGTCTACCCATACTGTCAGATGCTAGGGGCATTAAAGCACCAGTGTGTCAGGTCGAATTCGTGTGGCACTTCCAGCTTGAGGGTGTGAAAGCTGTACAATGTTATATGCATTTTAGTCCAACAATGTGGTCTGGTGAAAACTTAAAATAGATTAAATGCATGATTTATAATCTCTGCTTAAAATCAAGTGAAGTTGCTCTCTTATAACCATAAACTATCAAAAGACTGAAAATGTCGCTAATTATAATATTAACAAAAACAGATTGTGAAGGTACATGGCCAAATGTGCCACGTGTGTTTTCCAGGCGTTCGGATAAACGCGTGGAAAACGCATGGTTTTTGCCTCATTATAACTAGCTAAAACCCATGCGATTGTCCTTCTCATGGAAAACACACATGGCACTTTTGGCCATGTAGTAGATAATGGCTATGAAGAATTTTTATGGGTTTGTGGATACCAATTTCACAAATATTCCAATGAAACATTGATCAACTCTTTGGAATAATTCAAAAACTGCCATACACAGTTCCTAAATGGTAGCTTTTTGGGCACTGACATACTCATTATTCAGTCAGTGCAATACTCTAGTCTTCTCTCATACCCTCTGATTCCCATAGGCGTCTGGAGTGTGTAAGTTATTAATGCCACCAGCTGCAAAGTATTGCTGTCTGCATTCAGCTATACAGCCCTTTTTTATTTTGGGGAATCCATTTCTATTTAGAAGTCAATAGACTGTGCTTGTCCATAATATGAACTTTGAATTGTGTGAACTGTGCATGACAGGCCACACGATTGATGTTGGAGTGTGCCTTTTCATTTTCTCATTTTTGACAAGGAGTCTTTTTTGTTGTCTTCGATTTTTTACATATTCTTCAAGAAGAATGTGATGCGCATTATATTTCCCAAAGTTATTTTTTATGGAATTAAGAACACACAACTTTTTTTGTCAATATCTTCCCAAAAAAGTTTTTTAGTTTGTGTTCGCTATGCATTTTTGGAAGAAATATTGTATTTCTCACATAAGTTAAAATACGTTCGAAATATGTCCGGTTGTGACATCAAAGGATTTTCTTAAATCTAAAGTCTTTTTTATCAGTTTCCTTTGTTGCTGAAAGACAAAGTAACACAATTTAGAGGAAAGAAAAAGAATTCAGAGTGTCAGATTTGAAGTGTAATTGATGATCTGATTGCAAGAATCACGACATACTTGGAAGAAATACTTGGCGGGGCTTTTGTGGCTTCATTGTGAAAGACACACGTGCACTTTATGTGGCTGTCCACTTTTTTATATTTCAGCTGTTCTGATTCAGGAATCCTAACAGCCTTTTCTCACGAAGTTTGAGGATTTTCTGTGAAAGTTGTGGATAAATGGAGTGACCCTGTATGACTCCGTCTAGTCTGTGAATCTACCAAAAGCTGTGTTACAGGCCGAAATCAGAGTTTCTATAATTTGAAGAGATGTGGTCTAAAGGTCAAGACGGTTGCCTGAAAAACCGCTGTTGTGGATTCAAACATCCCCCCTTCCCCTTAATGTCATGGAGCAACTGACCAGATCCTCTGTAAAGAAAGAACTGGCCATGGACAGTGATGACAATTGTAGAGTACTGAGCCCCTACAGTTATTTGTCGCACACCTTTGATTATTTTTCATGCCACCTTGCTCTAGTGTATGTATGTCTAATAAATGTTGGCAGTGAATGTTATTTGTCCATCATTTCTTAATTGCATTTTCTTTCTTTTTGCAGGTGAGTACCTTTGATATGGATCGTGTGTATCTCAATGTGTAAATGTGTTCTTGAAGTCAGGAGGTAAGGTGTTTTATTACTTACAGAAAAGTACCAATGTACTATGGCGACAACATGTGGACTAAATGTAAGATTTCATAACATTATGTTCTACTATCTTGAACATGCAATTGCTATAAAAAGAGCAGTTTTGATGGATTTGCCAATTCGCCTGTAAATTCTCCGTTAGGGCTGTCTTTCACATTTCTCATATATGACCATAAGCTATGTTCTAGGAAATAAACTAAAATGCACTGTGATAAAAGCTTCAGGATTGTATGTATTATCCATAAAACTAGTGTCACCTCGAATAATATTATTACAAACCATTGCTGATACTGAGAACTGCGTTAGTATGGATTAACATATTTACCAATCGTGTGAAACAGAAATCTGTGATTATATGATGGTTTGTCTAGATTCAGAGCTGATATGATTATAAAAACCTTTTGGAATTTCTCTGTTATACCGTGTCTACCCAACATATATTTAGTATATATGTAATATGATATTGTCATGGCATTTCTGTATATTGAATTCTTCATGCACAATATTTCACGTTTTGCAAAAAACGAATTATGACGAAATGCTTCAGCCTTTGAGACAAACTTTAAATGTGTAGCTGTATTGAATGGAAATATTCTGTACTTTCACAACTTCCAAACTACAGTTATACATGGCCAAATGTGCTATGTGTGCTTTCGATGCATTTGGATAAACGCATGGAAAACGCATGGTTTTCACCTCATTTTAATTAGGCAAAAACCATGCGTTTATCCTTCTTATGGAAAATGCACGTGGCACATTTGGCCATGTAGCCATGGATTGCCACTGACATATTTGTTTTTCTGTGATACTACAGAATCGTATGCCAACGTATGGCGACCAAGGTGTTCCAATCAATTTTTTGGTGTTTTTTATTGTTCATAATATATATATTATTCAATAACCACCACCAGCTACTTCACCACAAACCACAGGGATGCATTAAGCATGTGCAGTTTAGAGTTGATCTGTGCATCTGTATGGCTGCTGCTGCTGCTGCTGCTGCATGTGTTGATGGACAAGCAGTGTGGTGCTGAGGCAATGTCAATATCATTGCATTAGTCATTGCAGAGATGTCTGACAGTTCTTGACAGGACTTGAGATAAGGTGAATCCAAGTCACTGATGCCTTCTGATGATAGGGCAGCGAGGAGAGGCAACTGATGACTTACAATCAAGTCGAGTGGCCAGAGAAAAGTGTCAAAACTGGCCAAGAACGAATAAGGCCAATACCGAAAGAGGCCAAGAATGGAAAAGGTCAAGAGACAGCAGTGAGCTCAGTGAGCGAAATGTCGAAATGTGTCGAAACGAATGTTGAAAATGTGTCAAACAGAGTGACACTATGACCTCCCACTGCTTCTTACCCAGGGGCTGAAAAAAGCAACGCAGAATCATAAAACAACCCGTGTTTGATACCCACGGAGAAATGCGAAATGTCAATATCAGTGTTACGTTGCTCTTTTGGTAGGCTTGAAGATCTGGAAAACTAGCTTCATATATAATCTTTATAATGACGACAATCTCCAGATGGTCTGTGCTGTTCATATGTAACTGAGTGCCTTTAAGTAGTAGTTATATTTCGAATAGGAGGGAGTAAGCTTAAATTCTTGTTGGTTATATCCTGACGCCAAAGGCGGAGGAATATAACCACCAGTGTTGTTAGTTATATCCTGACTATGAGGGATGTAACTAACTCTATTATGCATATTTACTAATTTGTTTGATTGTTTGTTTTGTTTTAATGCCTTTATTACGCAAAACTAGTTCAGTTTGCACTCAGGAGGGAGTTAACTAACATTTTCGTTGTTTATATCCCGCTCAGAACAATAGGAAAACGGTCTAAGTGTGGAATAAACTCTGATTATTCACTTGGCAAAGACTTTTTATTTGGGAAATGGAAGCAATTCATTGTTGTTTTTGTTATAACGTTTTGCAGTTAACAGCTGTTCAATAAAACCCATACAATTGCACAGCAGTGATGACAAGTCAAAGAAGTACCATGAATTGTAGAAATACCCGTTGACGTTTGACAAGTAATATGGAAGATATGATATGATACATGATATGATACATGATATGATACATGATATGATACATGATATGATATGGGAAGTGCAGCCCTCTAAGGCAAGTTCTTGCTATCGAGGGTTGATTGATAAGGTGAGAGAGAGTCCACCCAGGTCACATATTTACCCATGGGTGGGATCGTTTACTTGCCTCAGCATAGACTCAGAGTACACAAGGGACTGCCAATTTAACGTCTCATCCGAACGACATCCAGCTGCTGGGATGATGGTCATGAAAGAAGCCCAAAGAATCGATGACACACAGTAAAGATGTTCTCTCATGTCAAAGGCTATGATACTTTTGAGTCTTAGGAATGTGATAGGACTATGACTCTTGGGAAAGTGATTGGACTTTGACTCTGAGGAAAGTGATTGGACTTTGACTCTGAGGAAAGTGATAGGACTTCAACACTGTGTTGACCCTCAGGAAAGTAATATGATTGGGACTTGCATTAAAGGAGAAGTTCTGACAAGGTATTGAAGCTTGTGCCTCTTTCAGGGTAACATTACACTTAGTCATATTGTAGCATCCATTTCTTCTATTCCAAGTGAGGTTGAAGAGAAGAGTTGTCGACAGCAGTATCATTTAGACTGCTGACAGCTACTTATGTATGTTGACATTTGAAGTGGCTTGTCATAGCTTTGAATGCTGTCTTAGTTGAGTGTGCTTTCCATAACACTAAAACGTTTTGAACAAACTTGAAGTTGCTTTGAGGCATTACGTATCTGTCATGTTTAATATTTAGAGTAAATTCCAGTTTCATTGCTTCGATATACTGTAACACCAAAGATTATCTGGATACTTTTGACTATTCATAAATGTATTGTTTCATAACTTTCAACTAAAATGACGAATATTTTGATGTTATAATCATAGACAGCTACTGACATTATAGGCTATATTTGAATGATACTATGGAATCAGGTTTAACTAAATTATTGCTATATCTGTTCGGCATCAAAATCTTAAAGTCTCCCATTAATCTTCATGTGACTGCAGTTTCTATAACATGTAAGATACAAAGAAAACAACATTCACAGGCTTTAGTACAAGATGAAATCGGTTTTGTAAGAAGGTAGATATTGGCTCTAAATGAAGATGAATATGCTCAGCTTCCCTTTGATATAAATTACACTGTATTGCATGTGCAGCACAGCCTAAGTGATCCACCTTTTCATAGCAAAAAATATTGTCTGTCGTGTAGTAAATATGTTGACTTCCCATGTGAGCAGACTGGAGTTTTCCATCTGCAAACTGTTGCAAAAAGTAGTGAGCATCTTTGTGTCGGAAGCCTTGTACTTTTTAAGCTTATACACTTTTAAGAAGTGCATTTGGATATATGGCCTATGGGGGATTTCATCCTCTGCTGCGACCAATACGGTTAAGAAGCAGAAGAAGACATCATCTTGCACTTAGGACAAGAGGATGGCAGAGTGTGGTTCGTGCCGCGTAACATTGATCAAATAATCTGCGATGGGATGAGATGTGAGCGGTCCGCCTGTGGTTTCTTTGACCCCAAGTGCTCCTGCTCTCTGAACCAATAAAGTGGTCCTTTCATGGGTCTGCTGCTTCTGCCATACGCTTCATCGACTGGCCACAAGCGAACAATGGCCGCGCAAGGTCTGTATGGCTGTCGTTGCCCGACTGTGGCATTTGCGCTGGACTCTCAAATCTCATTGGCTCTCTGGCTTGGTTTGATCATAACCAATTGTGTCAGAGTCTGTGATTGGCCTATGGGGACAAGTGAAGTGAATTGACCAGTCGTTTGGGTTGGCTGCTCTCGATGAATCCCCGTCCGCAGTCGCTTACGCTTTACGCTTCTTCAATCGGTTAGTGTCTGCCGCGGATGGACCGGGCCTATTGTGAGCTTGTCCTATTGTTCTGGGTTCATGGCTCGGACAATGGCAGGCAATGGAGAATTTATGGCTAGTGTCAGTGCATCCGAATAAGCGATGGGCGGCGGAGATATAGAGACCGACGTCTTGCGCTTATTCATGCACCAAATCGAGTTTACTGCTCTGCTGCTGTATAAGTTATTGTGTGTAGTTTGTGACCCACACGTAAAATATACAAGAGTCTCTTCTTCTGTCTGCAGAATTGCTCATGAATTTATGGCTGCTATCACCACGCACACAAGCATTGTTGCAGCAGGGGCATTGTATTGCACATAATGTCTACTGATATTCTGCCTCTTGTGCACATAGCCAAATCATTGCTTACTTCCCTGTCTTTATTGTGTGCCTTTGCTCTTACGTTTAGCTTCGTGTTCTACATATGCTCTTGTATCTCCATCAACTATGAAATCGTTTCATGCGTTTATGTATTGTATCCAAGTATTGCTTCTCCTCTTTGTTATACAATTGAGCCTCGTTTGAGACTGCTTTGTATTACTGACCACGTCAACATTGTTAATAACTTCGTCATAATAGAGTAAGTTTGTACCAGTGGAGATGATAGTCAAGTTTGCCTGTTTATTGTGTCTTAAGTATTCTGAGAAAAGAGTCATATCATTTGTATCTTTTTGGCTGCATTTCATTGGATACTGTGCATGGGATCTTTTTATCTGTTAGGTTTCATATTGCATCAATTGTGTTCTATAGTATTTTATGTATGTTCTATATATGGCAGATCTTATTACACAGGACCGTAAGTCGTATAACATCTTCTATGTACACAATTGTATTGTATACAGCTGTAATACTTTATTGTATCTTCTGTATCTGTGGTATTGATTGCATGAAGCATGCTCAGCTGAATACACTACAACTGTAGTAGGACCTGCCAACAATTGCTTACACTTACATCAATATCTACATACTTGGAGTAGCCTATGTCTACTTTACTTCAATATACAGTTGCTCTCGACAGGAAGTATACTACAGCAAAAATATGACATCTTAGTCGATTTTTATGACCCAAGTACACGGCCCAATGTGCCACGTGCGTTTTCCATGCGAAGGATAGTGCATGGAAAACACATGGTTTTTATCTAATTATAATGAGGCAAAAACCATGCGTTTTCCACACGTTTATCCAAATGTATGGAAAACGCACGTGGCACAATTGGCCATGTATACGTATGATACATCGATACACATTCAGCCATGTTTAGTTAATGCCCGTATGAAAGAGGTTTCACGTTTATTCGATTGCAGTAAATATATTATGTTTATGACAGTTCTTCCTAGGAATTTTAATAGGAACTGTCAGATCTGGGGTGGCGTACTTACTTTCGCTGGCAACTGTACATCTGATCGCTCTTCATATCTGCGTACTACTAAATATGTATGTCATGTTTCTCTTTGCCAGTCTCTCATACATCAATGAATATCTGACAACAAAGATCAACTTTTGTTTGCTCTCTCTTGATGTTATCAACAAGTAATTATAACATGAATGAGTGATTTGATGGCATCTAAACAATTTGCCAAACTTGTTTTTCTGTTGTAAACATTACAGCAACAGGATCACTGAGATGTTTATTGTCATGGTCGTTTATAATCATGGTCGTATTGTATATAGCAATCTCACGGGCGGAATCCTAGCTCAGTGGTAGCACATTGGGCATCCAACCACTGGGTCCCAGGTTCAATTCCTGGTGGAGCCTAAGTTGGATGGCTGGTTCATCCTTCATCTCATTGCCATGGTCCCTGCCTGTCCTAATTAGCCCATCAGGTGCAGAAATACAGGGCGTAAAGCCCTTATCCACCCACCCAACTGTATATAGCAATCTACATCTATGCTCTGGAAGTCTGGTTATATTCTACAAATCGTCCATCGTCAGTGAATTAGTGTGATAAGTAAAGGCATAGTCTGTGGCAGCTAAGTTACCCGTTGTTGGTTTATGTCACTGTTTCTTTGTGTTGCTTGACAGACCTGTGGGTAACAATAACATCATTACATGGGGATTTTGCTTAACTAGAAATTCCAGAATCTATCAAAAATCTAATTAATTTTAAGAGACTTGACAAATGTGGTTTTCCTCCATAGAAGACAGTGTCGGCTCCTCTGCTCCTAATGGACGTAAAAATGCAGCAATAGATACTCGAAATGTTTCTAGATGCAGCAAGATACAAGTTTTTCCTGCTTTTTGCGTTTAATTGATTTGTGTTGAGTATCCTCCCTCTCAGCTTCCATATTTTGAATCACGTGGATCTTGTGTCTGATTGTTCCTATTGTTTGCTCTGTCACGTGACTCAGTTAACAATGGCATATTGGTTCTTGTGTCACGTGCTTGCGGTGTGCTTTTGCGATTGGCGGCAAGGCAGGACCAAAAGCGATTCCTTCCATTACCTGACGTTGCGTTGTGCCTGCGCTTCGCGTTCACACCCGAACTATTTTGACGAAACTTTTCGATTTGCATTCGCATCAATTAAGGTTTCGTTCAAGCGGCGATGAAGAAGATTTTGCAAAATCCACCAATCTCGTCCTCACGCGATGGCGAATTGATTCAACTAAACAGTTTCAGATGGTTCAGATGTTATCATCCAAAACTCCATTAAATAACAAATTGATTTTGAGGGACATGAATCATTCATGTCAAATTGTGCACTTTGCCCAGCTCCCTGTATCAATGTGTGTCCTGCAATGTGTGTCCCACAATAAGTAGAAAAGTGCAAAACCCATGTACCTCAACCACACTTTAAGCTGATTCTAGCAGTTTTGAGATACAGAATCTATACTGATACTAGATACCACATGAAAGACATTTGCCTTTGGATGGGAATTCCATCGAGAAAGATGCACGAAAAATTGATAATACCCTTATATTCAGGCCAAACTGAACAAAAACATCTGTCATTTAAGATAAGCGGGTATTTTTTAGAGACATGCTATGTGGAAAATTACATCTGCAACATGGTGTTGACCCAAACCCTTGTCATCTCATCATTACGTCTACTTAGCACAACAGATACAATAGGATACATAGATGGATAGAAAGATAGATAGAAAGATAGATACATTGAAACATAGTGGCCTATACTGTATATAGGGAGTTTAGAGAGGCACAAGCTTGAACAGGCCTATCAAGGGTGTTATTGTAAATTTGGTTGAGACTGCTTGGATGATGATAAATCTGACTATAAACTCCATTTACATATTATTGACACTCAAAAATGACAGTTTGTATGAAGATGGGTATAAAGTGTTAATTAATACAATGTCGTAATCAAGCTTATTTCAGACCAGTAGCATTGACTCCACTGCGTCGACAACAATACCATGCAATTCAAGTCAGGTGCATCTGTCAATGACACAAAAAAAGCAGCCCCCAATCTTAGTCTGGTTAGCCTTCTAAAGAAGAAAATACATCAATTCTAAGGTCTTATGTCTTGATAACTGATGGTAAGGTATGGAGACTCACAGGCTTTTGTTTCCTAATTGAGTTTTCTCATGGAAACCTGTCTTTCACTGACAGATGAATGTGTTTGCACTAGGAGTGTTGGGGAAGGTAGTGGCACGTAGAGTCTGCTGAGTATTACAGAGGAGCTAAACGTGTTTATTGTGAGAGTACAAAAAAGGCTACAAGCTGGTAATGTGCTACTTTTGCAAGCTGTTATCATTTATCAACCCACTTTGTTATTTGATAACGCTGGGCCAAATGCTTATGGCAAATTCACTCATACAATAGATGTACAATATATATCAATTGCACTTTGTATGTGAATGCCATCCTTGGCTATTTATATAATTATACACCAATATGTGCACATTACCAAAGTATGGATGATATCAGAACCAATTTTGGCTCTGATATTTAAACCAGCTATTTCCCTATTCTGACATTTCATCTTCAAGATCATACTCGGAAGAAACAAATACAAATACAATGTGTTTCCAGTAAGTGTTCCATAACATTTGTGATGAATCCTGTAAACATTGCTACATCCTTAAATATACGGTGGGACCTCAACATTAAGGCCACTATTACTGTAAAATTTACTTGGCTTTGTTGAGGTAATCTCATCAGCAGAGTGAAATACAATAACAAGAAAACTGAACAATTTGATTCAAAAGTTGTGGCCTTGATGACGAGATGATCTTAAGGACGAGGTGGTCTCAGTAATGGGGCATCTTCAGACGAGGTTAAGGGTAACATGAACTGGCTGTGTTGCTGTCCCTGAACACCAGAAATGGAAGGTACACTAAGCTACGTCCATTGCATTCGCTGTGCAGCTGCTGTGGTTTTTGTGAAGCTCAATAAATGCATCCGATATCAAACCTTGGGAGTCAGTATGAATTCTGTGGGTGGTGTTTCTGTGTGTCTGGGGAGACCATTTCATTCGCCCCTTTGACAGGGCCCTTTCATGAGTCTTCTCACACCCAGTCACAAGGTGTTTGGTCACACAGCGTGGGTGGAAAAACAGTTCTCTAAGGTCTAGCTGTTATGATCCACACAGTATAACAGTTACTTATGACTTGTATTCAGTCTTTTACCGGATAGACTCTTGCAAGCTGGGGCTTGGCTTCCAGCCACTGGGTCCCAGGTTCAATTCCTGGTCGAGCCCAAGTTGGATGGCTGTTTCATCCATCATTTCATTGTCTGTCCCTGCATGTCCTAATTAGCCCAACAGGTGCAGAAATACAGGACATAAAGCAATACTCCACCACCACCACCTTGCAAGTTTGGGCTAGAGTATTATCTGAACAGCAACACTATAGTACAAGCCAAACTATACACCACTGGTTTTCTGGTCTTATTTTGTAATATATATCAGGGAGAAGCACAAGATAGATATAAATAATACCAAACAGTACCTATACCTCATTGAATGTAATGGAATTTAAAATAAAAAATCTATCTATCTATTAACGATCTATCTATTAACTATCTATCTATATATCTATCTTATCTATCTACATGTGAACGTTCTTGGTTAATAATCTATACATAATAATATGCATATTTTGTGTTTATTTCAGACTTCAGTTTGAGCTGAATATTAGAATATTATGTGTCTCTAGCTAAGCATAGTAGGTTTGGTATGGTACAGCCTCAGATAGTTGACCCTTGCTCTGGATAGCTACAGTTAAAACGTTCTCTATGATTTTGTGTGATGCTGTAGTGTACAAGTTGGTGGCTACTGCAATTCTGTAAGGATGTGCTGTCTTGATTCATACATGCCCTACTTTCCTACCATCTTCCCCAGGCAGTTTCTGACCTCGTCATATTTCAAACTGCCACATTCTTTCAGTTGCCAGTGGCTTATGTCACACTACGATGTACTCTATTACCAATGGGGGTTTTGAAGACTTCCAGATGTCTTGTTTATGGCCATGTTAGGGTAAAATAAAGAGGGTGCTTCAAGACACTGCACTAATTCAGAACCACAGGGATATCAAAATGGGGACTTGTTTCTGGGTAATGAAATATCAGATGACATGGTGTTGCCACGCCCAAATACATGGCCAAATGTGCCACGTGCGTTTACCATGCATTTTAGGATAAACGCATGGAGAACGCATGGTTTTTGCCTCATTATAATTAGCTAAAAACTATGCGTTTTCCATGCATTTATCCTTTTCATGGAAAACGCACGTGGCACATTCGGCCATGTACCAGCTCCAGTGAGGGTTCCAACAGCTATTGTCAAAAGTAGGTAAAATCCCATTTGTAATAGGGCACATCTTATTAAACAACAGTTTCCTTCCTTGTTCTTTAATTCTGAAAAACGGTACCCACAAGGCATTATCAATAGCAAAATATGGATCCAAAAGAACGTTTTAGTCCCTGAGGGCCGAAGCCTTTGTTCATGGGTTGGTTTTCTATTGTTGTTGTTTTTTTTTATGTCTTAACAGGATTATAGCAGATAACCCTGTAGCAGTTCAGATAAACAGTTTCAAAACTTGTGTGATATAAGATTCCATGCAAGTTTCACATCTGACAGTACACTCTTATTAGTGTATTCCTTTTAGTCCTGTATTCCTATGAGTTTTCAACAGTCTTCAAGCAATCTATAGGACATAAGCCTTTTTATGTAATCAGATTTACCATCTTTTCTATCTTTCCTTGAAGACGGTGTAACCGGAGCATGGCGTTCCTGGTTTATGTTCGGGTGTGACACGTTCCGACAAGGTCGCGACCCGCGTCGGATGATTTTCTCTTTCTTTCTTGTCCGTGTTGACATTTTGTCCTTTGGGCCACCATGAGAAGGGAAGTAATCATAGGGATACTATGTCTTAAAGATCCTGACATTCTCTGGCATTTTTCTCCATATTAGTGTCACAAAAAAAACTTGATAGAAGCCATAGTGACATGTACATTGAGGAGGTAGGGACTTCTTGCAGCTGACTTGATTGATCTTTTGTGCCTTTTGGCACTTTTCCTTCCTTTCAAGGCTGTAGTGCCATTTTCTCCAAAGAAAACTGGGCCAAATCTTATGTTCACTGTTCTTTGAAGCCCTATAAAACAGTTTACACTGGTGTAAATGGCTGTGTGTACTATGGCATTAGGCACCACTAGAGTCTGATTCAGTGTTTGCACTGTACATGGCCAAATGTGCCACGTGCGTTTTCCATGCGTTTGGATAAATGCATGGAAATGCATTGTTTTTGCCTCATTGTAATTAGCTAAAAACCATGCATTTTCCATGCATTTATCCTTCTCATGGAGAGCGCACGTGGCACATTTGGCTATGTAGTATCATTGGTTTCCAGAATGAAATGGACTTGTGCATTTCTTACGATATATGACATACTGACAGTGGTTGTGTAAGTGGATGTCATGGTCTTGTGGTAGTGTCTCTGACTGTGAACTCCGAGGTGGGGGGTTAGTATCTCTGTCATGGCATGGAGGAGATTGGTAGATACTGCTGCAACCCCTGCCCTTACCCCACCCATGTGCAAAGTTACTTGGCAGAAGGCAACCACAGTGATAGTGCTAGTGCGAGCTCTGAGCCCTGCAGTCAACCTCATGTTCAAACCTGAAAACTCTTCAGAAAGTGGAGAAAGAGTCTGGACTGACCTGCCAATGGTGTATTGCAAAGAGTGTGTTTGTTATATGAAGGCAAACTCATTTGCATTTTTTATTTACCTCGAAATAGTAAACAAACTGCAGTGACTGCAATCTTTCGACTCTAATACAAAACCACAGAGCAAAAACCCAGTATTTGACGAAGTGCAGAAACCTGTCATTGTTGTTTATGCAAGAGACATCAGCACGTGGTGAAAAAAGTACATTTCGTTATTCATTTTATGCCACGTTTAGGGCATTTAAAATCCCTGGCAAGTTGGACTCATGACAGAAAATTGATTTATAAGGACCCAAGTGGCAGCTTCCTGTCATGTGACTGTGGTTGTCATGACGACGGCTTCCCTGTGTCTCCTAGCAACGCTCAGGGGAGCTAGGTGGGTGTCTTATGATTTACTTTTGATGCAAAAGAAAGGAGAAATTGTGGTCCCCGCCTGGGGCCCCTGGGGAGCAGGATGTAGTTATTGTGGCTTAATTAGTCTAATGAAATATCGAGTAAGAGTCAAGGGGCCCCAAAAGGGGTAATTCATCTCCAGCAACCATGACAGGAAACCCCAAAGGGGCCCCTGGTAGGTAGTCGGAGTTATGGATGTTGTCAGATCCCCCATCGGGGCCCCATTGCCAAAAAGAATGTTCCCACAGCCTGAAGAGGCACCTGATTGATTACGTAACTGCAGTTATGTCCTTTAGAACGTTTTGTCTTATGTTTTGCCCTTTGTTTTGTCCCCTGTTTTGTCTTGTGTTCTTATGTTTTGTCTTAGGCTTTTGCGCTGACGTAGTGTTTTGCCAGGATTTCCTCCAGGGAAATAAATGAGGAAACATCTGAAATCTGCAAACAACAACTTTTTGCACTGCAAGGGTTTCTTTGCAAAGATTCGTAAAACACGAACTATTGTAAACGTTTGCTTGTTACAACAGAAAGAACTCAGCCGTTTCGTTGTGCTTTGTATGTCTCTTAAAAAGTCAGTGTTTGGGTGTGTCATGATCAAAGATGCTTTTTAGTCTAAAAGTTTCCCGAAGTAATGAAAACCCAATATATTTCGTGTAGTTGAAATGTATTTCTAAATTCAAACATGACGCTATTTTCACTGCAATAAAGTTGATTGTATTGTCAGTGTGACTGGTCTGATATTTAGACAATTTGCCAAAGGTAAACTTAGAGATGATCATGAGGCATTTACCAAATGGATGTGGCATTTCACTTGCCTCTGCATAGACACCATGTACAGGGCCTCACTAACTGAACGTTCTCATGTGACCACAATCTAGGGCCTAGAATAGACTTTGTGAATGTTTTTGATATTTACAATGCAAATTTGGCAATGCCTGTTACCCAATATCCTTGCCTACTGAGGCCAGTAGAGGGTTTTCCGCTTTATTACCATCGCATCATTACTGCTGCCCGTGTGAGCAGTACTGTGGAATCAGATGTTTTAAACCGCGCACAAAATCCTTTGTTTATATTTGTTGTTTTAATTATATTTTTACTAGAACATAAACCAAACAGTAAACAACTTAATAAAAAAAAAAACTAAATCTACTCCCAGCCCTACTTTGCCTTTAAGTATCATTTATGTATACTCAAAATCTCTACAATGAAATCAACAAATTCCAATAATAAGCTATAGTGCCAAACTGGTCAACCCAGTAAACAGCCCAACCACAACGTGGTGTTTGCAATAACCACAGAAGTAAACAATAACCCACAAAATAAACAAGCACCACCCCAGTATGCATAGAGCATGTTTGTGTGTGAGCTTTATTGGTTTCAGTGCTGTCATGTAGTCTGACACAGCCATGGGTAGCCCAAGAAAGCCACTTTATAGCTGACTCCGAGACGATAGAGCAATATCTCGGCTCCTTATGAGCAGCTGATGTTTGCAGCCACCATGCTCTCCTGTCATGAAGGCAGCTACAGAGCGCATGGTCAAGGAAGTTGACTTCCGCTCTAGGTGGCGTTGTAGTAGCTGCTTCTATCTTAGATTTTGGGTTCATTGTAATGTTTTGTGTTGTATCACTCTATTACAATGGGACTTTATATTGGTAGTAAGAGAATGAAAAACTCCTAGACCATAGATTTAGAACTAGCCTTGAAGATGAGTTGATCAGAAAATGACCAAATTACAGTGGAACCTATTTAGCGACTACCTCACTATGAAGACCAATTTTTTTGGACCCAACTATTCTTCACGTTGTTTTTTACCTCACCATTAAGACATCACGACATTAAATCAAGGGAATTTTGCAATAAAGGTGGTCTTTATGGCGAGGTTCCGCTGTCTTTAGTTAACTAGTAGAGTTAACTTTAATTTATTCATCCGAGTCGTAGACTTCAGCTCTGTTTGTAAATTTTCTTTGTCGGTTAGCTTATGTTCGGTAGCTTATGTTCTTTGTTTTGTGGTCAAGACCGACTGAAATTATAGTTGTATCTTATCTTATCTTCTTATCTTATCTTATCTTATCTTCTTATCTTATCTTATCTTATCTTATCTTATCTTATCTTATCTTAACGCAATGTACTTCATATTTTAAAATTGACTTATGCGTTTCCATCTATTCCTTTCTGTGTTTCTGTGGTTGTTATTGTTATTGTCTGCCAGTTTCTGTCTGAATATATATTGCTCTTCCTGTACATCCATCATCTCTGTGTTTCTGTCCCAGTGTGTCTGTCTAAGTTCATAAATGTCACAGGGTTATGATGCATTTCCCCGTGCAGTCTACACAAGGGAGAATGACTCATGTTGGGATAGAAGTGCCAAGATTTCTATGTATAATGTTTGTCTATCTATCTATCCATCTATCTATCTATCTATCTATCTATCTATCTATCTATCTTTCTCTCTATCTCTCTATATATCTATATATCTATATATCTATATATCTATATATCTATCTCTCTATCTCTCTATCTATCTATCTATCTATCTATCTATCTATCTATCCATCTATCCATTTATCCATCCACCTATCTATTTATCTATCTATCTGTATATCTGTCTATCTATCTATCTATCTATCTATCTATCTACAGAACTGAACCTAATACACTAAGTTCAGGAAAATCAACAGAAAACAAATTGTGGTATTTTGCAGGAATATCATTAAAGCTACTTTGAAAGCAACTGTTAGACTCAGATATTGCTCTGTCTGTTGACTCCTGTTATGACTTTGATATTATGAATAGTAAGGATATCAGACAAGCGATAAAAACTTTGAAAAGTGAAAATGATATTTTCTTGGAGGCTAACAGAAATTTGATGAAGCGAACCATAACGCTGGGTCAGGTGACTAATGCTTACTTACAAGTATGCTTTTATGTATGAGCATAAGAGAAACTTTTTTCTGATATCTGACCAGCAACTCCTTTTTTGATTATATTTTTTTTTAGTCCAAGGAATAGAAATGCTATGCACCAAACCAAATTGCCAAAAAAAGATATAAAAAATCGGTAAGCTGGGTCAAGTGACTCACTTAGAATTTTTATTTGCATATATTTTTGAAGCATAAGAATGATTTAGAAAGTAAATATACTCCTGAATTCTGAATAAGCGAAATGTTTTGAAAGAGTTCTTTAGTCGAAAGTTGAAATAAATTTGATCAATCAGACACTAAGGGAGTCTGCAGTATTTCATTTTGGAGAGAACTGCTGCAGTAACTGTGACTTTATGGATGGCACCAAAATAGCCACCTACTTAGAATCTGAAATAATCAAGGCAATTTTTGAATTGTTGTTGAGTGTCTTCAGTCACAATTCGAAATTATTAAGCAAAAATTATACAATTTACAGCCTTAAACAAGACATTAGTGACGAAGCCCCTGGTGACGTTTTAATGGAAGACATTGTCTTTTAGATGTGTATCAAACTGACAGTGTGTTTATGGCTTCTGCAGCAAGACTTGTAAAGTTGGAAAAAGATGAAATATGCATACAGACACACTACATCAATGTCTCTGTTAAAGATTGCTGTTTGCATTAAAAAACACAGTCCTCAAACATGACTTGTCAACCATGTATGGCTGCAGATCTGTCTTAAGAATCATAAAAGAGCGAAAATGCAAACATCGCCTGCCTGAAAACTATCAGTCATTCCTGATTCCGTATGAGATTTTGAGAAACATGCGAAGGCCGCAAAAACGACCCATCAGATAATTCGTCAGATTTCTGCCACATTAGGTCGCCTTGTTTCTCCATCGTTCTTCATTTTCTTCAAAATTGTTACCATGGCAACCGTGAAAAGATGGACCCGTAACAATCGTCTGACACGTCACATCCTATTCGGAGTGTTTGGCCCCCGTTGTTTTGAGTTCGCATTTCAGATGCGATTCGTATTCTTCTTGCGAAAACTGGCTTTGCCCAAAGTCTCGGGCGTGCTGTTGTTCGGATAATTTTGGGATTAATTTGTTTCTTCATTTGTTTTGCCCTCCCATTCATCTTTGTTTGCCACAGAATCCTAATCCACATTAGCCTCATATTCTTAATGAGTTGTTTGAAGACACCCACTAATGGCTTTTTTTCAATTTTAATGACGAGAAAAAATGGGAAAGGAATGCTTTCCTTGAATATTTCAAATAGCTGTCTTTCTCACCTCTAACATTAGGTTACATAAATTCAGATGTTTTAGTTGTTACTTTGTGATTTGGTCGTTTAGATTCAGATTTCATATCATAATTCTGAGGCTTCTAATTGGAAGCTCTTTTGTAATGTTCATTAAAGTATGTGTAGATATTGCTTTGTTGGAATATACATAGACCCAGGAAAAAGCTGTTGCTAAATAAATGCTAAATATGAATTTTATAACTTAAAATTGTGTGGGTTAGTTTCAAACCCATTAAATGAGCTTATTTTGCATTTTTTTTACTTTTTGTTTTACTTTCGAGTGTTTATCTTACATTCTTTGTTGTATGCAACACATTCAAAATGTACCTGGTGTGTCAGAACTATTCCATCCACTGAATATTTAATCTACCTTTGTAGTTTATTTAGTGCTATCGGGCAGCAATCAGCACAAAGCAACAGCATTGTGGCAAGTGCCCAGTAAATCAATGTCCGGTGCACTATTCAATTAATGTCGGACATATAATGCTGCACACTCTTATGCCTTTGACACAATGCCATTAGTTTACTGTTGAGAGCAACAGGCCAGCAATTTGGGCAGACACAAAAAAGCATGACATAAAACTGTGACTACATTATTCCCTCCTGCCATTTATTCATTAATCCCTACCTCCTGGCTTTTGCCTCATAATGGCTGCTGGCTTCCAGATTGTCACAGCTAAATGCTGATTTTATGAAGCGGAAAATGAATTTGAGCATCAACGTCAGGCGGGGGTCATATGGTCTATTCATTTGGCAACCACTGATGACAGGCTCTGCTGCAGCCACTCATATGCCTGTCTGAGTGTGTCTGTGTGTCTTACTTTATGCTCTGATCTATGGACGTTGATGAAAAATGGCTGATTTATCAGGAGAAGTAATAGTTATATCCCGAATAGGAGGGAGTTAACTAACTTTTTTGTTGGTTATATCCCGACGCCGAAGGCAGAGAGATATAACCAATAAAAATGTTAGTTAACTCCCGACTATGAGGTATATAACTAACTTATACTCCATTAGGCATATTTACTAATTTGTTTGATTGTTTGTTATGTTTTACTGCCTATATTACGCAAAACAAGTTCAGTTTGCACTCAGGAGGGAGTTAACTAACCATTTCATTGGTTATATCCCGCTTAGAACATTAGGAAAACTATCTAGGTGGAGTATTATTACAATTTGCGACAATTCAATCTGATCAATGCAACCGCATTTTAACGCAATCTTGAAAATGATCACAAATGAGAAAAAGTATTGATTTATTTGGAGGATGACAAGTCGGTCTGATTCGTGCAATTAGATTTTAACGAAAGCTGTAATGACAATTAATTAGCTATAGATTTATAGATTTTGATGCTTAACTTGGTGAGAATTTGATTTTGAAAAATCAAGTCTAGCAATTTTATTGTATAAAAACAATTCTTTAAACTCTAATTCTAATTCAAGTTATTGTCTACCTATGTATGGACTAAACAATGGAACCCTGAATTGTTCAACATATGATTATCAAATTGTTTGTCACGCACACAAAATTGCTTTATTTCACAGAGTTTTATTACTTCTGAGATCAACTGTATATTCCAAGCTAACATGAAACGCATGCTATGAACTGATATTACATAGCACATGTAGCAAACTAAGGGTAACATGTTTTGTAGATCAAAAGCCACTGTCGACCAATGTGATCAACTCCCTCGCTGCCTGCTTTTGATGTGCCATAATCAATTGGCAAATAATTGACTCAGCAGCCCTAGCTGTATGACAGACTAATAGCTGCTGAGGTCTGTATTGGAGTTGGGGCATCACATTTGATAGTGGGGTCTTTAGCCCAGAGACATGGGGGGTAATTACCCCGTATGGATTCCTACACTGATGTGTCACATGTCAAGAGGGTAATGGGATGTATGTGGGGTTATTATGTTCATAGATCAAAGAGATTATGTGTATATGTGTATGCAGGAGAGTGTTCCTATGATTAGAATGTGTAAGGTATATTAAAGGTGGAATAAAGTACAGTACAATTGTTTTATGTTAGGTCTTTCACAAGCTAGACTAAGCTATACCAAGCTAGATTAAGCTAGACCAAGCTAGACTAAGCTAGACTAAGCTATACCAAGCTAGATTAAGCTAGACCAAGCTAGACTAAGCTAGACTAAGCTATACCAAGCTAGATTAAGCTAGACCAAGCTAGACTAAGCTAGACTAAGCTATACCAAGCTAGATTAAGCTAGACCAAGCTAGACTAAGCTAGACTAAGCTATACCAAGTTAGATTAAGCTAGACCAAGCTAGACTAAGCTTGACTAAGCTAGACCAAGCTAGACTAAGATAAACTAAGCTAGACCAAACTAGACCACTATTTAAACACCCTGCCACATGCTGCTAAACCAAGCCATCTAGCTATAGCTGTCTGTGGGAAGCTATTCCTAAATCAATGACATTTCCAGAATTAAGGATTTTCTAATTGTGTGTGTTTCTTCCAATGTCTTTTTTGAAGATTGTGCAGTTGACTTATTCTAAGCAAAAGCTAGTTGATTATTAAAATAACATTAATTATTATTTTTTTTCATAATAAGTGGTCATTTACTGAGGTTTAGCAATTCTAAATTATAGGCCAATATGCCATAACTCTTTGTTTTTAGCTGAGGTTATACAAAACCTGATTCATTCTTTTCAGTAAAAAAAATGGAGGACCTTGAACACAAATAAAGTAAACAACCCTGGTGGATATTTGTTTCTCATTTTCTGTTGCCATGGAAACTGAGCATCAGCGAGATGTAGCATAAAGAGGAGTTGATGAATCTAATGCTGATGGCTGCTCACTGATGGCTCACTGATAGCTCACTGATGGTCTATTTTCTATCCATCTTCACTCAGTAGTAATCTGTTATGGGTGTAGTTTGAAAAAGCACCTGTCTCTTTAATGGATGTGGAATTGTGGAATGGCCTTTCTTGACATTCAAGGTTCTGTAAGCATTAGAAAATCCACAACGCTTACAAAATTCTCTGCATATTATTCGAAAGGAAGAAAGTTAGATGCAGAACTTCTCTATTATCTTACCAGCTTTTGTGTGAAGGTTAACTTCAACAAAATATAATGGAGATGTGTGTTGATTTGTTAAGCCCATGTTAAGAAAATAGAAATATCTTTGAAAATAACTTTTACTGCTGAACTTTATATTTGCTGTTGATTTTGTCTTAGAACTGCAGGAAAAAACTGAAAACAACTCTGCATTACAAGTACAGAAAAACAAAAATAAATAAAAACCCAAATTCCGGTTCAAATGCTGCAAAAATAGTTTCTTATGAATCTAATATCTGTGTTGAAATGTTTAAAAATTCCAGACTGAAGCCTTTAGATTTTTGTCAGGTTGAGATATTTTGAATTGAAGTTTTATCTTAGACATAGACGTCTATCCATCTATCCATCTATCTATCTATCTATCATTCTATCTGTCTATATATGTATGTATCTATCTATCTATCTATCTATCTATCTATCTATCTATCTATCTATCTGTCTATCTATCTATCTGTCTATCTATCTATATATCTATCTATCAATCAATCTATCTATCTGTCTATATATCTATCTATCTATCTATCTATCTATCTATCTGTCTGTCTATATATCTATCTATCTATCTATCTATCTGTGTATCTATCTGTGTATATATCTATCTATCTATCTATCTATCTGTCTATATATCTATCCATCTATCTATCTATCCATCTATCCATCTATCCATCCATCAATCTATCTATCTATCAATATATCTATCTATCTATCTATCTATCTATCTATCTCCATCTATCCATCCATCCATCCATCCATCCATCTATCTTTCTATCTATCTGTATCTATCTATCTGTCTATCTACATATTGATCTATCTATCTATCCCAGTTGACTGTAAGAACTTTTTACCAATGGTATATTATAGATGTATCAGTGCTTTGTCACAACTATTAGACTGTAGTTAAAGTTACTTATTACTTCTAATATTGTAATGGTAGTATATTGAAATATCTTGCTGTGTCATCAGTCGTTGTTACTCCCCCTGCAAAAAGACCTGCTGAATAGAGAATAATTTATGATGTCAGTGCAGGGCAGGCGTTTAATGGCAGAGCCCCAGGCTCACTCGGTAAACGTCGAGAGGCAGACTGGCTGGGGGAAAAAGTGCATTGACCCTTAAACATGTTTCACATGATTTGTCTGTTGTGAACGTGTAGTTATGTAACAGCCCATAACAAGGCTGTGAGTACTAGAAGTTCATACACCTTACAGTATATGTGTATTTATGAAGAAAAACACCTACTGTCATTCTGATGTGTGCCACAAATATAGAATTTTAGTTCAGGTGCTTGCCTGATGGTCAGGAGTGGTGGGCTCGAGTCCCAAACAGGGGATGAAAGAACTTGGTGTCATCGCCCTACCATTACATAGCTTGGGATTCATTTTGAAAGTGGTGCAATCCACCACACTTGATAATACTTAACAATAGTGTTATAGTTAATTAGGTATGTCATTTTATAATTTTCTATGAAAAGATAGCTTTTCTCTGTCAGTAAAACTTGAACTCTTGTTTTTTTCCTGTGAAAAATCTTTTGGTGAATAACACTATCAGTCTCATTCAAAATCATAGAGATATCTTTGTGATGCTACACTCTTTAACATTGTTCTGAAAATAAAAATGTTTGCAGGATTTGGAAAAGACTCAAGCTTGAACATGTTTTTAGTCCAATATAGGAACAGGTCAACGCAGGGTTATGTTGGAGTGTCTCAATTTCAAATTAAAATCTTCAAATCCTATATTTGGCTATTTATATATATTATTTTCGTATTTTCATTAGCATGAGTCGTGACCAAACAGTGGATTAGTTAAAAAAAAACCATGGTCTAAGTCATTTGAAAGAAGATATAATATTGCATATTTAATTCATTTAAGATTTGAAATATCTGTCTATGATAAACAATTAAACATATATCCGTTTCTAAAGAATCACCACTTTAATCATCTTTCAAACCATAAAGAATATATAATCTTTATATTCTATTGCGTTCTTTTAGTTGTTTTACTGTCTGTTTCAATATATCTTTTATTGATATGGTTTCATATTGCTGTTAGCCGTTTTTACATATTACATGCCTAAAGACTATATATTTCATCATTTAGCTTCGTGGCATATACAGGTATGCATTAGGGATAAAAGCAGTAATAAGTCATTTGTGTGATGTGGATGTATTATTCAGGTGTACCAGGTGCGGCCATTGATGTAGTTTGTGTTAATGTATCTTGTGCCAACTGTTCTGGAAAGACCACACATTACGTTTTTGTATTAGGAAATTTTTACATATTAATGTACCTTTCGTTTGATGTAGTCAGAAGTAATTTTCCATCAGTTGATGTTCTCAAATCTGAAGAGCAAAAAGAAAATATATGGGAAAATGTATGCTACATATAAAGGTGTAAGGCCGCCTATATATAATATAACTAAATGATATTCCTATTTCTTTTGAGGATATGTATATGATCAATATGGATGGTCAATTATGAAATATATGTCAATAAGATAACAAATTGTTTTATTGAATAATCACAACTGAATATGACTTATTCGATGATCGCTAGAAACTTTTAGATATACGGAGCGGTTTATTTTTGTTTAAATAGATATTTAAAAACCACTACGAATTCAGGTTATATCGCAGTATTATTTTAGATTAATTTGACCCCCAATGTATCAATTTGGGCTCTGCTGTGATTTCATGGCAAAGTTAACACGTTGGCCCTAAGTGGGCAGAATTTTGGCATTTCTGGCTGCAATGGCATTGACTCTGGGTGTATGGATCGAACCCCATGCCATACCCTCCCTTTTTTTAGAATACATTATATTAATCGTTGTCAACTTACATATATTCGAAATTTCGCCAAATTGTCAATAAAATGTGATCCTAGTGGTTTCCTGTGCTATACTCAGGCACTTTGCAAGGGTAAATGTATAAACACCCTTACTCTGTATGTTATCTTTAAAACTAACTTTAAGTATTTTGTAACTGCAATTTTTCTTCGTCTTGAGCAACCTGTATTAGTACCATTCGTTAAGTCCAATCTGTATAAAAAGGACAAAACAATTTGTAACACTCTACAAAGTTTTAGTGAGCTAATGCTTGGGACATTCGTCAAGGTAATCAGAGAAATACTCTGCACCATTCAGCTAAAGTGATTTCCTTGTCCTGTGGAAGAGTGGCCATTTAAGTGTCTTTAACCTCAGTGAACCCCTGATTGGAAACTTTCCTTACTTGTGCTTGCTTTAAGTGGGCACACTGATTGGTCCTGTTCCTGTGAGTATATGTGGGGTTTTTTTTCCTTCGGGCCAGATCCAATCGTGGCCACTAATCTTGTCATCGACCAATCTTTTCAGATAGGTTTAGTGGTGTCCAATCTGGGAAGGAGCATCAGCCCAGCCGCACTAAACCGTCTGACTGAACGCTTTGTTCGGTATTCTTGAGAACTCTCCCATCGAGGAGCAGACGATCTAATCGGAGGAGGCATTTGTTGTGATGACATCACAGCACGTGCAGAGCTGGCTGCCACTTCCTGGGCAGTTTTGCTCCTCCATTGGTGGAGAGCCATCAGAGTGAGGGGATTAACACTCTCCTATTGGATTAGTTCAAGAGGGACTCGGTGAGAGAGCTCCCATCTGCTACCACACTCTGCAACACCTAATTTGATTGAACAGTGTGTGATAGAGGATGAAGGGCCCTCCTCTGCTCTGATAGGACCACAGTTTGTCCACAATTCCTTCAGCATTCTCTTGCATTCTGTAGATTTATGTTTATATCAACGCAGGGTTATGGTTGTAGTGTATGAGTTGGCTGATTAGATTTGAACTACGAGGTTGGTTTGTCGCCGGGTGAGTTTGTTCCTGAATTGGTTTGTCGCCGGGTTGACTACACACTGTACTATCGTTGGGCCCACTTGAATGAATCTTTTGGGATTGTTATCGAGGTGGATGGTATGGTACAAAGGAAAGGAAATATATGACCTAATTATTACCAATTTTTCAAAGCACGAGTGCTTATCATGAAAAGTTGTTAGTAAACAAGGATGGTACTGGAAACAACGCAGTGAAAAAAGTGAAATATTTTCTACAAAGTTTAGATGTGTGTTATGTTGTATTGGATAAATTATGTTGCCTTGATTCAAGTTATTGTTGCTATGATTGGCTAACCAAATTCTGTCCAAGATCATTCCAAGGTAATTGTTTTCAAAACTCGCCTTTTCTCTCAAGATAAATTTATGGTATCATTCACATTTTCCAACTCTCCTGAATGGTGTTTTGCTCTACTTAAGAGGTGCTGCGATGAGGAAAACAAGTTATACATTTTGCAAATATCACTGGTAATTCTACAACATTGATACTGTCAAAATCCAATGTTCAAACTAAGCCAATATAACGAAATACACAAATAGCCTATTTGCTGTTTGTTGATATTCAGATATGCGAATGCATAAATTCTGATTCTATCTTAATATATCTCCTTTGTATCTCAGCTGATAGGCAGCTCAACAAAGATGCAGAGATCCTCTTGACCAAAGCTAATATTTACATATTTATTGCTGTTTAGATCTCATATTTTTGTTTGATGAAGCAGTTCAGTTACTGAAAACCCTCTGTCAGACAAGCCTCTCATTTTGAGGGGATAACCTACAGGAAGTCATTCAATGCATAATGAAGAGTTAATATTACTTTCGTCTGATTTTATGGATTCATTACAATATCTGATATTGCGTCCAATGTATGCCACCCACTGTGCTTCTGATAATGTCATGCTATGTTATTTTTACCCGTTAAACTTATCTCCTAGTGTTGTGCTTCACTTGTCAATTTGACATTTTACATTAGGTTGTCTTTGATTTTGAGTTAGCTTGTCTTTAATATAAGCTTTCTCTGATAGGGTTTGCATTAGTCTGCGTAATGGCTATCATCGTTCTGATGACATTTTTTCTCGACTTTTTTAATCTATTCTTCATTTTGTAGATCTTTACTTGGAATTAGTCCTATCAAAAGAGTCCTAGAGATAACTGAACCAATTAAATAAAAGATTTCTTTTTCAATTTCTTCCTGAGTTTCTTATTTTAAAAAGTGCGGTTTTAGCAGACTGTGAGATGGCAGTATATTTTCCCGAAGGCTTATATCAACGATTTCTTGGCATTTTATTTGGCATTTTGCCCGAGGCTGACTGATATGAGAATTCCAGAGAGCTCTTTAAAAGGTTCATTTTGTGGTTACCAAGGATTCATGAGATTTAAAATAGAAGAGTGGACGCTATTTTGTTCGATTTTTCTTATTTAAACTTCATCACTCAATAAAAAAAAAAGATATCTTCTCGGTAGAACATTTTTTAACATTTTATGGCAAACGTTTCCACTTGTACATGGCTTGACCATTACTTGCCATTTTAAATGAAAATAGAAAGTTGTCACTTTCAAGTGGTATAAATATGATTAAAAATGTTTGTGGAAAGCTGAGTATCTGTAACTTATCATGAACAAGTAATTCTTAGTTTGTTTGTTTGTTTGTTTATAATTTCAGGCCATAGACATTACATTAATTAATATATTTTAGTGTTTGTTGAGGTTATAAACGAAATGGCAGGAATGAATTGACTCCAGAAATGGTGATCTTGATAACAGTAAAGTGTCAATAAAACATTTTGAAGCATACATACCCTTTCTCCATTTGAAATAACAATCTCTTATTCGTGTATTTTCAGATCCCTGTGATGGCTTCGGCTGCCCAGTAGCCCAGGTCTGTCAACTTGACAAGGACAGGAAACCCATTTGCAGATGTAACAGCCTGTGTACCTTGGAATTTGCCCCAGTTTGTGGCTCTGATGGCAGAACTTACAGTAATGAATGCATCATGAAAGTCGAAGCTTGTAAAAACAGGAAAGAAATCAGGGTCATGTTCCACGGAGAGTGTACAAGTCGTGAGTACATGTTTTTTACGTTTTTATATGTTATGTGCATGTTGATGATCAGACATAATTACACAACAACAACAACATCAAACAACAACAACATCAAACAACAACAACATCAAACAACACTACATCAACAAATATGCCAGCTAACTAACCTATGTCTTCCATTTCAACAACGAACTATTCGTACTACAATACAATTTACAAATACAAATCTTACACTACCAAATACTACTACTATTACTATTACTATTACTATTACTATTACTATTACTATTACTACCTACTACTACTACTACTACTACTACTACTACTACTACTTCTACTACTACTACTACTACTACTACTACTACTACTACTACTACTACTACTACTTCTACTACTACTACTACTACTACTACTACTACTACTACTAGTAGTAGTACTACTACTAATACTACTATTACTAAGATTCTAGCCCTAAGATCATCTCGAAATTAAAACTGAATTTTATACCAATCGCATTTGCATAAAATAAGTTACCCCATTATTAAGACCACCTTACAGTTGAGACCAATAATAATACACAAGAAACCTACAGTTGAACCTAATGTTACTGGTCGTAATAACAGTGTTGCCTTAATAGAGGGGTATAATACAATGACTAGTATATATTGGTCCAAAAATGTGTCTTAACAGTGAGGTGATCTCAAAAGCTGGGCTCCAAGGTAGTAACACGATCTACCATCTAAATTAACACAACCTTCAACCTAGGAACACATTCTGTGGGAAAGCCTGGTGTGGCAGACCACATAATTAAAGTAAGTGCTTTCCTGGGGCTGAATTAGTTTTCAGTTTCCTGTTAAGGCATCCTTCTGCTCTTAAGGCTATGTACCGGAAACATTACTAAGTGCTGGAGCATGACCTCTGAGCTGGGGGCCTACTTAGGGCATAGGCCATGACTGCTATTGCTTGAGTTTAGTTTGGTTTCAAGAGAGGTTTATGTTTAATTGATGGATAGAAGATAGAACATTAATGATGAAAAACTAAAGTTTGAAGTTCTTCTTCTCGAGGGAATTATTAGTTTTTCTTTTGAATATAAAAAGAAGCATTATCTTAGAGCAGGGACTTTCATTTAAGTATGGAGTATACTATAGACCATATGTGCTTTTAGATGATTTTAGTGCAACAGAATATTGGGATTATAAAGAAAGGTTTTTCTGTGAAGTATTATCTTTCTTATGGGCATGGATTCCTTAAGATGATCATGACTTCTGAGCAGTACTTAACCATGTACCTTTGGCTGAGTTGAGTTTGGGTAGGCTAGAAGTTTGGAATTAGAAGCCTAAATAATTTTTAAAAAGCTTGAAAAATTGAATTTAAGTATTTTTTCTTTTAAGTCTATTTCTACAAAATGGATTGATTGTATTTATTTGTTGGACTATGTAAATTCACAGTGAAGGCAAAATATAGATATTTTAAAGGATTGTTAATTTTAATACTATTCAAAAATGATTCTCTTTCTTCCCTGGAACTTTGCTTGCTTACAGGTGAAAGCAAAATGACTCCAAATTGAATTGCAAGCAAAATAGATTATATATACCTGGACTAAATGGTATCCATGAAAGTATTATATGCTCAATCAGATTGGGAGATTATGAACTTATTTCGAGCTAATTATAGTAGTAGTCTTAATGGCGAAGTGGTCTTAATAACGAGGTATCTATATTGGTAAGATCGCATTAGAATATATCATATTTATATTCTTATTTGTGGTGTGGTCTTAGTATCTCAGTAGTAGCAAACACAAATAAAGATGGGGTTTTTGCCATATTTCAAGGACTGGTATTTACAGTTACTGCAGTATATTTGGGAAGTAATAAATGATTATTTTAAGATTAATAACCTGTAGCTGTTCTTTAAGATATTCCGAAGAGTTCGTTTGCTTATACCAGGAGAAGTCCACACTAAATTAAGCTCATGCATTAATAGATGAAAATGTACATAGAACCATTCCTGAATCCATCTATTAATGGCCTATTTCTCTCGGTGACCATGCAGTGCAGGGGCGTAGCCACTGGCCAGGCACTAAGTACCCCCCCCCCTTCCCAATGGGCCTTAAGTTATGAAATCATTGTAAAATATAGTGAAAACTTTTACCCCAGGCCTCAAAGCTTGGATCTAGCTAAATCAATTTTTGATCAAATCAAATATATTTATTAATATATAGCTGGATATTTGAAAGTGATATGTCCAGAGGCATCTCATGTCATATTGTGATATAGATAGTATAATACAGATAGATATGAATGATACAAAAAATTTTTTAGGTGTGATTTAAAATTGTATAACTGGAGTTTTTGACAAAATCCTCTAACTCAATCACCATGGGAAAACATTTTCTTTGCTGCTTTCAATTTTTTGTCATAACACCCCCCCCCCCCTTGGACTTGTGTCTACGCCCCTAATGCGGTGTGATAGCAATGCCATCAACCATTAAGAAAATGTCCAAGCTTTTAGCTGGCCCTACTAATGGATGGTGTGCACGGTTGTGTGGTCAGCTGCTGGGTTGAAGCAACTTTTGGGGGGAGGAGGGGAGGTCCCCCCTGTTCTATCTAATGTACCACTAAATGGATTAACAGGGCAGAAACTGGCAGAAAGCACCTGAGTGAAATGAGTGAAAATATTAGCAAACTACTCTTATGTTGAGTTTATGTGAAAGTGTAGTAAACATAAAAGCTTGTTTATATTTACAATAATTTAGAATAATAACACAGTTAATTGGCCAAGCAAGTATGGCCCTCGTTTGCACCTGACTTTGCATAATAATCTTATGACGGGGTTTAGTTGTATGCACACAGCCATAGTAACTGAGCCACTCAGCATGTGACCCTATGCATTAACATGTTACACATGCATATAGTTGTTGCCAGCTGTATACAGCATGTGAGGGTTAATGGATCCTTAGCATGCAGCATGGCACATGTCATTTACATGCATGGTCATGTCAATGTAAGAGATATGTTTAGTCGTTTGACCATTAACTTTTTCAGCAAGGTGAAACTACCGCAGTTAGTTCAGGTAAAAAACTAAATTAAATGTCTTGTCTCGTTCTACCTTTGGCCAAATTTTAGAGGTGTAACTAAATTTGAAGTATTAGGTCACAAATACTCCCCATGTACCTCAATTTTACTCCATTTCAAAAACTACACAGGCTTCTTATATTTTTTTCCTGTTGCCTCCCCTGACAAACACCGTTCTAAATCCGCCATAACGACTTGCCTCTTTGGCAGATCCCAAGAATATTCCCCTCTTTTTCGGCATGCCTCGCAAACAAATCTTCTTAAGCTTTTTCTGGCCAGTTCATCAAAACGCTGTAGAATTTCTATTGATTTTGCAGTTGTGTAAATCTTTGCGTTGTGACTCTAGAGAGTATTATTATTGAAATACTGAATATAAGGCTAAAAAGTGTGGGAAAAAGTCTATGTTATGGGAATATAAAGTAGACATTGGATATGATGGAAAGGAAGACCTGAAAACAGAAAGATAATCTGTAGAGAGAGAAAAACCCCCTCAATATTAAAGCTGGATTGTCACACAATATGTCAGTGGCCGAAATCTATTGCATTCCCTTCAATCAAGCCTCGCTGGGTTCACTATCTCTCTATAAAATAAATAAACTTCACCTTGTATTTAATTTTTCATGCCATCAAAAATCCAATACGCAAACAAACCAAGTGATGACGTCACAATACTCAACAATGTGTGGTGATGCCATTTCCATTGTATTTCCAATGTTTTGGTCTTGATTTCTGTCAATGCATCATGAATTTTTTGTGATTAATGCCTGATTGATTCATTAGCTTACACATATTTAGTGTGCCTTAATCAAATAAGGTGATTTTCAATGATTTGATGAAGTTTTTGAAAATATCGTAATTTTGACAGACAGTGGTGCTTTAATACCTCTTTTAAAAAGGCCATAATTTGCCTGACCACTAAGACCACCTCACCAATAAGACCAGAACATTTTACGCTAAAGATCTTATTAATCAATGGCGAAGTTCTCTTCAGGGTATTATTACTTTTCCTCATAATTGAATTTGATGGACAACATTCTGCTGACATTCCTAGTGTAATGTTTCTGAGAAGAGAGTGGCCCACCCGGGAATCGAACCTTGGACCTCGGGCAGGGTCAAGTGAGAGCGTTGACCATTACACCAAAGAGTCACTCGGCAGTGCGAGGGTAACATCCTGCTAACACCTATACACTAGCAATATAGTCAGTTATTCAGATTTCTTTGATTTTATCCAATATTACCTGCTACCTCACATAAATTGAATACGCGTAAAATCTCTTTTAGCAAAAGTAATAGCCACTACTAACGTTTTAAAACTTTGACACGCATTTCAGACATTTTTCAAATGTGTATCTATGGACATTAGGTCGGGAATCACTGATCCTTACATGGCCAAATATGCCACGTGCGTTTTCCATGTTTAGGCGAAAACCATGCGTTTATCCTTTGCATGGAATACGCACGTGGCCATTTATGATTAAGTTCAGCTTATTTAACAATCCATCACTTGACAATAAACAGAAGTGCTCGCATGAAATATTTTGTTAATTAATACCAGTGATGGAAATTCAGTAAATCACAGAATACTACAAACTGATTGTCATGCCAGAATCTTTCTGATCTACCATGACACAGAAAGATGGGATTCCTGGTTGGTCAAATCTCTAACGTAATTCCAGAAGCCTTCAAAACTACTACAAATAACTGAAGATGCAAACTTCCCAAGGAAGTCCTGTTTTTCATGTCTTATATATTTACATCTGACTTTCATATAAGACGTCTTATGTTTTTGCTGTGACCTCTTTGGGGTCCTGTATCATTGAATTGATACATTTATATGGCTGGTATTTAGTATTTTCTATTACGAAAACAAACTTTATTTTCTGTGTTTATAAAATAATATACATCAAAATGAGCAAAATGTTTGTAAACACTGAAACCCATACTACCATATTACACATTTAGATGAATGGTGTCTTTTACTTGCCTGAGCATAGACACTGGGTACAAAGCATCCAAGTACAGCTCATGAAAGTGCCCAGGCTAGGAATCGAACTATATATAGCCAAGTTAGGTACCCAAGACGTTCAGCACAGCAGGTAGGAAGTGTGGAATTGGCGGATACCATATCCTCTAGGCACCCACCTTCTGTCAATAGAGAAAAACAAAATACATGTAAATAGTTGATATTGTAATGTAGTGGTCCTGGTGTGAGCAGAATGTTGCCCTCGCACCAGAAAGTGACTCTTCGGTACAATGGTTAACGTTCTGGCTTTTAGTCCCAGGGAGTTCGATTCCCGCTCCGGGAGAATTGTTACTATATAAATAGTTAATGTAATCAGTCAACCTAAGTTTATCATAATCCCCCATGGTGTAATGAAAACAGCACTGTATCTAGAACATCTAGAGCCTTTTATGCAGTGCATTGGCATCAGCTATATATCAATGTCAGTGCCTTGACGAAATAATCACAGATTGGGGAATCCTCACAAGTGGGTCTTGTATCCTGTGATAAAGTCTAATTGGAAGACTTCTTAAGGGCTACACTCTGTGATCTTTGCCAAAATGTCACGATAAGTGTTCTTAATGAAACCTTAAGTAGACTATGACAGACCAGAGATCTTTAAGAAGTGTCTGTGGACAAAAATAAGACAGAAATGAAAGAACAGACAGACAAATAAGACAGAGAAAAGACGCGGACAGACTGCCAAGCCGGCTGTGTTGGTTGAAGATCAAAAGTAGAATTTGTTGTTTGAAAGAATTGAGACGGAGATCTGTCAGACAGCTAGACAGACAGACACCTAGCCTGACAGACTGCTAGACAGACAGGCAGCTAGAGAGCTAGCCTGTCAGACAGCTAGACAGCTAGACAGACAGACAGATACACAACTAGCATGACAGACAGACAGACACGCAGACAGCTAAACAGAATGACATGTAATGTTTATAATGTAGGTAGAAATATAGTAGACATGCAACAGACTCCATATTTTCCAGATTAAAAAGTAGCTTTTGAAATAGATTCAGTTATTGAATTGATACTAGTTAATTGGAGTTCTTTAAATTGTAAATTAGGTGATATAAAAATACTGTAATTTCTTTTAATGTTGGGATATGGAAGCTAACTCTAATATGGAGATTTGGTCCTTGACAGACCTATCCAAGCATGAGTCTCTCGCAGATCTCTGAAAACGCCACTACTCATAACACCAAGATATCAAGAACTGTTTAAAAGATAATGGATGCAATATTATGGGAAGGTTTTCTTGGTGAAGTTCCAACTCAAAACTGCTGCCACTGTAACCATTGGGTCACAACAGCAAGTTTAATTATCATAGTCATCAATTATTATTGAAACAGTCATTTTGATTATCATTTACCATTGTTTTTACTGCTAATTAGCAAGAGAGGTCCCAATATATGGTTTGACGGATAGGTTGATCCCCTTCTCTGAGGTGAAAATATGACAAAAATGAAATATTAAATCATTAAATTTCTAAGCTTTCACCGATCTGTCATAAAATCTTTCCAATCCTTCTTGTGACATTGTCAATGTGAAATTATTTCAATTACTGCCATACCTGTCAAGATAATATGGAGTAATGGAAAAAGGCAGTGATGAATTTGGGATTTCTATGTGGAAAAAAGATTTGCAGAGCAAACTATTAAGTCAGCTTAATGTGTTTTTCCACATCAAGCTATCTTCCATTAAAACTTCCCATCCATAATTTTCTCCAGGAGGTAGAACTTTTAATGCAGTTTCCCAGTATCCTTCTCAAGTGGAAATATTGGCAAGTAGCAGAGGCTATTTTTAGAAGAAACGGAATATTATGTTAGGTTTCCCTTGCTTCATTTTCACGTTGTTTTATTTTATTTTATTATTTTTTTTGTTTTAAATATAGGACTTGTTACATCAGTGATGTTAGTTGTTTTAGCATGTATACTTATAAAGACAGTTACCTGAACCTAAGAACTTGCACTTATGATGATATGATTTAGATGTAATATTTTCGGTATGGTTTTTAATATTTACTGAATTTAATGCTTTACATCCAATAAAAAATCCTACTCCTGGGGTAGATGTGTAACATGGTGTGGATTCCTAGTCTTATCATATCATCATTATGTCTGCCTCTGGGAGCTGGTCAAAAAAGCTGACTAAGCTTCAGATCATGTAGCACAGAGCCATTTGAACATTGAAATATATTTTATCCTTTGGTTTTACCTTTATTTAAAGAGCTTAAGCTGCTAGGAATTTGATATAATATAAGCAACAGCTGATTCGGTTCCCATGGTCTGTACACATCTAAAGGCCATTTAACTGTAGGCACCTACCCAAGGCTATGCTTTCACCCCCATGACCTACTTTGGCAGGGTGTGCCCATGGCTATTTGTGCTCTTTTGTGCTGTTCTAAGACCTGTACAGGCACATTGTGAACAGCACACTATGAGCAGCACACTGTGAACACACTTGGCTGGCATTATGGCCTCAGCTTTTGAGCTCCTGGCTTTGTGTAAGGGCTTTCTGTGGCTTAATACACAACCACAAGATTACATGGGTAAATTCTCAAAGAGCGGAATTGCACAAAGATGGGAATTTTGTATGAGATGAGGTTTTGGATGAAAATTGCATTTCTCATATGGATTAATTACCCCAAAATCTAGTGAATAATGGTGAAAACAAATCTCTCAAATGTACGCAAGTAAAGACCCCAGTCCACCCATGAGGTAAATGTGTAACCTGGTGTGGACTCCAAGCAGCTGTATCATCTCATCATTACGTCTGCCTCTGGCAGTTGGCTAAGCTTAAGACCAATAGCATTGAGACGTTTAAGAACATTTCAGAACATATGCCATTGTGTACATATCTTTTACAGTTGCTTTCAAAAGTAACTACACCTCGATGAAAATATCACAGTATATTTCGTTGATTTACCTGTGTAATGATGATATGATATGATATGATATGATATGATATGATATTGATGTTACCATATACGCCATGGCTGGGTTTTTTTTACTTGCCCCTGCATAGAAACAGAAATGAAGGCACATTTTGCTGGTATTACATCTGTTAAGAAACATAGGCCCTGCAATCTTTATTTCTTTGTAATATTATTTTTAAATCTTATTAATCCCATTCTTTGTCAATTCCAACATAACATGTTTCTTTGTCATATTGTAACCTTTGCCCTTCTCTTGATATTAAAATCATATTTTATTAGAATGAAAATATATACTAAACACTTCATGAAACATAGCCCCTAAAGAAACAATTTAATGTGATTTGATGAAACAGAATGCTAATGCAAAAAAAGTAATTTACAGAAAATGTCAAAATGTATAAAGAGAACAAGATGATATGAAAGTGATAACACCAGATTAAAGAAAGAAAATTGCAACAAGAATAAAAAAAGATAACATAACAGCTAAGGAGAAAGATGAATAAACTGCTGTTACTAGCAGAATTTTTTTTACATCCCTGCCTGCACAATTTTTGGGCCCCTTTTCTCACAGTTTTTGCCATTTCTTTTTACGTCTACTTTTATATGACACCCTTTTATGCATTGGTGAAGTTCGTTGTGTAAATTCTGTTTGATATCTGATAGAAGTGCAAGGCCTCAGTGACAGATCAATTCCTTAGCTTTTGATGTCATTAAATACCCTGAATGAATTAACACCAGCTGTTCATGCTGCTAAGCCCTTTATGGGGATGAAAATGTGTAACATGTTCTGCTGGTGATTCTGATGATCTGCTGTTAATTCGAAGTTTATATTGTAGAAATAAATTACAGTGGAGTTTGATTTTAAATTTTTTAATGCTAACTCAGCTTTTTAGTATTGTTTGGTTTCATAATATGGTCTAAAGGTTACAATAGTCAAGCTTTTATCAACAGCTGCCAGTGACAGACGTAATGATGAGATGATAAGGCTTTGAAACTTCACCATGTTAAACATGTACTCCATTAGTGGGGTCTTTCATTGCCCCAGCATTGACACCGAGCATAGGCAACACACATTTTATTTTCCCATACATATACAAATGACATTCAACTGTGATGTAGCTCATGAAGGGCAAGGCTGGAATTCGAACTCGGGACCTTCATCAGAGCTAGCCAGCATCTTAAGCACTAGAAAAATACAGTTCATGCGGATTATTTTTTTATGACATCAAAGGGTGATGGTGTCCCCCAAAATGTATTGCTGAGTATAAACTGTAGCCTTACATTGAAAGGGGTTGTACACCTCCTGGAAAACATATTGGGGTGGTTCGTAATTAAGAAAGTTTTCTCGAGCATCCAATTCTGTCTGACCAATGGAAAGATCATTTGCACTTTCATGTAGCCTTTTGTTTTCTTTTTCTCATCTCTTTTCTCTCTTCTTTTATCCCATTATCTTGATCCCAAGACTTTAATATGCTAATGACCACCAGAGTGACCTTAACTTGTCTGTGTGTGCTTAACTATCTAATGCCTTGAACTACCTTAACTTTACCCCATTGAGAAGTTTTAGACAAGATAGCCAAGTGGTCTAGGTGTCTTTAGCAGTGAATAAGAATATATGGGTTCAAACCCTGCTTCTTACACTGTTTATTAGGGTTCCCAAGTGTCAGTCCCTGTCCCATCACATGGGATGTACTCATCATCATCTCATCCATCACACTGGTGAAGATAATTGTGACCCTAGTGGGTTTCTGTGGTAAATGCAGTAACTATGTATACTCTCATGGTAGTTGAGAAAGACTCATGCTTGTACAGTCTGTCAAAAGTGTAATTGTAAAGTCAGTTGAGCCTCTGTTGAGTGATAACAGACTGTAAGACTTTTTAACTAGAGTATATTAATTTGATTATGTACGTAAAAACCATCCATCTATTAACACTGGGTCTACCACAAGGTGCCTTTTTGTAACCTACAGATGGTCGTTTTAGATGTCTTGAATCTAGAGAACTGATGTCTCTTTAATCCAACATGTCATGTTGAGACCCCAGGCCAGCTATGTTATGACAGGCAGGCGCCTATTGGCCTCCTAGCGTCAGACACTGAGCTATTTCAATTATGGTAAATTATAGCTGGGCAGTTCTGACATGACAGGTTTGACACGCTATGACAGGTCTGGCAAGCATTTCATAGCTGCCCTGACATTGTCTAGTTCAAGATATTTGAAAGTGTCCTATCAAATTGAGGCATCTAGACCCCAGAGATGGGCCCCTAGTGAAGACGTTGGTAGCTAGTATTACTTATTTTGTTGTTATGTCAGCTAATAATTATGATATTATAGTGATATTGCTCCAATTAGGTAGGTAGTGAAATTCTTTAATTGTGGGTCGATCACTGCCCTCAATAAAAAATAAATTTATGTGACAAATAAAATGTACTATATCCCTAAAAGATAGACCATTTCAAGGCATATAGGCTGTGCAAGAATTAGTAATTAGTAATTAAAAATTATTTAGTTCTCAATTTTAACAAGTGAGTTTATAATAGACATGCCTTACTTGGGATACATTTAAATAATAGTTATAATCTTTACCCAATCAATCCTTCACCGAATCATACCTTCAGTCAAAAAGAAGAAATTGTAGCCTTGTGAAAATATACAAAACCAACTACAAAAGAAATAGCATCACAGCAGTCTTGCATTATGTAAGATGCGGTAATGACCTTAATTTCTCTTCTTTCCTTGCAGCTGCAAATGTCACCAAAACCTCATACTCATCAGCTAATAATGCACAAGGCAGATGGGCTCATATCTTATACAATACGTGCAAAAATTGTTGTGTTTTGTAATCAATTTCTTGTTCTGTTTGTACTTGGGCAATGTGCTGTGTAATACCCACTGTATTGTGTATTGTGTTGTTCCGTTTTTTGTTGGGTGTAATTCTAAGGTAATGGTTTGGTAAAAAGAGGTTCCGCTAGTTAGGTTATTGGTAACACTGAATTACAGTATAGCTTCTTCATTAAGACCACCATGGGTGCAAATTTAATGGTCTTAATAGTGAGGTGGTCTTTTAAAGCGGGGTTTTGGGGAACATCAAGGGTGTATGTTACCATCCAAAGTTTGGCAGATGATTACACGAATTAATATGTAACTCTAGTTAGTAAGAGATTACGATCTCATTGGAAGATAGAATTATCAGAATTTAAAAAAATCTAAAAGATTTGTGAGTGATTCAAAGCTTTTGAAAGGCGCTGTATGTGTGGGACATTATACAGTAGTAGTGGTACATTCTTTATTTAAGTGTCATGGATGCATGAGCATCTGGCCGATGATTACACTAATTAATATGCACACAGTAACTTAAGGTCTTGGAGGTTATTTTAACTACTATTTAGTATTGGAATATGAGAAATATGTAATGGCATATATGGCATACGTGTATATACTTAATGTAGACTCATCATAAAGAAATGTACTGATAAAATTGATCAAGTCTTTAAAGAAATACATAGCAGTTTATACAAAAAATACATTGCAATTATAAAGAAATACATTATAAAGAAATATATTGCAATTATAAAGAAATACATTGCAATTATAAAGAAATACATCATAAAGAAATATATTGCAGTTATAAAGAAATACATTGCAATTATAAAGAAATACATTATAAAGAAATATATTGCAGTTATAAAGAAATACATTGCAATTATAAAGAAATACATCATAAAGAAATACACCGCAGTTATAAAGAAATACATCGCAGTTATAAAGAAATACATTATAAAGAAATTCATTGCAGTTTGTAAGAAATACATTTCAGGTGCGAGAAAAATAAAGTTAATTTGATCAGTGTCAGGGGACAATTACTGCTTTTTTAAAATCTAAACTGGCACCTAGATAACTCAGTTAACCAAAAACATAAATACATTTTCAATATAACCTCATATAACTTGACAGCATGACAATTCTAGCATTTTTCATTTGATGTTGTTATGCCTAAAAACTCTACTTGAGTTTTTTAGCGAATTCGAGTGGACTTTTTTGTTAGTTTTGAGTGAATTTTGACAATCGGACTAAAAGATACGTCCTCTACATTATTGTGGCGTGTCAAAAATCCATTACAATTTGTTTCCAGCGAAAATTAATGATGGAAAGTTGAGATGTGGAATGAATCTACATATATGGAAGACTCGAATTCATTTGCGGAGTGATTTTCGGGCAATTTTTTTTGTCTGCTCAGCCTAGTGGCTGCCTGTGTGCGGAAAATACCTGTCTCCTCCTGTATCTCGCATTAGGCTGGGAGGCATTGTTGCAGAAAATCGACCCTACTTTCCACAATTCAATTATTGGGTTTAATCGAAAAAGCCAAGTATTTTCTTTTTACTTTTATTTTTCCTTCAAGTATTTTTGCATTAGTATGCAGCATTTGTTCGATTTAACGGCTCATTACAGGGACCCTTTCTGGTTTGCAGTGAGTTTGGAGTGGGTATTTTGCAAACAGATTAGGAAATCCACCTCTTCGTGTCTCAGCATAATTATGAGAAATTCGACCTTTTTTCATTAAATAATTTATTAACTAACTTTGAAGGACTTCCACATTGCGTGATCCTGATTTTAAGCCGCATGAAAAAGATAGAATATTCTGAGGCTGTAATGCTAAATCATGATGAACTGATTAACTGCCATTTCAGATGTAGACTGTATTTGCACTACAGCTGGTGGCAGACGTTATGATGAGATGATATAATTGAATTGCCTATGTTGTGATATCTGAGTTGTCTTATATCATTCTCTATTATAATCAAAAATGATACAAGATTTATCAGTATAGCACAGACAAAACATAAAGAAAAATTGTCTTTTTGTTAAATACAGTAATCCCAAAAATAAACGTTCAATAATTTACGAATTAGACTTAGCTAAACTGACTTAATTTGACCACTTTCTGCTACACATGTTACTAAACCAAGCAACTATAACTATCTAGAGCCTGAAACGTCTACATATAGCTCTAGATAGCCATATTTGAACTTTTTATGTGATTAGTAATGTTTCCTTATCTGCGGTTAATAAGATGAGAAAAGAACATACTGACAGACAAGCAGACAGACAAATTACATACAGATAACCAGAACAATATTTAATTTAAATCAACAAATGTCATTATTTTAACTTACATATCACATTCAATGTACTAACACAAACACAAAACATTATATTCAGACACAAGCTAACCATTTTGCTTTACAGGTCCCGTTCCAACAGAGTTTGCCGGCGATGGCCATAAGGGTGAAAATAATTCTGAAATTTCAACATCTCTTTTCACTGCATTTTTGATCACTGTAATATCAACTAATCTCACTAGAGGGCGCTAACATCCCTGACATATATATCACATCATTTCTATTGTACATTTTGGGGACACCGTTCTTTATCTTACTGGAGTTTACACTTGAAATCTGTCACATCACAAATAATCTTCTATAGTGTGATCTATAATCTCATATAATCTTTGTGTACATATACTTCCGCAGAGGTCACTCTAGGGTCAAATGGACGCCATCTATAATCACTTTCTAATTCTGAGTGGCTCACGTCTGTTTCGACAACTGATAGGAAAGTTGTTTATAACTTGTCTATTAATGTAAATTGTAGAATTAATGGTTTAGATACTTATAGAGAATAAAACGGTGTCTGTAAATTGATAGAAGGGGCTTTTTTTTCTTCGAAAGTGTACATTTCTTTAATGTTAACCCACAAATATACTACGGCTTTTATTCATATTGACACCAGTTGTATAATTTGGTCTTTATGCATCACTAATACTGGCATAATTGATGAAATTATTGGGATCAATTATTGCACACAAGCCAAATTTTGATACAGTTAATTGGAAACAAAATTATCATAACTCTTATTATCTATTGTTTCAAAAGTATTAGTATTTAAGTAAAGTACCCCATACAAGTAAACTATAGTATTCTATTTCACCTTGAGAACTCCAAAACAATTCATCTTTAAGCTTAGTGAATTATTTACGACCTCAGACAACTTGGTCGCTCTTCTGTCAAAGAGATAAACACCTGCTTTCACGTGGTGTATTATTACTTCCTGTGAGGTCACGCTCGGGTCAAGTGGCCGCCATCTTTAATCACTTTCTAATTATGTGTGGTTCACCTCTGTCACTTGGTCACAGGATGGGCAACTTGCCCCAATTTGTCTGCTCTGTTTATTGTCTATGAAGACAATAGAGTTGAAATATAATTGTATTTCTATGTAAAAATGCTGCAATATTACTGAGTATTTTATGCATTGTAATTAAGCATATATAATTTTGGTAACAGGATCATCCTTCAAGGTCTCAACATATTTTTTTAATGTATTTATTAATTTGATTTTTTGACAAAATGTATACATTCTGCTTTGACCATCAACAAAAGCAAACAATTAAGATTACAATTTGACCAATTTACATGTTTGTTTTTTTTTTCTTCAAAAGCTCTAATAATTTTACATATTACAGTGAAGACCTTGTATATCAATTAAATTATCCTGTCCCATATTATTTTCTGAGAATATTGTGCTAAAATATTTATTTCGATTGCTACATCTGACAAACACAATTCTAAAACATATTAACAAATCCTAAACATAATGACTGACGCCATTTTTGTGTTTCTCTCCCAGTCAACAACCCATGCAACCACCTCAGGTGTGGTCCAGGGGAAGAATGCCACGTGGACAGAAACGGAGCTGCAAGATGCGAATGCCCCCCTCCATGCGAACCTGTGCTCCGCCCCGTTTGTGGCTCTGACCTGAGAACTTATGACAATGAATGTGAATTACGCCGACAGTCGTGCCTTTCCAAGAAGATGATCACCATCTCCTATTATGACGAATGTGGTGAGTAGAATATGTTTTATTTTCTATTTTCTGAGGCCCGGGCACTCTTCATGAGCAACATCCCGGCTGGACGTCTTTCGGATGAGACGTTAAATTTGCGGTCCTTTGTACTCAGTGCCTATGGTGAGGCAAGTAAAAGATCCCACCCATGGGGTAAATGTGTAGCGTGGGTGGACTCCTCCTCTCTCTCTCTCTCTCTCTCTCTCACCTCATCAATCAACCCTCAGAGGGCTGCACGTTCCATATCTATCTATCCATTTTCTCAACGCTGCTGGTATCAACGTCAATGTCTCAATGTCACTTGGTTTGAAGCTTAGTCTGCTTGTATGACCAGCTGGCAGCAAGAAGCAGATGTAATGATGAGATGATAAAGTTTGAAGTCTACACTTAAAGGTACAGATTACCCCCATGGTTGGGGTATTTTACTTGCCCCAGCATAGACAATGAATACAAGGCAATCCAGTTTAATGATTGTGACAACCAGCTGAGATATAGCTTCATGAAAAGTTGCCAGCTAAAGTGATAACAGACCTGGATACCAACGTTAAGCAGAACATGTTACAATATATAGTTTTGTTGTTGTACTTTTTACCTTAAACAGTATATTCAAATATATATCATCATCACAATGGAGGTGAACTGTAAGTTCATCTAACAACTGGTGGTAATGCAGAGGTACATGGCCAAATGTGCCACTTGCGTTTTCCATGCGTTTGGATAAACGCGTGGAAAACGTTTATCTTTCTCATGGAAAACGCATGTGGCACATTTGGCCATGTAACAAAAGTAACTGAATTTTTAACAATAGTAAGTGGCTACTTTAACAAAATGGACTTCAGAACACTAAATAATTCCCTGTACAGAAATATTTGGTATGTCCCTGCCAAATACAATGATAGCAATTTGGTGGGAACGATGACTGCGTGACCTACGTTAAGGTCCGCACCTGCCACGTATAATGGAACAAAGGCCAACATGAATAACGGATACAGAAAACAGAAATTATTCAGCATGCTTTTGGCTTCATCCATATCTGTAAATTCAATGACAATGTGGCTGGAAAGAAGGACTGATATTTCTCCATAACTGGTGAATATAGACAAATATGGAATCAAATGTAGGAAAACATAATACAATTATTTGTGTAGTTGTGTAGTTGGGCCCGTTATAAGGCCATAGGAATAGCTGAAGTGATCATATAATTCGAGGTGGCCAAATTTCTGCAGTATATTATCATTAGCTGATGCAGCTGTCACTGGAGACATTTTGATGTTACCAAAGAATTGGTCTTTTTTTTTGGTTATATTTTGTCATGAATGTACAGCAAAGTAAAAAATGTAATGACAATATACAACAGTGCAAATTAGAGAGAGAAATTTTATCAATATTTTCTATTTTGTCATTTTTACCAATTGTAATTTCTGCTGTTTCTCATGCAGCCTATATAATTGTGACTGAAAAAATTGTGATTGGCAAAAAAAAACAAAAAAAAAAACATGATATAGGAAAGGTCTTGCCCTGAAACCATCAAAATATAGAAGCTAAGGTAAAGAAATAAAGATATTGGAAAGGGCTAATGTAGTTGATGGAAGCTCAACATGAAAATACAAAATAAAAATGAACATATTTCGCAATACCACTGTAGTTGTCAGGTCTTGTGGCAAGCAAAACACAATTTCTGCTGATGTTTTATATGACAATGTATCCTCATCATACATCATATTGGGTGAGATATGTGGCTTTTGTAATGTAATAGCAGAAGCAATCGCTTGACCGGAAGAACCATGCTGCAAATGGTCGGTGTGGTCATTCTGGTCATTCGGACTGATGGACTGCCTGCAGGGGGTGGCGGGGGGACAGGTTGCCAGAACAGCACCTACCCCACAACCTCCCCCCCCCCCCAAATAAAAGCCAAAAAAAAAAGAAAAGAAGAAGAAGAGAAATCCAGTATTTAACACCATAAATTAGTGATAATAGTGTAATAGATACCAGTTGAGATTAATTTCATATTTTGTTTGATTAAATAAATGGTGATTTTCCATGTAATGCTGAATACCAGTTTCTTAGATAAAATTGTTGTTACTGCGTTGGCATTGTCGACTGAATTATAAATAAAGTTGGAGCTCATGCAAACACGTACCAAAAAATGGATTTGTAAACATTTATACAATTATTATACATAAAATATGCTCTCTTTATTAATAATAACCATATTTATTGTGAGAATACGTCTGATAAAATTAACTAGTTCATATTATAGATATGATTATGATATTATTACTACTATGATTTTATCTCACAAATGACTGTGGCTAAATTAATATGACTTTCTATGATGAACCTAATAAAATCTATGATACATTTTTTAATTATTACCTTTATACAGTGTTGTTAAGAATTTTGAAACACATGAGTAGTAAATTTCTATGCAGCCTTGTTGTATAATGACCCTGTGGGTTAAGCAAGGCACTTGCACAGGTAATACATTGCCACAAGATGTCTCTGCTATCCCTGACCCAAGGGTAAAGGGGTAATCTGAGACACAGGGCCCTGAGTCAGACTAATGCAAGACAGTTGTAATAATATACTGTAGAACTTCGCCATTGAGACCACTTTACTAGTGGGCCTACAATACATTACATTTAAGCTCACTGGAACTTGAAATGTCACTGGAATTGACTTTAGGATTGAGAAATTCTACAGTTAAGGTAATCTCACTACATGTATTAAGATCAAATATAAAGAAGATATCATGGTAAGAACAACAACCTCAAAATTAACATAGCCTCACCATTAAGACTGGTATAATATAAGGATCATCTCATAATTAAGAGCACATCACTATTAAGACCACCTCACAATTGAAGCCACTGGAATTTGAACTATATCTGTGCTGTTTAATTGACTTTATGATAAAATCCCCTCACTATTAAGGCCACCTCCCTCACAATTAAGATAACAGTAACTGGTAATAATATTTTGCTACCTCACTATTAAGACCACCTCACTCTTAAGACAGTTAAGTAGGTGATGAAAGTGGTCTTAATGGCAAAGTTCTACGTATAAAGAGAATTATTATTATATTTCCTTTTTCTATGAAGGCCGAAGCAATATCTGCCAATCACCTAATATCTGGCTAAAACCAACTCAGGGTCAGATTAATAAGTGAAAATGATTGATGAAGGATGTCGTGATTGATGCAAGCAAGGCCTTGTTTCAGCAACAGAGAGATATGATGCATCATTATCTGTCTAGGCCAACATGGTTGGTAGACTGGAACTTGGTTATAATTGGCATTCAAGAACAAAGAGAGTCCTATGGAATAATAATATTTATATTATGATTTATTAATATTGGTTTGTCATTCACAAATGAGTCCATATTAATAACATGTATTATTACTTATTATTGCTTAAGTACAAATAACAATTGAGCCAAGGCTTTCAGCAACCTCACTATTAAGATCACCTCACAATTAAGACCACCTCACCATGGAGACCATATCATATTTATTAATGCAAGTTTATATTATATTTAAGGTCCCACTTAACAGTTAACCAGTAACATGGTATCTACACCAATCATTATCATCTCATCATTACATCTACATGTAATTGTTCATATATACCACTTTAACAGTAATGGTGAATTGATTCAGACTATACTATAAAATGCATTTCTTTATGAATAAAAGATGATTTGTTGATATAACTTCCTAAAGCTCGGAGCTATTATCATTTTTATATGCAGATTAGTGTCAAATGATGAAAGTGGAAAATCTTATCTGTTGAAGCCTTGTAGCTGAATTTATCTATTTGGAGACATTATTTCTCTGAGATATTTGCAGACCGATAAAGCAAGACTTCATAATCTGTTAAGTTTTTAAGGTGCATTGCTGTTTAAGGGCGTCTAGGTTACATTTAAATAATCTATACTTCTTAAGAACTTAACATAGGTCTTATACTTAAGAATTAAGTCATATTATAGAGTCACTTTCTGTGACTGACTTGACATTGAATACTTTAATTATTGATTACTTTAATTATAATATTTCTGATACATCCATGTTTTTAATGAAGTTAATATATTAATGACAATATAAAATCTAAATCATCCTATTAGTATTGTCTTTAAAAGGCATACACATTACTCTTTATTTCTATTTACAAGATATATATGTAAACATTTTAAACTATATTCTAAGAAAAATAAAGTTTTGCAAATTTTACATGTTTGACAATTTAACTTTATAAATGTTTGATAATATCTTCTCTGAAAACAAATGATAATTTTAAGAAAAGGTAACCTCATGGTAAATTAAAAAGTATTAATTATTTGGGCTTCACGGTGAGGCAGTCTTAATTGTGAGGAAATGACAATGGTCAGAATAATGTATATATATATATATATTTTTGTAATGTAGTCTCAAATTGGGGCAGACTTTAGGCCTAGACACATTATAACATATTTGAACCGAATTTTTTTCTCAGTGAAACCAGTTTCAGATTAATCTTCTTCAAAAAACTATGTAACAGGGCACCCTCCAATCCCGTCCGATGAAATGAGGTGGCTCGTATAACTGCCTGTCTCATATCTTGTCCCTATTTGGTGTCCCCATTTGTGGGGAAATGAGGCAGCTATTTCTGGTGGGTGAAGTTTGCCTCTGGCTCTTATGTTGGCTGCTGAGGTTGCCACTGATGTGAAACCAGATGCTCCTATAGTCTAAAAGTCAGGCCAGCATATTTATGGAGATATTTTTTTGTTCCAAACATGCTCTTTTTTACTTTTCTCTTTTTTTTTGGCTTAAAAGTAATTTTTTTTGCCAGATGTAAACTTGGTTAATATTCAAATTAAATTAAAATTGATTTATATGTGAGTTAAAACTACATAACTATATATCAACTCAGATCTAGACAAACGAAAAGATTGAAATCTGTCACAGGTGTGCACATAGAAGCTAAGTGCTTAGAAACTTTTGCCCACGGAAATTATTCATTACATTTTTAACCTGACAAACTACAAACACAAAGTTACTTCAGTAAATACCACGAAACTTGAAAATATATAGGAAATTGTTAAAAAATTGGAATCTCAACAAAAAGCATGTGTCAAATTAGTTACTTTGATAGTTAAGCATTCTCATTTCTGAGAGTAGATAGCAACACACAGAATTAAATGTAAAACAGTGTGCATGAAATGACTGCCACATTGCACAAACAAGCAGACCCAAGTGTTTTAGTATGCAAGACATTCTTCTTTGACAGGAAAACTGAAACATTCATATTAATGTTCCTTCCCAGAGGCCTATGTCTCTCTTTTAATGACCTTTGCCTGGTCTTTGTCCCTTGTCAACAGGCCTTATACTTTTTGTCTAAGATCTGATAACAAGACCTGATGAGTTGTCTTGCTGTTTTTCCCATGGGAGAATATTACGTTAGGATCAATGAGCCTTTTTTTCTTCTAAACTTAAGAGTTGACAGACAGTGCAATTATGTATAAATACAAAACAGGCATCTGTATTCATATTAAGCCAGACAGGTCTATTGTGGTTTTTGCTTCGACTGTGTTTATTTCTATACAGACGACTTCAAATACCTTGCACACAGTTCTGAATAGTGAATATTTATCAATTAAAAGATGCATTGTGAGGTCAGCACTTTTATCTATGTATATTTTGGCCAATGGCTCAGGTAGTGTATGTATGTCTCAATGCTACTGGGTCTGAAGCTTAGTCAGCTCGTATGACCAGCTGCCAGACGCAGACGTAATGATGAGATTATAAGGTTTAGAGTCCACACCATGTTACACACTTACCCCATGGGTGGGGGGGTTTTTTTTTACTTGCCTCAGCAGCATAGACACCGAGTACAAGGCACCTCCAATTTAAGGTCTCATGCAGCTGATGAAGAGTGTCCAGGCCGGGGATCAAACCCAGGACCTTCAGCAGAGCTGGCCAATATGGAATTGATTCCAGAAATATAATTTTCTCAGTGAAAAAGCGGAAATTAATTGAATGATAAGATGTCAAGTGTACATTTAAATGCACTAAAAATATTTCTGCTAGGATGCATTTGCTTCAGCCAATCACAATCAAGAACGGGAATTTGTCCAGCTATTAGAATTGCAGTATTCTGACGTAGCCACCTGGTGGAAATATAGCGAACCTTCGATGAAAATCCACTATTCCAGAACAAGACTCGACTGTACCAGAACCTACAACTGGCCAAACCAAGCGATAGCTAGCTGTAGACACTAGATGTATATTTGGCTCATATGAAGTCCCACTTTTAAGTGTCTGCTCATGAGGCATATTACACTTAATCACACTTAATATGAACAATTTCAGATCTTGAGCACTGTGGGTGATGAGACAACATTTAAAACTACTTTTCTTGTGCAGTCTGAATTTTTTGATAAAAATACATTTAAATGAAATTGCTAGTAGCCAAAGAAATTGCTGGAATCGCAGTGGTATTATGATGATCACACTGTACTCCCTTAAGGGCACTAATCTACCAGAACATTGTCCTTGAAGAGATTTTGCAACAGACGGTTCTTTGATAGTCCCAAAACACTGTATTATTTATTGATTTATCATTCAAAATTATGGACTGTGCCATCATTCCTGGTGCTGACGCTTTAACATCATCTGTGTCATTGTACCCTGGTTTTCTCACAAGATGGCAGCACTGGCATCATTATGCATGAACCTGTCACAAGATGTCGCCTGTGTCATGGACAGTAGTATCTGAAGTAGCAGCCCTTTATTAATAGCTTTTGGGTCTTCTATCAAATGGCTTTCCTATGCATAGACCTGTCAGATTGTGATGAGCACCAAGCCAAGCCCTTTGACATTCTTCGGTTACATCATTGCCAGTTTTCCTGCTTGAATATTTCATGCATTTTACTTATTTGAATTTTTACTATGTTGGGCTGGCATGGAGCCTATTAAATGGTGTTCTAATAGATTTTAGAATAGGTAGTCTATGCTTTTATGTTTAAAAGCGAATAATTGGCATAACAGAGGCGACATCTTGTGACAGGTTCATGCATAATGATGTAAATGCTGCCATCTTGTGAGAAAACGAGGTGCCATGACATAATTTTTTTGGAGACAATAAGTACCTGAAGCTGAAGTTTCCACCATCTTGGACCCTGGATAGTTTTCAAGTTCTGAGACGTCAACAAACCACTAAGAAAACCTTAAAGGGAATTGTACACCAATCTAAAAGTGGTTGAAGCACGGAATCAAAAAATAATTTATTTCACGACAGTTCAGCCAATCAAACAATGCGATACATCTAAAGAAGAGCCTGCTGAACAGCAAAGGCATTGCAACCACCTTGTTTAACACTATCACAAGACTTGGAGTGTTCTGTTTGGTCATTATAGACATTGGTTTTCATTTAGTTTATGCTTCCAAAGTACTTCCAAAGCCTTTGTTAAATGTTATTCTCCTGTGAAGGTCTTGGATTTGAATCCTTGTCTATCCATTAGATCTTCATGAGTTTCCTCTCAGCTGGATACCGTTTACATGAGGCCTTAAATTGGTGGTGCCTTGTACTCGGTGTCTATGCCGAGGCAATTAAAAGACCCCAACCATGCAGTAGATGTGCTACATGGTGTGGACTTAGTCTTATCATCTCATCATTGCTTCTGTTAGCTGATCATATGAACTGTTTTTGCTTCAAACGGTAGCATTGAGACTGTACAAATAACATAAAGTTTATAATGCAGTTTCAGCCATAAATATACTTCATGTCCTATAACCAGCTCTAACCATCTAACCATGCATCATTTTCCTTTCTTTTGCAGCCATCAATGGACCCTGTGCAATGAAAACCTGTGAGTTTGGAGGGATGTGTGTTGTGAGAAACAATTTCCCACACTGTGAGTGCCCAACCTGCTCCGTGGATTTTCGCCCGGTAAGTTGATTTGAACTGAAATGTTGAAAATGATGTCGTAAGATTTATAAAGATGTCGTAAAAGTGCAGTAAGATGTCATATGATACAACCAGTGGCGTATTTAGAAATTTGCCAAGGTTAGTTTGGGGGGGGGGGGGGGGTTGAAGACTGACTTATTCAATTGGAGATTGGTAGCCGAACATTGATTCAAAACTAATTTGTGGACTGTCCTTGTGTTAATAGAAGTTTTTGCCATAGAATCCATGTATAAACAAAGTCTGGACAATGAGCAACTGAAGAAGCTCGCTCCCCAACAGTTGTTGAATGTCTCTCAATGCAAACCCACAGATCGCAGCTTGTTCTTTTGACCTTTGCTTGCATCAAACATCAAAGAAAAGTTTGCAAACAGAAATACAAAAACACCTTCATTTGAGAGTCCCTGTCCCATAGGGTGTTAGGGACCTGTTAAGACCATTCTAGAACTTTGTGAGCTGACCGTAGGAATGACAAAATGAGGCCTGGGTCCCTATTTATCAGCCTAGGGCAAAGTAGGAACAGCGTGGACACAACACCAATTATTCTACACACTCAATGTCCTGGGACAAATGCAGGGAAATAAATCAAGACTGTCTTTTGCAAGAAAAGACAAATTTCCCCACTCCCCTGGGGGGTCAGTTTGATGAATAGAAGTGACTCATTCCAGCACGATCCTGTAGCCTGATAGGCCTTTACACCATGCTTTGGAATTGTCCACTTTGCACTGCCCCACATCAGTTAGGACCTACTCTTCCCATAAAGTACAAGACCAATGCTTAATAGCCTCGTATATTTGTGTAAATAGTTCTCGCGTGAACCAGTAATTGGCACATTAGTTAACCTCACACGGCCCCATGATGGCATAATATCAAACCCAAAAGAGAGCGCTAAATCACAAGTGTTTTTGCATTCAACGCGTAGTTTATGTATCATATGGTGATTAGTGTCGACTGAAAACAATTGTTTTAGAAATAAGCGCCCGACCTAACCAACGATCGGACTAAAGGCGAATTTCCGGGATCTGTCAGAAATCTGGAATTATGTACAAACTTTCGAGACCAACTGTATAGACTCTTTCAACAGAGCAGCCATGTTGGCATTTTTGCCTCATTGACCTCTCTTTGTACTCAGATATAGTATTGTGACATCATTAATATACAATGGCCGTGGTGAGGTCACAGAGTGCAAGCCCAATGGAGAAGTAATGATGGCATAATATATGACGTAATCAAAATGAGGTTAATGAGGCAAAAATGCCAACATGGCTGCCGCATGAAAAGGGTGTAAGGTCATTCAGGTCTAGATCTGTACACCATACTTCTTCGGAGCAGTTTATGACTACATTGCAGCCCGTACTTGGACAACCATTATACCAACAACGTTTTGCCATTCATATATTTCATATGATGATTGAGAGGTATGAATGAGTACAGGGGGGACTTTTGCCTCATTGGCCAGCTCATCATCCCCCACACACCTTGCCTTTCTTCCGGGCTATCTCTTATCCTAGATGACCAGCCATTTCCGCGCTTTTCATCTGGATTGCGCGGACCATTCGGTGGACGGTCCCTCTGAGATGCGATGATCTAGGACGGATAGAGGACAGACAGTGGACAGATGACCACCATGGCCACTCTCTAGCTCACCGCGGACAGAGAAGACAAAAATGATGTCAAGCGGACTCTTTCTGTGGAATGATATTGCCGAAGAAAAGCCGCAGTGACAAGCGCTTCCTGTCGGTAGATTGATATTTTTCCTGACTCCTGGTCGCTCTGGCTGACTTCCTTTGTTCCTCTGCCCTGTTGATCTGATGACAGGAAACATCTCCCAGCTCTAATTTATGGCCTCAGAGCTATTGTTCTCATTCCTTCTCCCTCCAATATCTCCCGTCTCAACCTACTGCTTCTATAAATACTCTTCATTGTGGGTGGAGTCACAATTAACTGAACTTGCTGAGTCTGCTGCTGCAGACTTGTTTGGACTGGCTATTTTCTGTACCTGTATATCCATACACTATATCGTTTGTAAAGTCAGCGATTTCATTACATCTTATGTATAGCAAAATGCAATAATGATATACAATATTAAGTTATAAGACCAAATACAGGGATTCACCTGTGAATATTTAGACCTAATGTGTTAATTTTTCATTTGTTTACTACTGTAATCTGTGGTAAATAAAATCGACTCGAATTGATTTGAATATCATAAGTTGTTGAGGCACAATTGACGTGCTCAGTTGGCTGCGTCTGGCTAAATATTTGCTGTACATGTATATCCATACAGCAATACAGCATTGTTTGTTATGTCCATGATATAATTACATCTAGTGGTATATCCATACACGCTATATCGTTTGTAAAGTCAACGATTAAGTAAGAAATAGTAAATCACTAGTGACAATTAGTAACATTTTGTGCTAATGTGCTTTCAGTTGTGTGTACTATTACAATAGGTGTGTACAACTTGGTTTGATTTCTTTTGGCTTTGGATAGCACTGTACAACTTTAGTATGTACAGGAGCACCGAAACAATATTATTTACAATATGGAACAAAAAAGCAAGAATGTTAGAATTAATATCTCTTTTTGCATGGTATCGTTTGATGTTTTAGCTACAATTGTTATTGGTCATTTATTTAAGATATGTTTCATAATTTTGAAATCCATAACAACAGGTACCTACTGTTGAATAACAACCTGTGGCCTAATTGGATCCAAAACATGATACGTCGGTTGTCTTTTGTCTGGTTTTGTCGACGGTTTTGCCAGTCGCCTATTTGACCACACCAGCCAGAGGCTACCTCATTGGGTGGTTTAACTGCGGCCTTTGGTCGAAGCACAACTCCTGTACACATAGAACAAGGAAAAGAATGACTGCACTAACCATTAGTCTTCACTTTGTAAATTATGTTCGACTGTGTTTCATGACTGTGGAAATTAGACCGAGGAGCCTATTACCTTTTCATGAAGGAGGAATTCCTTACCAACTAGCACACTAGTTCGATTTCATCCAAAGCAATCAATGTTGCTCCAGAACGGAGTATTCCTGAGTAACCCTTTGGGAAACTTCGTTGTCCCGGTTAATTCAAAACCGGTGCGAGACAAAATTGTTACCTAGGTAGCAACAGATTGGTCATTTAATACCATAGAAACAGGAAATGGAAGACTCTTGTTTTGTGTCTGACTAGTTTCATGAACGAAACCTCCATTTCCTTTGCAACCCGCTATTTCCTTCGGGACATCCGGAAGTCGGACGATCTTTCGTAACAGGCTGAAAAACAAATGTCTCCCCGGTGGATTTGCGAGAGAGGAAAATTGTCTTTGCTCACAGAGGGATTGCGATGCGGGCACCATCAGGCAATCTGGGTGTGTCTAAGTGCTAGATTGCCAGAGATGTAAGAATATCTCGTTAAGAGTAAATGAGACTAGGTGGCTAATAAGATGTTAGCAAGGTTGCATCTTTGACTGTGGTTCTCACCATATGAGTCAAACCCTGTCCTAGCATGCTTTGTGAGCCATATGCCTGTATGTATTTTTTTAAGCACAAACATAGTGTCTCAAATTATATTTGACCCTGGTACCACAATTAAAATTTAAGATAAGTCGTCTTATATGACCAGCTGCCGGAGACATGTTATGATGAGATCTTAAGGCTTGGAGTCCACACCGTGTTTCACATTACCTTATGGGGTGTGGTCTTTTACTTGCCTCAGCATAGACACCGAGTACAAGGAACCGCCAATTAAACATTTCATGCGATCGACATCTAGCTGCTCACGAAGAGTGCCCGGGCCGGGGATCGAACCTGAGACCAACAGCAGAGCTCATTTGACCCTCGTATTCACCTTACCACCATAGAACTCAACCCCCGACCTAGGACACCTCTACATAGCACACAAACATGGCCTCTAGCCTCTAGGTCAGCAGTAGCACACTAATAGCATAGAAGGGTAATGCATTAGGAACTGAAGTCCAAGTGACAGTGATATAGTTATAATAATATCATGGAAGGTCTCACTTTATCACTGTCATAAGGGAAGTGACAGGCTGACATATTAGCAGCTAAAACATCCCTGGGAAGATAGATGACTTTCTGCCCTCCATTGATTGAACGAGGTGACACCCCATTAAACTAGGTCACCCCCAGGAAGTAGGATCTAGGTGACACGTCATCATTTGTGTGACAAACCATTATGACGTCATTAGTATGGGATTGTGTAACACGTTTCATATTTGTCATTTTTATGACAGAGGAATTATTAGCAATATTAATATGTATGGTGCTAGACAGCTATGTGAATTTTAATATTAGGACACAATTTAATCTAGATTTAGATCTAGGTATATTTCAGAACCCCACAATTACAGAAATATTAATATTAAGGTTGTCCAGACTCTTTGCAAATTTATTCTTACTGGTTGCTGAAAGTACCTTAGATTTCAGACCCAGTCACTCTTCCTGAGCTACACCTTAACTGAATTTCAGGTACATGAGACACTAAACTGGTAGTCCCTAGTACTCTGTGTCTTTGCTGAGGCAAGTAAGAGACTTCACCCATGGGGTTAATGTTTTTGATGTGGACTCTTATCATCTCATGATCTCTGGCCCATGGAACAAGCACTCTTCATGAGCTGGATGTCAATCGCATGAGACATCAAATTGGTGGTGCGTTTTGCTTAGTGTCTATGCTTGGGCAGGTAAAAGACCCCACCCATGAGATTAAAGTGTCAAACATTCATGGTGCGGACTCCAGGCCTCATCATCTCATCATTACGTCTGATTCTGGCAGCTGGTCATGTAGCTTGACTATACACTTTATGCAGACCGCTGGCATTGAGACAATAGATTTAATTTTTTTTTATCCCAGCTAATGCAACCTTTCATAGTTGATTACAATAAGGTGATACTTCAATACAATGCACCTTAATGCACCAGACAGGCTGAGATCTCTGCGAGTCCGCATTCAACCCTCTGAGGGAAAAATTCATCTCGTTTCCATGGCAACCGATTCTTCTCATTTATGGAGAATTGCCGAGGTTCTTTTTGCTGTGCCCAAAAACAGAAGACAATTTAGCTGAGATGTCGCCACGGCAATTTCTCTCAGCACCTATGGCTATCATTTCACGTTGCCCCCCTGCCCCCAGGCTAAATGTTGCAGAGCTATCCGTAATAATTGCTGCAATAAAAGCGTTTCCATGGCAACAATAACAGGTCCATGGTGATCTTGTTGCTGTCCAGTCCAAGCTGTCTCCATATGTTTTAACTGATGGGAAAGGGGAACTGCTGACATGCTGTTTACATGCAGTAGGGGCTGCCATTAACATAATGTACATATATTTATCAAAATCATGTGAAATATGTCTCATATGATTATAAACTATTTTTTATAAAGCCAAAACTATAACACTTGCTTAGGAGTGCCAAAAGTAATATTTTCACAGGGTCGTACTTACTATGCATGTATCACTGTTGAAAATATTTGCATAATAGCATATTAATATATCTCTCTAATATACATTAAGTTAAAGTTGCATTTGATTATTCAAAGGAATAAATTTTATAGTAGGCTATAAGTAGCCACCTAATCGATTATTATTAATATATAAACTTTCATTGGAACCAAAGCATCATTTTATCTGACTTACATGTTGATATTTTAAATAGCCTGTATAATATCTGACGATATCACTCCACTAAATAAATACACAAAACAGGGTCTATCATGTGCAAAATCAATTTTGTTGAAGATCTCTTGATGCCCAATTAATCGATTCTACTCGATTAAACGAGCAATTACCCTGGACCAATAAAGCACTCATTTTCAAAGGGAGCTACAACCCCCACACAAACAGAACTCCATTTTCCTCACAGACAGAATTAAACAAGAACAAAGGGAGCTCTCTCCTCTTCCCTAAAACTCTTCCTAAAAAACTCTCTCCGAAAACAAAATGGCGAAAGAGGTTCAGAATCGTTGCTCTCTCTGACCGGAACACAGCAAAGAGCAATGTCTTGTCAGATGGCAGAGATAAACAAAGAGACAAATTGAGGTTGGACAAGACACACGGAGACGGACATACTGATAAACTACACCACGAGCCAAGAAGGTTTGGGGCTCTCTTTAGTATTTGTGTTGTCAGAATACTAGATACATACATGGCCAAATGTGCCACGTGCGTTTTCCATGAGAATGATAAACGCATGGAAAACGCATGGTTTTTGCCTAATTAAAATGAGGTGAAAAACCATGCGTTTATCCAAACGCATGGAAAACTCACGTAGCTCATTTGGCCATGTAGTCATAACATCGATGTAATGTTGTTTTCTTAATTGGCTCATTACGAAACAATAATTAGTATAATTAGATTATAAAAAGTACATCTGGGCCCTTGTTGTGCATTCAGTAATAGCTCAATACAGTTTCAGTTATTTAAGAAAAATGAAGCCCACAAATAATATATTATATGCAGACTGAGACAGTCAACACATTTGAATTTCCTGTACAGTTAACTGCTCTGAACCCATCAATGGACTTGTTCAAGGATGAGCCTTTCTCAAATACCTGGAGAGTATACAGCCTATTGAAAATAATGACCTGCAGGGGCTATAAGCACTCTACAGTTACCAGCACTACCAACTAGCAGTACCCATGCATTTACCCCTGGGTGGAGTTGAGCAAAGAGTTGCCTAGGACCTGCTTAGTTCCTCCATGCCACGGTGGGGGGCTCGAACCTACAACCTTTCGATTTGAGGGCGAGCACCTTAACCATCATTAGATAAACATTCATATAATTAAAGGATGAGACGAAGTTTCTTAGTGACATGACCTGGGCATATTACAGATATAATGAAGGACATATGTACATAACAGGTTGCCAAGGACGAACTATTTGCCTTTGTGATGCACATTTGCTTCTAAATTTCCCAACAATAACACTTAGCATCAAAGCCCACCGATCTATGTAGTGTCTTGAGCCCAACTTAACCTTGAACAAAGCCAATATTTGCCAAACAATGCAAAGGAAAATCGGAGTTCAAGGACAAGTAGCAGACAAATTGTCCTTGTTTTTTGTACTGGCAATCCAAGGACAGAAGGCACTGAGTGCAAGGTAACCTGCTATGGCGTCAGTTGCTTGGCGAGAAGTCTTGAAGTTGAAATTCTGAAGAATGAACTTAGATGGATGTCCACCCACCCACTCACCCACCCACCAACAGTAATTTGTTCTTTGAGGGTTAGACTGAGCTAGACTGAACTAGACTGAGCTAGACTGAGCTAGGCTGAGCTAGACTGAGCTAAACTGAACTAGACTGAGCTAGGCTGAGCTAGACTGAGCTAGACTGAACTAGACTGAGCTAGGCTGAGCTAGACTGAGCTAGACTGAGCTAAAACTGAGCTAGGCTGAGCTAGACTGAGCTAAACTGAACTAGACTGAGCTAGGCTGAGCTAGACTGAGCTAGACTGAACTAGACTGAGCTAGGCTGAGCTAGACTGAGCTAGACTGAACTAGACTGAGCTAGACTGAGCTAGGCTGAGCTAGACTGTGCTAAACTGAACTAGACTGAGCTAAACTGAACTAGACTGAGCTAGGCTGAGCTAGACTGAACTAGACTGAGCTAGGCTGAGCTAGACTGAGCTAGACTGAACTAGATTGAGCTAGACTGAGCTAGACTGAGCTAAACTGAACTAGACGGAGCTAGGCTGAGCTAGACTGAGCTAGACTGAACTAGACTGAGCTAGGCTGAGCTAGACTGAGCTAAACTGAACTAGACTGAGCTAGACTGAACTAGACTGAGCTAAACTGAACTAGACTGAGTTAGACTGAGCTAGGCTGAGCTAGGCCACTACTTAAAACCCCCTGCTACTAAACCAAACAATCAAGCTATAGCTATCAACTTGATACTGCTTTATAACTAAACTATAATGATATGAATTATATATATATATTAAACTTATACTGATTTTTCATTTACCAAAATAACTTTGAACAGGAGTTAGGATTTGAAGAACAGAACAATATTTTCACGGCACATAATCTCAATTTGACACCATAATGGTATTGTGTTTGGTGAGCTGAACCTCTTTCTGAATGATTCCGAACCTTGGAACAGTAGTATTTATTTATTATTATTATTTTTTTTTTAATTCTCTCCTGGGCACTATCATCCATCAACACAGCCATGGATTTTTTTTTTACTTAAAAATACAATATATTTGGTATTTGACAACTGTGCCTTCTCCTGGTATTGCCTCTTGGTAAATTCACCATTATTGAAGCCTACCAACCTCACACCATACTATCAGCCTCCGCATCTAACCTGCGGCTTAATTTAACCCCGCGACAGGACTATAGAATATGTTTGCTTTAGCGAAACATAAAACTATTCAAAGAAGGCGATGATCAAATGTCAAGGATATAGGATTTCAAAGGGTATAGACCAGACCCTTTCTCCCAGGCTGTGTGAGGCTCCAGCCTCCAAGGCCCATACAGGAATTTCACAAAACACTCAACAAGTTCAATAGTTCTATCAACTTTCTATGGCCTTCTGAACACCCTCAATAGCCTTCACACCTTTGGTAGGGTTATGATGGCTTGGGGAAAAAAACAGGGCAAGATTAGTAAGGAATAAATCTATAGTCAGAAATTATGAAAGTGTTTCATTTAGCCAAAATACACAATTTTGTTGTGGATGAGTTGATGGTAATAACTATAGGTCCATTGTCTGTCAAAATTACATTTTTCTAAAAATTCATCAAATGATTGAAAATCACCTTATTTGATCAAGGCAGACTATATATGTGTGAGCTAATGAATCTATAAGGCATTAAATTTTACATAAAATATATGATACATTGACAGAAATTAAGACCAAATCATTGGAAATACAATGGAAACAGCATCATCACCCATTTAAAATTTTTGATGGCATGAAAAATTAAATACTAGGTGAAGTTTATTTATTTTATCAAGAGATAGTGAACCCAGCAAGGTTCTGGATGGTAGGTAAATCATGATTAAGAAGACAATGAAGTGAATGCAATCGATTTCGGCCACTGTCATATTGAGTGACAATCCAGCTTTAAGGCAATTCTGTGTCAGTTATCAAGGAACTCTCAGAGAGTGCTGTGTCAATATCTGAGTGGATTCTATATTATCTAGACAGTACTGTTTCAACAAACCTACACATAAACAAGTTTTTCATACTACACTTGTAATCTCAGTACAGATGATCTGATTGGTTTGTGATCTTTAACAGATGATGTGATTGGTTAGTGATCGCTAACAGATGATCTGATTGGTTAGTGATCTTTAACAGATGATCTGATTGGTTAGTGATCTTTGACAGATGATCTGATTGGTTAGAGTGATCTCTAACCAATGATCTACTTGACCGGTGTCAAATAATAGATTATGCGCAATACTGTGTCAGCAGACACTTCGTTAACCTAACAACATCGATGGAACAGAGGATGTATTTGTGTACTGCATTGAAGTGACTATGACTTAGCATTAAGGCCTGAATCAAAATATAATAGCTATAGGGAAAAATATGACTCCCCAATCAACCGATAAAAAAACTATCTGAAGCTACAGCAAGCTGAACCAAATCAGAAACACCTAATAATTGGCTCAACTTAAATCCCAGATTGGCCACAAACACTTTTAGTAACAACATTACCAATGTTCATGTTACTTGTATTAGGACCTACACACATGTCTTGCAATTATATGCAGTTTATGAAGTGGTCTCATAATTTCAAAAGAAGTAATTGTGCATTAAATGATGCACTGTGATGGCAAACTTTAATTAGCCATAATTTCCAGTAGACAGACTTATTGCTAGATAGCTTAGTAAGATATAGATCTCAAAATTACTTGCAGATCTGGACCTCTTGTGTTTTAACCATGGTAACTCTCCATCATCTCTTAATAAGTCTAAATAAATATTTATTGTCCTTGTCAAAAGAAAGACATTCATTCACTCCACATAATTCCAAGGTCTTCTACAAGATAGCCCTATAGAAAAGCCCTACAATATGATGGGGTGTGATAAATGTCTCAGCTGCCTTGTTGCTCACAATGAAAGATTTCATGCCCATTGAACGACCATGAACTTCAAAATGAAATATTAAATCAGTAAATCATAAAGCAATATTGGAATTTGAGATTTCTGGCTCATCAATAAATCTTTGACGTTATTAACGTATTAGACTTGAGCACTGAAATCCCATATTTGGTCAATCGAATATTAGAAATTGGTTAAGTTTGGATTTCATATAATGGCTCGATTAAAGCTAATTTTCTTTTTTGGGCCAAGTCATGAATGAGAATGAGCAAATTCAAAGCGAGGAGAAATGAATTTAGATGAGGATCATATTTAAAATTGAGTCAACACGGAAAACGCGGAGTCTATATTAAGCTAACACGAATCGACCAAGCGTTGTTTGGAATGAGTTTTGCCACATCGACATTGACCGTAATTTAAATCTCATTACATTTTTTGTCACTTCGAGATTGCTTCTGCTCTGTTTAACTGCACCAAGTGCAAGATCATTACAACATTAAGATTGGAGATAACTCTGGCTTACAAAATTGACCATAATTTTGTTTATATAACTGAAAAATGGTGTTATTTTCCTCTTCTGTAGAAGCCAGTTACTGAATTGTAGCAATCACAAAGAAAGCTGTATTGTGGAATATCATGAGGAAAACATTAAGCTTTGATAACCATTACTGACAGTTTATAGTATACTTATTTCCATGGGCTATTTTGTGTTCCTTTATTACAATGGCTGTTGCTCCTACTTTTCCTGGAAATACCCCCTTGGGTTCCCAATAACAAAATACATCATTTTTACTTTAAAAATTATGCTAAAATCTCTCTCATACTACCACAAAAAATGAAAACATGGCTGCAACTATGGTTCAGAGACGTGGTAACTAAACGATTTGTCATATTTTCACAGTAGTATACTTACTTTTGAAAACGACTGTATTTGCTTTTTTCACCTTAGGAACAGATCAGCATAAAGCATTAATACTTCCAGGAAATATTGTTAAATCTGCAAGATATTTTTATTAAAAATCTACATTTGCAAATGTATTGTTATAGTGCTTTTCGATGTTATGTGCTCTTCAACTTACTCTTTCATTGACATTCCATTGCCAGACCCTTTTACGAAGAGAAATAAATATTTATTGTCCTTGTGAAAGAAAGACATTCATTCACTCCACATAATTCTAAGGTCTTCTACAAGATAGATGCTTCACATTATTCGAAATGAATAGGACTTTTATAGCCCTATAGAAAAGCCCTACAATATGATGGGGTGTGATAAATGTCTCAGCTGCCTTGTTGCTCACAATGAAAGATTTCATGCCCATTGAATGACCATGAACTTCAAAACTTCTTTACTCTTCAAATTTTGATGGGCAGGGATAAACAATAACGATGTTTTTTCATAAATACTGAGGAAAAATTATTGGTCATCCATCTTTTAAATAACCCCCCCCCCCCCCCTACTTTTGTGTCTTGCCTGAGTGTCAAAAGTAATAACCCCACCTGTGAAACTACCATACAGTTAGGTTAGTTTCTTGAACAAAGTGTGTATATTTTAAGCAATGCAATTACAATTCATATATATTTAAAGTAACATTAATTTGATTAAGGTTATATTAATGAGAGCACTAAACTAGGGTGATGTACGGCACTTACTTTTCACAGCAACTGAAAATACTTGGTCATAGAGATTCAAACCCATGTTCCCCAAAGAAGCCAGTTATTGGGACATGACATTTTCACAACTGATCCTATGGGATTTTTTTTTGTTATTATGGCAAAGACCTGGAATATTAACTGTTTTGCACTGTAACTTATAGATATATATATATATATATATATATAAATATATATTATTTATATGATTTTTCACTTTGACACAATATGAAGTTACTGATGTGCCTTATAATTGTTTAACCGAGTGACTACACTAACAAATAAGTAATCCCTTATCACTCTTTTAGTACAATAATTGAATATTAATTGTATTCCAATTACTTGAAATCTACTAGATATTACTGAGAGTGACACAATTGTATTGGTCTAAGGCTACTTTGTGATGTTTTGTGTCTTTAAGAATGTAAACAATATGATGATTTACTATTTGCTCATTTTTTCTTTTCTCCACAGGTCTGTGGGAGTGATGGCATCACTTACGATAACGAGTGCAAACTTAAGGCAGAAGCCTGTATTAAGAAAAACATCATCAATGTAAGAAGTCAAGGTCCTTGTGGTAAGTACACCATTTTTTAGATTTTTGTTCTTCTTCTTTGCGAAATGCCCTTTAGATTAGGTGATCAATGATCCTGCACATGTTTCTGTAAATGTTGCACTTAAATTTATTTCATCTTAGTTAATTTCATCTTCCATGTCTGCACATGTGTCTGTCTATGCTGTAATTAAGATTATTTCATCTTTTTAGTTTATTTCATCTTCCATGACTGCACATGTGTCTGTCTATGCTGTACTTAAGTTTATTTCATCTTAGTTATTTTCATCTTCCATGTCTGCACATGTGTGTCTATGCTGTACTTGATTTTATTTCATCTTAGTTAATTTCTTCTTCCATGTCTGCACATTTGTCTGTCTATGCTGTACTTAAGTTTATTTCATCTGCTGTAGTTCAGTTTATTTTTTCAACTTTGTCTAACCATATAAGTTGGACAGGCCTTTCTCACTATAGATGTAAATGAGACTGGAAAATTGCTGAAATATTAGTATCCTGTCATAGACATGTTAACTTGCCTTAACAGTCAGTCACGGATAACATGTGTATACTTTTTCTTTTTGTCTATTTTGACGTTATGGTAGAAACAATATAAACTGTGTGTCACTTTTTTTCAGACGGTTGTGAGAAGAAGCAGTGTGACCACTACGCTATGTGTGAATCCGATGGCAATGGTAATGCGCGGTGTGTCTGTCCGTCCAGCTGTATTCAGGTAAAGGTCTGTCTAACCATTGAATTTAGGCATGTGCTTTATTTCGCACAGCTAATCACTCGTATTGGAGAGTGCATCACATGCTACAGTAATTGTTATCACTTTTTTTCTTTATATCATGTCATCTTTATATATATATATATATATATTGTGTGGTTGCCAAGTCTTATCATTTCATCATTATGTTTGCCCTGGAAATTGGTCTTACCCAGACAGCATGCCAAATCGGGCTAGCAGCGTTTCTATATCAACATCCGTCGGTACAACATCGTTTCAACATTGTTGACGTCGCGCCGATGTTGATCCCATTTGGGATGCTATCTGGGTACACTGACTGAAAAACAATTCTTCTTTCATACAAAAATTCAAAGGCCACCCCAAACAATTACTTAAGTATTTATGATATTGAAATGGCAAATTGGTCTTAAGATTCAGGTGATTTTGATATCTTATTTGAGGGCACCACAGTACATCGTTCAAAGTGAATGAGTTGAGTGCATATAATAAGCTGCATTGCAGTAGTGGAATTGGGTCCCCTCAATACATTTTAATTTGTCAACCCCTGTGAACATTTTTCTGGATCCGCCCCTTCATTGTCATGTTGTATTTCATATTTTATGATATCACTGTGTTGTGAAGTGCGGTGAACACCAAGAGCTGGTAAATGAAATCACCGTATGCACTAACTGTACATATGTATTGTCACCTTTACTGTTGTAATGATATAACTATTCATAAATTTACTATAGTTAATGTTAATTTTGAATTACTTATACCACTGTGGACAACCCACCATTTTCAATAGTGGTAGATCTTTGCATTATAACTATAAAACTATAAAATCATGTTTCCTGAATTAACTGTGCCATTACTGTAATGATGTCACTGTATTGTGCATATTGTAAATGTGCTCCCATCTATTCAATTTTTTGTATTATTTCTTTTAATGATTTCACAATTTTATGTCTCGCCATATCCACATTATTCAGATGTTTGCAACATAATTTCCAAGACATTAAACTAAGGAGCAAAAATATTAGAAAAATTATGTCGAAATTACATTTTGTGGATATGGGTAGCACTAAACACGACATATTAAAAGCACATAATATTGCCATAAAGTTCCAATTTCTAATATATCTACCCTTATAATTAGGTACACACATGTATCTTACCATCTATGCTGATAAAAATCTATCAGATTTTTGAAATTAAAATTTCTTGATTTTTTTTTTTTCTGAAGACAAATGGGTCAACTGTCCAGCCAGATTATAGTGAAAATGATTTCTATTTTCCTTCTGATTCTGCAATGGTTAGTAAAAAATAGATAAGGAAAATGGTGGAGGAATCAGAGATTTAAGATATTATTGGTGGTGAAGGAAGTACATCTGAATAGAGTTAGAATAAGATTTTGAGAGGCTTCTTTTAGTTTTGCAATGTGGGAAGGTTTCATGACTGTTTGGGTAGTATTTTGCTCCCAGAATTATTTTTTCTAAAACATACAGATTTGCAAGATATAATAAGGTAAAAGTCATTTGACAAGCAGTAATATATAAGGTATACTTTAATTTCATTGAGAAGTATTATAATTACATGATTCCAAAGTTTTATTGCACCATCAGCTATGTCAGAGTCTATATCTAATTGGAAGACGTGAGAAATCTATTATGACAAGCAAAAGATGTATAGACTGTTAAATAAAGCAGTTGCTTGTGACAGCCGATTTCATTGACCTGGAAACAAAACTCCAGATGACGTCATGTGAATCCAGGATCCCGATTGGTTAGGCAGTCCCTCTGCCAATGGGAGTCTTGGAATGGATTCACGTGATGTCATCTGGAGCTCTGCTTCCAAGTCAATGAAATTTGCTGTAATACAGCTATATTCTGGAACAATATTAGAGCTTTATGTTAGTCAATATCCCTTTGGAAGCCTAGAAAAGTCTATTGTGACAAGGACAATCTTATAGACACTTTGCAGTTAAGCAGTTTTGTCATAGTGCGTAGAATTGCCTTATATATGGCATGGTTGGGAACCGCGATCATAAATCAAATTTGTGACGTCGCGAAAGAGCATGTAAATTCAATCAGTGCGGCTTGACGAATGAGTGTAGGATTGCGGAGGGTAATTAAAGCGGAAAAGACCTGAAAGTGAAGTTTCTTGAATCTGTAATTGACATGCAAAACAAGCATTATAAAAAGAAAATTGAAGGAAAAAGAGATGAGAAGCGATTTCGACAGACGACGTTAAGAGACATGAAAGAGTCTTCATTGTTCTTAATTTAATCGCAGTCCGAAAGCATCCGAAAGCGTCTGAGAGCGAAGTTAGAAGGACACAAATTTCGATTCACTTCTCCGATTACTTTGAAAATCCTGCAACCAATTACTTAAGATTTGCCAAGCAATCAAAAGCAACTTGAGTATTACACTGAATAGCACTATCTCAAGGACTTCGTGCTGTTTAAAGCTAAGATCTGCGCATAATCTATTTTTCAAGAATTATATGACTTTTCATTCATGAAATACTCCCCCCCCCCCTCCCAACTATCTGCAAGTTTCTGAATTAAATATTCAGTTACACCAAAATGCTAAAATATCAATGTAAAAGTTCCAAAGAGATCCTTTCATATTTCTTTGAATGCTGTCTTGAACTATGCGTAGCAGAAATTTAAATATATCTCAACAACTGCTCTGTAATATACAAGCAGGTTCCTGTTTCTACCGACCTGATTTAAATACTTTGCCATGATGTTTGTGCATCTAGGTGGTACAATGGTTAAGGTATCTGTCAACTCCATATTGGTTAGCTCTGCTGAAGGTCCTGGGTTCGATCCCAGGCACGGGCATTCTTCATGAGCTACATCCCAGCAGCTGGATGTCGATCGCATGAGAGGTTAAATTGGAGGTGCCTTGTACTCAGTGTCTTTGCTGAGGCAAGTAAAACACCCAACCCCTGGGGTAAACGTGTATCATGGTGTGGACTCCAAGACATTAACATTGACAAATTGATGTGATGTGGTCAGTGAAAAGGTCTTATGGAGAGTCCTGTTGAATTTAGATAAGAATGCAATATGTAATATTGCCTCATATGACAATGCCAGCAATGCAGGTTTATGGAATGTTTCCCTAGATGACTATGCTGGCAATGCAACTTATAAAGTCACAGACCAAGTCACAACCAAATAGAGCAATCACAAACATTTCCGCAAACAATTCGCGAGTCCTTTTCTGCCGTTCATTCCGCTCATCGTTTCCCATTCCTACTCTGAACCGTACAACCTTCAGACCTCTCCCATCCATTTTCGTCTTTTTCTTTCTTCATTCCTGGTGCGCAGTCTTTTGTCCGATGAGTGAGTGGACCCGAGGCAAAGGTTCCGCAGTCCGCGCGTGTGTTCCGCAAATGAAAAACTCAATTCGGAATGGTCGCTTCGCAGCAGTGCTTTTCAGCAAAGCTTTTCCTGACGAGTATTCTGCGAGCGCCTGCAAGCTCAATAAAAAATGGATGAAGAATGATACATGAGCTAAAGTGCATCTCAACAAGACTTTAAAGAACGAATGGGTTATGAATTGGGCCATAACTTCCTAGTTCACATTGTAAGATTTCGTGAAAACGTGACTTACACTAGCTAGGCACTTGCTCTGGGAAAGCTCAGACATCTGTGAAAATGTAGACTGTAATAAAAGCATTAAAACATTAGTAAGACCAATAGTGGACTTATCTATCACATTAGAAATTGCTTACCCGTTATGGAAAGTAAGATAATAGCTGATAATGATCCAATGGTGCTGGTTCGGGTGGTTTTTTAGTGAAGATTCTTAAGTCTGAATATATATTAACTGTTCTTGAATACTTATTAATTGTTGGGTTAAATGATCACCCATTTAAAAGTTTAAAGGTCTCTTAGGAAATGGCAGTTGTTATCAAATAATCAAATTATACTTTTGGAAGTAACATACATGTACATGTGAAACAAAGACTTTGAGCTATAATGTCCCACACTTCAACTGTCATAATTTACTGGATGTGTAATAATCAAGTACTTAACATGAATATAATGAAGATGGACTTACACATTTGCACTCATTCCTTGTGACCTTGTATGCACTGCACTGCATGTGTTCGAGTGGAAAATGCACTGAAAACTGCACACTGCTGCTTATACTGCACTGTGTATGCACAAGAACTGTATAGAACAATATTATGTCTAGAATGTGAACTTTTCCGTAAATTTTACAGGTAGAAGATCGTGTGTGTGGAACCGATGGGAAAACGTACCTTAACGAATGTGAATTACGAGTCGCCTCATGTACAAAACAGCAGTATATCACAATATCTTCATCAGGGCCATGTGGTAAGTCATACATGTGAAACAATATAATCTTTGATCACGTTTAGGTTTTCGTGCCGATCCAGTGGTTGGCATGCTCAATTGTCTTTATTATCCATCTTGAGATAAACAGTGCTCATGATTTGAGCATATTTCCAAAAATTATAGTGTATGTTTTCTTACTAAGGCCTCCTTAGATTACAGTTTGTAGATTTACAGTTTGTAGTTAAAAAATGGCTGTAAAAAATTCTGCATTCAAAGTCTCTGGCCAGAAAGGCAGGCCTCGTTGGAGGCAGTTCTGATGAAATTTCAAGATGGCCATCTATCTGTATCATATGATACATGTATATGATGTACAATTATACATTATGCTAATTAAACAAATTTGAATCTGAATCAATACTATGGATTCAAACCCTGCTCCTCGCTGTTCAAAGCAAAATGTGATCTCCGGCTCCAGTGCGCATGGCTAAACTTTAACTTCAGGTACAAGTCCAAAAATAAGATAAAGATGATTATCTCAATTTACTGACCATGATGCCATGCTTGACTCTCATCCATGTAAACTGTTTCAAAGATTTATTTTGGTAAAAGCAGAGGTTATGTACAACATTACCCACACCACCAACGATTTATCGAAAATGAAATTTTTAGTCTAAATTGAGAAGTACACAGGAATGGCCTTTCCTTGATATCATCCTGTGATTACTTTGAATTTATGGCTTCTTCCACTACCAGTTAACAGCTATAACTGGCCCCATTCAGAGCTGTTCACTGTGGTCAGTTTTATGGCCAAATCTGGTGAAGCGTCAAACCTCTTATCGATGCCATTTTTCATCTGGCCCCGCAATATTTATGGTCGTAAGTAGTATGTAAGTCAGACGCAGTTTCTGCCAAGCATATAACTTAGTTGGGCAAACTATTCACGTCCAGTACAACGGCTGATTGAATGCAATAACCGTGTTGGCCATTGACGACAGCGGACCGCCGGCCGGTGGTCCATCTCGCTCGATGGTGGGACTTCCGCAGATTGAGCTCTTCAAGGGCTCTGTGCTTAACTGACCTTGGAGATAATCAGAAATAGTGGGGAAAGTTTGGGGCTTCTAGTCATGGAAGATATATTTTACATTTATACTGGCATGTTTGATGTGGTTTGACCACCACAGAAGAAGAATTAATGGTTGGAAGGAATACTGTAAAATAGTTCGATGTCCATTTTAACCGATTTTTGCAAAAATGAGTAGTCCTGTGAGAATATGACAATATGTGTTTTAATGGAACATTTTTTTTATTGTTTATGGTCATATGAGTAAGATTTCAGATGATTTTGATGTAAATATAATTGTAGGTTTATATTATCATAATGACAATAAATACAATTTCAAAGGAATGTGTCAGATCATGGGCTGGTCGTGAGTTGTATCTTGGTGTACTTTGTACTTCTCACTATGTGACTATTATATTTCCATCATAGCAAATGTAACAAAGGATAATCATTTTTGTGGTCATGGGGATGTCTGGAGTAGTCATAAGTCTCTCAGGGCCTATCTTTCTTATGAGATGGTGAGTATATCACATTCCATATTGCACCAGGAATTCAGGCGAATGAACCACCACGAGACCTTCAGATCATTCATACCTTCATTTTTCAAATTTTTTATCCTGATGCTAGCAGTTAATGGCTCTCGCAGTGCATTGTCTATCTGAAATAAGCTTACCATGCCTACCAGACGAGTGTGCTTTAGAGTGGTCCTTTTACTGTAACGTATAATATATTAGCTCTGTTTGCTGCTGTGGGAGGGCCTCTCCAGCCTCCAATACCATATTGGCATTTCTATTTCTTGCTGCTCAGCCACCTCATATTTTTGGCTGGGAGATTTGTCACTGGTCCACCGAGCTTCATTAATTCTCGTACGTCGCGAGAATAAGAACGAGACTGTCTGTCTTCGTCTCTTATGCCACACACACGCCCTCTGGTGATGAGAGTGTAAGTTACTTAACCTTTGACATGGAGGTCATGTGACTTCCTGTGACCTCTTGACCTCATGGACGCGTGACCTCAAAATGTCGTTCGGATGCTTTAGCGGTCTAATTTCCCACCAAGAACACTGCTGACCACCCTCGGTCAACCCCAGAATGAGCGGTCCGGTGTTTTATTGCTTTCCATACCAATAAATAAAAGGAAATCAGACTCTAGGGTGATAAAAAGACATTAGCAATTTGGAGGCTAACCAGGGATTTATACTCCATAACTCAGTGATGAATTGAAGCCATAATATAGTGTTCACACCCTCTGATAAATCATTCAATCTCATACCCCTAAAGCCTGTATAAGAAACCCCCCAGTGTATGTGATAAGTAAGGGTGAAAGGGGACACGTGTCCCAACTCGGCAAGCGTCTGACTTATACATGATGTCCCAAATATGAATCCATTTGATCTGGGACAATTGTCTGCCCTTTGTCATATTGTATGGCTCAGATAATGTCCCAAATCTGAATTCATGAGAATTGCATGGAGCACTTTGCCCTATTGCTTATTCATACTCCATACACAATGTTGTTTCCGCTCCAGATATAAATGCAGTTTGTGAGATGCCGTGGTCTTGTGGTGAAGGCGCTCGCCTGCAAGCCGCAAAGTTGCGGGTTCGAGACCTCATCATGGCGCAGAGGAATTGAGCATATCCTTTGTAATTCTTTGCTCCATTCTAATCAGCTGTAAATGCTGAGCAGGACAGTTGTAAGATCATTGTACATCTGCTGCAGTGGTACAGTAACTCAATTACCCCTAATTCTGCTAAATATGCCGTTTCACTGACCATAGACTGTGAACAGACAACTTCTATCTAAGTCACTGAAAAATCATCTCCTGGATGAGCATTGAGTAAAGTCTGATAATCCGCTTAATGCTTCAATGATCTGACAATCTGTAAGGATACGCTGCATATTATCCATAATTGTCACATTATGAAAGTAGTGGAACCGTGGGAAGGATTTTGTATTTCACAATTTCACATTGTAGGTGGGTTACAGTCATGAACTCACTGTGCATACCCAAGATATCGTTTATTTCCTCTCTCCACTTTATACCAAAGTCAAAATTATTGATCTGAAGGTGGACTTCTGCTGTACTGCAAATTATTGGGTAGACAACTTTATCTTACTTTTCTCTTTATAGGTCGTTGCGACAACGTCAAATGCCGATACGGTGCTCGATGTGAAAATGGCAAATGCGTGTGTCCCCAGAGCTGCCCTGAAATGATGCAACCCGTTTGTGCGAGTAACGGAAGAACTTACAACAATGACTGCGAACTGCGAAGAAGTGCTTGCATTCAAGGTACCCAAGTGGAAGTCGTCCATAGCGGGGAGTGTGATGATATATCTTCAGGATCTGGAGGTAAAAAATTCTGTATATTAATCAGTAACTCCTATTACAGCAGATTTCATAGACTTGGTAACCAAACTCCAGAGGACGTCATATGTATCTAGGACTCCCATTGGTTGAGGGACTGTCTTAGTCTTGGATTCATATGATGTCCTCTGGAGCTCATTTCCAAGTCTAGTCTATGAGTCTACAGAAATACCCTTGTGCTGGTTTGGTCAAAAGATTAGCTATTTGAATCAAGGAACATTCACACTGTATCAATGAATTAAATATGATTTGCTTCATGCAGACACCGACAGGCCCCAGCTTGTAATCAAGAAAATTGGACTGTCTCATTTGTATTATGAGCTAGAACGTTGCATCTTGTAATTTAAAGGAAACCTGTATTCATATACTTTATCCTGTCAAACACCAGTAGATTAAAAAGATGTGCTTGATAAAATAGCATGTGGTCTATGTGGTATGTAATTATTGCTTTGTAACTGTTCATAGACCATTATTTATAACAGTTTTGTACAGCATTTTTTTACCTTTTGCAGCTGTTGAAATTTGTGATGAAACAACATGTCGATTTGGAGGCACATGCGACTACGATGCTGAGGGATCTCACGGCTGCGTCTGCAACTTCGCTTGTGATGCAATTAGGTAATATAATAAATAATTATAGGTTCTAAGTCCGCCATTTGGTGACCACCTGTATGAACGTTACAGTTAGTGTATTGTTAAATATAATATGATGGTGCCTGTTAAGGTTGCATTACCCAGTGGTAATTGTTTCAGGAAAAACTTCCAATGTTAGAAACACTTAGAATTAACCTTTCAAAATTTATCCTAGGATTTTTAAAAAATTGACAGAAAGTTGGTAGAATATTGAAAGCTAGTCAACTTTACAAAACAAATACTATGCATAAAAATAAATATTGGCTACCGGTTTTTATTATTTGCTTTATAATTGAGGAAGGTTCTGTCTCACCTTCAATTTTTATAATTGGTAAAAATCTATCTTCTTCTGTACTATGTTAGGAAATGTTGGTACTTTTTTACTCAAGTGTATTATTAAATATCAATAAATTGCATAAACACGAATAAGCTTCTTTTCCAGATCTCCTGTTTGTGGTTCGGATGGAGTATTGTATGGAAACGAGTGTCAGATGAGAGAACAAGCTTGTAAACGACAGGTCGACATCACCATACGACCGGCTGATACTTGCGAAGGTAAGCATTACATTGACATTAAAATCGCTGATTAGTTAGATACCTCCTGTATGTTAAACCGTGTAGTCTTTATGTTATAGCGTTTTATTTTAATTTAACCAATAAAATGATAACATGTTTATTGTTATTTTGAGTTTGATTCAAAATATTTAAAAAAAAGTGTGTGCAGATATAAATTTTGAAATGAACCCAAACTTGCAGCATCAAGACCAGTAGGAGATAGCAAAGACTTTCATTTGGATCAAGACTCAAATAGTATGTTCGTTTAACTGACCTAAGTCTCTTTGTCAAAAAAAGCCTTGTTTGTAACATTTTGTATCGATATTTAGAACACAGTTTATCTCATTTCCTATGTTTATCACACTTCAAAATTCTCAAAATTTGTCTTCAAATTTCAGTTTAGTGACCTTTTGATAGCATTAAACAGTTTACTAATGTAATTAGTAACGTAGATACTTTGTAGATTTTGACGAAGCATTTGACTGTTTCAAAAAAGGCTTTTGGTGTAATATCTTGGTCTTCCTGATCTTAACAAAGACTTTGACAGTTTCAAATGAGGCTTGGACTCTAACATAACTCCTTAAGGGGTCTGATCTACTATGGTGTGTGAAAGCAACTTTCCTCAAAATTGTGTACACTGTCTGGAATAACTCATTTTATATATCCTTTCTCCTAATACCTGGTTGAATTAACCATTCATCCTTAGGCCTAAAGTATACCTGTTCTAAGCTACTCTAATGTTCTAAAATCATATATTAAATCCTAAAACAGTCTGCTGTATATCACATCTTTTTAGCTTAATATATATTCCTGATATTGTATGTTTTAAGTACAGTAGAACTATTTTTCAAGTATTCAAGTAATAGAATAAACTTTTTCTTTTCTAATCTTCAAAAAAAGTTAATATTTGCCTCGTATTCTCAATAGCTCAAGTAATTTATATTCTGCAATTGTGCACCCATATTCAACATTATAATTAAATCTTACATCATTAATTTATTTCATATCCCTATAGATATTTCTTGAGTTATTTGTTTTGTTAAACTTCCTTAGTAATAATCAACATCTTATCATTACAGCTAAATATACTATTTCTGTATTGACATTGATATCACCTAGCATCTATATTATATCATAAAATAAACTTAAGCTATATCTTCGTAACATCCGCTAGTTCAGTAGATTCTAGTTAATTTTAAACTTCTTATAATGTCATCTACAATATTTCTTTTATTGGCATTGATATCACCTAGCATCTACATCATAATATAAACTTAAGCTATCTCTTTGTAATATCCGCATATTCTGTATCTATCGTTTCACTTAGCCTTCCTCCATTTTTCATACGCAGGTGATTGGTATATTCTTCTACTTAATATTCAATAGCACAATAATCTCACATCAATATCACCTTACTGCATTGATATCACCTCGCATTGATATCTTTCTTGCGCTGGTATCACAAAGCATTTATATCACCATTTATATATTTAACACTGCTGCTCTTACTTGCTTATTTGCTTCACACTTACTTTAACAAAACTCTGTATCAATTTCAATGTTTTTGTAACTTGCACCATCAGCATTATTTTCTAAACTGGAGATAATATTTATCAAGAAAATAGCAATTTTTGTATTGTTAGTTTCCAATAATATTTTGCAATACATTCATAAATTTCTTTATTGGATTTTGTACAATTGAATTAACAATAAGAGATATATGAGTATTTTGCTTATATAGCCAATCTCAAAAGCTCTATCATAGTCAACACATGTCACTATTCACTCATGGAATGCTGAACACTAATCATAAAACACCAAATTATTCACTCGCTAAATATTGCATGTACCATATTTTTCACTTCTGTTTTTCACAGCCATGGATGAGGAAATTTGTGACGGCAATGTAGCGTTGGTGAACCCTTCAACCGGTAGAGATTTTGATTGTGAAAACGGGAAAGAAACGTGTCCGGCTGGTAGCTATTGTCACCATGTCAAGGGAATGGCGAAGTGTTGTCAAGAAGGTTTGCACGATCACCCTCACTTTCGAACATTGTTTTATTTCACTTTTGTAATGTCTGTTGAATGTAGTAGTGATAATGCGTCTGAAAACAAAAAGGTACCCAAATTATGTAGCTATTTAAAAGTTAAACATTTTAGTGCATTGCGGAATTCATCGTCAGACATTTGACCAAATTGGTGAAAGATCAAGGTGAAGTTGGGTCTGTCACAAAAAGTTTTAAGTTTAATCTTGTCAATATAATTCAAACAAAACAGTAGAGAATGAATGCATGTAATCTATATTGATTTTTTAATTTGATTTCTAATCATTTTTATGCCAGTATTTGCCATTAGTGTATTCATCTTGATTATTTCTTAATCAATGATTTGTAATTTTTTTCAGATCAAACGGTACGCAGCTGTACAGAGTCTCGCTTCGGATGTTGCCCGGATGGCAGAACATCAGCCCCAGGATCTAACAGTGCTGGATGCCCAAGTAAGTCAATGACTTCAGAACAAAATCTTTGTAGTCCCATGCAACACGAAGCCTCAGCAACATCAGCAACATCAGCAATTTTATTGAGCTGGAAAGCTATTTTAATATATGTCACCATGAGTTTAAATTGTAAATCAATATTTATAAAAACATCTTGGATAACCGGTCATCAACCAAGATGTTTATTACAAACTCATCTCCATTGATGAAGTATGGAATAGATTTATAATCATTAATTTAAGTCAAAATCGAAATGTACAAAAGAACACTGAGTACGGGCCACTCTTTGACAGACTCAGGGGTATAACAAATGGCAGTGGGTTATTTAACAATTCTCCTGGAGCGGGAATCGAACTCTGGTCCCTGGGACTAAAAGCCAGAACGTTAAACATTGTACTAAATAGTCCCTCACTGGTGCGAGGGCAACATTCTGCTCACACCAGGTCCACTAGGACCACTACATTACAGTTGCAATAAATAGGCATATTCAAGAAACCACACTTTAACACAATATATTGCCATTTCAGATCTATTTCTACCTTTTCTTAGACCACTACCAAAAATTTTAGTTTCTTTCTCGAGCGAGCGGCTGACACACGCTGACAGAAATATAGATGGTATAAATGTAAACAGTTTAATGAAATATTTGGGAAAGGAATTTTTGTGCTTTTCTTTCACCTTTTCATTACATAATCATATCGGATGTAAAAAAATTATCTTTCCTCTTACTTTTCAGTGTATCAAATTAAACTCATTATGTAAATATTGCACTAAATTTGCATATTTTAGTGTACAGATTTTGGCTTTCCATATGGCCAGTATACTTCTTTTTCAATTCCTTGGGGAGGAGTTATTATTATTTTTTTTTTTCTGGGGATATTACATCAGCAGGAGACCAGTCTTTCAGTTATCTGTAACTAAATAATTTTTTTAGTTAATTTTTTGATGTTGATGACATTTTGAAGTATACAATACATGATTAGAATATCAATTATGATGACTATAGCCTATGTTGGTTGTGTTTTATATTCTTAAATTGTATTGCATACCAATGATGATATCAAATTTTGTCAACAGTTTCAGACACAGTGTACAATAATTTCCATTTTTCCATTACATGAGAGTAAGTGTGCCAAGATATGTATGAGACCGGAAAATTTCCAAAGATATTACATGTTTAATTTCTGTGACTTTCCAGGCATTTGCCAGTGCCATCCTCTCGGTGCATACAGTCAAACGTGTGACCCTCAGACATCTCAGTGTACGTGCAAGCCGGGTGTCGGTGGAAGGCGGTGTGACCGATGCGAACCTGGATTCTGGGGACTGCCGAGGATTGCTGAAGGAAACAGCGGCTGTACACGTTAGTATAAATAATGTTTATTACCCACAAGCAGTTATTTTTTTGCAGTGCTGCCAAGTTTAGGAAGATCTGAAAATTTAACATGAATGTCATATTTTCTCAAAGCCATGGTACTGAATATCATGTGTTTTGGAGAAAGCAGCTTTGGTGGTCTTGGGACTAGTGACTTTAAGAGAATAGCCAGTAATTTTGTTGTGGATACTGGGTAGAAATCCAAGAATATATTTAGAAGTGTCTCTCTGTTGCGTTAATTCATAGGTGGAGCTGCAGACCAAGTAACAAGTGCTGCCACCTAGTGTATTTGTGACTTTGCCATGTGGCTGGTGTTAGATGGTCACTAGGCCACCATGAATGCTTTCTTTTGGCATGGATAGCCAATTAGCCATGGATCTATATTGTAGCCACTCCAAAGATTATTAATTAAAACAGCTTCATTTGTATAATTTAGGAATTTTTAATTGCTAAACTCATTGTTATAGTATTGACCCAATGGTAGGTTTGGTGGAGAATAAACATCCATGCAAAATGCACTGTATGAATCATTGAATGCCTATTCTGATGATATTTGGTCACTCACCATTAATTGCTTCATGCTTCATAAGTCTTAAATCTAACTTTGTTGATACTTTTCTCCCTACAGCTTGTGGCTGCAACATTTTTGGCTCAGTGAGAGATGACTGCGAACAAATGACCGGCCGATGTGTCTGCAAACCGGGAGTCTCGGGACAAAAGTGCAACGTTTGTCCAAATGGCAAAGAACTTGGTCCACAAGGATGCACAGGTAACAAATGAATAAAAGAAAATATCTATATATATATCCGTCGTAACTGTTACACCAAACATCCTATCACAATTGAGGACATTTTGAACGAAGTGCAATGTAATGTATCGCTATTAAGAATTGGATGGGAATTCTTTGAGATCAGGCTTGCACGAGATGCAATTACCAGTTAGTTTTTGGAATTATGGAAGTAGCTCAAGATCATGGGGCTGATTAACCAAGAGTCCAGGCTTGTTGACTAGGCAATCAGCTCAAACACTCGGTATATATTTTAAATAAATAAAAATAAATTTTAGTGGATATCAAAGCCCTTGGTAATTACTGTAATTTATATAAACATCATACTAAGAACACCCACCTGGAACTATACTTGGTGGAGAATCCAGTTATCAGGGGTTCAAGACCAACCATAGGCAAGTGCCACTGCAAGTTTCCCTTGATCTACATTATTAGCCTACAGCGTAACACAGAATTAGGCTTCACTTAATTTTAATTCATCTTGGAGTATTCCATGTACTAAACTAGACAATTCCAAAGGATTCTATGCATGCAATCAGACATTTATGAATAAGTTGAAATTTAATCGCTCAATTCAATTAGAATCAGGTATTAACAGTAATGTTCTGTCAACTACAGTAGGCATACTGCTTATGAATTCCTGTTATTAGAATGGTTATGAAATAATTTGTTTTGCCTTGTTCGAATGGCCTGAAGTGATAGGAAGATTTGGTGTAGAGTTTAAAGTCACTGTTATTGGGCATTTGTTACAATTTATTCTCTTTGAATGTTAGGTTATTGTAATATCTCCAGTAATTATTATTTACAAAGTCTTGCATGCTGTTGTAAATATTTGGTATCTGGTTTCCATGGCAACAGGACCAGATCGAAAATATTTATAACAAAATTATTTTCTGATCTGTCATTTCTATGTCAGCATGAACTGTATTGTCTGTATGTTCTTGAAATACTTTTAATCTGTTATCAATATTATATTTCTTTTTATATTTGTTTCCTTTCTCTTCTTATTTAGTATTTATTTATTCCCTTTTCCAGATTCATTATTTCAGGCAACTTCTTCAGGTGATTTGAAAAATACCCAAAAATTAGTTTTAGAGAGATTTGCGGTTCATTTATTTTATTCTAATTGTAGAATTTTCTGAAAATGCGAAAAAAAAGATGCACGAGCTAGTTAATAACCCCATTTGGTGCCTGGTTTTAGTGATGTTTTCTTTACTTTAGAGGATACTATAATCGTTGAATGTGATTGCATCTTGTCGAACTTAGCCTAATTTGCAAAAACACTTTATTGGTAGTACAGTAGTGGAGTTATTTATGTGTGTTTATTTTTGGGAGTTGTATGCTATTTTCTGTTGTAAAACAGATGACACTAGTGGATTTATTAATGAAGCATAAAGTCAATAAAATTTTTGAAACGATTTCATTTACTGATTAAAGATAAGATTCAATAGATTATTTCATACCTTGGAAATCCACCCCTGTCTAGCATTATTGACATCCATTTTGTTTAACTGAATGTTTTATTTTCGCTTGCAGCTAAGATATAATATTAAACCTTAGACATATTTTGAACGGTTTACTTAAGTTTTTGCCTGTTTTAAAAGCTTGTCAAGCACTAATATATTGGGAATCTAATTGTTTGATTGTTTGATCGTAGCATAAATTTATATGGGTGGTCTTAGCAATTCACATTCATATTTATTTCTGGAATTTATTGGAAATGTCAACCTTGATGCTTAGCTTGTTTTCTTCTTTTGGAAAATGCCCTTACTGTAATCATGTAAAATTGTTTATTTCTAAAATAATTTCTTCTTTTTTTTTAAGCAGATCACGCTGTGGCCATCACATCCTGTGACTTCATGACTTGCCGCTTTGGAGCGAAGTGTCACGTCATCAATGGCGTTGCGGAATGTCTGTGTCACGACGTCTGTGACCCCATGGACGAACAACCAATCACAGTGTGCGGAACGGACGGTAAAACATATGGGTCCGAATGTCAGTTGAAATTGTTCAGTTGCCGACTTCAGCAGTTCATCAGGGTTGCCTACCAAGGCCCGTGCCAAGGTAATTTGGGCATCTCGAAAAAATAAGTATCTTTATCACTGAATTATGTGAAGACCCTACATATGGTGTTCATTTATCAGTTGGTCTAAACAAGAAATAATGATGGCATTGCCTATTGTGGGGGTAAGGGGTAAGGACTTAAATTCAATTCAGATCGTAATATACACAAAAATAAATATTGAGGTAGGCCTACAAAAATTATTCTGGGTATTTTTTGGACGAACTGTTTTTTTGCACTTGACAAAACTATATTCAGGGTAAGAAAAATCCTAGGTAAAACTTCTTCTTTATTTTCAAAAGTAGTTAGTTATATGTAATTCCTAGTAGGGTTCCTGGTGACTTCACATGCATAAGCAATAATTCCCAGAAATAAAACAATTTTTTTTAGTAATGGCTTGGTAAAAACGATTACATGGTTCATTTGCCATTTATATATGGCTTGTATGAAGCAAAATCTGGGATGTAGCCAGATAATGGGTCTTGTAAGTTGGGTACCATAGTTTTTTGTGATCTCCATTCTCCAATTTATCTTGGACTACCTATCATCCTTTTTTCTTTTCTTCACAGTTTGATGAGTTATGATGGCTATATGTCATTTCAGACTAGTCAATGTTTGTTTTACATTTCAATCATAACTTTTTTTTCTTCTTATAGATACAAGCACAACAGCTTCGCCCTATTACAGAGGCCGCAAGACCACTCGACACATCCACGGAAAAGTAACGCGCCACATCATGCCTCCCACAGCAAGCACTCCAGAATATGGTAAACATGTGTACAACGACTTATAGCACAATTTGTCAGCTTATGATAGAGGAAAAATCTAATACACTTTTAAGATTTCAATGCCACCATGCAAAACCACATTTAACAGTCTCAAAACGTGAAAAAGTGTATTTATATATTTAAGCAGCTCATAGGACTGGTCACTTCTTGTTTGACGTTGTACCAGGAAATACCAAACAATACATGACATCACAACAGCCCAATTATTGATGACGTCATCTAGTATTGTGAATTGGTGACGTCATGTATTATAATTTCCGGGTGCAAGGTCACACGAGAACTGACCAGCCCTTTTAAGTTTGCCCTTCTAATGGTTAACATTTTGATTCTGTAGATTGTTCACTTTTTGAGAATCTGTACATTTTTGTTGCAACATTTATTTGCTAAACAGTTCAGTTGAACAATATACTTGGCTTTGTGAATATACATGAATTATGAATCCAGAATAAACAAATCATAACTCATGAATGCTGTGGCTGTTGAGTTTGTTGAATAAGATGCCCGTACATAGCGGCTGTTATATTATATGATTGCTTTACAATAATAACGCAAAATTCTTTCCAGGCTTCATCGGCGATTTCTGCTCATCCCAAGAGGAATGTTTAGTGGAGAATTCTCACTGCAAATCAAACCTCTGCCAATGTCAAAATGGCTTCTCTCCGTCAGACGATAACCTTTTCTGTCTAGGTAAGTCACCAAAATGATGCATTAATGTCACGTTTGGTTTATGTAATGTGCTACAAAACCTTCCCCAATGTCAGCCCAACATCATTTGTACCTTATACCAACATATTTGTACATTTAGCAACAAAACAGAATGTCCATTGTACCATCATTAATTGTTATATATATTATGTTATATTTATTGCACACTGTATGTGCCTTTTCTCAGCATTCATTTCATGTATACTGCTTATTGGTTTGGTTTGTAATGACCCACGTTTATACTACCTATGTTGAATCATTAAATTTAATACTTTAATTTTAAGTTAATGCTATTCTAACTGTACATTCTTTAATACGGCCGTCTTCCTCACTTTATATTTTGGTGCTATCATTATCAACTTAGTAATTTTGTTGTTGTCTTTATTTGATTTTTGTTGCCGTTATATTGTATATTTGTTTTATTTCTACTTTTGTTTTGTTCTATTACTGTTTATTAGCACCCCCACCCAAAGCTGCCACACCTCCTGAACCCTTGAAAGAATCATGTCTTAAGCAACCGTGTAAAAATAATGGCAGTTGTGAATCCCACATGAAAAAAGGCTTCATGTGTGTCTGCCCACTTGGCTATAGCGGAAACCATTGCGAGGATGGTGAGTAGTAGTTAGAAAACAAATTACATCATATTGTCCATCGTAAAGATCATTAGCAGATGCCATGATACTATTCGAGTGTTGCAATATATTGCAGTATTCCGCCTCGTTTTGAGAGGTTGTTATTACCCAGTTTACCCTAACGCTTTGATATTTCACTGGAATAAATTCTTTTTGTATTACACTGTACATAAAAAGCGTTGTTTACAAATCATTTTTTTCGCAGTGTACCCAGATTATTTCAACTTGATTCCAGTGTATTTTTGTAAATTGTTAAATATATATTACGTAGCATGTTGGATGTTCAAGATTGCACAACAGGAATGAGGTGGAAGATATATAAAAAAAGAGGACCGATTTTATGTATTACATATTTGTATTTTCAATCATGAGCATTCCTCATTGTATTAAGAACAACAGTAGCTCCATGATACATTGTCTATAAATCATTTATTGCATTTTCATACTTTATAGGAACATATTTTGTTATAATAATCAGAAAGTAGGGTACAGACCACCTTTAACCATGCACTATCATTACGTGTCTTTCGCACTTTTTGCAAGTAGTGACTTAGCGACTTTTTTCCTTTTTCTTTAATGCACTTTGCCAGAATTGAACACCGCACTATCTTCTGTGACTGTTCTGTCTCATACTGGTAAGGTTGTTTGTTGTCTTTGTGTGTTTCATCCTTCGCTTTTGCGGCAAAAATGTCTTTCGTTTGTCTTTCATTTAAGCCCCGATACAAAATATAGGCCTGGTGAATTAAACAGAAACCCTTACATGGAACCTACTAACCCTCTTGTTCCCATAATACCTTCACCGTCCTGTCCCCATAATACCGTCAGTTAAGTGTAAACAGCCATTTGTGCTGCCCACTTGTCTGAATTATTTTGTCTCAAGCCATCCATATTAATGCAAATGAAACTCTTTTTACCCAGTCACAATTTCAAAACAGTCCCACAGCAACAAACCACAAAATAAAATAAAATTATTCTGACCACGATTCTAACCTTAATAATATATTTATATTTGTTTATCCAGAGGCTCCTTATTTTGTAGCACTTCATGTCAAATTAAGGCACTATTGATATGACCTTGACCTACTTTTATGTTACCTGTACCCTCAGTATACAGATAAATAAACCTCTGTACTTCTGTGTTTCATATTTCTGTAATTTAAAATATAATAAATCTGATAAATTTTATGCTTGACCTCTGACCTCAATTTGTATGACCTTTAACCTCAAGTTGTATGACCTTAACCTTTAACCTTTCCAGACTTTGAAACTTTCGCTAGCACCGATCTGCCTGAAATAAGCAGTTCTCTCTATACTCCATTTTCATTTTATAGTAATGGTAAGTCACCTCTGTTGCCGTGGTAACCTATCGTTGCTATGGTTATTGCTGTCATGGTTATAGGTGTATTCACAGTTGTGTTTCAATGGTTTCTCTGCCTGAAAAGTTACAATTTTGTTGTCAGTTAAAAATATAGAGTGATCCATCTTAGTTTTTCTATTGGAAGTTGTCTGTTTTTCTAGATTTATTTTAGGTGCTTATTGATTTGTTTTAGTTCGAAGGCTGTTTTTGCCCTTTCCATATATACATATATATCATTGTATCAAATCGAAATATGTATCATACTACTATATACATATTGAACCACATTCCTCCATGGCTGTTGTGCAATCTTTATACCCTACATGGTGCTGTATAATTCTAATGTATTTTTTTAAGATTTTGAAAGTTTTGTTTCTTTAAATATTTTGCCTCATGCTTTGAATCCCTGCAAGCGGACATTTAAATTTTATCGGGAATGGGTGTTGTCATATATACTTTATAACCTGCAAGTTTGTATTGTGAGATGTGAATGATGAGTTTTCATACTTATGTACAAGTATTATGAGAATTTTGGGAACTTGTGTGGAATGAATGCATATATACATGTCTGAAACAGTGATCGAAAGGCTATATGTTTGTGTGATCTAAAGTGAGTTGTGAGGCTGACAAATTATATGCAAAGGTAATGCTATTTATGGTTTAAAACAAAGACAAATACTTTAAACAGGAAGATACATTCATTTCAGATTTAAGCAACTTAATGTTAGGTGACATGGGTAAGTTCAACTCACCACAAATCTGTCGCACAAATCTTCACAATTTCAAAATGGTCGTTTGTGACCATGTGATCCTCAAAGTTTGTCACATGCGCTCTGAATGGTCCATCTATATCACATGATCTTTTTAAGAATTCTGATTGGTCCATCTAAATAACATGATCTTTTCACAAGAATTCTGATTGGTCCATCTAAATAACATGATCTTTTCACAAGATTTCTAATTGGTCCATCCAAATCACATGATCTGTCACAAGTTCTCTGATTGGCTATTGATGTAACTTTGTCACAAGAATTCTGATTGGTTCTTGATATTTCATGACTTGCACATATAATCTGATTGTTTCTCCAAGTCACATGCACTGGAAATCAATCATGCTTGACATAATAAAACTTAAAGAATAAAATATACTACTCATGGAATACTGAAAAAAAATAACTGTATGATAAAATACCTAGACTATAAATTCATACGTAATAAAATTATCTAATATTATTTAATGCTATGTTTCCACATTCTTCTGTGAAAAAACCAAACGGATTGTAATTCGAGCTATTGAAATGAAATATCAAACAGTTTCCCTTCTATCACATTTCATATGGAAAATACTATATTGGCACTTCTTATTGGTCACTCAAAATCACTTGGTCCTGTCTGATGTATTCTTCATTCTGATTGGCTCTTTTCTAAAGTCACATGACCTTTACTCACTACTGATTGGCCGTTCTTGGTCACATGTCATATTTGAAAATTTTAGAAAATTGATGGCTTATCATCATTTAATTTGTTGATTGTTAACTACAATCACAAAAATCTGATAAAAACTAGTTCTGTAAGCAAAATGTTGTTAATGCAAGAAACATTTGCAGCCGTACCGAAAGGACCACCAAAGAAAGAACTTATTGATGAACCAATAAGACATCGCAAACACCATATGTACCAAAACAGAGATGTAGGTGAGTTTCTCGAGTTAAGAAATATCTTTCAGCCACAGTGTAACAATTCTCAGTTTGCGTGGAGATCAAATGTTATACTTTCGTGAGAGCCTATTTGTGAATTTTTTGACCAAGTGGACCTGAGTGTAAGACCCCTTGGTGCTGTTCTTAGGGGTCTAAATTACAAGGAGTCATATTTCTCGAGTAAAATAAAATTCAAAGATATACCTTTGATCAACTTCTGGAGACTTACTATTAAATGGTCTGTGCACAACTACCTCGCGTTCTAACACATGGGTGGGGGCAATTCTCTTAGCTCAACCGGTAGAGAGGCATTGTCAATTTGCCATACTATACTACATCTATACATATATTACATCATTTTTGCAATCGGGTGTGTGAGTGATAATGTGATTATTAGTGCACAAGTGGTGTGTGTATGTGAAAGTGCTCGACGATCTACGAATGATTTAAGTTTGCCAAAAAAAATGTAATGAAGATGCCTGTTATATTACATATCATAAGTATCTTTGGTTAGACATTATCATTCCATCATTATTGCTTTTTGTAATATTCAAAGTTTAAACAATTCTAGTGGTTGTCTTTTGTCATTTACAAGTCTTCTGTATCTTGATGTCCAGATTATGATAGTAATTTTTACTTATTTACTGTTTCAGAAACATCTTTCACTGTCCCATCATTCGCCGGAAAGTCTTACCTGGAGTTCCGGAAGCTTCACCATGCCAACCGAGAACTCTCGATCGAAATGGAATTCAAAACGCTGAACAATGATGGTATTCTTCTCTACAGTGCTCAGCAGGCCAATGGTCAAGGAGATTATATCGCTTTGTCCGTCAAGGATGGCCATGTCCAGTTCAGGTATTTTTCAAATTAATTGATAAAAAATATTGATGTGTAATGCATATGTTTATTATTCTCCAGTACAAGCATTGTAGCTTATGGAGCTAAAGCTACAATAAATTAGTACTGTCAAAGTAAAAATCCCTGACAGACAGACAGCGCGACAGACAGACAATACATTTATTTGACATCGACCATTCCTCTCCTTCAGGCCAACCAGCTAGAAGGGAATTCCCCTTTAGCTCAGTTGGTATGAGTGTTGGCTTTTAAGTTGGTACATAACTGATTGTCTTACTCAGGGATCAGCAATTAAGCTGAATTTTTAGTCTCCCCCTTGTGGTCATTTGGCACTCATTGCACTGCTGTGAAGGTCATGGCCATTTCAAGAGTGCACAACCTATCTCTGTGGTTGGTATGGTGACAGCATTAGTTGCATACTGCCTCCTAAATGTCATTGGCCCATTACATTAGTCAATGTGGCCTTCCACTCCTCTTAGACTCATCTATGATTAAAAAGATATATAGATTCTTATCTGAATTACATAAACACAGATGGTGGCTAAACCTGGTAAAAAAAACAACCTTAATACAAAGAAAAGTTTACAATTTTAGTGTGAGAAATTAGTAAAATAAAAAATAAAATGAAAAATCTCTCACAGTTGAAACTTCAAGTTGTTTACTATCAGCTAAATTGGCAACAATGGACAATTTAAAAAAAAAATGGCTGGAAAGTTTGGCTAAAAATATTCAATATTAAAATATTCAATGAATTTTGTATGCTTAAAAGGTTTTGCCTGATCATACTTTCAGATTTGACCTTGGCAGTGGAATGCTTCTATTGGAAACCCCAGAGAAGGTCGTTCTGAACACTTTCCACAAAGTGAGGGTAAGGCGCTTCGGTCAAGACGGGACACTGCAACTGGACGAAGGTGAAGTGGTCAGCGCAAGCAGCCCTGGAACTCTGAAGTCACTCAACCTCGGAACACCTTTGTATCTCGGATATGTGCCAGATGCTACTCCCATGTAAGTACACTATAGTCCGATTCAAAATAAATGTCAACCTTTGTTTTTGGTCTTATGTTTCCATAAATAACACGGAGAACTGCTGGAGCACCACAAAATGGACAGAAATATCAGAAAAATTAAAACCCAACTTTCCAGCTGTTCTCCATTTGTAATTTCTGCTGCTTATCTGTGACCGCAACATGAGTGCAAAAAGTTATCATTGCAAAGACAAATATGCAAAACTTGAAGTTGTAATTGGTACGGTGTTTTTATGGGTCATACATTTGGGTTCGACTTATTAGTAACATTTATTATGGATGGTACTATATCAAACGTCGTTCAGTTTCATCAATTTAATTTATTACATTTCAGCATTTTTGGCCAAATTGGCGAAGAACTCGGACTGGTCGGCTGCATAGAATCTTTGAAGATTGAAAGCAAGGACACATCAAAGGAATATGACCTCATGTACCCTGGATCCAGAGATATCATTGGTGGCTCAGGCATTGGTGGGTATTTTTAAATTGCAATATTAATGTAAAATGTCATCAAGGGGGAGCCCTCGACAGCGACTTTTAATTAGTCTTATTAGAGGGACACTCCTGAAGACTTGTGTCTTCAAATTAAAAAACATTTGAATTCTGAGAGTCCTTATATCCATTTTATGGACTTTAAATGAGATTTATTAAGTGTAAGACCAATAAGCTATTGTATCAAATATGAAACTATTTTGCTGTTTGATTTGTATATTGGGATTTATAGCTTATGTGATGATCAAATGCATGATAGTTTGTAAGGTATAAAGGGACAACAAATCTCGTTTTGTGATTGAATAAGTTCTTGTAAATCTAATGTTTCAAGCTCTAATCAAAACTCATTCGCTCATGTACATGTGATTTCATCTCATGATAAAATTATATGTTCGATCAATGATATCCTGTAATTGTCTTGATTAGGAGCATGGATCAGTTCCTTTAATTATCATCAAAGATGTATGTCATTGGTATCTATCTTCTGGTTTAGTACAAAAATAAAAAAAACTGTATAATAAGGCATTGTAAATCATGTAATAAGGAAAATATTGATGTAGATAAAAGGGAAACTGAAATATTGACTATTTATATTCCTGCCCACAAAAGGAGAATGTGGTGAAAACCCCTGCCAATCGTTGCCATGCCAACATGCCGGAACTTGTCTTAACGTTGGCCCTGACTTCATCTGTAGCTGTATTCATCCCTGGACAGGTAGATGGCGCTAGGTGTCTTAGGTCCCCATAGATGTCGCTGTGTGTTTCAACATTCAAACCTATTTCTTTCGTGTTGTCCTTAAATTTTGTTGATGATTTTTAGTGCATTACATGTACATGCAGATCGTGTGTGTAGCTAGATGAAGTGATCATGTGTGCCACCCAGATCTACGTCAGTTTGATGAGATTATTTGATTTTCACATTTTATTTTTATTCTGGTCATGCATGTCTGATTCCCCATCCCTACATTTTCTTAGCACTGAATGATCAATGCTGTTGTTTGTATTGTGTTGTATGTGATTATTGCATTTGTTAATGTTTGATGACTGATTTTCTTTTGTGTGACATCGTCAAATTGTTTTTTGCTTTACAGCTGAATTCATAGACTTGGAAACAAAACTCGTGTGAATCCATGACGTTAATGAGGCAGTCCCTCAGCATATGGGTGTCCTGGATTCACGTGATGTCATCTAGAACTGTGTTTCCAAGTCAATGAATTTGGCTGTAATAGCCATGGATTGAGTATTGGCATTGCTGTTTGTAAATAAAAGTAATACTCTGGTTTTCTTTCGTTATATATTTCAAAATATATATTTCAAACGCTGTCATTCTTCACTTCAATATTGTAATTTTCATAAAATATTTTCTTAATCAGTTTTTAAAAGTACTGCAGATATTGGGCTCATATAACATCTTATTGCATAAAAACATCAAATAAGACATTAATCAGCTTCTTTTTTCTTCTTCACACACAACAGGAGCTACCTGTGAAATCGACATTACGAGAGTGCCCTGTGAACCAAATCCATGTGTTGCCGGTGGCGTCTGTGCCGTTTTACCAGGAGCCCGGTTTGCTTGTAGGTGCCCCGTTGGACGAGATGGACAGCGATGTGAAAAAGGTTAGTTTTGATTACAAAAACTTCATAAATGTACCCAAAAATTGTTGAATTTTGTACTTGTAAATATTTATACCTCTCAGTACTTCCTGACGATAAAATTTTTTTAGTAATTTTTAGTATAATAATCAGTATCTTTTGCTGTTATATTTTATTGTGGTTATAGTTTTGCTTATTATTTCTTTCTATCATTGTAGAAGCTACATCTGGAATCACAGTGCCAGAATTTCGCGGAGACTCCTTCCTTGAGCTCAAACTGCAAAGTCAAACTGCCCGCTACACTTCTTTTGAAATTTGGTTCCTCACTCGTGATGCTAACGGTAAGTAGAGTCTGAAAATCCATAGCATTTGTTGCTAATAAAACATCTTGATTTTCCTATCTGAACATTTGCTCTTGATGCATTGATTCATGTATTATGTTCATGTTTTTTGTTTCTTTACTAAGATATGTCACAGTGTTACATATCGTCATTTACTAAGTTTGGTAAAGATTACACACAACTGCATAAAAACCATTTAGCAATAGCAATTTAAAAACAAATTCAAGGGCATATATCAAGTTAACACTTTTAAATACAAGTTTTTTTATGGATGTTATTGTTGATTGTTTGTTAATGTTAATAGTGATCTTAATGAAATTATGAATTATGATAATTTGATTACCTTTTTCAGGTGTAATTCTGTATGCTGCCCAAGATGAAACGAACAAGGGGGACTTCATTTCTCTCAACTTGGTCAATGGATTCCTTCAATTCAGATATGCCCTGGGATCTGGAGTTGCCAATATCACGTAGGTTTCTGAGCGTAATGATGGTATCTGAGACTAACAAGGGAAAAATATATTAATTAAGCATAACACACACTGCGAAAATAGATTCTGAAACTAAATTAGGGTCATGTTTAAATAGTCAAATCTTGTAAATTTTATGCAGCCGTTTGTGATTTACATAATTGCTCTCAAAATCAAGTACACCTCTCTGAAACTATTTCTCAAATGCATTGGCATTTTAGTAGATTTTCCAAAGCTAAGTATGATGGATTCAGCCTTGTATAAATAGTTGTGGTCAGACAGTCCCACCTAACTTTGACTAAAGTATGTTTCTAAGACTATAATGATGGAAAATATGTTAATGGCAGCCCTAGATGGAAATTTCAATATAATTTGTCAGATTAGAGGTGGTACTTACTGTACTTTTAGGAGCTGCATTGATTGATAAATTGATTCCTTCAATCATTTACTTATGGATTGATTCCAGGAGCACCAAACCTGTGGCACTGAACATGTGGCACCGAGTGGACATCTCTCGAATTAATCGATTCGGAACTCTTGTAGTTAACACTGAACAACCAGTCAGGGGCAGCTCTGGTGTAAGTAGTAGAGACTACCATGTATATATGGGCTGAAACACTGAAGCCTCTATCACTTTACTTCATGTAATATCCAAATCATATTTATTGATGAAGGATTTTTTGCAATGATGTGCAATACTCAGTTAAAGTCTATGATGTCGTACCTTTCTTAAATTTACATCAAGCATGTTTTACAAAAAAATATTTAGGTTGCAGAAAATTTTAACCACCGTTCAATTTACAACTTTTCATACTCATATTTTAGAATTCATATATATTCTGCACAGAATATGGTGTACAGCGATATAGATATACATCCATACATGGTATTGGTGTGTGTACAATAACACAAAAGCCTGTTTAAGTTTAATGCATTAATTAATGTATTTTGTGTTGTGCTTTTGCAGGGAAACTTGAATGAACTAAACCTCGGCAGCACAGTCTATCTTGGCGGTTACGCGGGAGACTATAATCCCGATGCTGGAATCAGTTCTAACTTTAAAGGCGCAATTCAACGAGTAAGTACAACACACGTCATCAATTAAAATCATTTTCAGTTGACCCCTTGCCATATACGGCATACGCTTAGCCTTTTACATTTTTATTTTTCCACGAGCAACCGGTGCCTGTTGTTTCTTACTTTGAATCCATTATTTGCGTATTGTAAATAATGATTGCACTATTTATTGCTTTTGTGCCATTTATTTTGTGCTGTTTTATTTTCATTTTATTTATCACATTTTTTGCAAATTTTTAAGTTTTGTTAAATTTCTGTGATGGTAGGTGTACCATGTTCTTGATGACGAACATGTGGTGAGAAATATTATTTATAGCATAATAATAATATATCTATTGCACTTAGTTAATTCTATTATATACCAGTTTATCATTCCGCATTTAACTGTTACCACAGCTTGTTGTTATTAATCGCATGTTATATATATATATATATACTTATTCATATGTAATTAGTTATTAGTGGGGTTTGCACATATTAATTATTATTTTGGAATGGGTTGCACATGTTTGAACATGTTTGGTAATTAATGAGAAATACTTATAAGGTAATGCTTGAGTTATTAAAAAAATGCCATTGTTTACCAAATGTACATTGGACATTGGCAATTGAGAGAACAATAGTAGCCTATTTAATAGCAGCTCGATATAACATATTTTATTCCTATGGATATTATTGTGCATTATACCTTGTTGCGTATTGTAACACTCATTATTTAGATAACTATTTCTGTAGAGTGTATACTTGGCTTTCGACTGTAATCTAATGCATTAGATCCAATTTACCTGCCATTTATTTCACCGAACTGTCAAGGAATTTTGCTTATGTTAAAAAGTTTCCAGGTTATTTCATAATCATAATTAAGGATTTTGAGTCTAATCATCATTTTCCAGTTTTGAAATGAAACAAATATTATCATATTCAATTCAAAACTGCACATAAGGTAGATTCATTATGATCAGTAAAATTAACTGATCTAATTTTGTTGATATTGGCTTCTAAAGTTTGTCCATCTACAATGTTATACATTGGAAGAAAAATAAGTTGTGTGCTAATTTTGATAATATATTTCATTCCCGCCTCAATCATTTGAACATATATGACCTCCATTGCAGTGCAACTGACCAGTATGACTTGGTCCTCAATACAATGGCGATAACGTCACAATGACCATGTACACTGTGGCCAGTCAGGGGTCAGTCAGTGGTCAGTCAGTGGTCAGTCATTTGCACTGCAACTGAGGTCCTATATGTGAGAGGCAGAGGCATGAATAGAACCATAATAATTTGTTGTATTGATATTTGACCAACAAATGGTACTTTTGATCATACTCTAAGTACTGCGATATCGAAATGACAATACATTGCTTTTTACAGGTTTACGAGGACAGTCAAGTGGTGGAGAACCTGTACCAAGGAGCTGTATCCGTCTACAATGTAGGACAGTACATGGGGCCACCATGCCCTAAAGAGGACAACCCTTGCTTGAACGGAGGAATTTGTATTCCGCAACTGAATGACTATGAGTGCAAGTGCGCGGCTGGGTACGATGGAAAGAAATGTGACAGAGGTAAGCATAAGAACCGTCTCCTCAATTTCAGTTACAACCACTATTAACTCTCTGAAAACTATAGGCAGTTCATAGATGATAGATACATTGTATACACCTGCTTTCAAGTCTGACACTTCTCATGGACCTATCCCCTTTTGGGGAATAATAAATATACTATACACAAATCATGTGGCCATAACGTATCACATTTTAAGGAAAATCAACTGAAATGAATGGTGATATTTTCACAAGGTAAAACGACAGGCAACTGTAATTAATACTTGCTTGCTTGGGGTGTGCTGGCCCGGGTGCGGGTTCCGGGTGTCCTTTAAAAATATAAATAGGTACTGCACTTATTTCGGTTATCAGTGCTGTGTAATAGTGCACACGTGTATTTCATAATCCTGTATGAAATCTAAACCAAAAGCAAGAAATTATGAGTAGTTTGTGATCTACCAACTACCATGGCTGCTGACTGTAAGTGAGTTACCATTGCATTTGTTTAGAGCACATCATACAATAAAATGAATAATAATAATATTTTTTTTATATCTACTCTTTTGCAGTTGCAATCGCAATGGACACTTCCCTACCTGTTGCCTTTGATGGAAAGACCTCTCACCGCTACATGAACAAACTGACACACAAGTAAGAAACAAATATGCTTATTTGTATGTTAAGATATTACATTTTGTCTGCAAAATCCTGTTCCATTCTCTTTGAGTCTGGTATAGACTATGGCATGATGGTTTGAAATGCACTGTAATTTTATATTGTCTTCAGATACTGTTGACCAAAGAATTAAAAGTGCTGCGCACATATACTATATAGATATTTATGCTTTTATTGAAACAGTTATATCATACATGATACATTTGTCAAAATAACAGATAAAAACATGTACTAAGTATACTCATACTCACTATTCCCATACTAGAACAAACTTTTTCATGGATTCTGTTACTGTTAAGTTTGACTCAAATTAAAAATGGACTGTCTTCATGTAGTTATATATAGATGTGTCTGTTAGGCTTTTAGAATTTGTTGGTATCACGCTGCAAGTGCAAAATATGAAAAAGTTTTTTGGGCCCACTATTATTCATTATTGGTTCATAGTGAATAATTCATAACTTTGAATTGAGATCACGTAGCCTTTTAGATATACTTTAAAGAAGATGTTTAATTTTATTTATAGGGAGAGGAGCCAGGAGGAGAATAAATTTGAAGTGAAATTCAGAACGATGTCTCGAAGCGGCCTTCTCCTCATCCAGCACAAGACGACGACCATCCAAGGAGACTATGTGGCACTGGCGATCAACAAAGGTTAATTTTCTTTCAAAATTAAAAATTTCAACCCCCATGGGAAATTCTAATTACCTCAAAACTATGGAACTGTTTGCTAACTCTACGCTATCAGGAATCAATCATTTTTGGATGAACTTGGTCGGTTGATGGCACCTGAAGTGGTCTGATTCCACTTCAAAAGGAAACCATTAAAAAAATGTCGTCTGATATTTAAGCTTTAATATGACTTTTGAAAAAATATCAGCAGCTTGAAATTTGCTCTGAATGCAATTGGCTGTATGTGTGGGCCTATTGTAATTAGAGAAATTTTGAAGCAATTTGTATTATCTGTATATAAAGGGCCCTGTCAAAGATGAGCGTTTGCTTATCAGGTTTTATATTCTAATAATTGAAAATAAAGTTCATCTATCTTGGTCCATCTGTTGACTACTGAAGTTTTCTGTTTCTTTGATTGATGTTTTATGCAGTAGTATTATATTTTATTTACATTTCCATTTGAGGAAATGTTGTAGTTGCTATTAAAATGTACATTTGCTTCATGTTTTTTTGTCATATTTGCAGGACGTGTGGAAGCCAGCTACAACTTGGGAAAACAAGGACTTGAAGACCTGCACATAATTACTTCCGATAAACTGGTCAATGATGGCGAATGGCACACTGCTGTGTTCAATAGGTATTTTATATCATTATATATTATATATTTCCTTGTAGACAAAACCACTTGTAGAAGTCACAAGTTAATTAATTAATTTAATTTAGTGGCATCCTTGTTTTTGAGGTAGCTTTACTGTGAGCTCCTAGCAATTTGTTGTTGTGATTGCTAAAAAGCAAACATATTTAACTGAAAGGAATTTTCTTAGAACCTGATGAATACCAGCACAAAATATACAAAATATTAGATAAGAAATATCTGGTTTTTCTGCATGACCCAAGTTTATCATACTTACACATAATCATATATATTAAATGTATATGTAGCATAAAGGCTAAATTTACCTTTAATTATATTTTCTTCCACAGAGAGAAGAGAAAAGGCACCTTGATCATTGATGGCCTGACAGCAATGAGTGATGTGTCGGAACAAGGCGCTACTCAGCTGGACACTGACGGAAACTTGTGGATCGGTAAGACTCCTAGCCTACATTTAGAGTAGTTTTATGTACTACTACACAAATTTTAGTTTACTCTCTCACTAACAATATTACCAGCTGTTAGGAAGATTGTTGTATGACATCATCCCAATGATTTGTGAACTGCGTTGTCTTGACATCTTGATGATGATGTCTTTAATTGTCATCAGGTTGATGACAATTAAGGACATCATCAGGATGCCAAGACATCCTCATTTGGCCTAAAGCACGGAATTATATAGTCTACCTGGTACCATGAATAGTTTACCCAAATTAAGGTTGCGTTGGGTCACTTTTTACACTATTTTCAAAAGCTATCTTGATATGACCTCAATTTACACTAGAAAGATTGTCGACCATCATCTCGAATAAACAATTGAATAATTTTTCAGTCTTGCTTCTCTTCCGATCAGATATCTTGAAATTTCCAAAAACACACACAAAACATTTGAGAGGTGTTGCAATGAATTAAATGGAACCAATAACTATTCATAGCGCTCGTTGTTGGGAATAGTTAGAAATGCTGTATGTCACAAAATGGTGATCACAAACTTCTGTTAGTAGAGTGTGGAGTTTTCCATCATAAATAGTATAAGTTAAGGGTGTTATTCGTTACTGATATATAATGCTCTTTTTTTGCTTGTCAGGTGGTGCCAGACGCATGCCCGTGGACCTCCCGGACTCCTACCAGCGAGGTTTCAACGGGTGCATTGCTTACGTTAAAGTCGATGGCGAGCAGGTTAAAATGGTGGAACAACGCGAAAACCACCAACCTGTGGAATTCTGTGATGCTTAAAATTTTCCATAACATGGATGATAATTCTCACGATAATCACTAGGGGGACTTTCACTCGTGAGGAAATCACCAGGGGGACACGACGCTCACAACATGTGACATTGTTGGCCGCTCAATTTTTTAAACAATTGAGAGCCGACTAAATAGTCCTCCATGACTGACATTTGAATATTGTCTCACTGAAAATCACCAGATGGCACGATGAATATATCTTCAGCCACTCCACCTGGTGATAATGACATTTATTAAACAGTGGTCAGATAAACCTGTAGTGTAATAATATGTAGATGTTTGAGAAAATGGTGCTTTGCTAATGTTGCAAATAGAAACTACCGGGGCACCAACCTCATTGATGAGTTAAGGGTTTATTTGACGACTAACAGTAGTTCATATGTAGAAAATACTTTTCATAAACCGATGACAAAAAGTCATCAGATCTAGGAGTAGGAGACGTGACTCTGTAATTCAGCCAGATCACAAACTACTGTACTGCTATGTATAAAGAGTTAATACTGATGTACATTTTACAAACAGCCATCCCTCTCGACTCCCATAAGTGTTCTCACTGTGTACAAATTATGTTATTTAAGAGTAGCTCTAGTGAAAATATATGTGCATTCTGAATGTCATTCAACTTAGATGAGTTACAGGCCCTGTTCATTTCATTATGCCCTCGTGCGCAATTATTTGAAGCTTTTACGCTGTGACAATCCATGAGGCGACCTCTGCCAGAAATTTTTGGAACCATTTACAACGTATTGTGCATGGATTACTGTAGATGTCGCCACTTCCGTGAAAACAACATTCAAATGTTTGTGTTTTTCTTGTATGATTTGCTAAACTTATAACTGGTTTAAGAATGATACAAACAATGAAAACAAATTTACAAAATTTGTAAACTTCCTGTCTTAAAAAATTATTTCAGTAAATCGCACTGTTTTTGCTACATAATTGGTGTGCGAAAGCTTTGTTACGATTCGTAAAATAAGCTTATTTTCACAAAAACGTGTTGTCCAAACGAAGTCATTCTGCATTATTCTTAACCCAGTTATTTTCTCCTTGTATGATTTTTTAAGTGTATGAGTTTAACTTATTGTGTGCCACATTCTACCGTGCATTTATATGAATGAATGGTTTTATAGTGTATGTATATTGTATGATAAAATCATTATTTCTTTATTGTATTATTATCATTTGTATTGTGTACAATATTAAGTATTTAGAACAAGTAAGGCAGTTTAGTTTGTAACTATAATAATACATGTTTACTTGCCTACCCTGTGGTCTCATTGTAATTATATTATGAAATATTTTTATTTATTTATTTAATCTGATGACTTCGCTTGAATGGTGTTTTAAACTTACTATTGTCCAAAAAAAGCTGAATGAAATTAATTTTAAAGGGATCAATTATTTTCATGCTTTTTTTAAAGCATTTTGGATGTTAAAAGCACACAATTTTGTTTCATTACAAGTTGGAATGAAAACAAAAAGTTTGATCTGTTGTAAAACAAATTCCCAAATACCTGATTATACTTGTCATATGTTGATGAGTGTACACGAGAAATGTCGGTGTAGATATTTATTGACAGTACCCGTGAATGACTATTCTGTAATATTCACAAATGTGAGAACATCATTTCTTAATAAATAAATAAATTATTAACGTAACGAGGTGTTCTATTTCTTTGCTGGGTTTTAAATGGATGTTTTAGTTCAGTGGTAAGGCATCTGGCTGTGAACTGTAAGGTAGCTGGGTTCTCCACCATGGCATAGACACTGCCTCACACCACCCAGGTGTACTGGGTACTTGGCAATACTTAACCTCAGTGATGGGCAGCCCAGTGCTCTACCAGCTAGGCCACTGCTCTCCAATTTCTAACAAAGACGGCTACATGGCCAAATGTGCCATGTGCATTTTCCATGAAAAGGATAAATGCACGGAAAACGCTAATTATAATGAGGCAAAAACAATGCAATTTCCATGCATTTATCCAAACGTATGGAAAACGCACATAGAACAATTGGCCATGTAGATAGTTGAAATAGCAATAGCATGATATAGGCCTATTTTCATCACAGAATTAAGGCTATAACCACACATGCACTCATTAAACCATTGATGCATAGAACTGCCGTAAGCTGATTTCATAAACCATTGAAAAAATAATAATTCTTTCATTAATAAATGTGTTGTTTTTGGGAATTAATCTTCAACCAATCAGTTGGTCAATCAATTGGTCAGTTAGATGGAGCCATCCATGAAGTGTCTCCTTGTTCTTCTTTATCACATTTGGGTTGATGCTCAACAGACCATGATTTGCACAGGAATTCAATTGCCATCTAAATGTTTGTACAAAATGAGAGGCCACTTTGGTGACTGTAGCTTCGCATGCAAACAGCTGACACATATGCACCTTTTCTGATAGGCAGGTGTTGACATGCACTGGTTTGTCACACACCAATAAATGTTTCAATTGATGTAGACTACACACCTAAGAACTAATATTTACACTCATATCACTGATCAGTCATTTAACAACATTTTGGTACACCATTAACTTGATTGACAATAAGCAATTACTACAAGTTCACAATTTAAAACTTAGTCACTAAACTGTGTGTGTCCATTTTAAAAGGAAACTATATGGTGTGATTTGAGGTAAATGGGTCACTGAAGTCAGCAATCGTGCCTGCCTTGGAAGATAGACACATACCATTAATTGGCCCTGTAAATCTACCACGGAACCAATGGACTAACTACAAAAAGACACATATATGAATATTATATTTTCTGATCTTCATCTCACTCTCATAATTTTTCATAACTGGTGGTAAAATAACTTTGAATTAAGATCGGAGACCACCAGTCATCATTATTGTCAAATGTGTTCCTTATTTATAACAATGAAGAATCATATCAATAAAAGACATTTTTCAAAATCTGGTGTATGCTTTGCCAAGAAGGTTGGTTCCCAAACCACAATGAGCAATATCCAGTTTGTCACATTATAAGTGTGTGACAAACCATCCTTTCTGAAAGCTATGTAGGTCCTAATTATTTTATATTTGAAAATATATACATAATCTCCACTTTGGCTTTTTGTACCATTTAAGGCTTTCAAATGAGACATTCATTCTTGTGTAATGTTGATCATGTTATAACAGGCGTTTGCCAACATATGCTCAGTGATGACACACTTATACCACAGGCGTTTGCCATCATGACAGCCCTTAGCAAGAAAGTATACTGTAAGACAATGGCTACTGACTTTGTCAAGAACAGCTTTTACTCCCCCTGCGTAACTGCCTTCAATGATGGGGCTAGTTTCAGTCAATAATATCATATTACGCATCAAAAATGGCTATATTATACACAAAAATAATTTTCCTTCTTATTCTAAGTGATAACTTCCATTATTTATGGATATTTACCACTTATATACAAGGAATTCCTTGCCTGTACGCTGGAAAATGTTCAATTCTCATCTCTAATGCCAGATTTGCATCTACACGCTTATACTTTAACTAATACCAAGGCTCCTGACTGCCTTAACTGGCTTCTCATCTCAAGAAGCAGCTCTGTCATTTGCAACAACCAATCAGAATGTAGCTGAATTCATTAGAATATGCCCTGAGCTAGATGGCAATTATTTGATTTACCAGTTAGACTTAAATATAAACAAATTTGCCTGATAGTATATAGGCTGCCTTATGGCATTGAATGTCTAACAGTGTGAAATTGCAAATCAATTAGTTTGCATTGATTACACTCAATTCTTAACAAAGATTGCTCCATCAGTCACTAATTAATTGCTTAAAGCAGACAACACACAGCGCTTGGGATATATTGGCCAGTCATTAAGCACCAATAGAATAAGAAGGAAGATTATTTGTTTGCATAATAATATTGCCATTTTTGTAAGTGTGACACGATGTTTTTGACTGAAACTGGCCGCATCCTTGAAAGCAGTTGAGCAGGGGGAGTAAAAGCTGTTCTTGACAAAGTAATGCAGTGGCCTTGGTCTTATATCTTGGATGAACTAGTTCATCCAAGGTCTCTTGTATGCTAACTTGCTAAGTGCTGTCATGATGGCAAATGTCTGTGATAAACTGCCTTAGAGAAATTTGTTACACTTGGGTGAACTTCAGTTTCTGGGCCCTCTGCGCTTAATTCAAGCTTAGAACTACATGCTTTATTAAGCAGCTTTAGGCGTCGAAGTCCCCGGATCACCAATTTCTCTAAAGGATATTACTGAAAACGGTTTGCAAAATTTGGATATATATATTTAATTAGATATTCATACAACTTCATAACTGTCTTAAAATATTACTTTTTTTTAAATCTGGAATAAAATTGTCAGATTTTACATTGCAGTAATTGCCATCAGTCAGGGAGATCGAGGCACATGCAATTTAATCACGCCCCCCGATCCTTCGTCTCATTGCCCGTGGTCCCTGCCTGTCCAAATTAGCCCTAATCCACCAACACCACCACCACCACCGCCCCCCCTGTCTGAATCCGCCTCTGAAGGTGTGGTATTAATGATACCAAGTGAATTTCTGTAACAAGCTAGGCCACAATACTGCACAGACAAACAGTTAACCACTGGAGAAAAAAAAAGTAGAAAAAAGGGCTATTCAGTAGTAATTAATTGACATTATAATATTAAATGCGTGATTAAATTTAACTTATAATTTTTTTTTTACATCAGGGGACTTGGGGTCAAAAATCTTTAGAGAACATGGCTCACCCCTCCCCCCCCCCCCCTCCCCGCCGAAGGCCCCAAGTTTTAAAAATATAAAAATTACACACAAATTTGAATTATATACGCCTATCTATAGCATAATCATACTTTATTTCTAAATTTTGAGAAAACCTCTGGCTACGCCCCTTACAAATCCAACTGCATAGGCATAGGCCTAAAGCTTTTATCAACTTTTGTTTTATCTAGAGTGCTCAAACGTGAACATACTACACTTTATGGCATTTAAGCAATAGTTAGCAGACAACCCATCGGGGCCTCTGAGGTCAGCACGCGACCTTGTGACCCGGCCTCTTCTGCTGACCTCTTTTCCGCTGTGACCTTGAACCAGTGTACGGCTGAACTGAGGGTCGCTCAAATGACTGGCAGCTCAGAGAGCGAATTAACGTCTTTATCTCGATTCTACAAGGCTAGAAACTCGACTAAAACTAGTGGGATCGCGTGAAAAAGGTTAGTGGATGCTGTGTTCGACTGTTTCTATTTGTGGCGGGCTCGGGCAGACGTTTGAATGGACGAAAACATTGAATGCTGTGACGCTCCAGTTGACCTACTAAAACGTGCGTCACCTTTGAAGTCGCTGTTTACGAAAGCTTATGTAGGCCGTACATTACGTTCTTAGCGTAAATTTTCATATCCTCGCTTCTAACCATGACAGAGATTTTGTTGGTGTTGTTGTTGCGTTCTTTGTTTACATGTGCATTCATTTTGTGTTTATCAATCATAAGAGTGGCAGCGCTGGGATAAAACTAGGTCAGTTACATGACACAGCCCATGACGTGTCTAGCTTGACCCTGGAAGAGCAGCCAAGGTCGTTTACCTGTCAATTCAGCCATGTTTAGTTCTAGTATTCTTAATGGAAGTAAATCGTTCAATATTTTTTAAGAACGTTATGTTTATACACGCATTTATTTTTGCAGTGAGCTATGGTTAAATATAGGCATTGTTTGTCCTAATTGTATATTTATAACATTAATTGTGCCAATATTATAAATCTGTGATTAAGAGAAATGCACTTTAAAAAACAAGTTATTCTTGGATTTAAATACTATGACTGACATCTTCTTAGACTTTACCTGACATTCAACTTGAGAAGTTTTCACTTCATAAGTGTTTGTTTATTTACATAGAACTAACAGCAAATATGCAGTAGGTACACTACTGTATGTGTATGCATGGCCATGGCCAGAGTTGGCCTTTGAGATGTATTTAAGTTAAGAAACTTATATTTTTATGGCTCTATAAAACTCTATAAAATATTTTTTCAATTACTTTCAGAAGTAAAAAATGTAAAAAAAATCTGTAATTATATATGAGGTACCCATAACATATCCAAAAATCATGTACATTCATGATTGTACAAAACCCTGCTGAATTTAGGAAATTATAATTATCTGTTATACATTTTGAAGTAAACCGGTTTTATATTGTTAACTTGGCAACGACCAATGCAATAATGTGCAGTCATGTGTATAGATTTGTTGTTTGTAATGAAATGGCAATCAAAACTTTTCGTCCATTATTTATGAGATATGCATCACTGGTGCCAGCTGCCAATAAAAAATAAAACGGAAATAATGGCTACTAGTTTTTTGAACTTACTGAATGTTGACTGTGCCAGTGTATAAGCCTAAATCATAAAAAGTTGTGGAAAAATAAAAATGGTTAAGTGTGCGCTTTGATTATGGAAGATAATGTAGATCTATAGGCCTATGCAACCAGTAATAGGCCTACAATTGAAAAATAGCTTTTAGTACCTAGTCCGTTTGATTATATATTATTTTTCTCAGTCCAGTTATGCTATTGATCGTAAATTTTATTGCTATAGATTGCTATCTATAGATCTATCAGTGTTCTTGGAAAAACTTGTAATTGTGTTGTTCCTGGCGTCCACTAGGGAGTCGTGAAATTGACACCAGGGGGCTTAAAGTCATTTTTGCTGAGCTCTCTGGCCTTGGATCATATTCACTAACTTATTTGTTGATAGGCCAACAGCAAGGCCAGAGTGTAGTGTCAAAGAAAAACAAGATTACGAATTTATTAATAAAAATTGACAAGGTCAATGAGATAGTGTTCTGGATAGGTTAGTTGATGAATGGAGTTTGTGTTATTGTGGTGATCAAACTCGATAGCTCAAGGTAACCAAGATTGAAATAACAGCTCAGGTAATTAAATTAAATATAAAAATAAAGTTATATATTTTTTAATTGTCTGATATCAAATATCACTTTTTTTTTAAATAATCCAAAAACACAACTTTAATGTTGTTATAAGTTGTATTAATTATATCTAGACTGATTAAAGAAAGTACCATATTAGTTCTCTAGAGATACATTCAGATCCACAATTTTTTTTTAAAGTGTTTTATATTATTTTAAGACATGGACTGAGGTCCATAATTTTAAAAAGTACTGTCTCAGTTGCACACTAGAGGGAGGCAGGCTGCAAGAATTTTGCCACTGAGCTTGTACAGCATGGAATAGAATATATTAGAAGATTTATTTTATTTGCAGGTTTACAAATGTCATATTATATTTTGCATGATGTTATTTTCTCTGGGTTAACTCTCTGAACATTTCATGTGTGTGTGTGCCCTTATGGTTCAGATTGTTATTAAGAACTTGCATTAGAGGGCTGCACTGTCATGGGGAAGAGGGTTGATCCGTCCAAGAAATACCCACCAAAAATTGCATGACCGCAATGCAAATGGAATCAAAAAATAATTTGTAATTTACTTAATATGTTTGGTGGTATTTTCTGTATTCTTCTGCGTTATGTTTTGTTCTCATAATTTGTCTTTTTTTTTTAAATTTATCAAAGGATGGTGGATGGTCATTCCTCCCCCCCTCCCCACCCTCTACCTATCTAATCAGTAATACTCTAATATTCCTCTCATATCATTAATTTTGCATGCCTAATCTGCTCCCTCCCCTATCTCTTCTACCTCTTGATCTGCCCGTTCGAGTGTCTTCATTTCTGTCTGTCAGTCAGGTTGTCTGTCACTATCCTTCTTCTCAGGGCCTTTCTTTCATAAAGATATTCTTCGTTTCAGTTCCAGGCAACTTAAATGCCCTTGGGATAAGCCTTCCTGTCCTTGGCTGCATTTTCAAGGTCATTTGGATAACTAAGCAACGTTGGTGGCCTGGGACTGATCACGTGATCTCCTAAGGTCATTGGTTGCCATGGTGACAATAATACATTGCTGCCAGCCACTCTTAAGGATTTTCATGTCTTATGTAAGTTTGATTGTGCAACACTTGAACCTAATCCTAGGGATTTGCATTTAACACCATTGCAAAGATGCTTCAATTTTGCATATTACTTTTCTAACCATTACTAGTTGAAATATGTTGGACTCTATTACAAACAAATATGCTGGCTGACTTTAAGTCCTTCCCTAGTGACAAAAATGGGAAAAGGCAAGGAAAATTCACATGCACTTAAATCATTTCTCAACATGCATTGACTGAAGTCGCGATATATTCTGTTATTGATTATGAATTTTCGAAGTCGTACGTGTGTAGATTCTGAAATAAATGATCATATGAAAAATATAATTTATTACTGTTGATGTGACCTTGGTCAAATTGATTTAACTTTCGGCAAAAAAAAGGAAAAACATAAAAATTAAAAATCATGAAAAACATTTAAAAAGAAGAGGAGAAAAGACTGCAAAGAAAAACTCTTCACAGTTAAAAATATGGAGAAAATACGTTGAATTTTTAACTGAAAATAAATCAGTATCGCATAGTAGCAGTGACTTTTCCGCAGTAGTGGATTAAAGAAGGGGGGGGGGGGGCGGTCAGGGGTTAAACCAACCCTTGGCCTGGTTAAAAAAATGTGTGGTCCCTGCAATATATATTAATTTGGAACCGCCCCCCCCCCCCTCTTATCGGCCCCTGTATCTTGGGGCAATTATAATATGAGCGAGCAAAATTCTGATAAGGAACATCCGTGAATAGAATCTATGACCCCACTCTCCATGCTCATGTGTACATAACATAGTGTGGATCAACTCTGAGCCTTATCGTCTCATTACATCTGCCTCTGACAGTTGGTCTTATAAATAGTGTTGAGATAATACTGTGAAACTAATAGTGATGAATTTTATAGATTATAAAAAAAGAAAAGAAGCTGTGAAATAAGCCTATTCATAACACATCATTGATTATGGATGTAAGCAAAACACTTTGATAATATCCTCAAAACCGAAATCTGTCAAGTAATCATGGCCAGGTGATGATGTATGCGTTGCCATGGCCACTGGAAGGTAAGAGTCAAGGATCTCCATGGCAACGGAGGACACAGGGATTGTGACGTCATCAGTCCTTGTGTATTGGGTCAATGTCACGTAAAACATTATGGGCCAAGCCATGGAGCTAGGCTTTCCTGTATTTACAACAATTTCCAAGGACATTGCAGTTCAATAGTAGCGATTGCTTCATCATTCATTGAATGTCTCATTATAATAAGTATTAAAGTGATTTTGTTATGAAAAGGAAAGTGATTTAGATACACAGAATTACAAATATATAAAAAGAAAGGCGAATAATATAATGGATGTATAGTTATGTTTAGTTAGCTAACATTTAAAACAAACTTATCTAAGCCTATTTAGCATTGACATATATACAGTGGAACTGCTTTATTTCGACCACTTTGAAATCAATGAAGTGTTGTTAATATGGAAGCAGTCTGTAATTATAGTTTTTAGGACTCATTACATGGGCGAAAATCCTTCCCCCCCCCCATAAACATTTTAATTTACTTAATATTATAAGTTGCCTTAATATTTACGTTGCTCTGGTAGGGGAGTATCATTCCCCCCCCCTAAAAAAACAGCATATCTTCGCCACTGGCTCATTGGCTGCTCCAATTAAATGGTCTTGCTCAGTAGAGAGTGGTCTGAATTGTGACTACTTAGTGCTTTTAAATATAATAATAACATATTTATAACAACATGTGACTGCAAAATAGAAGAAAGAAGGTCGACCAGAGAGAGAGAGAAAAAGAAGAAAAAAGAAGCTATTCCTGTTTGCCAATAACCATGTGGGTGAATTAACAGAATTACATGGCCATAACATGCTTATCTTGCATGCATGACCTGAATTTCATGTATTACTGTAATCTAGGGCAGGATCCAGTGTAGCTAGCCTGCAGATCAGGATGCTATTATGATGGATCCTGCCCGCAAATTAGATACTGCAGCGGTGACCTTGACTGGTGCTGCAGTCTAACTAACCTTGACCCCTTGTTAAGGGCAAAAGTGCCCGGATGAATGACCTACTGTGATCCCCCATGACCTCTTCAGTGCAGTTGCAATGGGGGTGAAAAATGAGTAAAAAATCACCCTGGTAGAAAAAAAGAAAAGAATTTCAAGTGCATTTGTGTTCGCACTGTTCCCATGAACTCCTGTACCCCAGACTAGAGCAATTTGGTCTGCATTATGATGTGGTGTGCATGGTATTTAGCCGCACTGTTTGTCCATTACATTTTGTATTTTGTTGTCTGTACTTTACGAAGTAAATGCAGCCTTGTAGAATCTACTAACAAAATGATGCTCAGATTGTTGTTTTGCTGGAAAAAAAGTGGTGCAGTGTCATTTCGAATAATTAAATTAGGTCTATTTAATAAACAATCCTATTTTAAAAATAAGAAGTCAAATGTTGCACAATTGCAGACTTTAGCATTAGAAGTTAGAGCTATTACTATTAAGATTATTAATGTAAAATTAGCAGATTAAAAAAATGTAGACAATTAAAATTTTACGTTTAAGGTTTAATAATTAAACTTCCTAAAAAAGATTGTGGACTAAATTTTTACAATTATAATCCATTTAAACACAACAAAACTTTGATAGCGTGCGTTACTTGAAATATTTATGAAACAATTTTAATGTATTTTTTCGTTGATTCAGGCTTGATCCCGTATGGAGGAGGGGGAGGGGACAGCGCCAGCGGAATCAGGGGGAGATTCCCAGGAAGAACAGGAAAACCCCGTCGGGGCCCCCGAGGAAGGAGCCGGGGAAGCCCCTGGGAGCGCCAAGGCTTGCCTGCGTCATCAAGATCAGTCATTCGAGGATTCCCCTGCTGCTCCGGTCAGGCATGGTGATGGAGTTATACCAGACGATCTCTCAGGTGAGATTTCCGCTACTACTAAGAGGGGTAGGTCTGATCCCGGTATCTTTTTCCATGCTAATTTTCATCCTCGATGTCCTCTAGCTGACCCCCCCTAAAATCACCAAAAATTTGACCCCACTTGACCTTTCTCTTTGCACCCAGGCACTTCCCATGCTAACTTTCATCGACCCCCCCCGCCGACCCCCCCAAAATCACCAAATATTTGACCCCACTTGACCCCCACTTGACCCTACTTGACCCTCTTTGATCCCCTGTCCCCATGCTAACTTTCATCGATCCCCATATCTAATTAGCACACGGGCACTTCCCATGCTAACTTTCATCGACCCCCCCTTGATCCCACTTGACCTCCCTTTGATCCCCTGTCCCCATGCTAACTTTCATTGACCCCCCCCCCCTTGATCCCAATATTTAATTAGCACACGGGCACTTCCCATGCTAACTTTCATCACCCCCCCCCCCCCCCCCACCCCCACCCCCACCCCCCTGGATCCCACTTGACCCTACTTGACCCCCTTTGATCCCCTGTCTAATTAGCCCATCACCTGGCACTTCCCATACTAACTTTCATTCTCTATGTCCTCTAGCCCCACCCCCCACTCTAATCTACTCAGATGTATAGACAGACAGTCTAGAACAAATATAGATAGGCTAGACAATTCTAGACAGATATAGACAGATATTCTAGGCTAGACAACTAAACACTACAGTCCTCTGACCTAAAATGCATACCCCCCCCCCCTAGATTTATTTTACCCTAATGCCCCCCACCAGAGGGCTGCTACCATTTCCCCCTTGTTACTCACCAGGGGGGGGGGGAGATCTTCTATTTTTACCCTTGTGACTCACCAGAGGGGGAGACCAGTCGTATTTACCCTTGTCAAAGGTCATGACCTCACCAGGTGAGAGCTGTCACCTCAATCCTCTCCTTTGAAGGATGATAGTTCAGCCTAATGCTTACAATTCTACCCCTTTGATCATTATTTCACATGAGTCAGTTTCTAAAAATAAATTACCAATATGCATTGCTATTATATACTAGTCTCATTATACTTAAGTATGGATACATCCTACCACCTGTCTATCCTTTGATGTTATTTGATGGTAACTGATCAAATGTCTCACTACTTGATCCCATGACTCATCTGTTTGGATCTAAAAATACTCTATAACAGCAACATGATCATACATGCTGAACTAAAAATAACTCTGGTCTCTATAAATAAAGAGAGAGAAACATTTTATCATTCAGAAATGGAAAGTCACACAGATAAAATCAGTCTTAAAAAGCTTACTGTTACTTTCAATACTGAGAAAAACATTATTCACCCAATAACTCCTGATGACGAAAGTAGAAATGGCATAATCTGGCAACTTGAAGCTATGAGGAGATTGAATGAAGAAGGAACAAAGGATCATGACCTCAATGAAGAGACTGGTATGAGTCATTCACTGCAGGTCATCTAAGTCATCAACTGTAGGTCATCTAAGGTCATCAAGTATGCTGCATGTCCAGACTTGTTTGACCCTCCCATAGACCAATCAAATTACACTCTAATCTCATCCAATCACAGTACTTCATTTCCACTTCTGATTACTATAAAGAGATGAGCCATCCTGCCAAATCTTCAATATCAGCATGGCAAAACGATCTTTATTTGATGATAACTCAAGAGTTAAAGCTCCAAGACTTTTACCTTACCATATCAAGGAGATTCAGCATAGAGTTGCCAGGAGATATGGCTATGAAGAAAGGAACTTCAGAGCAACCTTTGATCAGCAATACATGGGTCATAGATTGATAGACATACAACAACAACTTGAGGACATGTTTCAAGATGTAGTTGACAAGGCAACAGAGAGACATGGACCACATGATAAGGCAAGAGTTGTCATACAGCACAATGATCTCAGACAGGATATTGTTATTCATATGAGACCTGAATCCCTCATCACTGGAAAGACCATAATGGACCGCATGGAAAAAGTGCTACAGTCTGATGAGAGTCTCAGTGTTGACAATTCTTTCCATGTTAATTTTGGTATTTTTCATCCTGACAAAGGTGGAGGCAGTCCTATCATCACCATTCCAGAAATACCAAATGATACTACAGGTGTTGCCAGATCCATCATTGTCTGCATGGCCAAACTAAGGAAAGACCCACATTTTAACAACCTAATCAGAGTAGATAAGGCACACCAACTAGGTGCTAATTCTCAACTGGGAAGGGCAAGGATACTACTCACCAAGCTACAACTCCCCTGGGACAGATCAATTGAGATGTCACAATTATTCAAATTTGAAGATCACTTCAATGTTCAAATAATTGTTGTTGATGCTGACTACAACATCTTACACATGAATGAAACCAGAGAAAACAGAATATTTCTATACCAAGACAATGGCATGCATTCCATAATCAACATTGAAGGACTCCTTCCAAACAGAGAGATATGTTTTAACTGCAAGATGTTTTACAAGAAGCAGTCTCATCATATTTGTCATTCTCAGAAACAACAAAAAAGACTACTCATCACCAGCACAAATACTCAAAACATGAACAGTTCTCTGTTTAGAAAGAAATGTATTGTAACCATTCCTGAGCTGCCTAATGATGTTACCTGTGCTGCAAGAGCCATTGTCATATGCATGGCAAAACTTCAAGAAGATCCACAATATCACCATCTCATTGACCACCAAAGAGCTCACTGGTCTGGATCTAATTCACAGCTAAGTAGAGCCCTCCAGCTACTAAAAGAGGTCAAACTACCTGCTAACAGACAAATTGAAATTAGGGAATTTCACAAATTTGAAGACCATCTTGATGTACAGATTGTTGTAATAGACAAAACAGTAGGCCATGATATTACATATGCAGGGAACCAGTCCAGAAAGTCCAAAATATTTCTCTACAAGGATGGAGACCATTTTCATGCAATAACAAACATACATGGTTTATTTGCTAGCAAAGAAATCTGCACATTATGTCTCCAGTTTTATGGGAGAAATTCCACTCATCACTGTTCACAAAGATGCCCTGTATGCAATAGAGAAGAATGTACCTGGGATGGCAAACTCCATTGCAAAGACTGCAACAGACTGTGTCGCAGTCCGCAATGCTACCACACTCACAAGGAAACACAACAATATCAGAAGGGACCCAGGAAGGATCAAGACAAACTCTCCAGATGTGATATGTATTTCAAATGCACAAGCTGTAGGAAACTGCTCAACACATTATACCGAAGCAGAGAGGAGCATGTTTGCCATGAATGGCAATGTCAGTGCTGTAGTCTGTTCTTTGTAGGGGAGCACCACTGCTACATGAGATCAGCTGAGGCAAAACCAAGTACAGAGAAGTTCATATTTTTTGATTTTGAAGCAACACAGGATGAGGTCTTTCAATGTCAAGATGGTTACATGCCCACTAAGAGGTCAACTTGTCAGACATGCACTGAAGACTATATTTGCCCAACATGCCGTAGATGCAGTAATTGTAACCTTTGGTACTGTGGACTCTCTCAACATATACCAAATATGGTCATTGCACAGACTGAATGCTCAGAATGTACCGACCAACAGACACATTGCAACTCCTGTGGTGTACAATGTCACAACCACAGCAAGAGTTCAACCTGCCCCAGCTGCTACAAGAAGGAGGTCATGTTCAAAGGACAAAATACTCTTGAAGACTTTGGACGCTGGTTATTTCATGAGAGCCACAAAGGTTATACCTCAATGGCCCATTGTGGCAGTAATTATGATTTTGTTTTCCTTCAGCATTATCTGATCAATAATGGTATATTTCCCAAGATCATAAGGAATGGCACCAAGATTCTCTACATGCATGTCCCAGGACTCAGTATGAGATTCATAGACTCCTACCGTTTCATGCCAATGGCTCTAAAAAAACTACCAAAGACACTAGGCCTTTCTGCAGCACTAAACAAGGGGGACTTCCCACACAAATTCAATACTAGGGAACACTTCCAGCAGAGGCATTTTGCTAGTTACCCTGAAATGCAATATTATTCCAGGGACATTGAAGCTGATTGGTACAGGAATAGAATAGGACCCTATGACATGCATAAGGACATGGAGGAATACTGCCGGACTGATGTTGAGATTCTCAGAAAGGCATCATTGACATTCAGAAAACTAATTAAAGATGTTACCTCTGTTGAAACTGATGATGGTATGCAAAGCACTGATCCTTTCTCAGAAGTTACAACTGCATCAACCTGCATGCAGATCTTCAGACAAAACTTCCTGGTAGAATATTATGATGCTACCCTGCAGGATAACAGTAAGGTCACTCTGAAGAAAAAGGGAGGCAATTATCACAATGGAACTGACACTGTGCCAGCAGGAGAAATCAAAGAAAAGCTATTTGAGGCTTCTGATATTGCACACATACCATCCAATGGCTATACTGCAAGAAACAACCACAGCTACAAGTCAATCCAGTGGCTAGAATATCTCAGTCATAAAAACAACATATCAATTCAACATGCTAGAAACACTGGGGAGTTCAAGGTAGACAAATATAGAATTGATGGAGCCAGTGAAAGTGGAGTACTCTATGAATTTTATGGTTGCCGTTGGCATGGATGTGCTACTTGTTTTCCTGATAGACATATAAGAGATAGGCCAGGAGGTTCTACCATGCAAGAACTCCATGACAAGACCATGAATAGAGAAGAATTTCTCAAGACCAGAGCCCCCAAGCTGGTGACAATATGGGAATGTCAATTTGACCAGCAGGTCAAGGAATCTCCAGTGATGAATGACTTTGTTTCCAAGCTTGACATACCCCAGAGGCTGGACATTAGATCTTCTTTTTTTGGAGGAAGGGTTATACCAGTATCTATCTACCACAAGGTGCAGCCGGGGGAGAAGATCCATTTCTACGACTTCACAAGTCTCTATTCATTCATAAACAAGTACAAGCCTCTACCTGTCCGGCACCCAAAGATAATAACCAGGGACTTTGATTATTCAATGGCATCTTACTTTGGTATAGCCAAGTTGAAGATACTCCCACCGCAGTCTCTGTATCATGCTGTTCTACCTTACCGATGCAGAGGAAAACTGACATTTCCTCTCTGTAGGACATGCTGTGACAATGAAAACATCAAACCCTGTCAGTGTACAACAGATGAGAGAGCAATAACAGGGACCTACTGCACACCAGAGATTATGAAAGCAATAGAAAAAGGCTACACTGTTCTCAAGATATATGAAGTATACCACTGGGAACAGACCTCTGACACCCTGTTTAGGGAATACGTGGACACCTTTCTCCGCATCAAGCAGGAATCCTCAGGAAAGCCCAGCTGGGTCAAGACTGATGCTGATATGGAGAGGTATATAGAGCAATACCAGACTGCTGAGGGAATCACTCTTAGAAAAGAGAACATCAAACACAATCCAGGCCTACGGACTGTTGCAAAGCTAGCTCTCAATAGCTTTTGGGGTAAATTTGGTCAGAAACCCAACCAGACCAAGAATCATTATTTCACAGATCCTGTCAAATTTAAAAGAATGATGAATGACCCCACAACAGAGATCATCAACATCCACATGGTCAATGAAGAGTGCCTAATGGTAGAAAGCAAGAGCAGAACAACCTTTGAGCCAGACAACCTGAAATCCAATGATGTGATAGCATCATTCACTACATGCTGGGCCAGACTTGAACTGTACGACCTCATTGACTTCCTTGGCCGCAGAGTTTTATACATGGACACTGATAGTGTTTTGTACACAGCCAAGGAGGGGGACCCTATGCCTCCCCTGGGGGACTTTTTAGGTCAACTCACAGATGAACTACCTCAGGGTCAGTGGATCACTGAATTCATTTCTTCAGGACCAAAATCCTATGCCTACAGACTTACTGATGGTTCAGAATGTGTTAAGTTTAAAGGCCTAACCATCAACTCTTCTAATATACATATTGTCAATTTCCAAAGCATGCAGGATCTGATTAATCAAAAACTGACCATCAAGCTACCTCCTTACAACCTTTTTACCAGGGATAAAGTTAATGGAGGTATCTTCAACAGAACAACCTACAAGACAGCTCATCTTGTCTTTGACAAAAGGATTTTGCTGGACAATTATGTATCTGTACCATTTGGTTATCTTAGCATATAACTTGTTGTTAACATGTCAATTTGGGGGTAACCTCTGTGTGTGCATATATATATATATATATATTTATTGCTTCTAATAAAAATGTTTATCTATAAAACTGTGTCGAGTACCTTTTTTGTGTCATTTCTAAATGGAGTCTCATTCAGTAAACACTGATGACTTGAATATTCAGGGTAAAAAAGTTAACAAACACAAGATTATCTACTTTTCTCAAGTGATAGCACTCTACATTGTTATATTAAGCAGCATAGTCAACTTGTCACTCCAGCACCCACTCACCGAGCTGTGGGTCACTCTTTTGTCATCATCAATTTCGGTGTTACTGCCGGCACCATCCTATCGGACGCAGGCAAAAGATAGGACAGACAATGGATGATTACTTGAAATCCATTTATTACCAAACCAATAAAGCAGGAAGTTTCACGGGGATAACAAAATTTTGGCAAAGCATCAAAGCTGATGGCAACCCACTCAGATTAAGATTTAAAGATGTCAGGGACTGGCAATCAAAACAGTACTCTTATTCCCTCCACAAACCTACCAAAGAGAAATTCCCAAGGGAAGCCATTTTAGTTGGGGAAATAAATGAAATCTGGGACTCTGATTTAATGGACATGCAAAAATTCAGTAGACAAAATGATGGGGTGAAATATCTGGCCATATTCATTGATCTGTTTTCTCGATATTTAAGAATAGAGCCTATGAAGAGAAAAACTGGGGATGAAATGATAAAAGCCATGAAGAAAGTATTTACTAAAGACAATGCACCCAGGACATTGAGGACTGATCAGGGGTCAGAATACAAAGCAAAACAAGTTCAAGAACTCCTATCATCTTTGGGTATACATCACATCATCACATACAATGTCTACCATGCAAATTATGCAGAGAGAGCCATCAGGACGGTCAAGGGCCGCTTGTTTCGTTATTTTACCCATCACCAGACCCACCGTTACATTGACAGCCTGGAGTCTCTGGTTCATAGTTACAATGATACCATTCACTCTTCCATCCGTATGCCTCCTTCTAAGGTCACACCTGAAAATCAACAAGAGCTGTATGAGAAAATATATCTGCCAATAGAACTGAAGAGAGAAAACACTCCTGTCTATTACAAGTTTAAAATAGGCGATAAGGTTAGAGTTTCTTATGCAAGAAGACCCTTTGACACAGGTTACGATAAAAAATGGTCTGAGGAATTATTTCTTATCCACAAACAAGTACGTTCACATCCACCCAGATACAGGCTGATTGACTTACAGCAAGAAGAAATTAAAGGCAGTTTTTACGAACAGGAGCTGCAGATGGCTCATGTTGGGGATGATGACCTATATAAAGTAGAACGTGTACTCAGATACCGCATTAAAGGTGGTAAACGTCAGGGGTTAGTCAGCTGGCTGGGTTACCCTGCAAAATTCAACAGTTGGGTTGATGCAGATGAAATTAAAAATTATGAATGAGTTTTATGTTATTATCAACAGCTCTCAGAGTACAGATCTCTTTGAAAATACTCCTGCCAGCTTTAAAGTAAAGTTAAACAGACCTTTGAGACTGAAAGGCAGATGGATGGTGGGGCTTTGTCAATACGACTCTACCATTGTCGATCAAGTCTATGTGTGCAGTAACATATGTACGTCTACCATTGTTGGTTCCAATCAGCTCAGTATTTTACGACACATAACCAAAGACACCATAGACTATCAGCCTTTTTACACTGCAGTACCGCAAGACTTGATCGACATAGTCCATATATATTTACTGAATGACCGCACTGAGAAGAAAATACGAGATAACGACGGCCTGACCCGCATCACCCTACACTTTGTATTAAAAGAATGAATTCAAGTCATCTTTAGTCAGTAATACAGAGGACTCAGTCATGAACACATATTACACAACTCAAGCAGACCGCCCCACCCCATTTGTGACAGATGGACTTAGACGTTATTCAGGGATGAATAACCCCCAGTACGTCATTGGTACTCTCTCTGCTAAACAGGATCCTAAACAAGTGAAAGTTGAGCTGACCTCAAATATCAAGAAAACACTAGAACAGGCAAAAGAAGAAATGGTCATGGAAAATGGTGTATCAAAACTAAAGAGAAAGCCATCTGCCAAAAAGGTTTTGAAACGTAGGCAGACTACTGTATATAAAAAGACTGGGACACAAATTAGATCACATCAGAAAAAGAAACCAAGCAAGCAACACACGAAACGAGGAAAGAGACAGCATCCAGATATCTTCAGCAATGGCAGTAAAAAGCGCAAGTTTGGCCGAGCTTGATTTGTTTTCCCCGCCGGTTGTGCAGACTGCTGTTGAGAGAGAATACAATACTGATTACCGCCCCATAACACAGCTATCCGATGAGGCTCCTGTGCTTTTTGATATCACTGAGCAGAAGCATTTTATTGATCTATACAACAGCCAGCTTTATGTTAAACTAAAAATTGTTAAAAAAGATGGTGCCGCTGTTACTACTGCTAAAAAAGTAATTCCAGTCAACAACATTCTACACAGCCTGTGGGAAAAAATCACAGTTACAATTGAAGGTAAAGAAGTCACCACAAGTAACAAAGCCTATCCCTATAAAGCCATGTTCAGTACGTTACTAAGTTATCAGAAAGACACCAAGGACAGTCAGCTTCAAGCACAGGGCTACTTTAAAGATGACTCAAAGGATATGGACAAGATTACAGAAAATGTTGGAGGGGCCAGAAGAAACAAACTATTTCAGAAGTCAAACACTGTTGAGTTACAGGGGCCCCTCTATGAAGATGTGTTCATGCAGAAAAGATACTTACTCAACAATACCCGTTTGACCATCAAATTAGACAGGATGCCGCAAGAATTTATCTTGATGAATCTTGAAACAGCAGTATCTTATAAGCTGACATTGCAGGATGTGGTATTCAAAGCAAGAATGGTTGATCTTGACCCCAGTGTTCAATACTCTATAGCTAGGACACTGGAAACCCAGCCAGCATTGTACCCTTACACTCGTAGGGAGATCAGAGTGGAAAACCTACCTATTGGTTTTACATCAGGGACCCTGGAAAATATCTTTCCCAACCAGCTTCCTTCAAGAATTATTACAGCCCTAGTACCTGCTAAAGCATACAATGGAGATGTGAAACAAAACCCATTCAATTTTAAGCCATTTGATCTAAACAGGATATCACTAACTGTCAATGGTACCACCATAGCAACTTACACTCCAACCTTTGATGATGAGGGCACAGGGGTAGCACCCAGCTACCTAAGTCTTTATGAGGCATTCAAAGAGCTTGGTAATGATTTTTCAAATGACATTAATTTGTCAGACTATAGCAGGAGTTATGCATTGTATGCATTTAACATAAAACCTACATTCAGAAGTTCCACTTTGCCTGACCAAGGCCACACCAGACTGTCCATCAGCTTTAAAACTGCACTCACGGAGGCTGCATGTCTCTTGATCCATGCTGAGACACCTGCTCTCATGGAGATATCCAGTACCAGGAATGTCATTCTGAAATAAAAGACAATACACATGGTCAACCCTAACCATTTGACATGGAGAGACCGAACATTGTAGATATCTCTTTTGCAGAAGAACATAGTGATGTGCCAGAATCCTGGAAGACAATGTCACAAGACAAAGTCCTCATACTATTTCCAAGTCCAAGTAACATAATTATTTCTTCACCGACGCAAGGAGGCAAGACCTCGTTTGTCTACCGCTTACTAAAGCATGATTTATTTCAACAGACTCCAAAAAATATCATGTACTGTTACAACAGTACTTGGCAGCAAAAGTTTGACAAGATGCAGGAAGAAATTGATAATATTACATTTCATCATGGTATGCCAAGTGATGGTGATTTAGAAGACTTTCAAACATCGAGTAATGACCACAAGCTACTAGTCCTAGATGACCTAATGACTCATGCATCCGATGCCGATTCAATACTAAAGCTTTTTACTGTAGGCACCCATCACAATCACTGTACAGTGATTTTGCTAACTCACAACATCTTTGTCAAATCAAAGCATGGTCGAAGTCTAAGTCTCAATACTCAAGTCTTTATCTTAATGGCCAATACCAGAGACATACTGCAGGTGAAGACTCTAGGTAGACAAATTGACATCCCTAAGCTGAGCGATGCATATAGCCTAGCCACACCAAGACCATACACATACTTTATCATAGATTTACACAATCACACTCCACAAAATTTACGGCTCAGGTCACATATTTTTCCTGATGATGATCTAACTACGGTATATAAAGCACAGTAACTGCACAAAACATCTCATTTTCACCATGAGTGCAGTGAAGAAGAATCTGAGCTTCATCAAGCTGTTATTCACTGCCGATGCCGGTCAAAGGACTGTCTTACTCCGAACAATAAGTAGACCTCAATCAGAAGCCCTTCGTCAGATCGTACGCAACATCTTGGAAGGAGGGTTGGTCATTTCTCAACCTGCAGTGAGAGAACTGAAAAGATACAGTGGTGATTTGCGGAAATTAGCAAATAGTAAGGAGAAAGGCAGAAGAGGACTTTGCTTAAAATTAAAAAGGGCCTGGCCCAAAGTACTGAAAGCTGTGTTTCCTCAATTACAGTTACTGGAATGAAGTTTTTTGTTATACCTGTGTCAACTTATAATAAATTGAAGTCACAAGTCAAAGATGATATCCAGCCACCCAAGACCTCAGAAGTAATGGAACACATTGAAGAAAAGTCTGAAGGCAGTGAGGATGATTTTATACTTGAATCATTCTCCAAGTCTACAAAAGAAAAAGCATCCAGATTACTAAGTTATCTAAAACGTTACTCATCCATCATATCATGGTCTCCAAATGGCAATGTCAATATTAATACAAAGATTTTACCAAACACAAACATTGTAGATCTTGTCCGTACAGCTGTCAATGGGACCAGAAAAAAACCAGTTGGCTGGATACAGTTTCACCAAGTACTGAAGCACATCAATACTCCCTTGTCTCTAATTTCAACATCTCCTCCAGGTACACCTGCAAAAACATCAAAGTGGCTGATACATTAAGTCCAAAAGAGAGAGGAGAGAGAGGGGGCCCCCCCCCGCCGGCCGCACACCATGGGACCGGACTCAGGCACGGGCGCGAGCGCGTGCCAGAGGCCGGATTCCATTGATCGTTTCAGAACACTTACTACAAGTTGACCTGAAATGACCTCAGCCATGTTGGTCAAGTCATGGATCCTTCTACTGACCAATGAAATCACTTTCTTAAAATAGCAAACAAAACAGATTGACCTGAAATGACCTCAGCCATGCAGGTCAAGTCATGGATCCTTCTACTGGCCAATGACATCACTTTCTAAAAATAGCAAACCAATCAGACTGAACTCACCAGCAGCTGAGATGAGTATTTAAGCAGCTGTGATCATCTATTGATCACTATCAAGATGGCTATAGTAAATGATGTGGTCTATTTTGAGGAGGACTTAGGTAGAGGTTACAGAGTTTCATACAAGGAATATCATGGCAAAATGCTGCTACATCTAAGAATGTATGAATACTCACTTCCAACCAAAAAAGGAGTCTGTCTTTCTCCAAAGGATGCCAAAGTTCTGATGAATCTATCACCAAGAGTTCTAGCAGCATTGGAGGCTAAAGAAGAACTTGAACTGTTCATAAATGATGACATCAAACTCAGGGTGACAGACTATGGCACAGCTGACATTAGATTGTTTTGGGTACCACCTGGTGACATTGAAAAAGTACCTACTAAATGTGGAGTAAATCTGAAGAAAGGAGAATTTGAACAACTATCTAATATAATGAACATTAACAGACACTTTTTTATGTACTGATATGTGAAAATAAACTGATTTAAATATATGAAATGAATTTGTGTTTTTTTTTACTTACCTTTGTACAGTGAGTGATAATAGGTCAAAAATTGTTTTCCGGTTTGACATCTATACTGCTGACTCTTGGAGTGGACTGTAGTTGAATCTCTAAATTGTCTGACGATGGTTTAGTGTGTCAACAAGTCATTTGACACTAATTTCGTACTTTGGAGTCATCTCAATGCCAAAACACATGTTCAGCCTGTTCACTCAAAAAGCCTTTAGCAATGTCAAGGTCGTTTGGCACAAATGCTGTAGATGGAGCCACTAGTACCTCACAAATACTCATAGCAACTCAAGCGCCACCTGTACTGATATTTCCCAAGCGTACAGTTTGATCAGTACAGCGATAAATGACACATCATTAGAACCGCAATACAAAGCGTAACTAGCAAATCAAATTTAGTGAAGATCTGACAGGTAGAAACCGGGAAAAGTTTGATTATAGTACAAATTCAGTCCAGACAAAATCCCCCTCCCTGTCTATGTTATTGCATGCAATCAAAGGTATATATAAAAAAAAACATGTAAAAACATTTTTCTCATTTAAAAATTAAATTAATAACTAAATATCACAGCTGTGTTCATGGTCTGCTCTCTTTGGAGGGTTTGGTGGCCTTGAAAAAGGCCGAAAAATTAAAAAGATGATCAGTTTCTTCTTACTGGTACACCAAGTATCTGACCAAGTGGTACAAGATGGCCATGAATAAGAGCTCTTCTTAATTCATTCCTCTCCTGAAGAAGCCCGGTCAATATTTGTTCCATTTCTTTCTTTGCAATCTTTGCAGTAAGTAGCACATTTCTTGTTGAAATAGAAACTCTGCTACCATTCTGTTTCCTAATCACAAAGAACTTACTCCTGCAGAATGGACATACAGGAGCTAGCCTCGGATTGTTAACTCCATTCATAACTGCAGATGTTACATTTCCTTTTGATTGGATCAGCATGGAAATGGTGATGGGATGGTCCATACAAGCTGTGCAAGATGGGAAATGGATTGAGACAGATAAAGACAACAAGTCTGTCTATTCAAAATGTCTGTATGAGGAGATCGGTCGGTTGAGGCATTCTCGGATCATAACTGATGTAATCAGTGTGGTTACCAACTATCAGGAATTTATTATTACGGCGTACCCTGATCACCAAAGAAAGTTTCATTATTAGGTCTTTTTCAAGACTATCAAAATCACCATCCATAGGCCTTTTTCAAGGCCACCAAATCCTCCAAAGAGAGCAGACCATGAACACATGTTGTTGCTGACACAAAATATCATGTCTTGTGAAACTTATTTTTAATACAGTAGTATCTAATGCACTGAAATTTAGTAAGTATAATGAGGTAGAAATTAAGGTAGTGAGAGTAGACATGTGAATCTTTTAAAACACTATTTTATTAAGAAAAAAAAAAATATATATATATATAAATTCCATGTACATTAAAAAAAAAATTTTTATCGCATCTTCTTCATTTTTTCTGTGGCATCTTTGGATGCTTGCCTCTGACTCCTTCTCCTTATATCTGAAAGCAGCAGTGTAATAGATTTTAGTTTGGCTGTAAATACTGTGAAGTATAACCATTTGATCATTATTAAACAGTTTTGGTGTTAAAAACTTCACAACTCAGAAGTATCCATTAAGGTGTATTATTGACTGATTTTGATGTGATTAAGTATTAGGGATACATATATATAACAAGGTAAATGTAACACTAACCACTCCCATCACTTCCAGTCTCAGATCTATCATCACACACGAGCACAGGTCCCATAGCTCCAAGTACAACTGATAAAAAAAAAGTTTATTATCAGTCATTGTCATAATGAAAACAGAGTGTTACATGAACAGTATTTATATACAGATTTCTGAAGTAGTTTCTTTGAAAAAGCAAAATAAACAAATCTTAAACTGAATCATCAAATGAAATTTGGGACAAAATGTTTTATTATCCATAGCAGCATATGCAATAATTTGTCCAATTGACATATATAAGTACTAAATTACCGTTATCATTGGGCTGTACATCTATCAAAGGATTCATGAATAGGGTGTTGTCAGGATTGTCAATCGATTGCATGTTGACCAAAGAAATGTCGTCATCAAGTCTCTGATATACCTGCATCCTATGTCTTCTCCTCACTGAAAAAGGACAACAACAAAGTTACTTTTTGGCTTTTTTTTTCTCATTATTCATATTCACATATTATAGCCCTGAGGTCTACAGTCAGTACTTATTACTTGGTAAATGTATTATATGTAACATCTATATAGTCTCACCTTTACAACAGATGATACAGGCAACCAGGATGCAGAGGACTACACTGCTGCCAGCAATACATGATATCAGACTGACATTCCTCGTGCTCCACCCTGACGAATGGTGTGTCCCAGACTCTACTGTCGTGACAATAGTGGTGGTGGTGACGGTAGTTGATCCACTTCTTCTTGTTGTCGTGCTGGCTGTAGTTGAAGACTTGATCCTCCTTGGTGTATGGGGTCTTTGCGGTGTTGTCGATTTCTCTGATGATGTAGTTTCCGATGATGTAGTTTCCGATGATGTAGTCACTGCTGATGTTGTCTCTGATGTTGTCTCTGATGTTGTCTCTGATGTTGTCTGTGATGTTGTCTGTGATGGCGGCTCCGATGATGTCATAGGTGATGTTTCGGTGCTCTCAGTTGATGCTGCAGGTTTTCCATCTACCAAGTGGACCACATTCTCCTGGTTGAAGATTACTGTAAGTGTAGCCATTTTCATCTCAAGTATGTGCAATACATACTCCTTCAACTCCGTGTCGAAACTGCAAACAAATTTGAGAAATTAGTCATATGAATATATCTGCATTAAAACTTATTTAATATAGATTTTGAACAGGTACAAAGATGAGGTTTTGATTATTTGCTGGCAAATAGCTGTCCATATTTACAGTCTCTGACATTCTATGAAAGATATATTAGCCCTCCCATACATAAATGTTTCTATAAAAAACTATTAACCTGTACAGTTACAATTCACTCCTTCCCAATGATAAAGATTTTTGGTGATTACTGACAAAGACTATTATTATAACTAACAAAATCCATTGGCTAAACTTTTTACTGACATTTTTGACAGTCAGAACAGCAACCATCAAATTCTAATTGTTGCAAAAGGCCATTTATCAAAATCTTGTGACTATTGCTAAAAATAGGGGGGAAATCATATGTATGTACTGATAGCTGAAATATCAGTATTGATACATTCTCCTTTATCATTTAATCTATCATATTTAATTCATTTGGTAATCAACATTTTCTAATTCTTAGATCAAAGTGTCTAGTTATGATAAAGGCTATCAATTAAAATATGTTTAAAACCCGACAAATATGTGATCTTTTGTTTTAAATCAGTTAATTACAGTTTTTTAAATGGGGTAAAGGTGTTCATAGCTTTACTTTCATAAATGCAATTGCAAATTACAGAACTCATAAGGTTTATCAATTGCAATACTGCATATCACACAGCATGGACTGGATAAAAGAAACATTGTCTATTGAGTCAGTAAATGCAATTGTAAATCACACAATAAGGTTTATCTTAATTGTAGTATTGACGATCACAAAACATGGACTGGATAAAAAGAAACATTACCAATTGAGTCAGTTAGCTGATAATTGCACTTAGAAAACACAAAACATTCAAAATAACCAACGGTCTTTGTCTAACTTATATATTTATCAATCATTTGAAAAATGTAAACACTTTAATACATATGGAAATCCTGTCAAAACGGTTTTAACTTGCGTTTTCGTACAGTTTTGGGAGTACAGCTGTAAATGACACACCATTAGAACCGCAATACAAAAGCGCAGCTATCAAACTAAATTTGATGAAGATCCGACAAGTAGAAGCTGAGAAAAACTTGACTATAGTACAAATTCGTAAAATTCCTCTCCCAGCCTACGCTGCCTAGCTACGCGTCAATATAAAAATGTAAACAAACGACCGTCTCTCACCTCGCTAGTAATACCCGTGATTTGAAGTAAATCCTGTCTTATTTCCCTTTGACAACAGTTGTAACATACTTAGGCATGATTGTTCTAACTAATTTGGTGTGTAGTGACACTAAATGTCGGTTAAAAGTCCATTATTAACGCAATCCTATGCCACTACGCTGGGCGCTTGAAGCCGCTGCTGATGCGCTATTCCACACATGTACAAACGGCGTAAATTTAGTGACCTAAATACATGCGCTTGCCGGCAACTGTAATCAAATATACGTTGTTCGGCAAGTATCTGTGCCCTAAACTACGGATTAGCAGCTTCAAATGGATAATCATTGTGTTTTCAAGGTATGTAGATATCATAATGATGTTTTTAACATGTTAGGATTGTCCGACCTGTTGTGTACATTCATATAAAATAAAAGCTACTTACTCAATCTCTGTGACACCATCAATGCTGACGTCCTCGAAATTTTCCAGATCATCGTCGGTACAATAGAGTCTGTCCCTAAGTCTCTCGCAGGCAAAAACAATGCTTACAAAAAGCAAGAACTTGAAGGCATCCATACTTGTTGTCAAAATTTGTTGTCAATAATAATAATAATCAGTATCTCTTAAGTCAATGGTATCTACTGTGGAAGTGATGATGGAAATATTGCAGAACTTCATTAAGTAGTAAAGCAAAGTAACCCTCAATTCCACTTAGTAGACATGGCACATCCATGTATTGTCTTAGGGTAGTCATGCATGTAACCTGAAACAGGTCTACAGTTCATGTCATCACATAATGAATATAGGGTATAGAGAAACTTGTTATAACTATGATGCAATAAACCCTCTATGCTGTATTTAAAAACATTAAGTTCAACTACATGCATTTTAGCTGAGTGTTTTACTAATGTCAAATGACCAAATTATGTTATTCAAACAGTATTAACCCTGTCTGTACTGAGATCAGTGTGGTGATAATCAAAAAACAAAAAGATTTTGTAATTTATTATATTTTATTAAACACCACAGGTAAAACATGAAATATTACAATTAACTTATGAAATACATGTTAAATACAAGTGAACATAATCAAACATACAATGCATATATTTTCATGGCATAAAGATCACATTCTGGTAGATCAGAGTTTTTATAAAAGTCTTCCAAACATTCTTGAAGACTGTAAAAATAATATTCACTTTTTTGCACAATTGCAACATGTTGGTGTTTTTCACAGTCATTGAATGCAAGCAACATCCAAAAAGTTTTAGTGTAAAAAATGATCAGATCTGTGTTTTAGAGCTAGAAATCAAAAACTTGAAAATGGGTATCAAAACATAAACTGATATCAAAGGTATAATGAGATGACCTCTGATACTGGGTATCAAATCAGAAAAAAATAGAACCATTATGAGACCAATAAGATTAAAGACTATCATGCTCTTTGATTAATATGCTTCATGACATGTTCAAACACAAACATCTTAAAAGTTAAATGTGATGTGCATTTGTGAATATAAAAAGGTAACACTTTGATGTAAAATACTGAATAATGAAGACTTCACATACAAGTGAGCATGTGACTGACAGTAAAACCTGATTATTTACACTAGAGCTTACTTGTCTATTGAAAAGAGATTAAATGATTGGCCAGATCTTTTCTGTTAGCATGTTTGAGTGCTTTCACAAATGAACAAAAGGCTTTTGGACCCCTTCTTTGCAATAGCAACAACAAAAAGCAATTTCTTTCAGAGGCTGGTTTTTCTAAAATTTCTGAGACCATGTCATGACTTAAAATACCATCCTCAAAAAGGGAAGGTAAAACATCTTCACATGGAACTTCTCGTACTAAACTAACAAAATTTTTTCTAATAGTATCTCTGTGAACTTTAAGCATTTTTTCAGATTAAAATGCAAATGTGAGAATGTGTCTGATGTTGTCAGTAAAAGAGTTAAGGAAAGAATGAGTCATGTCAGACATGTGACTGTACTTAAATATAATGAGACTAGCATAGAATGAGGTCATGACCTTTGGCCAAGGTAAATATGACTGGTCTCCCCTCTGGTGAGTCACAAGGGTAAAAATAGAAGACCCCCCCCCCCCCTGATATGCATATTGGTAATTTATTTTTAGAAACTGACTCATGTGAAATAATGATCAAAGGGGTAGAATTGTAAGCATTAGGCTGAACTATCATCCTTCAAAGGAGAGGATTGAGGTGACAGCTCTCACCTGGTGAGGTCATGACCTTTGACAAGGGTAAATACGACTGGTCTCCCCCTCTGGTGAGTCACAAGGGTAAAAATAGAAGATCTCCCCCCCCCCCTGGTGAGTAACAAGGGGGAAATGGTAGCAGCCCTCTGGTGGGGGGCATTAGGGTAAAATAAATCTAGGGGGGGGGGGTATGCATTTTAGGTCAGAGGACTGTAGTGTTTAGTTGTCTAGCCTAGAATATCTGTCTATATCTGTCTAGAATTGTCTAGCCTATCTATATTTGTTCTAGACTGTCTGTCTATACATCTGAGTAGATTAGAGTGGGGGGTGGGGCTAGAGGGGTGGGGGGGGGGGGTGATGAAAGTTAGCATGGGAAGTGCCCGTGTGCTAATTAAATATTGGGATCAAGGGGGGGGGGGTCAATGAAAGTTAGCATGGGGACAGGGGATCAAAGGGGGGTCAAGTGGGATCAAGGGGGGGGGGGGTCGATGAAAGTTAGCATGGGAAGTGCCCGTGTGCTAATTAGATATGGGGATCGATGAAAGTTAGCATGGGGACAGGGGATCAAAGAGGGTCAAGTAGGGTCAAGTGGGGGTCAAGTGGGGTCAAATATTTGGTGATTTTGGGGGGGTCGGCGGGGGGGGGTCGATGAAAGTTAGCATGGGAAGTGCCTGGGTGCAAAGAGAAAGGTCAAGTGGGGTCAAATTTTTGGTGATTTTAGGGGGGGTCAGCTAGAGGACATCGAGGATGAAAATTAGCATGGAAAAAGATACCGGGATCAGACCTACCCCTCTTAGTAGTTCCGCTTATTTTTGACAGAAAATGTTTTGTATGAACAGATAAGCAGCAAAATCCTAGTTTGTGTACTTGTGCTAGCGTTTGTGGTGTTAAATTGGGAGAAAATCGCATTTTTCAGCTGATATCAGCCTCTGCCACTAGTTCTGGAAATGGGCAACATTTTCTGATCATGCTGATCTGTGAACAGTGAAGGCAACTAGTGAATTTAAACTTCGGTATCTCGGGTGAACTGTTTCGCAGGAATAACTCATAAAATTTGTAGTCAATGGGGGAAACCTGTCATAACTTTGTTATATAATATTATGTTTATTTATCATATTTATATATTTTATCTTGTAACTAGTCTTTAATTTCTGTGTTGATTCAAGATAGACAAAATTCCAGTAATGGCTAATGCCCTTTGGGGTCAGACTGAGACCAAGTTCTAAAAATATGTTATAATAATAATAAGTTTGTCATGAATAAATTGATTTATATAAATAATAAAAAGACAAAAAAGTGTAATTTTTAATTGGTGCTACTTTATTATCTTTAAAAAGTTTAAGGAATGTGTGCATACTCAAATATCAAATTCAATTCTTAAGATACAAGCGAAGAATCTGTTAAAAATTGTGTCATTTTTAAGTAAGTGGTTTATCATCATATAAATTAATGCCGGCAGCCATCTTGGTTCTGTTCTTTTTAAAACGCTATCTCCTGCCTGGATAATCCTTCTATATCCTTCCCGCTTAGCCAGGACCTTCTACGCGTATTTCTCAAGGGAGCTAAGGTCCGGTTTCCTTCCTAAACTTAAATTTTTGTTTTATTTTCCATTATAAATTAAATTAAAAACCAGAAAGAGGCTGAGCCCCCTAACGACCATGCTTGCAAGTAGAATTAAGGCTCTTGAATGAAAGTCATAATGAGGCTGAATGGCTGGTCACATGACCTCACAGAACAAAAGTGATCTTTTTGAACACTTGACTGAATAGGGGCAGTGGCAACATTTGGTTTTTACACAAATGCATGTATTGTAGGATCCCTCAAATCAAATTAAAAAGTACTGGACAAAGGGGGCAGAGCTTACAGCCTGGTTGGATCCATCGGCTACTGGTCATTGAACCAGTTACCTCTCAGGCTAATCATTCTGCGCCAGACGATCAAATCATTTATACTGTGTCCTGTCCACCAAGCAAGCATAGTCTCAGACTTGCTGGTACATTGACAATTGACCTTTATATTGTTGCACTTTTAAGTTAAATGCGACTTGACAATTACATTACTAAAGCCTTTGATAATCATTTTCATTTTTCATCCTATTTGTCAAAATCTACAGTTTTTCCAGACAGCTATGGGCATTACATTACTGCTTATTGCACTGCCCAATAAGTTAGCAAAAATAAATAAATATAAATTAGGTCCAATTGTAGTGGTAGTATGCAAAATCATTCATTGTGTAAGTGTATTAAAGATTTACCCTGGTGGCAGATTGCCCATAATATTTCAATAGCTTGGTCCTCTCTTGTGCCCTGAGTGAATATCACTCAGGTTGGGTCTGGCGAGTTCTGTGATCTGATTGGCTGATATCTAGCATCCAAACATTGTGACGTCACTTTCCGATTGACAAACCCGACCTGTCTCCTTACTTGACGGGAACAAGTCAGAGCTTGGTCAGTCCCCAATAACTGGAAAATTCAAAACCAGAAAGAGACTGAATGGATGTAGCAACTGCCTGTGGGTCACATGACTTCCCTAACAACCATGATTGCAAGTCAAAGCTCCTTAGCAACCATTCACACCATTGTTGCCAGGGCCTTTTTAATGAAACTCAGAACAATGCTGAATGGCAGGTCACATGACCTCACCAAACTTGGTTGCTGGGTGACGTCACCATTTTCCCACCATTTCCAGTTCCAAAAAGAGGCTGAATTGCTGTTTTATGGACTGGAAAAGGCCAAAATTACATGCTTAGTTTGTTTTAAATTGTGCAAGAGATAATAATTTTTCATTACATTTTTATGGTAGAATTAGCGACAAAAGACTAAAAAGTGACAAAAATTGGACATTGGTTCACAAAATCGATGTTCAGTTCCTACTTGCCTGAATTGCACAACATTTTAAAATCCCTCCCCCCCCCCCCCCCTCCAAAATTATTGTTGTTTGACCCAAAGGATTTTTTTTAAATTTAATTCAGAAAAAGGACATTTTCTAGCGTCTTGTAGAAATCTTGGTTCTTTGTCAATTATTTTGTCCAGCTAAGCTGGCAGAATCTCAAAGTTGGGGTGACAGAAAACGTACAAATTAGTGCCATAAAGGTACAAGAAAAAAAGATATACACATAATAAAACTTTTGTGTTGAATTCAACTGTGCTAACAAAATTTAAACTTATTGCGTAAATCCATTTTATATAGAAACTAATGGCTCATTTTCTTGACTTGGGTTTTGCTAGTTAATTATTAATATAATAGTGGATTTATACCGAATAATGCTTGCTACCATTTTTTGAGAAGAAGTGGGGGGGGGGGGGGGGGGGTGATTTTTATCGTTTTCAAAAAGAAAATACAAATCTAATAAATTAACAGGGAATTTTTATTTATTTATAAGGATCAATAAGTAAATTCTTACTTTTACTGAATTAGATAACTGAATATTTATGCAATTAAAATGTATTAAATTCAACTGATAACAAATAAAAATACAGCCTGCCACTCACAAGGACATGAGTGAAAGCTTGTTGACAGATTTAATTGCCATTTATTTGTGAATTTTTTTTTTTACTCCATCCTTGGACATGGCATTGAGTAAAAGACCTTGAGTTCATAAACCTTTGTGAGTATAGAGTTGAAAGGGCTATAATAATATAATATTATACTAATGAGAAACCCTGTGGTTTGGCCTTGGTCCTTCGAGTTCAATGTCAAACCATTGGAACCCTGTTCTATCAATTAACGCAAATCAGGTGTTGTTATTATAGACTGAAAAAATCCTTGTCGCTTGCTTTCCATCCCATCAAGGTTTGATTTTTTATTATATTTCAAGGACGAATACATTAGCTGTTGTTGTGGCTCATAGATAGTAAATAAAAAGATTGGACATGAAAAGTAAACGGGTATTATAAATATTGGATTTATCACGTTTATAAATGCGTGTAACGGTAATATTAATAGAAATACACTGGAGTAAATTTGGATGAATATGGTGATGTTATAACTTATACGTTTTATGGTGTTGGACTATATCTTGGATTGACCTGGGATATATGTATAAATGTATTTATATAAATGTAACACACAAGTTCCAAGATATCAGTGTTAATCATGATGTTAATGTACTATGGAAACGCAAAGACAGGTTAAATTGAAATTTGTGAATAATGTACATGTACCGTACCATAATGGAGGGTATTTTTCGACACTTAAATTAGCTTCTAATGTGAGTGTCGAAAATACCCGCCCTGTCGTTAATACCTTCCGTTACAGTATTAACATTTTTGAAATGTATGAAATAGCAAATCTCTCCTCTCCTCTCCTCTCCTCTCCTCTCCTCTCCTCTCCTCTCCTCTCCTCTCCTCTCCTCTCCTCTCCTCTCCTCTCCTCTCCTCTCCTCTCCTCTCCTCTCCTCTCCTCTCCTCTCCTCTCCTCTCCTCTCCCTTTATTTCTCTATTGATTATTCAGGATAATCCTGGCATTGTCCTTCTTATGGTAGTATAGTTTTTACATGCATCTTCGAATCTGTTGCCTTGACAACCAAGGCCATGAAACGAACAGTTATGAGTGTATGTTGTGAACATGTTGTTTTCTTGGTGGTCCCCCTGGTTGCATCTCTAAGTATTAGAGCATATGTCATCTCTTGCACAGCAGTACAATGGACCTGCACCAGTGTGCACCACTGAAGTCATCATTGGCTGCAGATTATATATTTTATTGAATGCTTCAAACATGTTTGATGACTGGTGACTGAAAGTCAGTGAAAGCACAAATGTTTCACCACAGGTGTTTTACAAGTGTTTTAGCTATACTTATAGCAATTATCGACTTATAACAATATGTGTACTTCTATACAGTTTAAACTTGCCATAAGGACCCGCCGGCAGCTGCCCTTGATGCAAATTTTACAGGTGTAATGGGTGAGGTGGTCTTAATGGTGAGGTGGTCTTGATAGTGAGGTGGTCTTAATAGTAAGGTGATCTTAATAGTGAGGTGGTCTTAATAGTAAGGTGATCTTAATAGTGAGGTGGTCTTAATAGTAAGGTGATCTTAATAGTGAGGTGGTCTTAATAGTAAGGTGATCTTAATAGTGAGGTGGTCTTAATAGTAAGGTGGTCTTGATAGTGAGGTGGTCTTAATAGTAAGGTGATCTTAATAGTGAGGTGGTCTTAATAGTAAGGTGATCTTAATAGTGAGGTGGTCTTAGTAATGAGGTGGTCTTAATAGTAAGGTGATCTTAATATAGTGAGGTGGTCTTAATATTGAGGTGGTCTTAATAGTAAGGTGGTCTTAATAGTGAGGTGGTCTTAGTAATGAGGTGGTCTTAATGGTGAGGTGGTCTTAGTAATGAGGTGGTCTTAATAGTAAGGTGATCTTAATATAGTGAGGTTGTCTTAATATTGAGGTGGTCTTAATAGTAAGGTGGTCTTAATAGTGAGGTGGTCTTAGTAATGAGGTGGTCTTAATAGTGAGGTGGTCTTAGTAATGAGGTGGTCTTAATAGTGAGGTGATCTTAATATAGTGAGGTGGTCTTAATATTGAGGTGGTCTTAATAGTGAGGTGGTCTTAGTAATGAGGTGGTCTTAATAGTAAGGTGATCTTAATATAGTGAGGTGGTCTTAATAGTGAGGTGGTCTTAGTAGTGAGGTGGTCTTAATAGTGAGGTTGTCTTAATAGTAAGGTGACCTTAATAGTGAGGTGGTCTTAACCGTGAGGTGGTCTGTAAGGTGGTCTAAATAGTGAGGAGTGAAGTGGACTTAATAGTGAGGTGGTCTTAAATATTGAGGTGGTCTTAATAGTGAGGTGGTCTTGAAGCAGGGCTCCTCCCTACGTACATACATTATCGAATATAATGTACAATCTGGCCATTGAGCTAAACACTCTTGAGGTCTACTCTTGTGTCTTTCATGAGAAAGTGAAAGGTCTTATTAATAACACTGAGGTACAACTGTAAAGGATATAAATAGTAAATAAAGGTACTACTACTACTACTAACGCATGTGACAAGAAACATCTGATCAATCAACCCTCATGAGTGGCAATTAATTGCCTGGGAGGGCTGCCTTATCTAGATTCTAATCTAATCCTGCGTCTCAAATGGCCAGATGATATGACTGACAATCTCTGATTAATGCTTCAAGCCTAGGTTATTGGTTAACAATGATGCCATTATAGTGCTTTTGTTCATATTTTGTAAGCAATGCCAACCATCCCCTCAGAGCAGACCATTGTGATGGAGTCACTAAATTTGACATATGGTGAAGCGTACAGGTAGCAACGACTATTTGCATTCAGAATTCTCTGGAGCCATACGCTTCTTTTCATGGGTTCTTATGGCGCTTAACCTCGTAATGGACCAATTGGCTCATCTGGCCCACCTGCTAACCACTAACCATAAACCTCACGGAAAGAGGGTCAACAGTTTTTATTTGACCTCAACTTCAATCTCAACTCATCTCATGATCTCGTTCTTTTTACATATCTCATTAGTTTTTGTCATTTAATTTTTTGCACGGTGATTATTTGCTCCCGCAACGATGCGTCGCTTACTTGAAACAGCAGAAAGATGTCCTTCGAGAAGAACCTTGCGTGAACCATGTCCTTGGAGCAAGCAAAGGAAATGGAATCTCGATTAGAGACAAAGATATCGCCAAGGTTACGTCATTGAAATGATGCTACACGGTAATTGCGACGGCCATTCTGTCATCTTCATTATCACACCGCTGTCGCAATCTGGGGACAGCCTAGAGCTAAGTTTTAAGAAGAAGGCTCCAACGAAGCATTAAAGGTGCCTTGTTAAATGAGTAAGCCAAGGAGTCAGTTGCAAGCGAATGAGCCAGCAAGTTGCAAAGTGAGTCAGTGAGATAGCATCTCAGCGAGTAAGTAAATGATGAAGCTGGTAAATGAACAATTTTGCCTCTGAGAAACCAATTGACTTAGCCATTTAGTGAGCAGTCATACCAGGGAGAAATTGGGCCAAAAAGTGTGCAACTCACCCAGTCAGTGAGTGACATCACCTACTTGGCATTTTAGAAACTGAGTAACTGGACCATTTGGTGAGCCGCCTGCCAGTAAGTGAACAAGTGGGCTAAGAACGAGCGACTAAATATCTGAGCCGGTAAGTGAGCAACTTGGCCAGTAAGTGAGCTTGGTATTTAAGAAACTGAGCAACTGGACCATTTAGTGAGTAGCTTCACTATATACTAGCTTACCAGTAAGCGAGCAGCAAGCTAAACAGTGAGCAGCTGAGCCTGTAAGTTCAAGGAGAACTTAGCAAGCTAGGAACTCAGTTACTGTAATGGCATTGAGCAACCAAGCCTGTCATCGCTAATAATTTGCTAATGGACACGGACAAACTGACCTGCTGGACTATGAGGAGCAGTTCGGTCAGCAGGTGAAGTAAAAGACCCAACCTATGGGGTTAGTGTGTAACATGGCGTGGACTCTCAGCCTTATCATCTCATCATTATGTCGGCCTCTGGCAGCTGGTCATATAAGCTGACTAAGCTTAAGACCCAGTAGCATTGAGACATTAGGCATTTAGACATGATCACTAAGTTTGCACCAGAGCACTGGCCTGCTCTGCCAGTTGCATGAGACAAATAAGTGCCTAGGCAAGTATAAGATCCCGTCCATGGTGTTAATGTGTAATACGGTGTTGACGCCAAGCTTTATCATCTCATCATTACATCTGTCTCAGGCAGCTGTATGGTCAACATACGGTCAACATACGGTCACTTAAACTGACTGGCCAATATTAAGTTACTCGGCCAACGATAAACAATGAAACCTTTCGTTAAATGAACAGAGGCAACCTGTGAGCCATCGAGTAAGTTGATGAGCCGATAAGTGAGTTGTTTGGCCAGTAAGTGAGTCATGGAGTCACTATTATATGTATAGTGACTCCATGCAGTTACTCAGTTAGTAAGCATGCAATGGATCAGTTAATAAGCAAAGTAAGCGGCTGCAGCTCAACCAATACGTGAGCTGCTCTGCTGTCAGCAAATGACAAAGCCAGAGATGAGCAGCATCATGGACAGTAAGCTAAGCCAGTAAGTGAGGCTTGAGCACCTAAGCAGCCAGTAATTGTGTGGCTGCCAGCAGCTGGTAGGCTGTGGTTTTTGTTAATGGTGCTCAGACTCTTACCTGTAAGACCAATTATTGCATGTTGTGATCACTGTTTAACAACTGTTCTTGCGCGTATGTTACTACAATTATTGTCTAAGTTGCTAAATTGTGTAATGGATAAAAAAGAAAAGGTCAATTCATGAAATTTGACTTAGTTTGTCTGTAGCCAGTACAGGGCTCGAAATAAGTCGAGAACGATCGTTAAGGTTACGTGGAGGTTACCATAATTTCTTTTCAGTTCTTTCGCGACAAAATGCCTCAAATTATTTCGTAACAACAGTAGGTTACCAGTAGAGGTTACCAGTAGAGGTTACCAGTAGAGGTTACCAGTAGGTTACCACATCAATATTTATGGTAACTGGAAATCGGGTAACCATTGTTGAACCTTATTTCGATCCCTGCAGTAGACGCTATCTGAAACTATTTATAACCAACTATATGTATATCATTGTATATATATATCAAACCTGTCCACATCTATTTCCAGCTAACCTTTTGATGGCTGTGTTCCCAAACCCAGACAGTTTCTCCTAATAAAATGTCAGTCAGGTAGTCAGATAGTCCATCGGTCAATGAACGAGTCAATTAGGTAGCCAGATAGTCAATCAGCTAATGAAATAGTCAGTCAGGTAGTCAATCATTCTAATGAATGAGTCAATCAGGTTGTCAATCTGTCAGTCATTGAGATCAACCAATGAAAAAGTCAATCAGTAGTCAGGTAGTCAATTGGCCAATGAGTGAGTCAATCAGGTAGTCAGTTGGTCATTAGATGAGTCAGTCAGGTGGTCAGTCAATTGGTCAAGGATTGAGCCAATCGGATGGTCATTCAGTCAGTCAGTCAATGAATGAGTCAATCAGGTAATGAGTCAGTTGGTCAATTAATCAATCAGGTAGTCAAATAGCCAATAGTGGATTTTCACTGAAGGTTCTTTATATTTCCACCAGGTGGCTTTGACAGAATACTACAATTATATTGGCTAAAGAATTTCCCCCCTTGACTGTGATTGGCTGAAGCAGAGTGCATCCTAGCTGCAGTATATTTAGTGCATTTTAATGTATATTTAACATCTTATTATTCAGTTGATTTCTGTTATTTCCCTGAGAAAGTTAGATTTTATTGAATAGATTAGTTATGACCTAGTATGTCTAAAAAGCAAAAGGAGGGGGAGTAAGACTTATGTCTAGCTGAATTTAGGGCTGCTCAGTGAAAGACTCTATTGACCAGGGTTACACGACTTGTTTAGGTCGCTTGTTTGCCGATGTCATCGCCATGATGGATGTCAATGGATTTCCATAAATCTTTGCAATAATGCCCTCTCCGACCTCGCTCTCAATTTTATTGTCATGGTTTAGTACTTCTAATGCTGGCCTTGGTCACCCTATGCTGTTTTTGTTGGTACTTAATATGCCAAAAATTATGTTGAAACTGACAAAGTTTTCACTTTCTTTATTTATATTTTTTATGGTTTTCGTTTAGCATGCACTGGGCATAGAACGGACTTGGTTGTCTGCCAGAAAAAAATAAGTAAATAAAATTCTGAGCAATCCTGGTCATATATGGCTTATTTTGGTCTGCTCAGACAACCATAAACTAGTGATGAGAGTCGGTAACATTTTTGTAGTCGATCATTAGTTGAGGGAAACCAACCGATGATCGATTTTAGTTGGTTTGGATACCTATTTATAAACTGATTATTAAACTTCATACATTTTCACTTACAAAATATTGAATTGGTGAAACAAAACTAAGTGTCACTAACTACTGTTAATGAGAATCAATAGAATGCTTTATTTTCAAACCTTAATCTGAATTTAATTAACTCATACATTGGAACTGATGAAAATCGGTCCCAAAACATTCAATCGATTGTCGCAAATGTTTTACTCAGTGACTGACGATTGAGTTTAACCGATCATCAGCCCATCACTAGCTGAAACTCCTTATTTCGAATACTCGCATAACTTTGTCCTGCGGTGAATTCTGACGTTAAAATACATTTGAAAGAACTGATTGTCTGATTCAGATATTATAATATAAAGATAATGCACAACTACCTCGCCTTCTAGCACTTGGATAGTGGGCAGCTTCTCTTTAGCTTTACTGTTAGAGGGGCAGGGAAGTTGCACACAAGAATATCTCTGCAGCATTTACTCAACATTATGGTTGTTGGTCTTGGCAAATCAAATGGTGGTAATGGGTCCAAATTCTTTGCCAAGATTTACGAAATGGTCCTAAAATTTAAGGTGGCCTCAAGATGAGGCTTAAGGCAAGCTGAAGAAGCCAAAAATTATAGTCTATGCGAGGATTGATAGACATGATTGAAGTAATACTGCATAAGGATGACAGAAGAGACGGGACGCTGAAGAATCGCTATGGTCTACCTCGGACATCGTCGAATGGACGGTCCAATTTGCAACTTGTGCCATGAAAATATATCAGTGGCTTATGGTGGGGGGGGGGGGGGGGGGGGAGATAGCCAAGCAAGCATGACCCTCATTAGCGTCCGAGTTCGCAGAATGAGGGCCATGCAACACTCTTTGTATTTTTTTCATGGGATTCTATGTGCACACTATTTTACAGCCTTCATACCTATCTGAATCTATTCAGTATTGAAAAATAATGAGTGCACACACTATTACTGACCTTGACACGATGTTGTTTGTACACAATCATCATTTTGCATGCAATGAATAGGCAATTTCACATTTTTTATTGTTATGGCTGAATGGCTTAGTCATTGCAGATAAAAACTTAATTACTAGTTTTCAATGATGTGAAATGGTGAGAGTAGGCGTGTATATTGAGGCCTATTGTCTAAACAGAATATTTATCAGCCCGTTGCAAAATAAAACAGGACAGCTGCGGGCATATGGCCACTCCCGTCCCCCTGACCTTTTACCAAAGAAATAGAATAACGATAAAATTTCAGGTGGCGCTACATTTACATCCTTGGGTGGACCTCTTATGTCAAGCCTCATTGGCCCCCACAAATTGACAAAACATGCCACGAAGCAACTTAAGTTTGTTGCTCACAGTCATAGCAACCTTGACATAAACAGATAGACATTTTGGGAATCAGAATGGATTGTGAGACTTCAGAAGACCATGGATGAGTTATGGGTGACCTTGACCTGGTTCTGAAGGTCAATTTGGATAAGTTGATATGACATGGCTAAATGACCTCATAGCTCATTGTTGTGTGATGCTAAGGTCATACTCTACACTGCTCTGATATCAAGGAATCTGGCTGTTGGTGATTTTTGATGGTTTGGGCAGATTATGAATAAACAGGATGACCCAGTCATGGTGATGTATTTTTGACTCTAGGTCCAGATCATGTAAGTAATGCCTGTGCTGTGATTTTTGTTTTGGTCAATTCTACCAAAATTTGATAAAGTTGATTATATACTGAATAGCAAAATTCTATGGGATAAATGTACTGAGGGACCAACTTGGTGATTCATTCTCATTAAAGAGGATTTGAAATTTTGAACTTGTGATGTCATGGTCAGTGCACTCATTTCAGTGTGACTCAGGTCCGCGACTCAGAAGGCCTCATCTTTTTTTGGTCCATTTTATAGATTAGCTGATGTTAAATTTTATTTTATTCAAAAGTAGACTTAATGGAAATAAAGGTAAAAAAATTATATATTCTGTATACATTTTAAATAACAATTATCATAATAGTTATTGAGGCCATATGACAAAATAACTATTATTTGCAAAATGGCCACATTATGAGTTATACATGCCCTATGTACACATGATGTAGCTTAGGTTAAGAATTTCATATTAGAACACTTTTCATTTAATAGAAATTCCCCCATTATGTCATGCTGAGAAATGTCCCTTCAACTTGTTCAGTTTAAAAAAGAAGACCTAAACGAAAATGAATGTTACCATGGCAACTTTTTCATCAACTTAGTCATCCAGTGCATGTAAACAAAGACCTTGTTTAATGAATACTGAATGAGTTAAAAATAGAGAAGGGAAAGTTAATTTATTTTTTTGGCGTAGAAATAACTGACTCGGCTCTGTGTGCTATTATGATTTTTTTTAATATTTTTGATGTTTTTTGCTTAAATTTTTTGCATGCATGTCTGGACTAGAAATGATCCAACTATGCCTTCGTACAAATTTTTTTACCTTTTTCTTTGCGGTTTCATTTTTATTTTGGTATAAATGACTCCGAAATGAGTGTTTAGAGGGCAGGAAAGTATAAAAATAAACCAAAAATGAGACGGAAAAAAAAAAAATGAGTAGCATAGATCAACCAGTGCAGTTTTCAAGGTGAAAATTGAGATTTGATACCAAATGCTTCTGTGACCTTAGTTGTCTAGATAAATTGCAAAGATTCTGATTTTGTCAAGTTTATACACGAGGTCTCCAATTTTCCTGGCTTCCCTCAGTGTTTTTATTAAAGTAATTTGCTGTCAATTATTTGCTTTATTTTTTTTTGGGTCCAATTTTTGTCTCTCTTGCTATCATTTTGCTTTAAATTATTGTGAATTTATTACGATGTTACGAGTGTATTGCAGCCAGAAAATCAACCGAATTGAAGAGAAAAATTTCGTTTCAGAAATTGCTACAAATACAAGCCACTTTCAAGATAAAAAATAAAGATAAAATGCTGTTTGATTGTGGTTTGATGAATGCCATTAAAATTTGCGTTATACAATCTGGTCACATTTTTATGGTCATAACTTTGACAAAATGAAATTAACTGTACAGTGCACTGTTGTATATATGATTTATGAATGATGTGATTTATTATTTATCATTTAAATGTTGGAGGTTGATAATTGATCACCTTGATCAATGATTAGTAGAGGATGTCTTGAAATAATATGATCGGAGATTCAGCAGTGATTTATCAAAAACACTTTTGCATCTTTTGCGAGCCAATCAGATTATCTGTTAGACTTAGAGATCCCCAGCCAATCAGATCATCTGTTAGACTTATAGATCTCCAGCCAATCAGATCATCTGTTAAACTTATAGATCCCCAGCCAATCAGATCATCTGTTAGACTTATAGATCCCCAGCCAATCAGATCATCTGTTTGAGACCAGGGTGATGTAAATATCATATTTACTCGAATAAAGGCCCTTCCGTCTATTTTTGGGGGGTCATATCAGCAGGGCCTCTGTTCGAGGTGGGCCTTTATTCGAGGTGGACCTCTCTCTATTTAAGGTGGGCCTCTCTATCCGAGGTTGGCCTCTATTATTTCAAAGGCAGTATTAGGATCTGTTTAACCCAAAACTGACCAGTGTAATCACCTCTGTGTTACATGAAAATCTCTGTATTTTTAACATTTTTTTGTAATAATAGTGGGCAAAATAAATGAATCTGAATCTGTATGCAGGCTGCTGGATGGGGAAAAGCTGGCAAGCAGGGGGGCTTTTATTTGAGGTTGCCCTTTTTATTTTGGGAAGACAGCTACCCTGGGCTTCTATTCGAGGTGGGCCTCTATTTGAGGGGGTTGGCGTTTATTTGAGTAAATACGGTACCTTGATTTTGTTGATACAGTGCTGTCCTAATGACATAGCAGCCACCTAGTTATTGACACTACTGTCAGGCAATTGACACAGTATTCTTAGGTAATTGACACTGATTGACAGAGCACTGTGGTATCACCAATTGCCTCATAAATTGTAAGTTTAAAGTAAGAAACGAGTTGGGGCCATGATTGAAGAAAACAAATTTTCTAATATTTTCAACAGAAATTGCAGTAAATAGTAATCTTCAAACAGCAAGAATTTCACATATATGGGACAAATGAAAGTATGTTATGTGATGTTAAATGTCGATCCGCTGAGAAACGCTGATTCTGTATATAACGCCAGGGTGAATAACCTCGTTAATCTTGTCAATATTAATAAGGCATCCTAGACCGAAACATTGCTGTCATTTGCAAGCGTGCCGATAGGCGTGAGGCAGTTTGTCGGACTAAAGGCAACCCCTGAAAGTGCAGACCACATAAGTCTTGTACGAAAATGTTTTTTTTGGAAAAGTCTTAATGCAAAGCTCTACATGCATTATTTTTGCCATTAAATTTTTTTTTTTTTAATTTTTTTAAATTAATTTTTCAGGTGCATCGGAAAAAAGTCCGGTCTCGGAAAACAGTGTAGGAGATGGGGCCAAGGAACAAGAGGAGGGGAAAGCAAGCAAAGAAACCAAGCAAGGAAAGCAGGAAAGTAAACGGAAAACAAGACAGAGTTCAAGAAAGAAATTGCCTGCGACACAAAATGGTGAGATGACAGATGTCAGCAGAAATTCTCAGGAAGAAAACTCAAATCAGGTAAATTGGAAAAGGTTTTAGAAAGAAATGGTGTGACTAAGAGGGCTGTATAGGCCTCATAAGAAGTATCTGAAAACTTGAAAATAGTGTTCGATAAAATTAGATAGTCCTAACATTTGTCATTATTGTATGTAGATGTATACAAACCGCATGGTTATGATAATAACTTTGCAAAAAAGACGGCAAATGAACATTGGAAAGATAGGGAGAGTGAAGGGACCGAACTATCATAGTGTGGAAATCTTAATTTGACATATTACAAGGTCATATTATTGCTGTCCCCTCTTTGCCAAATCCCCCCCCCCTCACTGTGACTGACCTCCTGTTTGTTATTATGAATATTATAAAAGTCTATTTGCATGATTTAGGCATGAATTCATCTGTGCCAATAAACTTTTGCATTCACGCTAATTTGCCTAATAGACCTAACCAGCATAATTTAAATTGCATGCAATATAGCCTACATATGATTATATAATGTACTTAAAATTGCATTATACTATGTCAGTCATGGTTATAATATTTATGATTACGTAACATGAATACAGGACATCGTGTAAGCTTTGTCTGACAACAAAATCAGCGTAATTAAAAACAGCATGTCAGTTTTTATAATATTCATAATTATATAACGTATAGAAAATTGCATAAACTTTATGATAAAGACTAAGGCTATCACTTTAATGGAGGTCTCCCTGCTCGTGTTCTTTATTCGATGATCTTGATTGGTGCGCAAGTGAACGATATTAGCAAGGTCACAGAGGGTATATATTAGCGTCAGTGACCTTGCCACAGCATCTTGAATGGGCGATTTCTTTGTCCTTAGCTTATGTGTACCGCAGTCGCTTAAATACATTGTACAATGAGAGTTACAATGTAGCTTTGTCGGCCAAATATTATGGGCCATGTTTGTGTTCATAAATGTGGGTATGAAATACTAAATCTTTTTTAAAAAATTTTAAAATTTTGTTTAGAAGAGGGTACAATGTAGTGTGATAGATTATGTAGAATGATGGTGGGTGGTCTCAGGCTGAACATATATATTTTAAAGTTTATAATTAAAACCTGCCAAGATGAGACAGCTCACTGTTATCACTAGTTGTTGCAGATGAAAAAGAACAAAGTGATCTTTAGTAGCCATTGTTGATATTGCCTATTCTTGTTTCTTCTTCCTCAAGTTATTTATAATTTTTAGTCAAGTTAACCTATTTGTCATGTCTGTTTATTTTTTCTATAGATCTTCTTTGCTTTTCATAGTATCATAAATCATAAACGGTATTTTTACTTCCCATTTCTATTGTGTCATAAGCAGTACATTTGTAATTGAAATATTGTGGATTTTACCTCAGACTATTTTAGTTTAGATTTCAAATGGAATTCACTCCTAACAATGAAAACAAAATTTGCAGAATTCTTGGCATTTGATAAATGTGTATTTAGGAAAGTCTGTCTATGAAATTTCCGACGTTCCGGGGCTCCTTAGCATTGAATGGGTTAGATCAATATTCCACTGCCATTCTATTTCATATTCACTCAAGTTAATATTATATTGGTATTCTATTTATATTCAATATGTATACAGAAATTACTTATGTTTGACTCCGCACTCCTGGTTAAACCCGACCCTGTGAATGTCTTTCCTCCCAGACACAGTCAGCTGCATGAATAATGGGTGGTCCCCCTTTAGCAGCCATATATGGTCATCGGGGGATCTCCCGGCATTTTTTTGGAAATGTCTGTATTTGTTTTTACCATGTATTAGTGTTGTTTTTTTTTGTTGCCGAATAAATGCAAGTCTGAGACTGGTTTGAGAGTCATTAGCACAGAGCACCATCATATCAGTAATCTTGCGTGAGCGGCACTTCAATGATGCCTTGTGAGACTACCAATCATATATATATTTATACATATCCACACATATTTCCAAAATAATGACAATATCCATTTTCTGTTTTTATATATATGGTGAATAAACGATTGAACTTGAACTTGTCTTATCACCATCATGAATATTAGTAGCACTTTAGCATCACGATGATGTGTTGCGAGTGCTCTGACTGCGGTACGATGGCTGCTGTAGTTGGCCATTGCCTCGATCTAGCGAGCAAGAGATTGATAAAAGTGCACTTAAAGTTGTCATTAATGATCATAACACAGACAGAGAAGGACAGATCAGTTAAAAAGACTGGAGGCCATCGAGATGGTCCGACCTTCAACCTCACTTGGCCTTGTGGGAATGGCAGCATCAGCCTGCCGGACGCCTCCCTATCTGCTTAAATCTACTAAGTGGTTTAATTAATTGGGAAGGTCATGCTCATTAAGGCTCGATTTACGCTTCTCGTTTCTTTTTAAACTTTTTTACAAATTTTTTTCATGGATTTCCTACTTATATTTGACTCAATTAGCGATTTACGCTAAGAATTAATACCTGGGGCGTGAGTATACGTAATCCACTCCTAATCAGTTTATTCAGTATAATCAGTGTAATCTTGGAAAAATTGGTTGTCATGAAAAGCATGTAAAAGTCATTGAATTATGGAATTTTTAAAAAGGTCATAGAAAAGTCATTGAATTACAGAAAGACAAAAAAAAAGCTCTGTCTGCAATAAAAAAGGGGTGGTTAGGAAGGCTGTAAGAGGTGTGTGGAGGCCGTTATAATTTGCAATCGTTGACTTTGTTTTGCAGATTTTATCGAAAGAAAGTCAGGGAAATTCTGTGAGTGGTCATGGAAAAGTCATAGAAAAGTCATAGAATTTAATTTCATGATTTCTGTGGGAACCCTGAAAAATTCATTTGGCTTTTTTAAGATTGGTTTCAGTTTCACAAAAAAAAAATGTCACCATCAAAAACATACTGAATAGTTTGTGAGTCTTAAGCAAATAACAGGATCAGTGTAATGTGAATAATATGATATTTGACAAATTGGGGTGTAGGTGGTCAGATATTGTCATGAATTGTAATAACCTGATTATCAGGTAGATTATATACTGTGCTGAATTAGATTCTATTTCACTCCCTGTAGTTATGTAACTTTATTGACTGCAAGGCTTCCCGCTTAGTTCTTGTATATATTTTACTTGCTGACTTTTATACCTACTGAAAGAATTATAAAGTACTGCAGCCTCAATTAATTGAAGTCTTTCTACCATTTAGTCACCAGTAGCAGTATTTTAGTCACTGTTTTTTGACAAAATTGACAGGACTGATCAAACATCTGAATGCCAAATCACTGACTTAATGTCGCTTGTTTAAACCTTGTTACTGATTTCTTGATCGACCTGTGATGAGGTGAATTAACGAGCTTCTAGGAAGAAGATAAATAAGATGACGGAAGGGTCCAATCAAAGTCTCCGTTTCGTTTCAAGGACATTTCAAGGACGTTTTGTGGCTTAATCTGTTGCAGAGTGACCATAAAACTGAATCAGTAAATGACAAAACCAAGGTCGTGCCATCGAAGCATGACGCTGCAGAGGGTGAAGTGACGCCAACTGACGCCACAGCCCGGAATGACGCTATGACAGATCGGTCAAGCAGTGGAGAAAGTCCTACTCCAGAAACGACGACGTCATCGACTACCCCTACGCCTAAACAGAAGACTTCCGCACATGCTCCTACCTTGAAGGCTGCTCTGGTATACTGCATAGTTATATTAATGGTTGCATTGTTGCATTTTATATATTCCATTAGTGCATTTCTCAAGGATGTCTGCTTGATGGTTCGTGAGTTCAATATCTCACCCGGGCCTTTAAAATTCTTTGGTGAAGCTAAATAATGGTTGGAGGTCATCTGCGCTGGGTTATAACAATATATAAATAGTATTATGATCAAATATAGAGTGAGTCTCATTAAATGACCTGTTTGCACAGTAAATTACTTAATTAATGCTTACAAACGCAAAGAAACCATTGATAGAAATAATTGCCAGTTAATTGTCTTACCTCTGTACAGGCTGGAGGAATAGTTAAGATTGTTTACAAGTTAAAAAAAGGAAAAACTTGTTCACTTTAATATGTAACCAAATGTAATTGAATATCATATATCATGAGAAAGATTGTGTAGTTTCTTCCGAATTGCCAGTTGACTGTATTTATTTTTGTGATCATGCACTTATTATAATTGCCTGGTTCTAAATTGTGTTAAGAAACAGTTTGGCAGGGATTGCAATTTGGAACGAGCTAGGTTTTAGTGACTAGTCACTCACGCAAAATCATCTTTGGTATGTTAGTGTGAGCTACTGCTCGCTGAACTTGAATAAGCAAGGGTTCAATTGCAATCAAAGTAGAGCTGGTATAAGATAGGATTTCCTTTGAAGTTAGATTGCAAGTCAGTCTGAAGCAGTCCTGCAATCCTTTTATCCAAAGAACTCTTAAGTCACTCACCCTGACCTTAGCATATGCGTGAGTGAATGCGCACTCAAAAGTGCGTTTACATGGGGGCTGCATGAGCATGAGCAATCGCTCAACTCAATTTCAATCCCTGGCTTTTTAATTTAATACAGATGGATGTTATAATGTATATTTTCGTTTGTAGAGTAAAAATGTGAAAATGGGAAGAGATGAAACTGGGTCTATGATGTCGGAACTTCTGATGCGAATGGCTCGTGACCACGAAGAGAAACACAGTCGCAAGGAAGTTGTGAGTTTGATGCGAAAAACATCGTAAAGATATTAATACAAAACTTGCTTAACATAAATGTCAGTTGATTAAACGAAAAGAAATATATGAATGATCTTAAGAATGTGAATTTGATGTAAAGTCTTGCTTGAATAAATGTCAATTGGTAAAATAAATGAAACTTAGGAGTGATCTTAAAAAAAGTAGAATAATGCTGATGTTTTGTAGTGAAAAATAATAATGACCTGTTGTGATAAGTTACTGACATCATTCTTTGTCATGACGTGAATGTTACTGAAGTTTTGCAATGATAATGATTACAAATATGGGTTAACGTACAACGTGCCCAGTGAAAAATTAAGTTTATTGATAATAAAGTATTTAGTAAATTACAACTGGCATTTAGAAAGACAATCACAAATTAAGATTTTGTGGCGATCCCAATTAATAAAATTTATTTAAGATTTTAGAAAAATTACATTATTATTAGATTCAAGATTTGTTATGCTCTTAGTGTATGGACATCTCGATTTATTTTATTTTACATCAAAATTTGCAGAAACCAGGCACACCAGCTCCCCTGGCGTCACCTGCGTCGTCGACGTCCAACATAGGGTCACCAGCAACGTCATCGGAAGAAACCGGAAGTCGGATGCTTCTTACATTGTTACAGCAGCAACCGGAAGTCAAACGGAACAAGCCACAGAGCAGGTATGGTGTCAAAGATGCGTTAAAAAAGTAATTTATAATCAATGACTTGTGAAATTGCATCACACTTGTTAAGATTAGATTGCACTGTGCCAGCAGCCTGGCTGAGTGCACCATGCTTGCCCAAGCGCTCAAAAGTGTGAGGTTTTGTCAATGACTCTGTGCCATGGCCATAAACCAAAATCAAGGGCACAAATTTTGTTGCATTTCAGCCAAATGCATAATTTTTAGCTGTAAATGATAACTTTCGCACCACACATTTTGGTGAAACTGAAAGAATGCTTTCATTGACTTTTAATTGCATTGTCTCAGTTGAACTTGTCTGAATGAAACTCATTCAGTGCATGTGACCAACAGCAACAGGCGGATGTAATGATGAGATGATTAAGCTTGATTCCACGCATCACACCGTGATACAATTGAAATACACCATATGGATGGAATCTTGTACATATACTCTAGCATAGTCACTCAAGTACTAATGTCTAATGTCTCAATGCTACTGGGTCTGAAGCTTAGTCAGCTTATATGACCAGCTGCCAGAGGCAGAAGTAATGATGAGATGATAAGGCTTGGAGTCCACACCATGATACACATTTACCCCATGGATGGGGTCTTTTGCTTGCCTCAGCAAAGACACCGAGTACAAGGGACTGCCAATTTAACGTCTTCTCTGTTCGACATCCAGCTGGGATGTAGCTCATGAAGAGTGCCTGGGCAAGGCACCATAATTAAATTTCTGACGTGGAAGAGCTGCAACTAAACTAGCAAAGAATGCCCAGACCAGGAAGAATGTTGGTTCGATTATCAGCGGTGTACTCATCATGAGACATGAGCTTCATCTCAGCTGGCTGCCTGTTACAATAGAAGTTGATTTGGTGGTGCCTTTTACTCGGTGTCTATGCCGAGGCAAGTAAAAGACCCCAAGTACAATTAAATTTAATTGCGAGGCCATTGTTAAGATTTTCGATGGGGTAAATGTGTAACATGGTGTGGACTCCAAGCAGCCTTTACTGCGCATCAATATATCTGCCCGTGGAATTTGTTCACATAAGCTGTGTTTGAGACAATTAGCATTTAGACATTCTGACAAAACAATATGTACAATTTGATTTGAATCCTGGACACTCAGTATAGCTAGTTTGTTAAGTCTTCAACTACACTGCCATAATTATGCCCCTACTCTCATTTTATGCATTCATTTTTTGGTCTATTTCTGGTGCTGTAAAAGCGACTATTTCTAATCCAGGAGGTAGGTCTGAGTGTGTGAATTTGGTTCATGTTCACATAAAATCTTGAAATAGTTTGTCTGCCCCTTTTTTAGGGTGCTATGGCATTGACCTCTAACCATTGGGTGAAAGGATCACATGGTATTGACTATTAATGTGTGATTAAGAAATCACAGGTGCATTTCCTTGCTCTGCCTAAATCAATATCATCACAGTTTCATTGTTTGTCTCAGTAGAAACCAATCTTGCACATGTCCAGCTCATGATATAGTTAGTTGTAATTGGCTAATTTATGAATATTAATCACTTCCTGTGGAATTGTAAGCAATAGCAACTTCAAATCATGCATTCATTCAAGTGTACTTGAGTACTGCTGATAAATATTAAATATTAACCAGATTGCACCAATACAGACAAACATGCAGTGTTAATGCAGATCTTTGACTTTCGCACGCAATTTAAGAGATTCTTGGCAGTCACACTTAAATGCATGGCCTTGCATAATTCTCTTCAATTACCTTCATCTAAATTTCAGCGTACAGTTCAAACTCAATGTCCTGTGCTTTGTTTTGAATGCAGGTTTTCTACAGAGCATCCTCACAGTTAAGACCACTGTTAGGAGTCGTGCACAGAGGAGTCTTTACCTAAATCTATTTGTGTGGGGAGGGAATGAATATTTGAAATTGTAGTATATATAGTTTTAAGTGTCTCAATTTCTAGGGATGCTACCTGGCTGGCCTTTCCTAGGGGGGTATACATATTACACCAGATGATTTACGGCCATGCTTGGGAGTCACTGAAGCGTTTTTTATATTGACAGTGTCAGAATTCCAAACTTTTTATCTCATTATAACACTGCAGGGTTCTCACAGTCGTGGACAATCTTGGCTGTATTCAGGAAAATTACATACAATGTACATGGTCATGGAAAAGTCTTGAAATTTGGTTTTCATGATCCCTGTTAAACCTAAGGCAGTGGCTCTTTTATCATAGCCTCACTGAGTTTTAAAAATTGTTAAAAAGGGGAATTGCATTATTTGAAAAATGGTGTTGCCATAATTGTTGAATTCCGCTGTAGTTGCATGCTAAATTTAGTTCGTTAATTTTTACCCAATGATATTATGCATATCATGCATCAATTGGTTATTTAAGTCAATTGATAACTTTGACCACAGCTTGTAAATTGTCATATGGTCGGTTTAGTGCACTTTCGTATTTATCTAGCCCCATGCAGATTGATGATTTCTTTGGTTTTTATTTTTTTAATTTGCAAACTGTATATCCTGTCAGAATCTCATGAACATCTGGTACCGAAATAAGCTAACCTTTGTCCGTATTAACAATTGAATTCGTGGCCAGAAATACTAAATTATAAAAAAGTTGATTTCATTGTGTGGGACTACATATATTGAATTTTAAAATTTCTTTATTTTATCTCCATTAATTTCCCACGATGATTTATAACCACATACTTTACCAAAAGTGCCATCATGTTATGCCTTTTGCGAAGAGTTTCCTCATAATAAACTCACAAAACAAGATTATAGCGCTCTGCATGTCTATTGTCAAACTGCAAACTTGGTAATTAATAGTCCAGACGGTGCTTGGTAATCTGATTAATTACTGGAAACTTATTTTTTGTTAACAGTAAAACGCAAATAAAAATCAGTCCAGGTTGTTTATATCAAAATGGACCTGATGCTTAATTAATGATAATGTGCTGAATCCATACAGGCACAAAAAATAGTTAAATAAGTTGATAAATTTGGCCTTAATTAACAAGTTGTTGTTTAATAGAGGGTTAAATACACAATGAAAGTTGAGTGTAAGGGAGGTGGAAGTGACCGATTACAGTGGTTGACCGTTATGTGTAGGTGGCCATTAGGGCAGGTATAGATAGATACATTATTTTTGGTGGAAATAGGTACAAAAATTATTATAAAGTACGACATTTACATGATATTAACTATGCATTGTAAGCTATTGTAAATATGAGCCCATCAGGAAACCACCTGAGCATTAGCTGTAATGGTGGCACCTTCAATAAAAAGAAAGAAAATTAGATTAAGATTAAACAAAAATAGTTATGCTATTTGTATAAGTTATAACATGGATAGAAAAAATTTGGCCATGTAGCTGTACATTGTAGCCCTATACATGTACATACTTTTTGAGTGTTAAAGTTCATGTATAGATTAGCTGGCTTGTGTAGCCGTACTTCGTAACGAACTTACCATATAGTCTGGTAACATGAAGTTAGATTCCAAAAGGTCATTTTTAGTTCCATTGAAATAGTTTGATGTTACAACGTAGTGAAAATGTGTTACAATTTTACGTAAGGGGAAATGAGTTGGATGAATATAGATATTGTGATGTAGATTATGAGTCATCATGTATGTGCTCTGTATGGTCTGACCTTCAAATGGCGCTACCTGTTCCCCTCGTTCACAAATGGACTGTTCTTTGTCCCTTTTGCTGCAGTTGAACCAAGTAATTGGTGTCTATTTTCAATGTTGGGTCAAGGAAAGTAACCTGGGAATTAATGGTAAAAGCTGTAATGGAAGTTGCAATTGCCGGAAACTTTTTCTGGTTGGGAGGGGGGGGGGGGGTTAGATCGAGTATCATCTTCTTGTGGATTTACAAGGGTCATCTCTCTCCATCTTCCAAACGAAGAAGATGATACTCCATCTACCTTCTTAAATGTTCGATATTTTTCCCATAAAATTAATTACCGGGAACTACTTATTTTTGTTTGCAAAAACTTCTTTTAATTTTTCCCCTTAAAAGACTTATTCATTTAAAGCCGGAAACTTCCTTACTACATTATCACTTTTTTTTCTTCTGAAGAATACATAAAAATTGAGTAATAAATTTTTAGTGACTAATGTTTAATTACGTGTATTATTATTGAGGTACTTTTTAGGCAAGGGTTTTAAGTGTACTCTTTTTCATCTTGCATGTGGAGAGATCACATCCCTGATTTTGGATGATTAGCATATAAACAGAAGTCTGGGTCACAGAGTGCGCCTAATTCTTGTACTTATGATTTTTTAGTGGTTTAAACTCGGTTAAAGTAGCGACTTGTCTGGGGTCTCTTAGTGCTTCAGTTAAGCATTGCATGAACTTGATATTTTTGCACGTTTCAAGAAGTATCTCGAGCTGAAAGATAAGGAGTAAATGTGTGATCGCCTGCAGGATATATCCTTCCATTGTACTTCACTGTTCGTGAGTAGATAACGCATATTTCCTGTGGGGTTTTCTGTTCGTTAACTTCAAAATAAACGCGTCGACATGGTTTTTTTTTTAACGCAGTGTTCTTTTGATCTTTGTAGCTGTGCATTTTATGGGGCATGATGCTTTAAGAAGTGTTGAGTAAATGGCTGGTATGCAGCAAACTGATAAAAATGGTTGATGTTTTGAGGTTTTAAATGTGTACTTAGAAGATGTGTCGGTGATGTATGTTCACTAAACACTATTAATTCTATATTCAGTGTTGGTCGGAGTTGTCGTACTTAGCAAGATGATCTTTTGTATTGTGATGTCTCAATACTACTAGGCTTCTTATATGACCAGCTGCCTGGGGCAGACGTAATGATGAGATGATTAGGCTGGAAGTCCACACCATGTTGTACATTTACCCCATGGGTGGGATCTTTTACTTGTCCAGCATCATGAGCATAGACGCTGAGTACAAGGCACTGCCAATTGAATATCTCATGCAACAGTTACCATGGTAACAGAACTCGTAGAAGTGGTCTTAATTGAGGTGGTTTTTATATTAATTTTGAGTGTTCTTGATTGTTGAGCTGCACTGTATTGGATTCAATTTGCGGACGAGAATCGGTGATTTATTGAGGATTTATTTATTTATTGATTGACCAAAGGGAAATGATTTGTATAATTTCATTGATCTGTTCTATTTCGTTGAAGGAAGCATTTTATGTAAATTCAGTCACTAACTGGTTCCTGACCTTGGCAGGCAGGCCAGTAGTGCTATAAGGGACCGAATATAATAATATAAAGAAGAAAAAAAAATTGTGATTTAGTTGATAGTGGGAAGATTTCCAAATATCTGTCAATTTCTACTGCTCCATGCTTTTCATGAAAAAAAAAACTAAGACCAAAAAATTTTGGACATTTTTTAACATTGTAATGTATTGCAGTCCTCTTTATTGAGTTTTGGCCTCTCACCAAGTTCGATTGATTGATTGATTGATTGATTGATGGGTGTGATACACTTCTAGTCTCCTACACTGATGGACATGCAATAGGCTTGCTGTGTTGTCCCAATGCCACTGAAGTTTAGCCAGTGTGTATGACCAGCTGACAGAGGCAGATGTAATGACGAGATGCTGCTGCACAACTCTGCGTTCTCGCGAAGGAGTAGAAATTACGCAGCAAATTTTGGATCGATATCTAAATACCATATTAACCATTATTAGGTCGGTGATCTTATTATGCTGTTAAGCTATTCATCCATTTGCTCTGGAGCCGAGTGAGAGTTCAGCGTCGGTGTTTGTCTGGCTATTAACCTTGTATTCAAGGATGTTATAATCCCTGTCGATGTATGAGCCGAGAGGACGAGGGAGGGGGGGGGACCAGGGGGTAGTATCCTTGCCTGGTGTAGTGGAAGTTGCAGGGTCAGTGAAGTGATTTAGATGAGTGCAAATTAAAATTAACACAGGAGGGGTGATGCAGTGCGTTATATGTATATAATACGAGAAAGGACAAAAGTGGTCATTATGACATTGACAAGGGGAGCGTTGAACTTGTATGGTGAGTTAAGTAGCCACTATGTAGCGAAGAAGTGCATTTGAAGTAAGGTTGAAAGCTGTTCCTGTGTGAGATGGATAGGGCTACATGTCTGCCTGGTGTGTGTGCTATGTATGGTGTCCGAGTATGAGAATTATGAAATACATTCTAGATATACCCGAATAACTATTGATTTACCAATCACTTTATTGGGAAAGTTGTCTTGATGCAAAGTTATGAAGTGCATATTTAGTGGTTCAGACTTAATGGGATGTGAAATCAATCATGAGGCTTATGTAATGATCATTGAAGGTTTGAGGTTTACATAAAACCGGTCTGACGTGAGTTGCTGATGTTAGCTGCATTTAATAAAGTGAGGGGACACAGCTTACATTGTATCACTGGATACTTGTACCTCAGCATTCTTGTCTTGAAGTGATTGTTGCGGGGGCCATTTGTGGCATTGTCAAAGCCTCGTAAGTTGTCAACTCTCAGTTTTAACCCTGTAAGTTTAATATGTAAATATTAATGAACTGTGATTGATATGATGTGATTTTGGTTTATTTCAGGAGTAAATGCAGTCCTGCCCTCGAGGATGATCCTAGGCACCCGTCTCCTCATCAGTGGACCTCGGCAACGGGTTCTCCTGCCTCCGGGACAGTTGCAGACAATGACCTCACGAGCGTGATCTCAAACGTTGACCGATCGGGGAGTTTCCTCATGCAGCTGTTGACCACCAATCAACGGTTCTCTGCAGGTGAATTAAACAGAATTAAGAGATTTATGTAATAAAGAAACAATTTGCGCATATATTTGTACCAGAATGCACTTTACACATAAATACAAGTTTCGCCATGACATCGAAATTCGCCACATAAAATATAGTGCAATAAACACTTATTAAATGTCTGTCTGAGTTATAGAATACTTTCAATGGGATAAACAATCAGTTTTGTAACAATGCATGGTGTATAATCATGTTTTAGGGGGTGGCGAATCACGTTGTCATGGCAAATTTCAATGTTGCTGAGTGTACATTGTAGAGGATGCTACGGACGTTTTGATCGGTTAGAATGTTAAAATTTTGTTGGAACATTGAAGCATTTTGCTAAAATCTATTTTTAGTCTTGATGCTAACCCAATGAAGATCCATCCTTCATGGGTCATACGTTGAAATTTTCAATTATATACATAATAAGTGGAGTGTAAATACACGGAATAAGTGGGGTGTTTTAGTACCGTTGTAGTTAAAGCCACCATTTGGGGAGCAAGTGTGGAGGGAGGGTATTCCAGAATGGTCTGAAAATTAGCTTATATGCATGTAGATTGACAAATACTGACTGAATTTTGGAAATAAGGGCCCTTTCTTAAGAAAATAGGCAAAAAATCGGGCTGTTTTGGCCAAAATTTGCTTGTTTTATGTTTAGCATTTCTTCAAATATTTATTACTTTCACAGGGCGAGAAATGAAGACCCAGGAACAACACCATCCCATGCTGGCCATCTCGTCGACCAAAAGTTTACGGGGGACGGAAGCGGGTAGCGCTTTTGCCGAAGGACAATCAAACAGCCCAGAAGACGATGATGGTGAACCCTTAGAGGACAGTAGCAGTGTGTTGGTCATTCAGCCGGAGCCATCAAATGACAATGATGAGGATATACTGAAGTGTCCAATATGTGGTGCTCGGTGAGTATGCAACTAGTACTGGTTCCGTAATCTCCTATAATGTATTGAAACTGGCAGCTGTTATTGCTAAAGTGGCTTATGATTGGCAGTTACAATCAAAGATGATTGGCTGCGGGTCGCACTCTTACATCTGCTCCTTTTGGAATGTGTTCCAATGGAATTAGCCAATCAGAAATGAATATAAGGCCAATTAACCAATCAGCAGAATGTTGGAATGCTGACACTATGTCATGTGACTATAACAGCCAATACCAACTCCTTTGCATGATTGGAGGAGGAAACCAACTTATTAAATTACAAATACTTGCAGCTTTTTCTGCCAATGACTAAATTTTGTTTATATTGTATAATTACTAATGGAAAAAAATATGATTTCGGGAATTGTGGCTAATATTTTAAGATAAATCTTTGCATAATTAGGTATGAACAATAATGAAGACAAACTGGGACAAAAGTTGTCTTCTTATCCCCTCATTAACTGCCAGACAAACTAGCCAGCTGATATCAGAATTATATGGAATATCAGCACAAATGTCTTGCATGCATTTCATTCGAACTCATGACATAATTTATTTACTTTAGGTTTGACAATGGTGAAGACAGAGCCTTCCATTTCCAAGTTGATCACCAGGATTTGGAACTCGTCAATGAAGATTCCTCTCAGCAGGAGTACATTGCCCTGGAAGAACTGAAAGCCTTGGCCACTCCGAAACCTGCAACTCGCACTCGCAAAAGGAAAGCCAGTCATACTCGCAAGGTGTGTGAATTAAAACAACTTATAGAAAAGTGATATATATATATATATATATCTAATGAACTTAAGTTTGCTATTTAAGTTCGCTTTTATGAAGATGAATTTTTGTGAACATTTTAATGAAGATTACTTAGAAAAAAACCTGACTGAGCTACTAGCTTTGAACAGTGCACTTCGGATGAAATGCAAAATTTGGCCTAGTTACGGCAACAGGATGGTTAATTAGACTCAAGAATTGCTAAAACCAGGATGAAATTTAGTAGAATTGTATTGATTTAACATGCATTTGGATTTGATAAGGTAGAAGAGGGCTTGTATTGTTAGGTCTAAACATATATACATGACAAATTCACTAATCAAAGTGTGAAATTGTGCCATGTCTTGCATTCACATACTAGTACTAACCATCTACTGGAAAAGGTGACTTTTGTCTGTTCAAAGCCTGGAAATTTTGCAGGTCCTATCAAGTAGAAAGAGTGAGTTAGTTTTAAATTGTGCTGTCATGTTTGTTCTACATTTCTTGTTCTATCATATTTGCTTTTTTGTAATTACAGGTGGTTGAGAATGTGGACATGATGGAAGAGGGAGAGAATTCTGAGAGTCCGATCGCTAAACGTTCGTCATCTCAGGACAGTTTCCAACCCGAACATCTTCAAGTGGCGAGCCCAAAACTCACTGAAGAAGATGACGACATTGGATTTGTGCAAGGATATTTGTGCAAGACTTGTGGAATGTTACGAAAAACTTTGGAGGAATTACGCGAACACAAATTCACCGCCCATCCTGAGTTAGTGGATAACACGTCGAGAAGAAGTTCGCCTGAAGCGGAAATAACACCGAAAAAGAGTAGCTCAGCTTCTGATACAAAAAGCAGGAACAAGTTTGCTCTAGAAACATGCCTTATATGTGGCAAATCGTCCAGGGATGTGACTTTAAAGAATATATACAGGACAGCTGATAGATATGACTTGACTTTGACTCGTTTGCTTGGGAGAACGGTCGAAGAGTCAGTGGGACACTCGAGGTTTATTTGTGTCGTTTGTAAGAGACAGGTGAGAAAGTTAGAAATGGCAATTAAGATTAAGAAACAACTACAGGAGATGTTTGATAGGACAAATAGTTCCACTAGCAACGCAGAGAGGGAGCCACATGATAAGAAAGCGACCTCTGATGGAAGACGCAGACGAAAATCTTCTGCCACGGAGAGAGGGAAAAGGAGAGCATCGCAAAAGTCCAATTCTCCCGAAAGAGAGAGGTCATCCCCCAAGGTATGTTTGTTTCTCAAGACTATCAATTTTCAGCTTGATGTGGTCGCTGCATGATAGCTGAACAAAAGTAGTTGTGTGCTTATCTCCAGTCACCCGATGCGATGATTTTGTGTATGCATATTTGTGGTGTCTGAACAATAACATCAATCTAACTCAGAATACCTCACTTACATGACTGGTTATGATTTGATTATTCATGAATATTCAATGAATTTGAACAGAAAATATTTTTCCCATTAAGTGACCTTCAAATTGCTCTGACTATACATGCTCTATGCATGCATGGCCTTCATGAGTCATGAGCTTGCATACATGACATATGGTTGCTTAGCGACTGCTGCGTGTCGATAAATTTCGTTCATAGTAAGTATTTAATGAATCAAAATATTCTTTAAAATCACCTGTAAAAAAATTGTTTTGAACTCAGAAAAATAATGGTAGTGCAGTGATCATGAAATATCTATATATTTTCTCTCGTAAAATGATGTAACGTCACTTTCATTTCTTATTTCCCATTTCAGGGTCCACAACCTTCAAGTTCCAAACATGACCAGTACCCGCCTTTACCCCTAGAGGTCGCCTCTGTATTTAACGGCTTGATGAGTGACAATCCTCCCATTTTGGAAGAAATCGCCCCCCGGTTGTCTCCCACATCTTACACAAGTACTAACATGGCTCTGAGGTCGTTACTTTCTGGACGGGCTTTAAATTCAGCCTCATCATCCCCTATACCTTCCTCAGCACCTACAATTCTCAAAGTACCTGAATTGCATAATAAGGTATGTTTTAACAAAATTAGAATGTACCCTAATGTAAAAGAGATTTCTTGGTGTGCTGTGCTAGCCTAAAAATATTTATTTTGAATTTTTCTTCCAGTCTTTATTCTTGTAGATTATAGTTTTGTAATGAAGTTCTTTTACTGATACCGAACTTGGCTCATCTGAACAGGTTCATAGCATATTGCACCAGTGAAATTATAATTTATCTCATGTAGAAAAGTTGTACTGAAAATATGATCTTTTTATTGCAGCGAGAAAGCTTCACAAACTTAAGCATCAAAGCTGAACCAGTGGACGACATTCCAGCGCTCAACTCCAGCACTCCCTGTGATGACGAGGATGAAGAACAGGGTTCGGCAGCAGAAGAAGAAGACAAGGACGGTTACAATATGGATCACTCCTTTTTACCCCCTAAAGGGTCCAGCACTCCGAAATCGGCAACGACCCAAAGACGTCGATCGAAACGAACGCCAAAACGTGTCGAAAGGTACAGGTGTGTGTTGTCACTAATTCACTCTTTCATTCTTGTCGTGCACATCGATTGCTATATTAGTTTATTACTTGTCTACAGTAGAACCTAGTCATTGAGATCACCCTTACAATATGCTTAGTAGGATTCAAAATAAATGTCCACCTGTTTTTGGGTTGTATATTTCCATAAATGGCGTACAGCATCCAAAATGGAGAGAAATGCTCGCCAAGTCGAACCCCCAACTTTCTAGCTGAACATTTTTAGACCACCCACGATATCTGGTTTTGACACACTCCCACCCCCCTCCCCCCGCTTTTTTCTACATTAAGATATTAAGAATATTGTTCAACCACCCCCAGTTTTCCCCAGACTAAAAAATCCCCCCCCCCCCCCTTTTTTTTAAATGGAACAGCCCTAATGGTAAATGATGAACAAAAAACAATGGACGTTTATTGTGGATCCTACTTTAGTGCAATTTTTACTGGTCTTAATAAAGAGGCAAAATACAATGGTAAGAAGAAACTTGGGTTTATAAATGGGTGGTCTAAAGATTCAGATTCATAAATCATTTATTCAGCTCCAAATACAAATAGACATAAAATAATAATTCATAATTAACAATAAATGGTTTAGAGCTAGGCAACCCTATAAGGTCATAATATCACCGCAACTGAAGGGCTGCCCAACGACAAATATTCAATAAAATATATTAAATATTATAGGCACCGTGCCTTTCATCGAAGTCCACACACATGCATGGTGATCATTAAAGACATTAGGTTGAAATCAATTTTAGTACTATCCAAAATTACATGTAAACCAATATATTTAAAACTAGGATGAAATAAAATGGGTCTATAAGATGAAACTCACATGCCATATATCTAAGCATTTTCTGTCACCCAAAAAGTGAATGTTCCTAAACCACTTAGGCATTATAGGGACATTCACCTTTTGGGTGACAGAACAGGGAGGTGGTCTTAATATTGGGGTTGTCTAAAAGCGGGTTCCACCGTAGTTGGTGATAAGTCTCTTCTTCTCTTTTTCCGCATCTTGTTATGGGACTGCTACACTGTTTTCTTTGGCTTGTGTCTGTTTGTCTCTCGATCTGCAATGCTTGTTCTCTCTCAACTGTTCCTACCTTTGAAAATATGTATTTATATTTTTTACACCAGAATCTTGCTCATTTAATGGCTTGCAGAAACTTCAGTCTATAACTGTATGACTAACAAAAATGTTGGCCCAAAGGCTTCGGCTTCGGCGAAAAAATAATAAAAGCAATGCAATCTCGGGCTAGAGGTCAATGCCATGCTACATTAATATACTGTATGTTATGTATAATAGGATAAATGTATAACATGGGGTCGTCTACGTGCCTCAGCATAGGTTATGGGCGCAAGGCGCTACTGAATTTATATAAGTCTCATGCAAATAACAGCAAGTTGAATCAGTGATTACAGTCGTTATCAATGCTGGTGATAAGAAATTTCTTGGCAATATGCTGAGTATATTTCAGACTCAGACGTTATTAATTTTCCTCAGAAATGTTTAGCCTTACATGACAATTTAACAAGTATACAAACAAAAACAAAGAGAAACAATATCTATATATATATATATTTATATAAGTGTAAATTTCTGAGGAAGGGGAGACTTCCTTAAGACATGTACTGTACTTCTTCATAGATACTGAAAAATTAAGCTGATTGGTGCAATATACAGTAATTAAAGTGTGCTAAGACCTTACAATGATGCTCTTCTGAGTGAAAACATCAGTGATGACACTACTTAGATAGTGCAGCTAGCTAGTTCAATGATTGAGAAGTTCAGTTGGTTGTTAGCCTGAAGTTCTAGCTGATCTTCATATTGACGTTCGCCTTATGCTGTCACAGAAACCTCGCTGAAAACCATGAAGGTCTTTTGCAATGGCTCCGTCAATGATGTTTTATTCTTGTCCAAGGTGAAGGTGAAAATAGATTGGAAACAAAATAGAGACACATTTTCCCAAGGATGAGACCTTGGGGGCAGTAATTGAAGATAATCAAAGCTAATCATAATAACATGGCCTTGGAGGTTTTTGTAAACGATAGAATGATCTCTAGCATGATTTTTTTCAGTGCTAAACGTGGCCAACCTTGACTTCTTTGACGCTATGCAATAGTGGAGGTTACGAATTGTATATTATATTGATATTATTGATATGATTATTTACTGATAGAAATGATGGGAAAATGACGTAGATTGAAGCGTTTAACAGATGATAGACTAAGAGCAATGGTGGATTAAGAAATAGGCCTATGAATGAAGGAGTCTGATAATCTGATAGCAAGCATAGTAATTAATTTTGGTTTTAAATTTTCTCCATGTAAAGCGATTCAGAGCATTTGATTTACATTGTTTGAACGCTTTACAAAATAAATTATTATTAATAATATAATCAGGCATATACAACCGGACCCAAAAGTATATATACATTTCAGCATCACGTCATAAATGAAATTGTGAAGAAAAAAAATCATTCAAGGGAAAAAAAATGGCAAACACTTTTGAGAGAAATAAAGATAAATGCTGACAGCAAGTGAAATGTATTTGAACTCCTTTAAGTGTATGCAAACTTTTGGGCTTGACCAGGGATCAACTGTAACAAGAATTAGAGTGAGTAATCCTGGCTAAAGACAAATAGAAAAGACTGATAATCTGACAGGGGCTAATTCTGAAATTCAGTGAATATTAGATACATGTATCAGATATCCGATTTTTAGATTCAGATTGGTTTAATTCTCCCATAGCAACTACAATAGACATAATGGATAAACAAATAATTTGAAGAACTTATATACGGGAATGGGAGACCCCTCAAAGGCTAACCCTGACTCCCAGAGGGTTCCATCAAACCATCTTTTATTTTAAGGAAAATAAATAGATAGTGTTTCGTACACATCAGTGTTCCAATTAGGCCATTTGAGCATGGCCCCCCAATGCCCGACGTCCTTTGCGCCATGCCCGACGTCCTTTGCGCCATGCCCGACGTCCTTTGCGCCATGCCCCTTGCGTCATGCCTGTTTTAGTCAGTGCCATGCCCGAGAATAAGTGAAGACCTTTTTTTTTTTCTTTTTTTCATATTTAGGTGTCTAATATTCTTGTCCGCCATGCCCAATTCAAATCCTAGCTGGAACACTGCACATTGTACGTGTGTGCTGATGTCCATCCAGCTTACTATATATATATTTAACATTTTGTTATTTATTTCAGTCCCACATACCGCAAACCCACGGAAGGCAGTGACACCGATCCACAAGAGGGCTCTCCATGTCCGCAACCGCAGAGAAGCATTCTGGGAGAAATTCTCGGACTAGGAACGACGGCCTCCCCTTCTCCGTCTGGTTATTCAGGCAGCACTTCTATTAGATCTCAGGCTCAAGGTATTATGATTCGCAGTTGAGCTAATTTAATCAATGCTGAACTCTCATATCAGTTAATTACGATATAGTCCGGTTATGTAGTTAGGATTATCAATGGTGACTGCAGTATTGGTTTTAAACAGTGGTACTTTGGATGTTAAAACTAATTTACTACAGTTAGTTTCATAAAATATGAACTCTAAAACAGCTGTATGCAACCTATATTCCTGGCTGTAGCTATAATTGCCTAAAGTCAACTGCTTCTGTCTACTCCTAGCTTATAGTCGGCTTAAACCTACCACCACTGAAAAACATAAACCTTGGCAAATGTAAGAAATTTATCTAATATGTCATACATATGTATGTGCAAAACATCTTTTCAACAACAAATGACAAATATGCATAACTCTTAACTGGATCAAACTTAACCTACATAAATTGGATGCAACAAATCATTTGTACACTACAATATTTGGAGTTTTGTGAGTATTTCATGGCCCACTGTACATATTCTAATTGTAATATTACAACACAATTTCAGGCTCAGAAAAGGATAACTCAGGTTCTGCCCTGTCCAGCTTCATCAAGAGTGAACCCGATTCAGGCTTGTCCGAGTCCCGCGTCTCTTCCCTTATATCTCAGGTGGGTAGCAGCTTGGTGGAATACATATTGCAACAATATAATGATTTGTGAAAGTGCACCGTCAATAAAATGTGTCATATATCATACATTTTATGAGTACATCTTTTATGAGTAGAGCTGGGGTAACGAAGGTTGATTTAGGATAAATTTTAGAAAAATAAAATAACATGTCCAACTGTTAATTAATTGGAAATTTTGTTTTCTCTTGGCATTTTTCGACCGACCTTTTAAAAATGGCTCTGAGAGGATCCGAGAAGCAAAAGATCAAATAAATTTGGTCGAAGAATGGTCTGTTAAGTTGACAGGAATTAAATTAATTTGATAATTGTCTTCATTTAGGCTGTGCCAGTAGATTCAGACTCATGGCATATACACTGCATAGTGTCTGCCAACCGTGTTAATGATAATTTTGATGAATGCAATTATTTATTTTTATTTTATTTTTTTCATATGACATATACAATAAAGAAATTAGAAATTAAAATTAAATTAGAAACAATTATTGCACTTCATTGACATCAATCAAAAAATAATTATAATACATATCAATGAATGGTTTAGATCTGGGTTCTTTCCAAGTTGTAAAGTTAATGAAAATGTATTGAAGGACTAGTCGATGATACAATATTCGCAAAATATTTTTTGCTTACTCCTTGTGCCATAAATACAACATAAATCCGACTAATTCTCTTCATCTAAAGTTGGCATTACTGAAAGAGTTTATGAAATCTTCATGAATGATTCAATCGTGTCTCATCACTAATCTTTTGTATTTTTCAGGCAATCAAAAGAGTGACCACAGCGTCCAACATCCGCCCATCTCCGCGCAACCCAGGTTACAGTTTGGTCTCTAGTGAAAATCCGAACATTCAGAGTTACCAGTGCATAATCTGCCACATGGTCTTTTTCACCCAGGAAGGAATAACAGCTCACGTCAGCTGTCACGTTGCGGGGTCACCAGATTTCAAGTGCTTCAAATGTGGATTTTTCAACCATAAATTGCCATCCCAATGGCGCATAATGCAGGGTCATCTCTTGACGCATAGATTGCAGCCGTACATCTTCAATAAGTACCCGTGTACAATACTAGGATGTAAACAGTTATTCAGGTCGGAGAATGAACGAGTGGACCACATAGCCATAGCCCATCAGGTTTGTGTGATTTTGTTGAGATTGGTTTGGTTTAAATAGTGAAGTCAGTTGTTTGGTTAAATGCATGTAATTTGGAACCCATGTACAGTTAGTTTCATAAAATACAGTCGACTCTTTACGGCAGTAGCAACCTATTCCTGGGGGTAGCTAGCCGCCTCCGTCTAGTTCTAGCTTATAGTTGGCTCACTGAAAAAATATAAACCTTCGCAAATGTAAGCATGAAATCTAATTATTGTCAGTCTTCATAATGTTAATCTTAATTTGTGTTCATTTCAACAAATCTTTTCAAACATGGGGTTATCATCAAAAATATTTGGAAATTAAATGTACATGTATATTTATATTTTTCTGAATTATTGTATCTTTTCCACAGGGCCAGTCATCCACTGCCCTTCTTCCATCCTCTACATCAGCTCTAATTCAACAAGGTTTAACAACAAGCAGAGGTCATGGTCTCTCTCCTAACGGCCTGTTCGACTACACCTGTCCGCTTTGCAACAATTCCTTGCAGACCATCGAGGCCCTGGATGTCCATGTCAAATGCCATGGCAGCAGCGGAAATTATACTTCTAGGTATGTGACATCCTGATGCAAATATTTTACAAGTATAAACGGTACTCACCAGTATGTAAATTATACTTATATTTTGTAAGATTTAATTGAAATGTTAAGTAAACATGTTTCTCAAAAATTGACTACAATCTACATGGCCAAATGTGACCTCATGCGTTTTCCATGCATTTGGATATAATTAGCTAAAAAACCATGCGTTTTCCATGCATTTATCCTTCTTATGGAAAACGCACGTGGCACATTTGGCCATGTAGTTGCACGCGATTCGGGTGTTGCATTCATGACACTTTTTTGTTGCTGTTAACATTAGTAACATTAGCATCTATCACATAACTATTTAATATATAAGATAACATTCATGGATGTGCCTGCCATATGTATGTTTTGTGCCGATAGTGTCAAATTGAATGGTAGTATGTTTGTCATTGATATGAGTGTCGGAACTTATGCACCAAATTTTAAGTTAATCATGTTAATTGTGCATTAATTTGAATGTTTGTCTCAAATCTCGGTTCTTGGTTTTGAAAGTTTGTCGGCTAGATACCACTTGCATGTGGGGTACATGTATATGCCAAAGAACTGAGTATAATATCATTGCTTGGACTCGAATATTTCTTACTTTCACTTGTAGGTCCTACCAATGCTATCTGTGTGGCTACTGTCACCCTACGCAACCGGGTTCTTGGCGATTCATGAGAGGTCATCTTACTAAGTTCCATGTTCCTGATCCGATTCCCAATGAATGGTTCCTCTATTACGAATGCTCAAGGTGAGATCTATAAATGTATTCTGTGAGGCTATTATGAGATTGGAGCCAGATCTGCTCGCCATCGTGAACACGAGGTAGAGTGTGACCGACATAAACATGTCATTTCCGACCGTCAACACGGATCAGAACGTTATCAAAAAGTTAGATAACGAGTCTCTGGATGTCCGGGGACAATCCAGCAGTAATAGATCGATAATGAAAGTCCTTAAATTGAGGTAAATAAGTCCAAAAATATGCAGCGAAGTAAAAGCGTCTTTCTTCTGGAAACCGCGCGTATGCACTGAATTCTGGGTACGCGTGACGCCATCTCCATGGACTCGCAGAACCAAAATAGATGCAAAGTAAAATTGTCATTAATGGCAGCAGAGTATTCTTGTGGTCTAGGCACTGACTGCTCGGTTCGATCCATGGCCCGAACACTCTCCATGTCACGATTGCATAGATGAGCTACATGTCAGTCACATTAGACATTGATTGTTACAGACCATTGAGGCCCTGGATGTCCATGTTAAGTGCCATGGCATTGCAGCTATGTGCATTGTACTTAGTGTCAGTGCTGAGGCAAATAAAAGACCCCACCCATTTACTTGCCCCAGGGTTGACACCAAGTTTTAAGCACCAGGGTGGTAGCCAGAGGCTGAAATCATACGTGGCAAACCTCATAAAATAGTAAAAATAGTAGGACTATATATATTATTTATTCGCGTACTCTTAGTACAATGTGAAAAAAATTAACATAAATTACAATTGAAATGTTGAAATGAAATTAATAAAGTCTGTAATCTTTTCATTAGAGAAGATTATATTGCCTTAACTGATTTAGCATGACAAAACATAAATAAAAATTGACCCACACCAGGAGAGCGGTGGACTCCTCTGCCTCGTGCTGGGTGCGGCCCTGAGCACTTGCCAATTCAATGTCATAACAATTGCAACAGTATTATAGCTTCATTTACAGTCTTCTCAGTGTGATTGATTGTTAGACCTTGATGCCACTATTATCTTCATAGTTGTCTGATTTTGTGAATATCTCTTCCAGGTATACTTGTAGGATTAAGTTCTCTTCCCTGGCAGCTCGGGAACTTCACGAAGTTTGTCACGACAACAGCCAAGACGGACATTTCCGCTGTCACTGGTGCGGCTACAAGCCTTATGATACCCCTTTCCTCTGGGATCCAATGAAGTCGCACATCATCAAGTATCACCCAATGGTGTTTAATTCGTTCAATTTGGAGTGTTTGTGCGGAGGCGTCTTTCATGGTTATGATACTTTACATAAACACGTAGAAGAAAATCGCTTTTAATAATGGAATTATTAGGTTAATTTGATATTATATCTCTTTGTGATGTGATTTCTGAAAATGTACTCAAATAAGTCAGTTGATTATCAGGTTATTAGTCAGATGATAATACATAAACATTCACTACCCAAATTTCGACCAGAGACCATTAGCAAAATAAACTCTAGGATTACTAAATTGGCCCCTGATGAGATAAATGATGTGGTTGACGAAAATGAGTTTGGCAGCTACGTGATGTCACAAAGCACAACTGGACAATTCCCAGGGATGTGTTTATTTCAGACGAGACAGGTTTTAGTCTCCTGTGATGTTTATCGCTTCAAGCTGTGTTAATTGCTTCAGGAGTTCTTTGGAAAGCGATTGACGTTGTAGCATGTGGATTAGTCATTTTATGTCCTAGCATACAAATGCAATTAATTCACAATTTCACAGACACTGATGACGTTTGATTCAAAATTGGTCAGTGTTACGGAGTTAATACATAGTGCTTACACAACTCAATGCCTTTATAATTTGTATTTTGTCCCTCACGGCAACGATTATTAGAATACCTGTATTGTTCTCGCAACGAGGCTGAATTACCTGTGCAGAACTCGTGTCTGACTACTATGTTAATGAACAAGACTAAATGACTAAGCAGTTATGGCTAATATGGGATTAATGAGTCAACTATTTTGACTGGTTGCTAAAGGAAGATACGCGTTTCCATGTGCCTTTACGAAGTCGTAAAAATTTATGGAGCAACTGAGTCTACTTGGATTAAAATCTTCGCAAGAATATGTATCCATTATTTATTATTTATGTGCTGTGAGATATGGATATATGTAGGAAATTATATATCTTTTAGGATATATATATATATATATACATGTGTGTGAAATGAGTTTCAAAAATCCTGGAGAGGGCAGCACTATCCAGTAATATCTGTTCAGTGCTGCTCCTGGTGTAAGGTGGATTTTTTTTCTTGTAACCTTTTACTGTATTAGCACATGAACGTATGATCATATATGATTATATATGTCATATGATTAATCGCGTGAATGTGGATTAATTAATAATTATTAACTCATCATTGGAATGTTTTAATCTTATTGTCACATGCACAAATTTCACTTGATATCTAGGCTAGATTTAAGACGTTATCCTCATTGTATGAGTAGAGTTTGCATATGAAGTATACTATGAAGTACACGTATACTATGAAGAACACGTATACTATGAAGAACACGTATACTATGAAGTACACGTATACTATGAAGAACACGTATACTATGAAGAACACGTATACTATGAAGTACACGTATACTATGAAGTACACGTATACTATGAAGAACACGTATACTATGAAGTACACGTATACTATGAAGAACATGTATACTATGAAAAACATGTATACTATGACGTATACATAATGTACATTTATTATGAAGTATACATATTGTTTAATGTACATTGTCGGTGCCTGTAATATCCTAATGTCTTTTCAGGGACCATGAATAGAGATATGTCAGCTTCTTTCGTTTGCTCAATATATGCACAATGAGCATTTGATGAGCAAAGGATGTTGATAGTTTTTTCGTCAAGAAAATAATCCGGTGATAGTTGAGTTTGGGAGAGTGATGGTTATCAAAGATTTGTAGGAAATTTTCATCCAATTTATGAATGCTACTACTTCGAAATAGCACAATGTCATGCTGGTGTAGTTAGGAATGAATAATTATATATATTACACTGCCTTTTGTGAAGATTACTATAGTTCTTCAAAGTACCAAACAAAAAAACCTTTGATTGAATTAAAAGCAGATAAGATGTCAATGAACGACAATGAATGTAATCACTTTATTGTAAATTCCGCATCTAGGTGAACCTGGAAAATTTATTCAAGAGGTTATCATGTGATTCTGTAGTTTGAGAATTGGGTTCTTCTGTTTATGAAGCATTTGTTATTGATTTGTTAATTATTTTGTTGTTGAGGTATTTTGTTGCGTTATTTAAAGATATATGCGTTTAGTTTGACATCAGTATGATTTTGGTTCATATTGTCATTCTTCAAAAACATTTTTACGTGTATCAAAGTTAGGAGAAGCTGAGTTTTCAATGGCTGTATTTTATTATTCAAAATTATTACACTATCGCTTTAGAATTTTGCAACTTTTATCAGTTTCCCTGATAACCATGTTCCATTAGGCCAGTAATCAACTAAATGGTTACAAATTTACCCATATTTGTGATATGTAATATTGTATGACTCAGCGCACGAACCGAGTATGTTAACGAAACATGTGATTTAAACATATGATAATTCTAACTGCTGTGTAATGTCATTTTAACAATATCGTGGATGTACAAATGCGTGTGGATTTATATATATATTAGATTTCAATATGAATAGATATCCATCAAATATGTCATAGCACCTAGATAATCATAGCTCGTTGAGCTTATATTTATGAAATTTATTCACTACGATTTAATATACGATTTGATTATATTGTTGTTGAATGTTATATGAAGTTAAACAGGGTGGCTCGCTTTGACCAATGCATATGAATAATCATACGACAGATTAAATTGAGAATACTATCATAATATACTTGCGTGGTATTCTCAATGCTTGATTATATAATTATATTACAACTCTGGGCGTAAACTGCAGCATAATACGAAGACAGGGCAAAGGATAATTTTGCGTAATTCATTAATTAACAGGTTCTCTCATGTATCACCCGGTAAACTTTCATGGTGGTGAGTGGCGGTTTAATCGCGACAGTCGAACACTGGACAAATGATGTAAGGTTGTGAGATATGCTGGTATATATATATTTGATGAAATTATAGGATTATAGTTTGACTGTTGAATGGGTAATGAGCAATAATGGATTACTGACAGGTGTCAATAGCCATATGATAGCTGTTCTAATCTAATTGTTCTAATCTAATTGTTAATTATCAGGAGATACATTTGTAGCATGATAAGTCACTTTATTATACCACAAGTGTAGCTGTCATATACTAAATAATGAATATATTGAATTACCAAGTGTACATTTTTGATCTGATCTATCATCTGAATATTTTTCCTGGGTGGCCTGTTATATTATTTTCAGTCGATGAATATTGTTTAATTTTGTTTGGTCATGAAAAATATACTGGAAATTGTTTAATCGTACTGACAGTATACTGATGGTATAGATATCCTAATTTGTTTGTAACAGAGTTCAATAGTAATTGTTTCGAAAATGAAAATCAGAAATTAATCTGTGCGTTGTTAACAATTGATCAGTATCGGTGAAGATTAGATTAAAATCTGATTGTTACATTTAATTAACAATTATAATGATCATATTGATCGAGAGCTTTGTGACTATGAATTACCTAATTTGTTATGAATGATATAGATTACATTTGTGAGCATGGTACTGTTATGAAAATTGTAATTTAACAGTGCGAAAGTATCGAATTTGATATGAAATAGATTATACTTATACTACCAGATTTGTGACTTATTACAAATAAGGTGATATTTGCACGGACGACTCTAATTTGAATGCTATAGAAGGACGAAGATCTTGAAACTAATTTTGATATAATTTTGGTATTTTTGAATATTTTGATTCAAACTAAACTTTGTTTAAAGCAACCAGGCTTCTTATATACACCCAAGTAACAGATCATTAATGATGCAGCTAGGGCTGCCATTTGCAAATATAAGTCGGGTGAAGACTCGCAAACATTAGAGGGTCATTTAATGGTAACTGGATATCATTTTGAGATGAGATGAAGTTCTGGCATGAAGTACAGTGTCCTAAAAATGTATGAGCATCATTCGAAAATGTGTGAAGTATAATTAATTGCCATATATATATATTTGAATTGTTTTGAAGAGTTTGTTGTTGAAGTGATTCTAATGAACAACTGAGCATAAATGTTAAGGATATGACTCTTAATTCATTTCTACAATATTATTAAATTATATTATATATTCTTGTTATCGTTTATCTCTCTCACTTTTTCATACATTCTCATATATAATTTTACCAATCCCTAGCACCTCCAAGGGTTTATGATGACTACCAGTTTAAAGTATCAGTTTTATTATTATATTGTGTCTTTTTGTGTGTATTGATAATTTCTGTTATTATATTTTGTCGAGTACAAGGGTAAGCTATAGTCCCACTCTATAGGTTTTGTGTACAATTCACAAACGTTATATTTCCACAACCAAAGAGTTGTAGCACATTATCTCCCACCTTCTTTAATGTGTACCTGATGTCTTTGAGATATTGAATTATTATACTTCTGTTGTAAACAAAAATAAATATGTATATGCTCTAAGTTTTTGCCTTTGTTTTCGTGTGATATTGCAGCAGTGGCCCAGTGGTTTTGGCCTTTGTCGACTCAAACAGTCATGGGTTCAATTCCCAACTCGGGTATTGGAGACACCCGACGATATAAAAATTTACTTTAGGCCACAGCTTTTTTTATCTTTCGTTTTTCAACACCGCCGGCCAAACTTTTGCAGTGCCGCTCAATTAATAAATCAACAATTGCACATTTATTTATGAAAAAAAACACTTTCTTGGGAGTAAATTTAAAGTAAATTCCTATTTTTTTTATTTTCCGACTGACCGTCTCATGAAAAACGGTCCGAGAAAATTCCGAGAAACATAAGATCAAAAAACAGTGGCCTTAGACTTAAAAAGACATAAAATGGTCTACCAGAGCTGAACCCTTATCTTGGTGCTGATGGCTTCCACAGAGAAAATGAAGATGTTCGCCTACTTCCATTTGACGCTTGGCTTTGGATTTCTTAATTTGTAAAGTGCCCCATGTCCCAAAGGGACAGCCAAGGGGGACGGCGATTATAGTGTTGGACAGGGGATGATCGGGGTTGTTGGGGTAACTGGGGTTATGGGGGGTAGCCAAGGGGTTTTTTTGTAAATCAGGTCCCATGTCTCCTCTACTTTGTATAGTTGAGAGCTGCATTGCCGCTGCAGTTCCAAGTAAATTGTTGACATTATTTTTGCCATTAATACCTGTCCGGACAACAAATATTTTAATTATATATAAATTATAATGGAAAATGTTCACTCCCTAGAAAATGCTACTATTGTTAGCATGTTAATTTTGTTATAGGGAGGGGAGAGTGGGGAACAATAAGACACTTTTTTTAATTTTTAATCATGACAAAAATTCTAAAATCAGGGCATAACTGGCTTCCCAGCTCAGAAGTAGGTAATATAGTTTTGCATACTTTCCATCAGTCATTTGTCTTATTGTTCCCCACTGGTGGGGTGCTGTGAGACAAGCTAGGGGTACAGTGAGACAAGGCCTAATATAGTAATTACAACAAAAATGCAAAACGTCTTTGAATTTCTTCGATTAAACGAAGACTTACCTGAGGTTTGATCGGAATTGTACTGAGCCTATTTTGGTTCGTAGAGTTCTTAGGAGATGCAGCTCTGAGTGACCATAATTCAGTCTTGTGTGGTAGGCCTGAAGCTACGAGGAGATCATAGGAAGGCCTAATTTAAGGATAGATCTACACCCCCATCCCCCGGGGCAGGGAGTTATAAGAATAATAGATAATGTCATCTAGATTTTTTAAGAAACTTGGAGATATGTGGATCTGAAAGGAATAATGTGTGGGACTGTAAGTGGGGTGATTGGGGCAAATGGTGGGTAACGGGGGGAAAAGGGGGACATTTGTCATGTTTGTTCGGGGATAATTGGGGTGGTTGGGAAACGGGGGTAACTAGGGCTATGGGGATAGCCAAGGGGTATATTTGGTAGTCTGAGGGTACACTGGAGATAGATTTAGCTTAAATTATATCCCACAAATCAAGTAAAATTCTTACAACCGATAACATATAGAGAAACATAATCACTTGTAACACCTTCGTATCTGAGCAGCAGTATGGTGCCCTTGTGGCGAAGACTTCAAACAGACATCTCACTGGCCAGCTACTCTGAAGGTCCTGTATTTAAATTCCCCAGGGCACTCTTTATTACCTTCATCCCTGCTAGATTTATATTGATCCTTGAACTTGGCATAGGAGACCACCAAAAGAGGCTCTGGCCCGGCTGCCTGGTGGCCACCATGGAAGTGAGAGAATGTTGGTTGCACATGAAGGCTAATTTCACAGCATATGCTGGGGCAAGTACAATTTAACATGTTTCTCTCTCGTTACATAAATCAACCTTCAGGAAAAACAAGAATTTATCTTATTGTACTGCACTATTAATCTATAACTAAGACAGAACATTATTGCATTATATTTTAATGACTAATGCAGGTGAGTGGTCCAGTGGTAAGATAGTTGCCTGCTCCTCTGAAGGACCCAGGTGGAATCCCTGCCTAATTACAAAAATTTCACAGCTGGACGTTGTTCAGATGAACCATTAAATTGGTGTTCCCTTGTACTCAGGTGTCTATGCTGAGACAACTAAAAGACTTCATATATCCACGGGATAAACGTGCAACATGGGTGGGTGGACTAGGTTAGGGTTACAATTGGAATGTAGCTGACCATGTGTGTGAAAGTTGTCATTGTGTTAATTGCACTTAAGCAAGCACTCGAAGGTCCTGGGCTTCCTCGTGGCAAGGGTGGTAACACTCAGGGTGAAGACCTGTATCCCCAATGATCAACACAGGGCAGTGCGCAAGCCTCTCCAGCTTCATGGGAAGATGTGTCTCCCACCATACAGGGGAATATCCATGATCATGACTCGGACGAATTTACCAAGAATAGTCACGGTTTGTGCAGTTAGATTTCGATCCCTGTCAGTGTGCCTGGGTTGTGCTGTCACGAAGAATACAAGATTGACATTATAATTTGCATTAGGGCCACTGGGGGAATTTAATTGCTTGGATGACAAACTCAAATGTTTCTCACCAATTGACCTCTGTACTAAATTATTAGATCATATTGGTGAAACAGAGGGCACCCACCGTCTACCTTAAGGGTCCCTCCTTGTTCAAGCAGCCAATCAGCGACAGTCCGAGAAGTTGCAGGATCTGCACGACTTGGGTGGAGCTTCTATGGAAGTTGTCTCACATGGGACACTCAACCCATGCAAAGGAGTGGTATTATCAAGTGAGATTCACTATGCTCTTCTGGAATGGCTATCCAAGCAAGAAATGCAGCACTTTTTACCATCTGCCAACTAAGGCAGGTTCTTCCTAGCTCTTTGTCTTAACTTTCGAAGCCAGCAACCTGCCTGACCATATACCAGTGGGATTTGATACTTGCGCCCAATGTGGCTCAACAGAACATTTTCATTCCAAGGAACAACCTTGTAAACGAACTTTGTTGCATTAATTGTGGTCAGGGCTACCCAGCCTTTTACTATAGCTGCCCCATCATTCTCTAGAGAATCAAGTTCAACAATTAAAGGCCACAAAAATTAAAACATGCCGCAGTTACATCATTACCATCTATTCCTAGATCAACTCCGAGAAATCGAGTCCTTGCAGTACAAGTATTCAAAGATAAACTCTTGTGACTGAGGTCAAAGTACCAATGCTTCTACTTCTCCTAGTCCACTGGCTCCCTCACACATGGAGATTATAGCTGCTATCACTGCTGAGGTGGACCCAAGTGGTCCTTCCCTTCAGAATGTTTAAATGGCACCAGATTATATAAACACCTCTGCTAGTGATCCTGATTAACCTCAGGCAAATTCCAGCCGTGAAGATCAAAAACTGGGTGAAGCAAATTCCAGCTCTGATGATAAAGACAGATCAATATCTTAACATGGTTCTCAAGAACCCCACTGGTGATTATTCATCAGTTCTTGATGATATGACCTGCATACTACCCTAACGCTGCTTGCTGATCATAACCAAACACGTAGATGCCAAATGTTGTCAGCCAAATCTAAAATGGCATATGGCACCTGACCTAAAGAATTATTTACTAATGCAGCTGACATGAAACATATTATTTAGGCTTACATGTTTAGTAAGGAGCAATATCTTGCACTATTTACACTATTTTGCTTTCCTGGGTTATCCAGGTGCTTTGACCATGGGGCCTCTGGCGCCATAGGAGCTGCACTGTTATTATCTAGTAGTTCTCTTATTTTATGTATTCTGTTTGCTATATCTTTGTGGTTATTCCCTTTGTCATCACTTCCTCAGTGGCGACTCCTGGGTACTTTGTTCGGCTCTACACTCTGTCAATATGTGTTCCTGTGTTTCCTCCTTGTTGTTGCCGAATCTGCAAGTTAGATTAATATATGAATTCTTGTAATTGTTTTTTACCTTCATCATTCTTGTTCTCGCTATAAATATATTGCTAGCTGTTTTTTTCGAGGGTTCTTGTGTTATTTTTGTAGTACATAGTTTTGCTTTTTCCTTCTCCAGCGCCGTTCAGTTTATTTCTTTGTTTATCTATATTTTTTTTAGCCATCCTTTTTCTTGGTTGTTTTTCAGGGTTGTAAGGTTTCATTTTTCTTTATTGAGGTTCAGGGCATAGTTAATTTTGTTTTTCTTTGTGATGTGTTCTATGTCCATTAGTGTTTCCTCTTGAAGTTTTCAGCATGTTTTTATAATGGAGCCCAAATTGGTATTAACGTTTGTGACTTCCTTCTTTGTCATTGTGCATGCTTCAGGTCCGACATGACATGCTTTCTGTTGCTTCAAAACTTGTCAATCTATGGGGAAAACTCCCTCATTCATTGGTACAGGCTTGTGATATTCTCTTTATACACCTAATATTCTCCTGTACATATGCTAGCCATACTTACATATCCATACCATAGTCAGACATTAATGACCTCATAGGTTAAAACGTCATTAACTTCAACTACCCTATACCTCGATTGCACTTGAGCTTTGTTGAGAGCATGTCAACAAGTTGGCCAATCAAGTGTTAATTCTAAGATAATCATCAAACTTTTCAATGGATATTTTAAACGAAACATGAACTCTTTGTACAATAGGTGTCTTATGCATTTGTACCTAAACCAGAATCTTCGTGCTAAATGGAATGGCATAACTTCAGAACTATTTCCTGCCAATAATAGAGTCAAGCAGGGTGGCATCTTGTCCCCCACATTATTCAGCTTATGCCTAGATGCCATCCCTTACCAGCCTGAAATCTATGGTAAAGTGTGTGCTGATTCTCAGACAGTTATAAAGTTAATTCAGTTCAATGAGGCAAAAAGCCAGTTTGTCACCTTCAGTTCAATGACATCTAATTTCCCATCATCTGACACAATCCAAGTTGGCAGATGTGCGGTGACTAGCAGCCACAGTGCAGTCTATCTGGGGCACAACGTGTTCTCAAATGGGTACAAGATGATCTTGATAATGTGATTGGATCATTCCAAAGACAATCCAACCTTTTAATGTAAAGGTTTGGATGCATCCCGCCCACTTAGTGGAGCAGACTATCCTCCTCTTACTGCACCACATCTTTCTATGGCGTCCAGTGATGCAATTAATGTGTTGAGTAATCCATTCCAGCACCAATATGATTTAATCTCATGATGGCGATTGGGATCCAATTTCATCATCATGTAACTGCTCTAAAATTGTCAAAATTAATAACCATATTAAATATTTTTTAAACTGTAAACTTACGAACTAAAACTTTCCCCGAAATCCAATATTCCACACTTTTATAGCGTCTGGACAAAGCAGCGCTAAATATAAAATAGATTTTACTTCATCCGTTCTTCATACACTCATCGAAGTCATAAAATTGAAAATTATTATTAACTTCCGGTTAATAAATTTCCCAACTCAATGGTTCAATGTAACACAGTTGAGTGGTAGATACGATAAAATTTGGTTTGGTTTTTATGGTTCCGCTCACCCTTATTTTCCCCAACAAGAATTTAAGCAAATTTTTGCAAGGCAGGTTTTGATTTGATTTTGTGTGTGTGTTTTTTTTAAAGTTCAACATCTGGTTTTGATTCAAGGTATATATAACATTTTTTTCAAGGTATATAATATTTTTTTATCATCTTCATTGGGCATCCACTCAGGATATCCACTGTGGCAGGGTTTAAATTTGGGGAGCATGATGCTTCACTTATCTGCTCTAAATTATCAATCAAGGATGTCACAAATAATATCTTTCATATAAGCTGCAGGGGCGGATCCAGAAAATCTTTCACGGGGGGGGGGGACTGACATATTAAAATGTATTGCAGTGACCGCTTTTTTTTTTATTTTACTTGAAATGTACTAGGCCAAGGGGGTTAAACCCCCCTAAATCCCCCCCCTTTATTCCGCTACTGAGCTGTTTGAAGAAATACTTCATAGTTTTATATTTCAATTGCCAATGAAATTTTAAGCAATTTCATGATTTTTGGAAAACGGACTCACAAAGAGTTTTGCAAAGTGCCGAATAGTGTGTACAGAATGAAAAAAGCACCAAAAAATACATTAAAAAATACATAATTATGCACAATTATTATGTTTTTCCTTTAATCATGCAGTTACTGTAGTTTTCAGCATCTTAAAATATCTATTAGGCTAAATCGTTGCAAATATCATTCAACTAGTTTTAAAACTGGTGTTACTATTTAATTCTAATTAAGCATGATAATAAAAAAAAGTGCTAATTGAATTTCCCGTAGCACTTGCATGAAAGGTTCATAATACAGTAATGAGCTACAATAAATTACATGTAATGAATTAATTCGTAGACTGTAATTAGAATGAATTCGTGTGCATGTATGTAAATTACATAAATTGTATATAGTGTGCTGCGATCTTGGTATTTTGAGAAACGAGAGTGCCCTACTATTGGGATTGTTCAACCTTAACACCTAAATCTGAAGTGTTAATTTTAGTGACAATAGACCTATTTCTGCCCTTGCTTAGCTACCTTCATTCGATTGGCTGATGCCTAGCTGCGGCTGCAGAGCTTTGCTGCGGAGAAGCACATATTCTGCACGAAGAGCCAGTTGGAACTGGAATCATCTGCAGACCAGGGCTGTGAGCTAGACATAACATTGCATTACAGGGACATATTTTGAGCCTTGCTGCACACCTTTGTACCATATGAAAGCAGTCGTGTCAACCTAAAGACTATTGTTGTATATTTAATTTGGTGACTATGACGTAGCCTATGATTGGAGTTGAACTGAATGACGTCATCAATGCCAATGGTATAATAAGAAGTGGATAGAAGTCTTCCAGCATTAGAGGTAAGATTAATGGCATGCTGCAAAGCCTGAAATATTCATTAATACCTTTCAATGCTTTGAATTATTGATAATATTGAGCAAAACAGAAACATTGATATTGATAGAGGAAATGCTATTATCCTAAAGGAATTAATAGCTATATAGTATATATAGTATATATATATATATATATTATGTATTTAAAGTATAGATGGTAGGGATGTACACCTTTATCTTGAAAATGATATGATATGTATCTCGATAATATCTACGAAAGAATAAGCAAAGCTTAATGAACAATGAAATTGAATGAACACATTTTTATTAAAGAACTCCACACTGTTGTGTTTTGTGAATTTAATCAAAACAATGGAATGTCTGGGCAGGAGACGTCTCGTTTACTTAAAAACCGTTTTTGGCCAATAACTAAAATTCTAGAACCCTGACACCTCATTTATGCACTAAAATCAAATAGGAAAGTGGGTATTTCGCACAGCTTGAGCCTATTTCCATAGCTCTATGACTATTAGTCACAGAGATATGGCATTTTAAACAAAATATCCATTGACGACAATTCTGCAAATAAAGAACCACTCGGAGGTGGACGTTCCCATTGCGAAAATTTTCAGCCAAATTAAAGTATATGTTGACCATACCAAATATGGCCATTCCACACATTTTGAGTGGTGTTAAAACCTTTTAGGTTGAACGGTTCTCAAGATATAGCCAAATTCGCTACAAAATTACCTGCATGAAAGGCCAAAATCATATACTGGGGGTGAACTGGTGTAAGGAGTTCTTCAATTGTTCTGATATTTCACAGTTTTTGTTTTGGACCCTTCCACAACTTTTGGGAAGGTTTGGCTCAAATCGGACAACTTTGTCGAAATTTGGTAGGGCATAATACACCAGATGAATCAGTGTAAGCAGCATCCAGAATATAGTTCAGATCATCTCCAAAACTCACTTCTTTCTTCAAGGCCGAAAGTATCACTTCAGGTCTACTAACATATCAGAGCAACAGTTTGGGATATATTGTGTATTTGCTTGGTTTGACTCTTTGTATACAAGTGCCTAGAGCACTCATTAGCCCTTAACATCCTGTATTTCTGTACCTGAATGGCTAATTGGGTTAGGCAGGGACCATGGCAATGAGATGAAGGATGAAACAGCCATCAAACTTAGGCTCGACTGGAAATTGAACCCGGGACCCAGTGGTTGGAAACCCAGTGCGCTACCACTGAGCTAGGCCCCTTTCTGGTCTTATCAATGGTGGCGGTGGTGGATGAGGGCTTTATGTCCTGTATTTCTGCACCTGATGGGCTAATTAGGACAGGCAGGTACCATGGCAATGAGATGAAGGATGAAAAAGCCATCGAACTTAGGCTCGACTGGGAATTGAACCCGGGACCCAGTGGTTGGAAACCCAGTGCGCTACCACTGAGCAAGGTCCTCACCCCTGTGTTTTTGCAGGACAAAACACAAAATATACAGAGTGCAATTTCCAAAGGCGGTTTTATGAATACGACCAGGCAGAATTGCCCATAACACTGAGCAAGTCGAAGAGATATAAGAGCCCGCAGCAACCTTGCATATGGCTGGCCTCACCGAAATAAACGAAGGGTTAACAGCATTGGAATTCTGTAATGTGATATGAAAACCATTCCCGAAGGAATTTTTCCCATGGGTATGATGTGTAGTGATGGATGACATTATGAATATTGCACATTGTGATATATAGTTTGATATATTGCCCATATATGCAGTATATATGGCCCACAGAAGGTGTATGTATGACTGAATAATATATAAGCAAGCGAAGTAAATGGACATTGCAATTTACTGAAAGGAAATGTCCAATTGAGAGAGTTGTCCTGTTCCTATACAGACAATCTAGTCAGTTGTATTAAATGTTCGACTATTGTGTGTGATGCTAATGCAATGAACCTCGCTTCAAAGATGCTGTTCCTTTAAGCTAATTTGCAAAAGAAAAAGAAAAAAAAAAAATGTTCAGCATTAACACCGCTCATTCTTACTGGGCCCATTGCTATGGATGAAAACATTTGTATATGATAGTAATTATTACTAATACTTCTACTAAGCACCTTTTTTTAGTGGATTAATTAACCAACACTGGAGTTAGACAAGCGGGATGACCCAATAGTTCTGACCTTGACCCATTTCTCAAGGTCACGGGTCATTAAACCACACATTTTTCAAATTTCACATTGCAATACATACTGGAATTCTTTCGTATTTGATGTTAAATTTCCATGTACTCGATGACAGCTGAAGAAAAAGAAAAAAGCTCAGTCTTGTCATCTCATCATTACATCTGCTCTGACAGTCGGTAATAAAATACCTGAATTCAGACCAACAGTGTGGAAACATACAATCCTGTCTGATATGAAGGCTTGACATTGCTCATTCTATCTAGATATATATAGAGGTCACTTGAAAACGACAAGATATGTACAAAATGCACTATTACTGACAAATAAAGGTGTTTCTGATTTTGATTCTGCCCTGGGGCACAGTTGCGGTCATGAAATTGTGCTATCTGTAAGCCTTGAATCTAAAGGTGGATTCCATAAACCTGCTCACATGAGCCGTGGCTGTAAATTTCATACAAACCCGTTGAAAATGAAGTTTAAATTACTATATTTATTTATATATTTGTTAATTTATATATGTTTTAATGTTTTGTGGATTGAACCAAATTTCTTAATTGGCTGTTAGCGATTACTTTATTGTCAGTAGGTTTTTTTTATAGTCTTTTCATGATTATGGTGGGAATGGGTTGGCCTTTCATTGACCTGTTTTTGCTGACGATGTAAGATTCTTGTGTGGGATATCTATCTATCTGTCTATCTATATATCTATCTATCTATCTATCTATCTATCTTTCTATCTCTCTATCTATCTCTCCAATCTCTCTACATTTCTATCTATCCATCTATCCATCTATCCATCCATCAATCCATCAATCCATCAATCCATCTATCCATCTATCCATCAATCCATCAATCCATCAATCCATCTATCCATCCATCCATCCATCTATCCATCCATCTATCCATCCATACATCTATCCATCCATACATCCATCCATCCATCTATCCATCTATCCATCTATCCATCAATCCATCAATCCATCAATCCATCTATCCATCCATCCATCCATCAATCCATCAATCCATCTATCCATCCATCCATCCATCTATCCATCCATCTATCCATCTATCTATCCATCTATCCATCCATCTATCCATCCATCCATCTATCTATCTATCTATCCATCCATCTTTCTATCTATCTATCTATCTATCTATCTATCTATCTAGTTGCTACAGTTCATGCAGTGGGCTTTATATCGAGTTTGTTGTGATAATGGTCCACAATAACACAATAACACGGTACCATATTACTGGTGATATTGCAACACCCTGCACAATTTCCTGTGTGCTAGCTCTGTTATTGGGCCCAGAGTAGAATGGCATACGTGGGGAAAGAAACCATATATAACTCATTTGTGTTATTTACAAAAGGACCACGGGGGATTAAACACTAATACTGCTGTGTGTTGCTTCATCATAACGGTGCAAAATGTCATTGCTCATTGTTTCTGGCCAAGCAGAATATCTGATGCAACATGGCAGAGAAACAAACTTCATTCATTTCATTGTCATTAGGATATCACATGATTTTGATCCATGATCATGAGAATTGGTATTGAAGTAGAATAATGAAAGGTTACGATCCTGGTTGCCTTGTGAAATGACGTGATTATTTCATTGTTGTTTGATAAAGGCAATAAAAATTAGATCAAATGCCGTTTCATTGGCAGTTATGCCTTGTTCTGTTATATTCCCGAAGCTTGAACAGAGAAACAGTTTTGAAGAAAATGTGTAGGTTACATGACAATAGTTGCACATAAAATTAAAACAAAATGGAATAGATAGATTGACATGGAAAGTGCAGCCTTCTTAAGGGGGTTTCACACATAGCCGGATCAGACGCCGGAGCGTCCCGGAGGTCAACTCCGGAATACTCCCGCATACTCCGGGGAAAGCCGTATAGACATCGTGTTCATGTCCGGGATTGTCCGGCATTGTCCGTCATTGTCCGGGGCGCTCCGGGAGCACCTTGGGACTCCGGGGGAAAAAATTAAACATGTTTAATTTTTCTAAAAATTAAACATGTTTAATTTTTCATGCCGGAGTTCCCGGAGTAATTTAATCCGTGTAGATCCGTGTAGATCCGTGTAGATCCGTGTAGACCCGTGTAGACCCATGTAGACGCCCAGTAGACTCCGCCGATCTCCGTATTGACTCCGGCATGTCTCCGGCTACATCCGGCGTCAACCGGGCATGAATATTTCGCCGCCATTAACGCCGGAGAGTACAAGGAGCCACAACGGATCCACACGAATGAACACGGTGTAAAGACCGGTGATATCCGCGAAGGCACCGTGAAAATCCGCTTCACTCCTCACTCTAAACGGGACAGTCGTGTTAGCGCCGTGTTGCTTCTTGTTGAGACCGTATTGACATCGTGTACACATCGCCAAACATTTATTTTTTGTTGACATTTAACAGCTCTTTGATCCCGGAACCCCCCGGAGGTAATAAAATGTTACTCCGGGACGCTCCGGCGTTTGATCCGGCTATGTGTGAAACCCCCTTTAGGTAAGTTCTTGCCGCTATTGAGGGTTGATTGATGAGATGAAAGAGGAGGAGTCCATCCATGTTACACATTTAACCATGAGTGGGGTATTTTACTTGTCTCAGCATAGACACTGAATACAAGGGACCGCCAATAGAGTCTTTTCGCTGAGCAGCCCTGAATTTAGGAGGACATAAGTTTTTCCTCTCCTCTTCTTACTCACTTTGCTTTTTAGACATAGTAGGTAATAACTAACTGATTCCATAAATATAATTTTCTCTGGGAAATAACAAGAATCAACTAAGTGATAAGGTGTCAAATATACATTAAAACGCACTAAAAATACTGCTGCTAGGATGCACTTTGCTTAAGCCAATCAGAGTCAAGGGCGGGAATTTTTCAGCCAAAGGAATTGCAGTATTCTGTTGTGGCCACCTGGTGGAAATACGGCGAACCTTCCGTCTCACCCGAACGACATGAAGCTGTGATGATGCTCGACCGCCCGGCTGCATTAATCAGAATAAAGCTAGCTGTTTTGAGAAAAATCAAAACAAAAGAGCATTTTGTGGTTAAACTGCATGACAATGTTTTATGCAATGCAATAACTTAATGCCTTAGCTTCATGGATGGTCTTATCCAAATGAATGTTTGGTTATCACTTAACTTTATCACTTAATAATTTTACGATCTTGTTTTTTTTTCTTCCAGATATTTGAAGCTACTCATTCTACATTAATAAATTCCAAACAGTATTTTAAGATGAATTTCAACGTACTATTAGCCAGTGCTCTGGTGTCCATTTTAGTAATGGTAAGAACACTGCATTTCCTAGATTAATACTGCTATATATAAATATTTTTAAAATTTTAATATAGTAATTGCTATCATGTGTCCTTGGCCTACTGACTTTTGGAGAAAGAGGATATTTGTGGGTATTGTTTATACATAGGCCAATATGCAGTAGTCTATCACTTTAATTTAAAAATTCAACCATCAGTTTAACAATTAAGCTGTTTTAAAAACATGTTGTTCCCTACTACAAAAAAAAAACTGCATATGTTGAATTCCAATTATGTGATGACGTATTATTGATAATAATAAATAAATTTGTATAGCGTAATGTTTCAAGGAGAATCCTTCTGTGATATATTAATTAATTTACAGGAAATCTATGCAAAAGAGGCATCCGCTAGTTCAGAGGAAAAACAGGAGGTGGCGCCTGTGAAGCCAGATGTTCCAAATCAGAAAACTGACGTCATCAAAGAAGAAAAGAGTGGTGACGAGCAGAACATTGTGTTGACAAAGTAAGGTAGAAAAAAAGAAAAAAAAAAAAGTTTAATGTAGAGTCTGTTGAATGCTATGAATATTGTTTTACCATTTTTACCCATATTTTCGAAAAGTATACAAATCAGGGCATGAGCCACTACCTACTAGTACTGGGGGCTACTTAGAGCTTACTTAGGTCCTTTTATGTAACAACTGAAATGTTTTCCAGATGGTATTCGTAAAACATTGTGTGTTAAATTTCAGAACACTTTTTCTGTGACAAAAGTGCACAGTATGTATTATACATAATGGTGTTGGTTCAAATTTCAACACATTATGTTTGTATTAGTGAAATCATTGTAAATAATATCTTGAAACGGCTGCGTCAGAGTAGGATTCAAAATAAATGTCCACCTGTTTTTGGTCATATTTTCCCACAAATGGCATGGAGCAGCACAAAATAAACAGAAATGTTCACAACAATTCAAATCCCAACTTTCTAGCTGACAAAAGCACCTCTGAGAAAGAATTAATTTCAACTTTGCTATTTTCTCCGTTGTAATTTCTGCTACTTCTGTGACCATAACAAATAATGACAAAATAGGAAAATATTACCATTCCAAAGATCGGAAACTTCAAGATAAAGAAAGTTGGGATTTGACCTTTTGGTAACATTTACATCTATTTTGTGCTTCTCCGTAAGATTCATGTAAATATTTGTCTAAAACATAAATCATTTTTAAGAGTGTGAAATCTGCTGTAATATGTAGACATAGGACAGCTCTACATATTTTATTTCATATACACCGCTTAATGCTTGAGAAAGACTTCTTTAACTATGGAATGTTGTTAAACTTTTCTGCTGATGCTGTAGCTTAAGAAACTAAAGCATTCTACACTTGAATTTCTAATTAAAGTAGCTCAACTTCAGGGCATAGTTCATTGTACTCAATACATCCAGTAAACTAAAAAAAAAAGAAAAAAGAAGACCATTCCAGGATATTTTGTAAACAATATCTTTTTTTACATAGTCCACCTGCTTATGTAAAAAACCATGTGGATATTTATTTTGGATTATACCATAGTTTTAGTCTATATATATGCAGGGGTCGAAATAAGGTTCGTCAATGGTAACCCGCTTTCCGGTTACCATAGATATTCATGTGGTAACCGCCCCTAACCGCATCTGATGTGACCAAATTATATGAAGCATTTTGTCGCGAACAGCGGTCCATTCGCGTGAAAATTATGGTAACCTCCACGTAACCTGAACATTCGTTCTTGACTTATTCCAATCTATGTATATGTATCTCAGATACTGGCAGATAGCATTCAGGATCTGGTAAACATTGTCTGAATGTTGGCAGTCATTGGCCAACATCGCGCCAATGTCAAGATAATGTAAAGCAAGTAATCTGAGATGCGTGTTAAGTTAATGATGATATTAAATGGAAAATATGGAAAATTGGCTGATTTTGAAACTAATATATACATGCATGATTATCTTTTGTGATTTCTTAAAATAATAAATAATCTGTATTAAGTAAATGATGATATTAAATGGATAATATGGAAAACTGGCTGATTTTGAAACTACTATATACATGCATGATTATCTTTTGCGATTTCGTAAAATGAATAAATAATCTGTAAATCTAAATGTCATACTTTATTGCTACGTTATGTTCAGTTATGTTATTCATATTTATTTACAGTGCAACGGTGCTAAATACCATTGCTCTAACAACAACAACAACAACTAAATCCCCGATCAGTCGACATGTTCCGAAACGATGCCGGCAGCATCCTGAGACCTGCCAGAAAGGGATGAGGAGCGAAAGGTTAGCGACAAGAGAAAGAAAGAGGGAAGAAAAGAGAAGAATCAAAGAGGAAAAGAAAAAACAGAAAGAGCATAAGAGAGCGGAGAAAATGGCCGGGAAAGACAAATACAGAAAGGACAAGAGATTGAAGAAAGACCACAAACCTGGGCATTTCAAGATGGAAGTAGATCAGCATAATGCTTGGAAAGGTAATGTATTATTAATATCGATTATTACGGTAAAACCAGGTAAATAAGACCACCAGTAACAATGCTTGGAAAGGTAATGTATTATTAATATCGATTATTACGGTAAAACCAGGTAAATAAGACCACCAGTAACATAATCATGGTAATAATATATTTTATAGCATCAAATCTGCTCTGTTGAAATGGCTTCATATTAAAGAAGATAGACTATTACACATTGCTGAAATTGCACTGTAAAGAGGAACTAAACTTTACATTATAATATAGTAATATATAGTTACTTTTGACACGGGCCTTTACTCAACTTATAGCGTTATCCAATGTCTCAATGTTACTTGGTATAAAGCTCAGTCACCTTATATGACCAGCTTCAGTGGCGGCTCCGGGATGTTTCATTGGGGGGGGGGGGGGGGCTGTGGTTTATTGTCCATGAGCTAGACAAAAACAGCTACCGCTGGCATCTGGGGAAATAAAATAAAAATTGATACATCTGTATTTGAAGCAATTCTTCTGTAATATTGTTAAATAACTACTGAGACAGATTCAGCAAAAATACATACATATTGACTGTATAACTGACATAAATTTGTTTTACTAAAAAATTGTTTACAGCTCTAGGGTAAATGTTAAGGTACAGTAAATTGTACACATCCATAATTGATGAAATCTGGAAAACTTAATTATATCATAGCCACATCCAGAAGTTTTGCCCTCCTGGCATCAATTGAAAGAACTGCAAGATCCACTGCTGTTGCGCAAGTATGTCTTCAGCTGCTTGAGGCAAGCTGGGTCTGAATGGGTAAAAATCGACAAAATCGACATGGGACATTGCTTCATATCTTTGGGACCCATGAAGACCCCTAGTAGGTCTCCTACAAGAGAAGCTTCTCTCACCTGATGCTGAATTGACTGGCGAGGTGACACTGATCTTGACAAATAAGATGAAATTGTACGGTTCAAGCTAGGTTCATGTTCAAACATCACCCAAGTCTCGCTCTTATAAACTACATTAACCAGAACCCAGGATTAGGAGTAAATTGAATGATGTGCATATGGCAACAGCATGAATAATGCAGAGTTTGTCACATTTTGTGATTTATGAGTTTGTCACATTTTGTGATTCATGAGTTTGTCACATTTTGTGATTCATGAGTTTGTCACATTTTGTGATTCATGAGTTTGTCACATTTTGTGATTCATGAGTTTGTCACATTTTGTGATTCATGAGTTTGTCAAATTTGGTAATTATGAGTTTGTCTTATTTTGTGATTCATTAGGTCAAGGGGGGGGGGGGCCTTGGAGGATGGGGGGGGGGGGGGGTTGAAGCTCCCCATGCCCCGCCACTGATCAGCTTGTATGACCAGCTGCCAAATACACACTTACCCATGGGTTGGGTCCTTTACTTGCCTTATCATGGACACCAAATAAAAGGCATCTCCGATTTAACGTCTCACGCGATCGACATCCAGTGTGATGTAGCTCACGAAGAGTGCCCGGGTCTTAAGCATAAGACCACCCAGCTGGCATATTTTCTGACAGTATAGGCTTTATAGTTCTAATTTAGTTCTAGTTCATAACACTGAACAGTTCATGTATTGGACAAAACAACCCAGATAGCATTCCCAATCGCTACAACATTGGCACGATGTTGGCGATGTAGATACAATGTTGTACCAACAGTGGCCAATAGTGTACCAACAGTGGCCAATATACAAACGATGCTGGGCAGATTTGGAATGCTATCTGGGAATGCATTTTAATGTTTTGATTTATCTTTATCCAGCTCCTCATAAACATAACAGACCATCGGTCAAGAAGGAGCTGTCCTCGAAGCAAGACATGGGGTCAAAATCAAACGGAAGTTACACAATTCCACCTCCTCAAAAAGACCAATTGAACGAAGATGCAGACCTCTATTATTACGATTATGATGATGATAAATCTACTGTAAGTGCCTTTTTAAGTTTTGTACTGCAATTTTTTAAAGAAGGTTCATTGAATTATATATCAAAACAACAGCTGGAAACGAATGGAAAGCTAAACACAACATTGTTATATCATGAACTTAGTCAATAAACATTCAATTAAAATATTAAAATAGATTGCAGTTTGTAAGGCATACAGGAATTCTTATAAATAACAATCAACTGTAGCTAAACTGAAAAAAATATAACATTCAACCACAGGCGTTTGCCATCATGACAGCAGTTAGCAAGTTAGCATACAATAAAACCAAGGCTACTGACTTTTTCAAGAACAGCTTTTACTCCCCCTGTGCAACTGCCTTTAAGAATGAGGCCAGTTTCAGTCAATAACATCGTATTACACTTTAAAAATGGCAATATTATACACAAAAATAATTTTCTTATTCTTAGTGATAACTTTATTTGTTTATCGGTATTAACCACTTAGTGTTGGGGAATTCCTTGCCTGGAAATGTTCAATTCTCATCTCTAATGGCAGCTAATTAGAATTATCTCCCAAGCACAGTGTGCTGTCAGCTTTAAGCCAATTGAGTGACATAACTGAACAATCTGTGTTTAAGACTTGAGTGTACCAATGCAAACAAAACTAATTGATATGCAATTTCATGTTTAAAGTGTTAGACATTCAATGCCATAAGGCAGCCTATAGGCTATTAGGCAAATATTTTTATATTTAACTGGTAATCTAGCAAAATAATTGCCATCAAGCCCAGGGCATTTCTTAATGTATACATTCTGATTGGCTGTTGCAAATGACATGGCTGCCTCTTGAGATGAGAAGCCAATTAAGGCCGTCAGGAGCCTTGGTATTAGTTAAAGTATAAGTGCTGTCATCACTGAGCAATGTCATATATGTTGGCAAACGCCTGTGATTCAACTGTAGCTAAACTGAAAAATATATAACATTAAACTAAATTGGTTGACCTTTTTCTGGCAATACGGTCGAAGGGGTGGTCATTTTGACCAGTCATAATGTCTATGAAAATAGCTGTCTTCACTTACTTTCTAGTCTGTAGGATTTTTATTGTACCAAGAGCTACAGCAAGCAATACCTAGTCATACCTAATTATATAATCTTTTTGTAATTTTAGGAGAGTGAAACGAAAAGTGGAAACACTTTTAATATTGAGAAGAGAAGTCAATTGCATGATGGCCGAAGGGTCAGGACATCTTGTGATTCTGATGATGACTGTGCCTCAGGTATGGAGACAAATTTCATTTAACCATTGTATAATTGTATAATATAAATAACGAAGCAGCACCAGCAGTTACAATGAACAAAATATAATTATTATACATATATCATGGATGGTCGTTTACTATAGAGTATATTGATAAATAATGAGCGAGACATTTAATAAGTGATTGGTCGGTTAATACGGCGATAAATTGTCATGATCACACATATTTATAGAATATTCATAATTGTTCTAACAATCAATTACATTGGAGCTTTTTTGTTTCAGATCAATGCTGCACCACAAGAGTAACTGGCGACAAAGTTTGCAGCAAGAAAAATTACATGAGAGAAGGCAGGAGATGTGTTAACACATGCACATGTCATGGAGGTATCTATCTATCATCTATCTATCTATCTATATGTCTATCTATCTACCTACCTATCTACCTATCTACTTATCTACCTATATATCTACCTATCTATCTACCTATCTACTTATCTATCTATCTATCTATCTATCTATCTATCTACCTTCCTATCTATATATCTATCTATCTATCTATCTATCTATCAGAACTCATATATTGTCAACTATACTCTAGATGACATCATGTGAATACAAAATTCCTATTGGCTAGGAGCACCCTATTTACTGATAACTGAATATCTATGGGGATTCCATCTTGAATCTTGAAGTTATAATAATTATTTACTCTTTTCAGACATGCAGTGCTACAGACCTGACATCAGAAATGCCAGAACCGGTGAACTGACTCCGCGAAGAGAACGAATCGGTCGTTGCACTTCTCAGAAAGAGGTTGATGTCAATATTGGGGTGGTCCTCCCTAGGCCCAATAAATCTACTAATTAAGAAAAATTTATTTATTCAAGTCAATTAAATTCATTAATTAATGGTAAATTAATAAGCCATAGTATTGCCCATGTATGCGATTATTATTACAGCAGAACTTAAAAACTATGGAACTGCACTACAGATGATGTCATGTGAATCAAGGATTCTCATTGGCTAAGATGTAACGTACATCAACCAATGGGAGTCCTGGATTCGCATGACGTCTTCCGGAGTTTTGTTTCCGAGTCTATGTAATCTGCTGTACTAAGGTTTGACTGTTCATTATAAATATTTTATTCAATTGAATACTATACCTGCATAGATAAGACCACATGTATAAATATAAATACATTTTGTATCCACAGGTGTGAATTTAATTACATAAAATATTATCATCAGTGAAAGTGCTTACAATGAAACAGCTTAGTTTTTGATGTATCCGGAGTCCTTAAGATTATTAAGTAATTTAAGTAATTATCTGTAATGTGACACTCGGGCAATTAATCAACATCTGATTTTTCGTAAATGAATTTAAAATTGTATCAAGATAGTATACAGTAATTACATCGAGTCAAACCTGAATAATAATTAAAAACTGTCTTAATATCATTATTTACATTTACTCGAGTACACTCAAATTTACTTGTGTCAATAACATTAAATATCATAAGATATAATGTGATATAACACTGTGTCAAATAGGTGTTGTAAAATTGTGAAATGTCTGCAAAAGTGATGTTTTTGATTCATAATATTGATGTTAAAATAGCATGTTAACAATATAATTTTTTTGTAGTAGCTTTATTTTTTATTGGTCCGTGTATAAAAAAAAATGCACGATAGTATATTAGCTACATCTTTTACATAGTTACTAGGCTTCCTAATAAATCGACAAAACCTTCAGAAACAATAATTGGGTGTGGAGACTTTGGTTGAAAAACTAGCCAGCAGCTCCCAGATAAATAAACCAATAATTAGGTCTTGTGTAATATAATTAGCCAGCTCCTAAGAAAAACGTTAAAAAAATAAAAATAAATAAAGAGAAACCATAACTAGAAATTACAGACTTTGGTTGTATGAATATACAGCTCTCAATTAACATAAAAAAAACAATAATTAAGTTTTGGAAAATTCTTTGGCAATATGATTTAAAATCATAAAAATAAACTAAGTTAATCTTCAGATATTAGCCTAATTGATTACTTAGTTCTATCTTTTGAGATAAACCAATAAAACTTTAAAGACCAATAAATAGGTGTGCAGACTACAAGTAGATTTATCTTAATTAATTGCTTAATCATCCAGTTAAGATATTTCCTTACATTAATCTACCCATATTTGACAAAAAAAAGTCTGGTATACTGCATAAGCATCCTTTTGTTGCATACAGTAACTTGCTATATTGTCAGTGTCAAAGTATCTATGTCATGTTTCACACACACATATATATATATAAGCTAAATATTACATTTGTGATATTTCATCTATTTGCATTTGTGTAATATTTCATTGTCATTTGAGCTTGTCATCATGTGCACTTAATGTCTAAAATAACCCGCACATATGTCTATAGTATTTCATTGTTAATATATTCGTCTAAATTAAGGTGTAGACATATTTCATTATAAATAAATGGATTTCATGACAACATTATGTACATATATATGAAATTAGTAGCTCAGTTAAGCACTATTACTAATGCATATTGAAAGTGAATCGTTTATCATTTTGTTTTGATTGTAAAAGCAAACATTTTTGTGTAAAATTCAAACTAGCCCTTCACAACCATTGTGGTGACTCGCGATTATTCTTAATATGTGTAATTGTAGAACTTTACCTCGTGCACAATTAAATTGATTTACCATGTATTAAATCTGTTGTCTGTTTCATTATTAATAATGCAATCAAAAACAAAATCCATATTGATATCTTGCCTTATCGCACAGTATGGGAAACGGTGCTAATTTGGGACTTTTGAGTTGTGATGTGTGTGTGATTAGGGCTTTACGACCATTTCTGCACCAGTTGGGCTAAATAGGACAGGCAGAGACCATGGCAATGAGACGAAGGATGAAACAGCCATCCAACTTAGGCTCGACCGGGAATCAAACCCGGGACCCAGCGGTTGGAAGCCCAGAGTGCTGCTACCTCTAAGCTAGGCCCCCGCCCTTTTTTGAGTTGTGATAGAATATCTCACAGAAGAAACAAATATGAAGATAGCCCCACACATGTGCAAGTACAACAGTAATGTAACAGGAAAATGATATTAAAATTTATGGTCAGGTGAGGCAGCATTTTTCTGACCTTGTTATTTTTCTCAATGGGCCCCAGGCTATATTGTACATTGGGACTCTGGCTGGGGACCACTGGTATATTCAAAACCATAGTATTTGTAACCTTTATTCGCAGTAAACTGCCTCAATTTGTAAGTTGATAATTTGAACTCCTTTTACAATTGCACTGGAAAAAGTAAGTTTCCACACATAGTATACAATATACAACAAATTTCCAATAAACTGTGTAATAAAATGAAATACCAAATACCTCTGACACTATTTCTTAATTCAACACTTATTATTTGAAGACGGTTATAGGTATAATACCGGACAAAGAAGTTCCTGTCACAATTTGAAATTGCTCTAACAAACAGCTAAAGATCGTTGCCTGGTTTAATTTATATATATATATATTTTTTTTTTCACTAATATATTATATTTAGTCAAATATCTATTTGTAGAGACACGACTTAAATCAAGCACCTTGGCAGTCTGCAATACCACATTAAACCCTCTCTTCATTCGGTCAGGGTCACTCTGGTTGTGCCTCTCATAATACTGTACGGTATATGGAGAATTCTTTTAGAAATTACAGGGTTATTTACAGTGCTTTAATTGCCTCAGCACAGATGCTGAGTGCCAGGAACAGCCAATTTGATATCATCCAAGTGACATCCAGCTGGAATGTTGTTCATGAAAAGTGCCTGGGTCTGCTAGGGTTCGAACCAGGGACTCTCAGAATAGCAGGCCAGTGCCACCGACATTAGGCCATCAAGCTGTTTTTTTTAGATTTAGATTTTTTTATTTGTACACAGTATGTAGTACTTTAATACGGTTAGTACATTAAATAAACAATAAAAGACATAAGCATAGTGTGGGGGATGTGCAATAGCTTACTAAAAAGCTGTCAAATTGTGTAAACCCCTTACATTATAAATAAAAATTAAAAGAGGCTATTTAAATATAATTGAAATCAAATTCAAATAGTGACAAATAATAAAAAAAAAAACTTTTGTTTCCAGAGCACTTATGCACTTACCCTTACGAAATTTTGTACAGTAATACTCTATGTGGCCTAGTGGTGCCTTTTTGAAGGTCACATTGACATATGTTGGCTACGATTTACAAAATTTGGAAAAAAATTGGAAAATCTGGAGAAAATGCTAAAAATTGTGTTTGTTTGCTTCCTTCATATTCCTTAGCATCCCATATTTAGCAATGACAGCCATAAATGTTGTAAAATTCATGTGCAATTATTAAATATTTGATCATAGTATTGCCATGCTCAACCCATTTAATAGTTTTTGTTTACAATTAGCGATTTTATAATAATTAGTTGCATAATGATCTATACTACTTTCACTTGACTCCCATACTTATTACTGTTTTCTTCATATACACCTGTAATGTGTTCGGTTATAAATACTTATTTAAATGCCGCAGATTTAATGCAAATCAGCAACCCAACAATTCAGTAACTGAAGGGAATAAGCTAAATTTAAACAGCGAGCAAAAAATATTTTGACTTATAAAGGTATTAAAATGGGTGTGTTGAGTATCATTCCATATGAAATAAACTTTTAAGATTTTGTATTTATTTGTATTCAGACTTTATTCATTTAAATACAAGTAAATACGAACCTTGAAGGTTAATTTTGTATGACCCAACATCTTTATGTGGCAAAACATTATTGCTCAATTTCATATAATATTATATTCTTTAGGATCATTGCCATAGCCCAAATATATATGACTATTTTGGACATATAAATGATAATCTTAGTTGTAGATTTAGTTAAGGGAACATGCTATTGTGTTGATATTTCTAGTGAACTCAATACTCCTTATAGTGCATAAAATCTTTAAAACAGAACAATTAAATGGCAAGAAAAGAATAGAGAATACTCATTTGGCGGGAGGGCTCTCAACATAATGGATTGCTGTTAATACAGGGTTCCTGCAGGTTTACCTTCGTAAGACGTTAGATATCTGTAGGACATTATAATATAATGCGGAGCGCATGAAAATAAGACCACTAATATAGTAATATACACCAATATATTTAATTTCATTGTAAAAAAAACAATCAGGGTATTGGCTATCTTATTAAGCAATAAAACAAATGCAGTTCTTGTGTATTTAAAGAAAGTTCATAATTTCTCTTCATTCATATTAACCAAAACGTCTGAATATCACAATGTGGATGTTAATATCCAAGTATATTTGCATCAAAATAGGACAATGTAAGACTTAGTGGACAAAAGTATAACTTAATACTGGCAAAAATAAAGTAAGACTTTTTCAGATGTTTTTATAACCCATGGGAACACTGTATTATTTTACACCTGACAGAATATAATGAACAAATGAACAAATTCAAGAGTTCAAAAAATATGACTTGGACTTTATGTAGGCCAAGTGGCAATTGTTTCGGTTCATTGCACACACTATATAAACACTCAAGAATTAATAATTTTGTAAAACATAGCCAATATATGTCTGTAAATTAAATTTTCTGTGCTTTATTCTACACCCTAATTTTGATAATAACAACATTACTTAATATATGTGATTTATGCATTTCAATTTATTGCCATAAGTACATGGTCATACTATGTAGTTTCCAATGAATCGAATGATATGCCGGATTTGTATGACCAGACCATCTCCTGTTAGTAAATTAGATGTTCCTAAGGCTCAGCGTTATGCCTCATGGGGCATGGGTGTTTCATGTAGTGGTTTCCATCTGTCCAACTTTCCAGTTCATTCTCATGAGTCCAGCATCGAGTGTCATGCCAGGGGTTGTCTGTTCGGTCGAAGTCAAAACTCACACAGGCCTCTTTGCCTGTGCACAGCGTTGCGCAGTCGTCAACAGATGCGACTCCTTCGTTTCCTAATGCACCCTCGGCGTGGAAGTTGAGGTATTTCGTGAAACTAGAAACTATAAATATATATCATATAATATTGGGAGCTTTTTTTGTGTGTTTAATATATTTTATTAATATAGAATTAGTTAAGCATTAATGCTCACCACTTTTTCTGGCGCCGCACTGCTCATATTGGCCAATCATAGGCCTATCATTTTAATCCCTTTTCAAGCTCTACAAAACCCAGGGACAAGGGCTAAGTGGTCATTCGCTTTCATTCCTTCGTTCCCACCCGCCCAATACCCTTACATTATTTTACTTAAGTCTAGATGGTTCACCATTTTTCTCAATATTATTCATGGTACAACATATTTATCATATGTATATGTATTTTCAGCTTTCACAGTGAGTATTATTGTCTAAGTTTTGATAAGGCTAGAATAAGTCCTGTGCTGTGTTTAAGTTACCATAAGACTAGATTAAGTCATTGCTTTTACTCAGGTGACGTTTATACTAATATATAAAGTTTTCTTTCATGTTAAAGTTGAATAACTAACATGTGTGTTTTCAGAGACATTTGCGATTTCCTTGTGTTTGAGGAGCATGGGCTTCCACAAGAGTAATGTCTCTTGTATGTGTGTTTTGATTTATGTATGTTGCCAATAAAGGCCTATTCAAGCCACTCACAGCCACTCCTTTCCAGAGTATTAGATGGGTTTAACATAAAGTGTAAAATTCTTCAGTCTTTCCGTAGTGTTTAGTACAAATACACATGTTAAAACAAGTGTCACACTTTCAATAAACCTGAACTAAATAATATTATGTGGAATATTGCATGAGCAGTGATAACCTTCTCCAGTATTATTCAATTGATATAATATTATATTGAAACAGCAAACTTGTCTTCATCTACTAACCTGAATCGCCGTCCCAGTCTCTCCTCTGATAATGGTCAAGCCCATCTTTCGCGCTGAATTCCACAACTTTCAACCAGCACCTGATCCCTTTGTAAGGATTATCTCCCTCATCCCAGTCACACCCCAAGCAATTCATGACTTGAGAACAAACCTCCTTGCAACTTTCCACACTGTCTTGGTATTCTTCTGGCGCTGCGGTACCACTACGCGCGTGGTGCATCGCAACTTTAGAGTAGCTCAGCTTGCAAGCTGGGAGATAAAAATAATGTAAATTGAATGAGCTGTATACCAGTGATAGGAGAGAAGAAAACTATAGAGTAGTTCTAAAAAATGATAAAAATAATTCTATGGATGTAAATTTATGGTTAGGCGACACAGAACTATAAAATCACTTGGATATTTCAGTTGACTTTACCGATATGGCACACAATGTAATGCAAAATGAATAAATAATGTACATCATTGTAGGCGTAGATCTGTTTTTGCTTTTAGGTCTTATTTTTTAATTTTTTTCCATATGTTTCATGTATTTTCATCTATGTGGATGCTTGTAGTTTCATTTCTGAAACGACACATGTATGTCTTTTCATGGTTTGTTGTCAATAAAAACATAAAATTATGAAATACTTACTATCTGACTCAACATTGGAATCACTCAAGCCTGCCTCAAGATCAGCACCTATAAATTACCCCAAGGTGCTCATTCAAATATTCAAGAAACACAATTAAACTAGAGCAAAGTTACTGCTATTATATTCAAGAAACACAAATAAACTAAAGCAAAGTTACTGCTATTATATTCAAGAAACACAAATAAACTAAAGCAAAGTTACTGCTATTATATTCAAGAAACACAAATAAACTAAAGCAAAGTTACTGCTATTATATTCAAGAAACAGAAATAAACTAGAGCAAATTTACTTCTATTATATTCATGAAACACAAATAAACTAGAACAAAGTTACTATGAAATAATAATGATGTCTAGTGGTGTCTCCAAAATATTCTAAATTAAAAGAATGATAGACATGTTTCATCTACAGTCTTTGTCTGTCAGAATAATTTGGACCTTGGATGTTATCATTATTACTGACCACTGCAATTTCACTGGCAAAGACTGTAATATAATTGGAACAATTACCTGGGTAAAGTCACAAATTACTCACATCTCAATTATTGTAATACATTATTGAGACCTTAAGTAGCCTATAATGCAGCAATATAATCTTGTGAAAACCGAATCGCTTACTTTCACAAGGCGCTTCGTCGCAGTCCCTGGTTTCAGAAGATTCTCCATTGCATTGTTGCCCCCCGAAAGCTGGTTCAGGCACAGTGCAAGTTCTGCCTCTACTCTGTGATTCAGTTCCGCATGGAACTGAACATGTGGTCCAGTCGCTCCATTGAGACCAGCCTCCATCGACTGAAATTATACAGTGAAGCTTCACTTTAAATGCATTAAGACCAAAATGACCCAAATAAGTAAATTTGAATCTGAGGCAACTGATTGTTATATGAGATTTGTACTCATTGATAAAATAATACTTACATTAATTTGCATCAATTTAGTTTGTGATGAATGAATAACAGAGGGTCAAAATATCAGATTCCGGTAGAACCGTCCCACACTATCTACCATATTGTTAAATCTAGATTTTTTTCTTTAGTGGAAACCTGGAACAACCTACTTGGGCATGGGTCAGTGTTGCAGTCTTCATCATCAGTATCTGGTCCAACACATTCGCTACCTCCATTGGCTGGAATGGGGTTGTTGCACGACCTTTTTCGTTTCATTGTACCCCCTCCGCAGGAAGCAGAACACTCGGTGAACACTGTCCATTCCGACCACCCTCCGTTAACTGCAATGGCAGAGACAATTCTGCTCAAGAGTCATTTTCTTGTCGAGACAGATCCAAACTGCATCATTCATTTAAATTTACACCAATAAATATCCCTTTTCTGGTCATTTATGTAACAAAACATAATATGATATCAAATTCCACAATTGATGCAGAGATAATTCAAAACTTACATCCAATGGGTAATGTAAAGCTGAAATTCTTCACGAGGGTGTGTATTTAATCGTATATGCCTAATCTCCAGCAGCTTGAATTCCCAGATAGCATTCCAAATCGGTCCAACATCCTTTCCATGTAGGCCACCGTCGTTACAACATCGTATAAACATTGCCGACATCGCGCCTAGGTTCAAAATGATTTGGAATGCTATCTGGGTTACATGCACTTTCAAGTACTGTGAAACCAATCTCCATTGGTTAAGGCATTCATTCAACCAAGAGTCCTGAGCTCACATGTAATGACATCTTCTGGCATTTAGTTTCTAATTCTATGAGATTTGTTTCCAAGTTTATAAAAATTGGCTGTAAAAACAACGCAAAGCAGTTTTTATGACTGACAGTTTTACTGAAAACAATATAATTAAGTCCTTAAATTTTGCATACAAACAAGCCTTCATTCCTGCTTTATTCTGCAGAATTGAACAGTATTAGACACCCAGAATTTATCTGTGGAATCAGTAATATCAATTTTAAGAAATTGGCTCCTACCTGGACATGGATTGTTGTTACATGTGCGAGTTTCCTGTGCATCTCCATCACATGCTTTTCCGCCATATGTGGGTTCGGGTTGGTTGCATTTGCGGGTTGTTGTTTGAGTTCCACCTCCACAGGGGGCACTGCATTGTGTCCAGTCAGAATAGGCTGACCATCCTCCATCCGCTATTTGGGCAGAAACCAAAAAACTACCGTTATAACTTCGATTTTTTTTCAATCACATTTAATATCATGAATGGATAAACATTACCCGGACAAGGCTGAGTGTTACACCTGTGTGTCTCCGTTGCATCTCCAACACATTTTTTTCCATCCTTCAAAGGTGTTGGGTTGGTGCATGTTCTTGTTCTCGTCTTAAAACCTCCTTCACACGATTTGGTGCAAGGTGTCCAAGCTGACCAGTTTGTCCGATCTCATAGACTTGGAAATTAAACACCACAGGACGTCATGATAGTCCAAGACTCTTATTGGCTGAGTGATTGCATTAACCAACAGAAGTCCGGGACATGACGTCCTCGATTCACATGACGTCCTCTTCCAAGTCTATGAGATCGGTTTCCAAGTCTATGAATTGGGCTGTGATCAGACAATAAGTTACGCCAGCCTGGAGCATATGAAAAACCAGGCCCGGCTGAAGGAGTATAGTCATGAACAAGAACAAGTGACCCAAATTCTGTTCAAGATACTGAATTGAGAATTATGTCTCTGTCCATGCAAAATCACCACAAGACTGGCATTGTCACTCAATCGCTTCAAATTCCCTACGAGGACTTACTGTTGCAATTAACCGTCAGCCTGTGGTTATGGCTGCAGTCCGGGTTGGATCCATACATGCAATATGTTCCACTTGGACAGGATTTTCTGTGCTGGCAGTTGTAATTTCTCATGTATTCCAACTGGAAAGAAAATTGATAATGAAATAAGCCTTAATAAGGTCATATTAAGGTCATACACACACAAGTCAGCATAAGTCTTTCATCTCTTCTTATTACTCGTTTTTCTTTTCAGACATAGTAGGTCATAACTAACCTATTAAATAGATATAATTTTTTTAGGGAAATAACAGAAATCAATTGAATGATAAGATGTCAAATATACATTAAAATGCACTAAAAATATTGCTACTAGGATGCACTTTGTTTCAGCCAATCACAATCAAGGGCGGGAACTTTTTCAGCCAATAGAACTGCAGTATTCTGTCATAGCCACCTGGTGGAAATATAGCGAACCTTCCGTGAAAATCCACTATTGTTTGCTACACTGTGCACCTTATTCTTCCTCACTGCATAGATGAGATACATGATACTTTGTACTACTCAGCAATGCAATTAAGAATTATGTACACCATGGTATAAATCCTCATATACCAAGGCGAGCTATTGTATATTAGCATCCTCCAGACTCGTTGTACATTGACATTTTTGGGTGTATATATCTTCAAGTCTCACATGTAACCATTGTATAATTGTATAAGGCAGAACATTTCATGAATCGGCCGTGATCAGTTGATGGTAGGTCATAGCAGCTGGGTGGTCTAGTGGTAAGACACTCGCCTGCTCATCTGAAGGACCCAGGTTAAATCCCAGGCCGGGGTACCTTTCAAGAGCATCAACCCAGCTGGATGTCGTTCAGATGAGATGTTTAATTGGCATTCCCTTGTACTCAGTGTCTATGCTGGGGCAAGTAAAAGATCCCACCCATGAGGTAAATGTGTAATGTGGGTGGACTTCTCCTGTCTCGCACCTCATCAATCAACCCTCGATAGTGGCAAGAACTTGTCTTAGAGGGCTACATTTCCCATATATATAAATTATTGACTTGCAATGGCAACTGTTATGTTTTGTGTGCGCTTATAGAGGTTTAAGTTTACTTACAATACCATCTCTTTCCATTTCTTTTTCCCTCAACTCCTCATAGAAGCATCCTGCACGACACTCTTCCTTTTTGTTGCTTCCGCCCCATTGGAAGAAGTCCCAGTTGATCAACCATCGACGACTTCGTTGGAACGCTTTGGCTTTGCGAGCGTTCATGAAAACAGATTCCAGAGTTCTGTGTTCAAATATGAGGAAGGATATTTTCATTGACTGACATGCAGTATGGAGATAGTTTTTGTATTTTACATTAATTATATTGACACCGGCTTAAGGTTTTTTATTTTTAACAACTTGTTCACCTCAGTGGTCATTTAAGTCAGGACTAGGTATGGAAAGCTAGGTAGGGAGCTCTAGGTGTAGGGAGAGCTAAGTGTAACAATCACAATATAGCTGTAAAGCACTAGGAGTAGGGAGAGCTAAGTGTAGCGATCGCAATATAGCTGTAAAGCACTAGGAGTAGGGAGAGCTAAGTGTAGGGAGAGCTAAGTGTAACGATCACAATATAGCTGTAAAGCACTAGGTGTAGGGAGAGCTAAGTGTAACGATGACAATATAGCTGTAAAGCACTAGGTGTAGGGAGAGGTAAGTGTAGCGATCACAATATAGCTGTAAAGCACTAGGAGTAGGGAGATCTAAGTGTAACGATCACAATATAGCTGTAAAGCACTAGGTGTAGGGAGAGCTAAGTGTAACGATCACAATATAGCTGTAAAGCACTAGGAGTAGGGAGAGCTAAGTGTAACGATCACAATATAGCTGTAAAGCAAGAGGAGTAGGGAGAGCTAAGTGTAACGATCACAATATAGCTGTAAAGCACTAGGAGTAGGGAGAGCTAAGTGTAACGATCACAATATAGCTGTAAAGCACTAGGAGTAGGGAGAGCTAAGTGTAGCGATCACATTATAGCTGTAAAGCACTAGGAGTAGGGAGAGCTAAGTGTAACGATCACAATATAGCTGTAAAGCACTAGGAGTAGGGAGAGCTAAGTGTAGCGATCACAATATAGCTGTAAAGCACTAGGAGTAGGGAGAGCTAAGTTTAGCGATCACAATATAGCTGAAAAGCACTAGGAGTAGGGAGAGCTAAGTGTAGCGATCACAATATAGCTGTAGAGCACTAGGAGTAGGGAGAGCTAAGTGTAGCGATCACAATATAGCTGTAGAGCACTAGGAGTAGGGAGAGCTAAGTGTAACGATCACAATATAGCTGTAAAGCTCTAGGAGTAGGGAGTGCTAAGTGTAGCGATCACAATATAGCTGTAGAGCACTAGGAGTAGGGAGAGCTAAGTGTAGCGATCACAATATAGCTGTAGAGCACTAGGAGTAGGGAGAGCTAAGTGTAACGATCACACTATAGCTGTAGAGCACTAGGTGTAGGGAGAGCTAAGTGTAACGATCACAATATAGCTGTAGAGCACTAGGAGTAGGGAGAGCTAAGTGTAACGATCACAATATAGCAGTAGAACACTAGGAGTAGGGAGAGCTAAGTGTAACGATCACAATATAGCTGTAAAGCACTAGGAGTAGGGAGAGCTAAGTGTAACAATCACAATATAGCTGTAAAGCACTAGGAGTAGGGAGAGCTAAGTGTAACGATCACAATATAGCTGTAAAGCACTAAGAGTAGGGAGAGCTAAGTGTAACGATCACAATATAACTGTAAAGCACTAGGAGTAGGGAGAGCTAATGTGTAACGATCACAATATAGCTGTAAAGCACTAGGAGTAGGGAGAGCTAATGTGTAACGATCACAATATAGCTGTAAAGCACTAGCAGTAGGGAGAGCTAATGTGTAACGATCACAATATAGCTGTAAAGCACTAGGAGTAGGGAGAGCTAATGTGTAACGATCACAATATAGCTGTAAAGCACTAGGAGTAGGGAGAGCTAATGTGTAACGATCACAATATAGCTGTAAAGCACTAGGAGTAGGGAGAGCTAATGTGTAACGATCACAATATAGCTGTAAAGCACTAGGAGTAGGGAGAGCTAATGTGTAACGATCACAATATAGCTGTAAAGCACTAGGAGTAGGGAGAGCTAATGTGTAACGATCACAATATAGCTGTAAAGCACTAGGAGTAGGGAGAGCTAAGTTTAGCGATCACAATATAGCTGTAAAGCACTAGGAGTAGGGAGAGCTAAGTGTAGCGATCACAATATAGCTGTAAAGCACTAGGTGTAGGGAGAGCTAAGTGTAGCGATCACAATATAGCTGTAAAGCACTAGGAGTAGGGAGAGCTAAGTGTAGCGATCACAATATAGCTGTAAAGCACTAGGAGTAGGGAGAGCTAAGTGTAGCGATCACAATATAGCTGTAAAGCACTAGGAGTAGGGAGAGCTAAGTGTAACGATCACAATATAGCTGTAAAGCACTAGGAGTAGGGAGAGCTAAGTGCAAGGATCACAATATAGCTGTAAAGCACTAGGTGTAGGGAGAGCTAAGTGTAAGGATCACAATATAGCTGTAAAGCACTAGGTGTAGGGAGAGCTAAGTGTAACGATCACAATATAGCTGTAAAGCACTAGGAGTAGGGAGAGCTAAGTGTAACGATCACAATATAGCTGTAGAGCACTAGGATTAGGGGGAGCTAAGTGTAGCGATCACAATATAGCTGTAAAGCACCAGGAGTAGGGAGAGCTAAGTGTAACGATCACAATATAGCTGTAAAGCACTAGGTGTAGGGAGAGCTAAGTGTAGCAATCACAATACAGCTGTAGGGAGAGTACAGGGAGCACTAGGTGCAGGGAGAGCCTGGTGTAGGGAGAGCTACTTATAGCTAGACAGTGTGCATTGAGCAGAGCCCTGTGTTAGCCACTGAGGTTCAAGGTCTGCATCCACAGTGTTACCTTGCCATGAGCTAGGAGGCCTAGGACTTTCAAGGGCTTGTAATGACATACGTTTTGTGAAACTAGAAGATGTCCACTTTTAAATGATACCAAATTCATGTGGTGCCCTCATGTGTTAAACCGGGGCCTATATTCACCTGGTCAGCCCCCGGACTAGTATAGTGAAACAATGTCACAATAATACAACATTGCAATAAGTTCCAATAGCCCAATCTGAAGCACCTTATGTACAGAGGGATATTATGATTTAATTATTGTAGTTGACTACCGGTTTTTCGTCACATAATGATTTGTCATAAAGCTATAATACATGCTCCCTTACAACATGCATACTCATTCATTAATGCTCCCTGAATCATTTATAAAAATTATTACACAAAAGTATAACAATCCTAAGAAATTTCCATTAGCATTTTTGAGCATGCCCATCTGCAGCTGCTCCTGCCACAGGTCAGCCTGGCCACTTTAGGCCAAGTATTTAATCTGCACTGGGCCCTCCTCTGCAGAGAGGGAGGCACAGAGAGACAGCAGCAGAGAGTTCTGGTTATTTAGTCATGTATTCTTGAGTGAAGGCTGATCTCACATAGAAAATTTCAATATGTGATTCTTTGGACTTTGTGGGGAACACAGTTTAACATGATTATACAAAAAAACATTCAACTTTACTTTGGACTCCCATCTTCATTTAACTCTAACTGGATTGTACTAAGGCTTCAGATCCTGGACCCTCACTGCTAAGCAAAATAACCACTTCATTAAACACTAGAAGCTTTAGTGTAACAGATTATAGCAGTGTAAAATGACCATAACTCTTACAAAATAATTAAAGTTTAACTTTCTACTGATAATGAATTTGAATTTAAACTTAAGATAATAAAAGGTCGATAAACTCATCCTGCATAATACCACAGTTACCTTTTTTCTTGAGCATCACTTTAAAAAAAAGATCCTGTAGCATCTTGCTGGCGAATTTTTGCACAGTATCTTGCAGAAAAATTACAGTATTGGTCTACCATAAAGAGAACATACAGATGTTCCCCCGTAGAATTATGGCACATGCATCTGTTAAGTTGTGATGATTGCTTAGTCTCAAAAACGGCAGATTTTGGTCTGTTTTACAGCAATCTACTGAATAAATTATGGTAGACTGCCATTTTGTCAGTAATAAATTGTAAAGTATTATGATGTAGGATAAATTTACAGTATCTTGCCATACAAATCTCATGGTAGTGTGCTGTATATCAAGTTTGTGACAACATTATCTAGATGGTACAATTAACTGATGACTCTTCTGATCAAATATTAAGGTGAGATGCGAGTATATACACTCTTTTCACAGAGCAGCCATGTTCATTTTTGCCTCATTGATCTCTCTTTGCACTCAGATAGAGTATTGTGACATCATCAAAAGACAATGGCCATGGTGAGGTCACAGAGTGCAAGAACAAGGGTGAAGTAATGATGTCATGATATATGATGTAATCAAAATGAGTTCAATGAGGCAAAATTGCCAAAATGGCTGCCACGAAAAGGGAGAATTGCGAGCCAGATTCTTGCAAGATAACTACGGAAACTTGTAAAAGTGATGGTTTGATCCCCACCCCCAAGCAAAAGTAGGTGATTGTTATTTTGCATGATATAATATGACCACAAATATATCTATACCTCCATTTACAATATTACTGTGCATAAAAAATGTTGTTACAATTTTAATAGTTATATATAGGATCTTACCTTTTTTCCTGAGCATTATCAACAACATTGCTTGGAAATTCAACTTCTTTTTTATCATCCATAAAAACTCCACTGCCTATTACTGTCCCTATATGAAAACAGATCAAATGTAGGCCTATATAATTTCACCATCAAATGATCAAACCGAAATGTTGAAAAAGCTAATACAGATTATGTGGATAAAGTGTTTCAGGTCCCGTCCCAATTTTAATTAAAATTGTTTTATATTTCTAAAGACAAGAGAGCTCTTATTTTGAATGAGCAGGCTTTAGAACTACTGCAATTATTGACCGATTTTATAATATTAACTCTTTATTTCGAGTCTGAGTTGCATTGAAGTCAGCTAGTTGAAGTCATTATAACATCTGTGTTTGCTACTCAGTGTCCATGTAAAATGTAAGATCCCACCCATGGAGTAAATGTATATATTTTATTACAAACAAACATGTATCATGACGGGTTGGGGGCCCAGCTCAGTATTAGCGTGCGGGGCTTCCTACCACTGGGTTCAATTGCTGTTGAGCCTCAGTAGGACGGCTGTTTCATCTATCATCTCATTGCCATGCCTGTCCTAATTAGCCCATCATCAGCTTGTAGCAAATGCAGTTAGAATTCAGGGCCTGGATTCGGAGCCGGCATTCGGGTTCCAACCAGTACTCAAGCTTGACTTTTGGAGTGAAGCACTTAGACCTGTGCTCTCACCCCCAGAAGCAGCTAGCCTTCTAGCAGACATCATCCAGGGGGTCAGAATAGGTCGAGTCTCAGCCGATTCAACTATAGTTAGTCATAATTTGCCTTCCAGCTTAGAATTTAAGGATCAGGTTTTCAGAAGTCATTTTATTCGATTCAGATAAAAGCAGGCTATATGGACCTTTTGATGAGTCACCTTTTTCTTGTTACATTGTTTCCCCACTTGGGGCATTTCAGAAGAGGAATTCCCTTAAAGTGAGACTTATTCACGACCTCTCTTATCCAGCCATAGGCTCAGTCAATTCGTTAATAGACGCTGATCAGTATAGCTTCTCCTATGCTTCGCTAGACGATGCTGTTAGACATTGCGTCATGCTTGGTCCAGGCCCAGTCTACATGGCCAAACTAGACCTGCAAGATGCATACAAACATATATTTATCCACCCAGCTGACTGGCATTTAATGGGCTTCACCTGGGCTAACTCAGCCGGTAACAATCAGCTGCTCTTTAGCAAAGTTCTCAACTTCGGTCTGCACTCAGCGCCTTTCCTGTTCGATAAATTCGCTTCATTGCTTTTACAGTTCATGTTCAACCGAGGGGTCGCCAAGTCAACAGTGAGATACGTCGATGACCTTATTACTGTGTCCGCTTCAGCTGAGGAGTGTGCTAGTAATCTTCGATGCATGCTTGAAACATGCGACCTAGCAGGCTTTGCAGTACAGCCTTCAAAGGTAACCAATCTGGCACCAATTATTGAATTCCTTGCTATTATTATAGACACAGAAAAAGGTGAGCTCCGGATTTCACAAACGCGTCTAGAAGAGGCAGAAGTAATGCACTGGCTTAATTTATCGGTCGTAACAAAGCGTCAGCTATTGAGTATCGTAGGGAAGTGTGGATTTGCCGCACGTGTAGTTAGACAAGGCAGAGCCTTCCTAAGCCGCTTGTTCCAGGCTGCAAACTCTGTTGTCCACCTACATCACTTGATCAAGCTTCAGTATGAAGGAAGAGCTGATCTGATGTGGTGGTCCACTTGCCTTGAGTCACACAAAAGTGTGAGCATTTTTAATCCCAGCTGGCTAGACGCATTGCATGTGTACACTGATGCCAGTGGGCTCGGAGGTGCCATGTGCAGCAACGAGTGGTTTGCAGTTTCTTATACTGGTGGTTTTCAGCATATGGTATCAAAGTCTATTAATTGAAGGGAAATGCATGCAGCTGTCACAGCTCTAGCAACATGGCCCCTCATATTCGTGGGAAATCTGTCATATTTCATATAGACAATACAGTTGCATGTGATGTCCTTAATAATTCCCATTCATCTTCACCTGACCTCATGTTCTTCATCCGGCACTGGTGCATGCTAGTGGAACTGAATAATTTGTCGATTACGCCCGTCTACATATCCACTCATCTAAATGTAGATGCAGATGACTTAAGTCACATGCGTATCCAAGATTTTAAATCTAGGAATACTGGGGTATGACCTGACCTAGACAGGGCTTTTTGTCATCTCACTATTAGGTCCTTCCATCTGTTTCAGGGTTGGACCATCATGTGGCTTAGCTGATCACTTCAGGTGTGGCTCCACGATCCAGGGCCGCGTATTCCTCTGCAGTCAAGAAGTATCACGTTTGCCAAGGCGTATAACTTTCCATCTTTGCCGCTGATTGAACTTAACATTCTCCGTTTTGTGGCCCACCTTATTTGCCAGTCATTGGCAGTAGAAACCGTGCGAGCCTATTTCTCAGGTTTGAGGGCATAGGTAGTCGCGGTCTGTCCTGTGTGACTGTGGTATGATTGTTTGTCTTTGTGTGTTTTGCCAATAAAGGGCACTGCAGCCAACTTTACTTCAGTCTTGAGTTCTTTCTGCAGCAGACTCAATCACAGGCAAGGGCGGGAACTTTTTCAGCTAATAGAATTGCAGTATTCTGCCGTAGCCACCAGGTAGAAATGTCGAGAAACTTCTGTGAATATCAATTATTTAATGTAGCTAACTGAAAAACCATCTCACAGTTTACCTCAATATTAAGAATACGTTTTTTAATCTGTATTCATGTCATTGTTTGTTATCTCCTGTGAAGACTCCCCACCATAAAAACCAAAACGATTTTCACCAAGGGTGGTCTTAATAATGATGTTCAACTCTACCTTGTTTAACACCTCACATCAAGCAAGTTATTAGTCTATAGAGGAAAACTTACAGGTCTATCTCAGTGCTACTGGTCCAAAACTTAATATATGTGACCAGCTGTCACCAGCAGATGTAATGATGAGATGGCATTGTCAAGGCTTGGGGTTCACACCTGACACATCATGTTACATATTAACCCCATGGTTTAAGACCAAAAGTATTTTACTTGCTCCAGCATAGACACAGTACAACAATGTACAAGGTGCTACCAGTTTTGCAGTGCATATAAAGGCAAGTGAAGCTAACAAAAGATGGACATTTCTTTAGCTCAATGACTCAAGACGAACTTATTTGCCTTCAGACAATAATATAATAATAAGTTGAAACAATCATAAGTTGAAACAATCAATATACTCTATTTACAGTGTATGAGAGGCCAGGAGGAACACTCTAAGACACATTAATAGCATCACTATCGTGTGCCCTCCTGGGTTTCCGAGAGATCCAAGCAAATCATTATTATTGAATGACGATGGCATTACATAAATGAAGATGTTTGGAAGGATGTCCCTAAGATTGTTTATAGAAATCAAGCATGGTTGTAAGAAGGAGATCACTGAGCCCATGTTATCTTTTTGATGAATCCAAATTATATTTATTGTCCAATATTTGAATTTGAAGCAAGGCCTGGTCAAGTAAATGAAATTCACATGCTATTCAAGCTGAAAAAATTGTTAAGCCCATCTATGAATTACATTTTCAATAAAGATTATTCAATGAGAGAAAGAGAAGAAGAATCCCGGGGGAACCGACAGTCACAAAAAGGTGTACCATAAGGAGGGGGAAAGAAGAATCCCATTGGGAACACGTAGAAAACACACAAAAGGAATATTTGCAAAAGACAGGACAAGAAGAGGACAGTTTGGGTTGCAGGGATTTACTTTAACCTGTATATTGACAAATGTAGCAATTTATAATTGAACAACTTGTGTCATATTTACTAATAAGGTCATTCTTAGCATATCTGACAATCAAAGCGAAAAATATCATCTGGAAAGAGATGATTTAAGGAAACCAGATTAGTAAGTTTAGACTTTAATTTTGATACTATTTTGCTTCTTTTTTTTTTAAGAACCCAAATATCAATTAAATACAAAACATAATTGAAGAGCACTTGGACCTGGTGGGTGGGGGGGACTAGGGCTTTACCTCCTGTATTTCTGCACCTAATGGGCTGATTAGGAGAGGCAGGGACCATGGCAATGAGATGAACGATGAAACAGCCATCCAACCTATGCTCGACCACTGAGCTAGGCCCGCACCCCCGAGTGCTTTGACCTGAACTTTAACCTCTGGATACTGGCAGAGCAATTTACCAACTTGTCAAAGTAAATGACATGGTATGCTTTTTACAATGGGACTCATGCAATTGCTCTCATAAGTAAGTACATCACTCAGATCTAAAACTTCACTTCAGAAGCTTAATTAAATGACAAACTCTAAATAATGATCAAATTCTAAATCATGATCAAACTCTAAATCATGATCAAACTGAAAATCATGATCAAACTGTTTGATATTCTCTGCTTAAGGATAAGTGGAAAATACCACAGAAAGTAAATTAAAAAGTAAGCTTCATGTTCTCATTGTTGTAATAATTCCATAAAATATATATATCTTTTACGTTTTTTGTTCATCGATGGCATAATAAAAGTTTGACAGCCACTGATTGGTCAATTCTGTAAAACTGTGATGCTCAGCTGTAGGGAGAGTACAGGGAGCACTAGGTGCAGGGAGAGCCTGGTGTAGGGAGAGCTACTTATAGCTAGACAGTGTGCATTGAGCAGAGCCCTGTGTTAGCCACTGAGGTTCAAGGTCTGCATCCACAGTGTTACCTTGCCATGAGCTAGGAGGCCTAGGACTTTCAAGGGCTTGTAATGACATACGTTTTGTGAAACTAGAAGATGTCCACTTTTAAATGATACCAAATTCATGTGGTGCCCTCATGTGTTAAACCGGGGCCTATATTCACCTGGTCAGCCCCCGGACTAGTATAGTGAAACAATGTCACAATAATACAACATTGCAATAAGTTCCAATAGCCCAATCTGAAGCACCTTATGTACAGAGGGATATTATGATTTAATTATTGTAGTTGACTACCGGTTTTTCGTCACATAATGATTTGTCATAAAGCTATAATACATGCTCCCTTACAACATGCATACTCATTCATTAATGCTCCCTGAATCATTTATAAAAATTATTACACAAAAGTATAACAATCCTAAGAAATTTCCATTAGCATTTTTGAGCATGCCCATCTGCAGCTGCTCCTGCCACAGGTCAGCCTGGCCACTTTAGGCCAAGTATTTAATCTGCACTGGGCCCTCCTCTGCAGAGAGGGAGGCACAGAGAGACAGCAGCAGAGAGTTCTGGTTATTTAGTCATGTATTCTTGAGTGAAGGCTGATCTCACATAGAAAATTTCAATATGTGATTCTTTGGACTTTGTGGGGAACACAGTTTAACATGATTATACAAAAAAACATTCAACTTTACTTTGGACTCCCATCTTCATTTAACTCTAACTGGATTGTACTAAGGCTTCAGATCCTGGACCCTCACTGCTAAGCAAAATAACCACTTCATTAAACACTAGAAGCTTTAGTGTAACAGATTATAGCAGTGTAAAATGACCATAACTCTTACAAAATAATTAAAGTTTAACTTTCTACTGATAATGAATTTGAATTTAAACTTAAGATAATAAAAGGTCGATAAACTCATCCTGCATAATACCACAGTTACCTTTTTTCTTGAGCATCACTTTAAAAAAAAGATCCTGTAGCATCTTGCTGGCGAATTTTTGCACAGTATCTTGCAGAAAAATTACAGTATTGGTCTACCATAAAGAGAACATACAGATGTTCCCCCGTAGAATTAGGGCACATGCATCTGTTAAGTTGTGATGATTGCTTAGTCTCAAAAACGGCAGATTTTGGTCTGTTTTACAGCAATCTACTGAATAAATTATGGTAGACTGCCATTTTGTCAGTAATAAATTGTAAAGTATTATGATGTAGGATAAATTTACAGTATCTTGCCATACAAATCTCATGGTAGTGTGCTGTATATCAAGTTTGTGACAACATTATCTAGATGGTACAATTAACTGATGACTCTTCTGATCAAATATTAAGGTGAGATGCGAGTATATACACTCTTTTCACAGAGCAGCCATGTTCATTTTTGCCTCATTGATCTCTCTTTGCACTCAGATAGAGTATTGTGACATCATCAAAAGACAATGGCCATGGTGAGGTCACAGAGTGCAAGAACAAGGGTGAAGTAATGATGTCATGATATATGATGTAATCAAAATGAGTTCAATGAGGCAAAATTGCCAAAATGGCTGCCACGAAAAGGGAGAATTGCGAGCCAGATTCTTGCAAGATAACTACGGAAACTTGTAAAAGTGATGGTTTGATCCCCACCCCCAAGCAAAAGTAGGTGATTGTTATTTTGCATGATATAATATGACCACAAATATATCTATACCTCCATTTACAATATTACTGTGCATAAAAAATGTTGTTACAATTTTAATAGTTATATATAGGATCTTACCTTTTTTCCTGAGCATTATCAACAACATTGCTTGGAAATTCAACTTCTTTTTTATCATCCATAAAAACTCCACTGCCTATTACTGTCCCTATATGAAAACAGATCAAATGTAGGCCTATATAATTTCACCATCAAATGATCAAACCGAAATGTTGAAAAAGCTAATACAGATTATGTGGATAAAGTGTTTCAGGTCCCGTCCCAATTTTAATTAAAATTGTTTTATATTTCTAAAGACAAGAGAGCTCTTATTTTGAATGAGCAGGCTTTAGAACTACTGCAATTATTGACCGATTTTATAATATTAACTCTTTATTTCGAGTCTGAGTTGCATTGAAGTCAGCTAGTTGAAGTCATTATAACATCTGTGTTTGCTACTCAGTGTCCATGTAAAATGTAAGATCCCACCCATGGAGTAAATGTATATATTTTATTACAAACAAACATGTATCATGACGGGTTGGGGGCCCAGCTCAGTATTAGCGTGCGGGGCTTCCTACCACTGGGTTCAATTGCTGTTGAGCCTCAGTAGGACGGCTGTTTCATCTATCATCTCATTGCCATGCCTGTCCTAATTAGCCCATCATCAGCTTGTAGCAAATGCAGTTAGAATTCAGGGCCTGGATTCGGAGCCGGCATTCGGGTTCCAACCAGTACTCAAGCTTGACTTTTGGAGTGAAGCACTTAGACCTGTGCTCTCACCCCCAGAAGCAGCTAGCCTTCTAGCAGACATCATCCAGGGGGTCAGAATAGGTCGAGTCTCAGCCGATTCAACTATAGTTAGTCATAATTTGCCTTCCAGCTTAGAATTTAAGGATCAGGTTTTCAGAAGTCATTTTATTCGATTCAGATAAAAGCAGGCTATATGGACCTTTTGATGAGTCACCTTTTTCTTGTTACATTGTTTCCCCACTTGGGGCATTTCAGAAGAGGAATTCCCTTAAAGTGAGACTTATTCACGACCTCTCTTATCCAGCCATAGGCTCAGTCAATTCGTTAATAGACGCTGATCAGTATAGCTTCTCCTATGCTTCGCTAGACGATGCTGTTAGACATTGCGTCATGCTTGGTCCAGGCCCAGTCTACATGGCCAAACTAGACCTGCAAGATGCATACAAACATATATTTATCCACCCAGCTGACTGGCATTTAATGGGCTTCACCTGGGCTAACTCAGCCGGTAACAATCAGCTGCTCTTTAGCAAAGTTCTCAACTTCGGTCTGCACTCAGCGCCTTTCCTGTTCGATAAATTCGCTTCATTGCTTTTACAGTTCATGTTCAACCGAGGGGTCGCCAAGTCAACAGTGAGATACGTCGATGACCTTATTACTGTGTCCGCTTCAGCTGAGGAGTGTGCTAGTAATCTTCGATGCATGCTTGAAACATGCGACCTAGCAGGCTTTGCAGTACAGCCTTCAAAGGTAACCAATCTGGCACCAATTATTGAATTCCTTGCTATTATTATAGACACAGAAAAAGGTGAGCTCCGGATTTCACAAACGCGTCTAGAAGAGGCAGAAGTAATGCACTGGCTTAATTTATCGGTCGTAACAAAGCGTCAGCTATTGAGTATCGTAGGGAAGTGTGGATTTGCCGCATGTGTAGTTAGACAAGGCAGAGCCTTCCTAAGCCGCTTGTTCCAGGCTGCAAACTCTGTTGTCCACCTACATCACTTGATCAAGCTTCAGTATGAAGGAAGAGCTGATCTGATGTGGTGGTCCACTTGCCTTGAGTCACACAAAAGTGTGAGCATTTTTAATCCCAGCTGGCTAGACGCATTGCATGTGTACACTGATGCCAGTGGGCTCGGAGGTGCCATGTGCAGCAACGAGTGGTTTGCAGTTTCTTATACTGGTGGTTTTCAGCATATGGTATCAAAGTCTATTAATTGAAGGGAAATGCATGCAGCTGTCACAGCTCTAGCAACATGGCCCCTCATATTCGTGGGAAATCTGTCATATTTCATATAGACAATACAGTTGCATGTGATGTCCTTAATAATTCCCATTCATCTTCACCTGACCTCATGTTCTTCATCCGGCACTGGTGCATGCTAGTGGAACTGAATAATTTGTCGATTACGCCCGTCTACATATCCACTCATCTAAATGTAGATGCAGATGACTTAAGTCACATGCGTATCCAAGATTTTAAATCTAGGAATACTGGGGTATGACCTGACCTAGACAGGGCTTTTTGTCATCTCACTATTAGGTCCTTCCATCTGTTTCAGGGTTGGACCATCATGTGGCTTAGCTGATCACTTCAGGTGTGGCTCCACGATCCAGGGCCGCGTATTCCTCTGCAGTCAAGAAGTATCACGTTTGCCAAGGCGTATAACTTTCCATCTTTGCCGCTGATTGAACTTAACATTCTCCGTTTTGTGGCCCACCTTATTTGCCAGTCATTGGCAGTAGAAACCGTGCGAGCCTATTTCTCAGGTTTGAGGGCATAGGTAGTCGCGGTCTGTCCTGTGTGACTGTGGTATGATTGTTTGTCTTTGTGTGTTTTGCCAATAAAGGGCACTGCAGCCAACTTTACTTCAGTCTTGAGTTCTTTCTGCAGCAGACTCAATCACAGGCAAGGGCGGGAACTTTTTCAGCTAATAGAATTGCAGTATTCTGCCGTAGCCACCAGGTAGAAATGTCGAGAAACTTCTGTGAATATCAATTATTTAATGTAGCTAACTGAAAAACCATCTCACAGTTTACCTCAATATTAAGAATACGTTTTTTAATCTGTATTCATGTCATTGTTTGTTATCTCCTGTGAAGACTCCCCACCATAAAAACCAAAACGATTTTCACCAAGGGTGGTCTTAATAATGATGTTCAACTCTACCTTGTTTAACACCTCACATCAAGCAAGTTATTAGTCTATAGAGGAAAACTTACAGGTCTATCTCAGTGCTACTGGTCCAAAACTTAATATATGTGACCAGCTGTCACCAGCAGATGTAATGATGAGATGGCATTGTCAAGGCTTGGGGTTCACACCTGACACATCATGTTACATATTAACCCCATGGTTTAAGACCAAAAGTATTTTACTTGCTCCAGCATAGACACAGTACAACAATGTACAAGGTGCTACCAGTTTTGCAGTGCATATAAAGGCAAGTGAAGCTAACAAAAGATGGACATTTCTTTAGCTCAATGACTCAAGACGAACTTATTTGCCTTCAGACAATAATATAATAATAAGTTGAAACAATCATAAGTTGAAACAATCAATATACTCTATTTACAGTGTATGAGAGGCCAGGAGGAACACTCTAAGACACATTAATAGCATCACTATCGTGTGCCCTCCTGGGTTTCCGAGAGATCCAAGCAAATCATTATTATTGAATGACGATGGCATTACATAAATGAAGATGTTTGGAAGGATGTCCCTAAGATTGTTTATAGAAATCAAGCATGGTTGTAAGAAGGAGATCACTGAGCCCATGTTATCTTTTTGATGAATCCAAATTATATTTATTGTCCAATATTTGAATTTGAAGCAAGGCCTGGTCAAGTAAATGAAATTCACATGCTATTCAAGCTGAAAAAATTGTTAAGCCCATCTATGAATTACATTTTCAATAAAGATTATTCAATGAGAGAAAGAGAAGAAGAATCCCGGGGGAACCGACAGTCACAAAAAGGTGTACCATAAGGAGGGGGAAAGAAGAATCCCATTGGGAACACGTAGAAAACACACAAAAGGAATATTTGCAAAAGACAGGACAAGAAGAGGACAGTTTGGGTTGCAGGGATTTACTTTAACCTGTATATTGACAAATGTAGCAATTTATAATTGAACAACTTGTGTCATATTTACTAATAAGGTCATTCTTAGCATATCTGACAATCAAAGCGAAAAATATCATCTGGAAAGAGATGATTTAAGGAAACCAGATTAGTAAGTTTAGACTTTAATTTTGATACTATTTTGCTTCTTTTTTTTTTAAGAACCCAAATATCAATTAAATACAAAACATAATTGAAGAGCACTTGGACCTGGTGGGTGGGGGGGACTAGGGCTTTACCTCCTGTATTTCTGCACCTAATGGGCTGATTAGGAGAGGCAGGGACCATGGCAATGAGATGAACGATGAAACAGCCATCCAACCTATGCTCGACCACTGAGCTAGGCCCGCACCCCCGAGTGCTTTGACCTGAACTTTAACCTCTGGATACTGGCAGAGCAATTTACCAACTTGTCAAAGTAAATGACATGGTATGCTTTTTACAATGGGACTCATGCAATTGCTCTCATAAGTAAGTACATCACTCAGATCTAAAACTTCACTTCAGAAGCTTAATTAAATGACAAACTCTAAATAATGATCAAATTCTAAATCATGATCAAACTCTAAATCATGATCAAACTGAAAATCATGATCAAACTGTTTGATATTCTCTGCTTAAGGATAAGTGGAAAATACCACAGAAAGTAAATTAAAAAGTAAGCTTCATGTTCTCATTGTTGTAATAATTCCATAAAATATATATATCTTTTACGTTTTTTGTTCATCGATGGCATAATAAAAGTTTGACAGCCACTGATTGGTCAATTCTGTAAAACTGTGATGCTCAGCAGAAGGTGTGACGTCATACCCCCCCCCCCCCCCCCCCCCCCAGCAAAGCCAGTAGGACTGGAGTGTACAATGTATTTATGACACTAAAAGCCCAACGTAACTTCACTTTATTTTGCCAAACAAACTGTTCACTGCCGAACTGTTTTGATCAAGTTTAATCATGTCAGACAGGCTTTTACAATCTCATTTGGCTTATATTGCTACAGGAATGAAGCATGATATTTATGTAAACACAAGAAAAAACTGTGACATCAAGTTATCATAATCAATTGGAAACTAAAGAGTGATTCTACATTATTATATAACGATAATAATGAACTTTAAGAAATTTGGGAGTGAAATTTATTGATAGGAAATCTGTACATTTTGCAGTACTTCATTTCACGAAAGCCTAATATATGTTTATTTCCTTTGTATATATACCTACACCATACCTAATTCAGGCCAGCAACAATGAGACAATACAAACTAGAATATACAAAAAAATTTAATTTCCACAACAATAGCAACGAAATATGTAAACCCCACGTCATTGCCAAAATACTTGCACGTGGCCTTTCTATTAACTTCAAACTAACTCTTTTCAACATTTACACTTAGGAAAATAGCAATAAATTAATTATAAAAGACGTGTAATCATAATTTTTTAGAGAAATTTGGGCTATGAAGTATTGCTAATAACTAGTGCATTTTGTATTATTCCATATATTGTATAGATATTATATATATGACCGAAGTTGTATTAACATTTGACAGTAGAAAAATGCACATAATACAACTCAGCAACTTTATTCCATATTAATAGCATTAATTACGCATATGACTAATAATGAACTTATCCTATTCGGTGATTTCAATGCCACAGTACGGCCACTGACTTAGCACAATGACAATAGACCAGAAAGGCCTGGGGGCTTTTCAGGCTGATACAAACACTATTCCTGGCGGCTGGGTATTTCTCACTAGAGTCTGGATGCATGCAGTAAGGTAAGCTATATTAGTGTATTATCAAATATTAAATTGGATTCAAAACATCCCTATACCAGATATATATGGGTATTTATGATATATACGTTATTGTATTTTAAGCTTGCTATGAAATTTAATATATATTTTCATATTTTAATATTTTACTGTGTTGAGGGAATCATAGTGAAAAACAACAACAGCTTATAGACCTATGACCAATTTTCCTAATGAGTTAATGAACGAATGAATGAATGAATGGGGAAATTCTACTGTATAGGAGTAATTAATACCATCATTCATTCATTCATTCATTCATAGCCAACATTTATATCCTGGAATAATAAATTAACAACAAAAGGATGGTCTTAAAGGGAGATTCAATTGTATTCTTGCAAAATCACATTTTTTGGCAAAAATCTGTCCCAGTAAAACTTGCACCAAGGGTGATTTTAATGGTGAGATTTTATTCTATATATTTGGCGTCATTATAAATGCTTCAGTAAAAAGCACATGTTTACTTTGTCATATATTTCATGATTTCAGATTTTTTAAGATGAATCACTGGCTGTCTTTTTTGATTTTCTATCTGTTCATGATAATTCAGGTATGTTGAAAACTCATGATGCTGTACATGTACTAAACATTGAAAGAAAAAGTCATTCATGCATGAATTTGCAACATTTTTTTTTGTGATGAAATGCAACATAACTGTTTATTTCTTGTTTTTGTATATTGATTCTAATACATCTAAAGAGATGCAAAATCTTGAGAGAATATTACGCACAATTTTTTTGATTTGTTTTTCATTTAGGTTGTGACAGCAGAGGAGAATGCCTTACTGGAAAGTAATGGACAAAACAATACTGGACACAGCGAAAGAAATACAACTTCTGAAGAATCGAATAACAGTGATTTAGATCTGTCTTATCACAAAACACATGTTTTGGAAGAAAATGAAATTTTGGGAGTTTCTGATGAACATTTCAAGCTTTCTGTGTCACAGGTCAAAGGTCATGCGGTGACCTCTAACGTTGGCAGTGACCTTGACCCAGATTCAGAGGATGTCGATCTTGAACTGACCTTGGATTTGGATTCCAATACAACTACAAAAGAAGTGAAGAACGATGAGAAACTCTTAGTTGAAATGAGAAATAAGACGATGGAAAATGAAAGTTCCATAGGAAATAATACCTCCAGCGAATCAAAGATGGACGAATTACACTCGACTACAAATTTATCGGATCATTTGGATTTAAAATTAAGTGATACAAAGTTCAGTAACCAAACTAAATTGGGCGATACTGACGAACGTAGCCAAAATAATGCGACAACTTCCCCGAGAAGTGAAAATGCAAGTAACAAAAACAAAGACACCAAACCGGTTTATCAACCGGAAGTAAAAAGCCCGATCAATGAAAGGATTACCATGGAAACCACACTACCCTCAACAACACTGGACACATCAACCTTACCCTCAACAACACAACAACAGACCCTTGATAAAGAGGATTTAATGAAACACCTTGGAATTCATTACGTCCAAAATTTCCTAAACTTTTTGCGGTTGCCTTCCAATAATGTCGCTCACCGCGCACACAAATACTTCATGGATGCTCTGCAGTTCCGGCCAAACTGGTGATGAAATTTACAATAGTTTTGATGGGAAAAACTTTTGAAGTTTGCAATGTTTTTTCCATTTTTGTGTGCAAAGATGTTGATGGATGATATGTTCAATGAAATTCAGAACTTCCATATATCTACAATATATCCATAGTGCAAACCCAGATAGCATTCCAAATCGTATCGACGTGTGCGCGATGTCGGCAACGTCAAAACGATGTAGAAACGACGGTGGCCCGATTTGGAATGCTATCTGGGAAATAGCTTTTTATCATCAAAGCATTTTTATACCAGTTCTGATTATCTATTCAATTTATTATGGCATAAGCTCAAGTATTGGTCTACCCATATACATGTAGTTCATTATATTGGTATATTATCTTTTGTACCTTTTGTATCTGATGAAAATAAAACTGGGTGTAAAATTACACAAATATATAGCCAGCCTATATACACTTTTAATTTCAATTGTTAGACATCAAAACAAGTTTTGGTAGTAATCATTAGCTCACAAAGGCACTGCAATCTTAAGACCACTTCAATATTAAGAATATTCCAGCGGTGGTATAGAGACCAATGTGTTCTAAACTGAAATTAAAAAAAAAAATCTAATAAAATCAAAGTTCCAGAATGATTAAAGATCGCATTGATATGAAACCATTTAGAGATTCCCAAAGACCATGAAGATGCACTATAATTTAAATTGTGGGGTCCATGGCAAAAAAAAAGAGGTACTGCTCCAAGACTAGAGTATTCAATATTCCATAATGCCGTCTAACATATTACTTGTTATTAAATAGAAAATAAAATGAGATATGTTTACTTGCAAACATGTATACTTTTAAATACATACGTTTATTTTATTTTATTTGGCTGGAGGCCCGTACTATCACTAAGTTAATGTGGGCCAACACCCTGTTTGTAGATCCTCACTGGCCCAATATGCACCCAATAAGGTCAGCCAAAGTGCGGAAAGGTGTGATCGAGGGTCTTGGATCAAGGCTTCAAAACATTAGAAGACATTTTATCAATTCTTGCGATGAAGTTTTTCTTATCAAAAATTGCTACATCTGTGATCAAAATTGCTTCACAGAAAAATCCTTGCCACATGTCACTAATTTATCATGATATCTATCTATTTCAAGGGTTCTGGTTAGTATGTGCATATCATTCCATCAATCCAAAATTGAGCTATTTCCATCATTATATGTTGAAATTATAAGGTGGCCCCTCAGAAGCCACATATAGTTGTCTTAGAGGGGTTTCCTTGCCAATTTTTGTAACTGACTTTCCCCATGGGGCTAATAAATTCTTTGTCATTGCCATTGACAATTAGTGTAAATTGAGCATCTTTGGCTCAACCAAAATACACAAAAACCTTATATGGAAAGATGTATTTCATAATATTTATAATGATTCGTTACACACAGAGAATAATGATATGGGTGGAGTTACCTCGCATCTGGGTAACTTTGTATATAGAAAACATAGTTTTTTTGCAATGATGGGGTCAAATTTTGGCTTTGATATTGAAGTTTAATGGCACAACCATAGATTGGAACATCAGTAATTCTGAGTAACAGGTCCTTGTTTATTCATAGTTTGTCACACTACCAAAAGTACAGCATCTGCAAGAAAGCGTTATCACTGGTAATAATTGCAATTATATACTCAGTGATTCAATATATAAAAATAAAATTAAAAAAACCTCTGCCCATATATATAGTTTCTGTGGGCCAGCTGGCTCAGTTTACCACAAGACCCTTGAGGTCATTTGGCTGTGGGCCGTGGCCAAAGATACCCCACACTTCAGGCATCCGAGGGTTGAAAACCAATTTCCTTTGGCTCTACCAAGAAATAAAAAAATAATTTAGGCCCATATACAGACATATGCCAAGTTTCACTCTTTCAGAGTGAGTCTCACTCCTATGGTTGCTGTCTCACTCCTCTAGTCTTTAGTATTTTCTTCATATTAAATTTGTCTCACTCCAGGCTAGAGAACCAGAAAAAATCTAAAACATTTTTAATGTAAACTGGTTGGAAAGGGGCAAAACTCACTCACCAAAATAGACCTGCAGTGTGATAACCAAAGACAAAGTGACACTGAAGCTCTTAAATGACATATATAGAGGCATATCTATTAAAAACAAAAAGTGACAGACGACAATTTTGATTCTTAGTTATTGTTTAAATATCCTAGAATGTGTTTTCAAAAAGGCACTTCCACAGTGTAGGAGGACACGTACGTGCAGACCCATACAAAAAATTTAACTTCATATTATCAAAATTGACTCAAATGATATTTCATGGAATAGGGAAGCTCTGGGTGGGCAATGCTGGCCCCATGGCTCCATTGAGCAGTTGAGGCTAATTATGAATGTACTTGGTCACAGTTTCACTTTGTGAGTACTTCAATTACATTTATTTGTATTTATTATAATTTTTGTATCAGAATCTCAATCCATAACATATCCTATTATTGTGTGCAACTTTCACAGTAAGCTAAAGAGCAGCTGCCCACCAGCCAAGTGCTAGTAGGCGAGGTAGTTGTGTACCCCTGGATTGTAATACTATACTATAATTAGCAGAACTCATAGAGATATAGATACTAACTAAGATTGGTTTTACAAATGATCTTCTGAGCCTTGTGAAGATTGCCAGTGACATCACTGATGTTTGTGTACATTTAAGGTGTGGCTAGATCACTGATCTTCACATCCTTGAAAATGGTTTAAAATAACCTAACTAGGGCACATTTGTCTTCCTTGAATAAAATGAAGCAACTTTGAATTGAGGACCATATGCCAAAAGTGCCTGGATTTATTGTACCAAGGTATTTATTAAATCTTAACAGTTCCCCCCTCAATGGACTCATCCACGTTAATCTGATTTCCCGGAAATTGGCATGGTTAATTTTGGTCTTAGGGGTGAAAGCTTGTGAAGGTTTGTTGGAGGCCCATCATATAAAATGCCTAGCAACTCAACAAAAGCTTAATATCTACTTACATTATTTCATTCCTATGAAAACTAATTTGATTTGAATGGTAACTATGGTGCTTTGGCTGTTAACAAAAATACATCATGAATTTGTGCTTGTGATGCTGCTGTTGTATGTCAGTGTGGCAGTGGTCACTGCACTGCATGCATCTGGCTATGATTGGCCAGTTGAGTGACACACCCACACTCTGACCTATAAAATGAATGAAACTGGCCACACACACTCTCACTCTTTCTTGAGTGAAACAGTGTAATTACACAAATTGGATTTGTCAATTGCTCTTTATGTTTCTGATAGCTAAGCATTTGAAACTGTACACTGTAATATGAGCGAAGCTCGTCATGGCCGTAGGCCGTGAGCGAAGCTCACTTCCCGTAGACGAGTGGCTACACAGTGGACAAGCCAACCGGAACTGGTTAAAATTTGATCTCACCTATTATCGCTGTTTCAAAAATACATGTAATCCTATGGAAGATCAACTTATTATCGTTTTTTGTTTTGCCAAATGGTCCAGAGCGAGACTACGTCATCATGTCATAACAACGTCGTCGGTTCAAAAGTTGCGATGTCCATAATTTCGTAACGAATACACATCCAGCTTGAAACTTGGAGAAAACTTGTTTCTCTAACTGTAACAATTCTAACAGTGACTAGAAATAGCGTTTATTTAGAAGGGGAATTATGAATAACAAATCATCTTGAATCGATCAAGCTCGCGCCAACGACATTGTTGCGATGACGTTTTATCACACCAGGAGGCAGTTGTAAGCGATTGCAGCGCCCCTGGCGGCTGAGAAACGCATTACAATTATCTGACTTATTTTGCTTCTAAAAATGGTTATCTATTGTTCGATTTGGAAAATTTAAAAAAAAGTCTAATTAAAAATTGAGAGATTGTAACATTTAAAGCTGCACTGCCTGTCAATTTGCAATTTACTAAGACTCATCAAATAGTTGAAAATAACTAATATTTCTGTTGGATGCAAAATTCCCCAACAGAAATATTCAGGGCATACTAAATTTGTGTGTTAACTAATGATTTTATCAGACATTATTACTAAATATAAATCTTACATTGAGAGAAAATCCAGACTAAAACATTGGAAACACACTGGGTATGATGGCATGAAAAACTAATACTTAAATTATTTATTGTAAATTAAGACTAAATTGTTCTGCAAAAGTGGGCATGTTTAATGGTGAAAAATATCATGCGACAAGAAGGCAGCATTGGTATATATAATTACTTAAATGTGTTAAATCTGGAGACACAGTAACTTTAAGTTGTCATAAAGATACATATAAAGCTTCGCTTACTCCTGGCATTGACAGCTACATATTAAATTTCAAGTAATTACAAATAGGCCAATGTTGAAATGAAATTATTTCTCAAACTGTTTTAAACAGCAGATATGCAGTTCAAAAATGCTACACTCACTGAACTCAATTATGTATGTTAATGTGAAAAAATTAAACATGATTAAATTTTTTAAAATTTGGATCTGAATTATTCTATTAGATTTGTAAAACATGTCAAATTTTTCTGAAAGACAGTTTTTTTTTTTGGCTGCAAATTACAGAATAGGCTACTAAAAGTAAGTATATTAAAAAAAGAACTAGCAGGAAAGTTTGAAATATATATATATATATATATATATATATATAATTATTTTTTTTTCATAGTATGACTAACAAGCAATTAAGTGTCTTATAATTACTCATACTATAGATGGTGCAAGTGATTTGAGGATCTATGGAAAAGTACATTTTATAGCATGTTCGGCAATAACGAAGACATTTATAATTTATATGAACAATATACTAATTGATTGTAATATGTTGTCATATCTGCAACTAATACTTAGTGCAAATAGTTCAATGCATTTTTAAAAAAAAAATGCATTTCTAGACTACATTCATAGAGCTATAACACTACATTAACCAATTCTGATACAGGACTCTTTTTTAAAGAGATCTTTTCTTGTTTAACACTCCCAGTACCTTTCCTGGGTGTTTTTCAGAGAGAAATCCACGAGGTTCACGGCAATTGCTAAAGGCGGCGCCACATGCACGAACAGCCATCTGGCGGAAAGGGGACTGACTATCGGATCTTTAAATCAGCGCTCGGAAATTCTATGTTTGTGCCAACTGAAGGTGTGTTTGAAGTCCACGTGCTTATGTATAGTAAATAAAAATGAATATATTATTGATTTGAACACATTGCATGAACACAGCATGCGTAAATTTTCCATGAACTGAATGAGAAGAACTTGAGCGATATTGCAGTGATTTCTCATTATAAATTCTGTCGTCTGGCAGTAAAAATCTCACTAGAACTTCCACTGTACCAGTGCAATAAAGAATGCGTTCTACTCCTTTTTATTGAACGCAAATTACAGTAATTACTTTCTACTCATCTAGCCTTGAGCATACATTTAAAGAAACGAATTCAAAGTTTGACAGCTCTGTGGGCGTGTCCCGTTTTGACCGTGACACGATTTGTTGCTCTCATTTCGTAGTTAGAATGATTGACTGCAAAAAAACTAAGTAGAAATACTTTATTTTGTTGTGTGTGTAAAGTCAGTAAATCACTAACGTCTGCATGTATTCATTTAAACATTGTTAGAGACACAGCTAAATTAGAAATCAAAACTTGACAAAAGCACAATGTCTAAATGAGAATTAAAGTCCTTATTTCCCATACTTTTCCAGGGTACACATGCAAATTCAGCCAATGAACGCAAAATGGATGAGACCTACTTGTAGGATAAACTAATTGGAGGGCTGCATAACAAGGAGTGACCAGGAAAACTAGCCAAAAGTTCAAAACATGGAAGGCGTTCCAGGTGCTAGCCCTGAATCAACTTCAGGGTTCAGTTTAGCAGCTTATCAAGCAATGGTTGCGACGAACATGAACCTGAACCCTGAATTGTTTTCACCTGTAAGCATAAAGCAAGAAGTGAATGATGACGATCTTTACGGAACAGTTACTGGGATGGACAATGAGAAATGGGGACGTATTATGATGCAGAAAGTGAAAGAGGCAGCTGAGACAGAAGGTGAATCTAATTCGATGAATAACACGAGTCTCGTAGATCCAGATATACGTGATGGTTACGATGCTGTTCATGATGAACGTAACTATTTAAGTGAGGATGATTCAGCAACGAGTGAAGATGAGAATGATGAGGAATACAAACAAAGTTTTGATAAACACAGTGATGAATCCGACAACTCAAATGTTGAAAACAGTGATGATGACTTAGCAAAGGAAAAAAAAATCAATATCGATGATGCTCAAAAACATGCCGGGAGTGGAAGTGACACAACAGATGATTCAAATTCTTGCTCAGACAAAGAAACTGATGATAATGATAATGGAATAAGTGCGCTAAATTTCGGAACAGGTTTAGGGTTTAATCCTGCAGATCCCAACTCGGACGTTCAAGTGAAGTTGGAGTTCGTTGGTGACATTGCAGAATCCTTCATGGCAGTGCCTGGACTAGCCTTACCAAATCAAGGTAAAGTATCATGAGAATTGACTTGTATTTGTATGAGTTGCGAATTGATGATTAATATGTGCTTGACATTTTCAAATATTTCTGCATTTATTGTCATGAATACATTGCAAGAAAGTTTATATGGCCTTGTGCGAAAACGTTAGCAATCAAATGAATAAAATCCACATTCTACGTTTACCGCAATAAAAATAGTATAAGCGTATACTTGTAAACAGTAAAAGACTTAGCTCTCACTAATTATATAAATAATCATGTTGTCAACCCCTTGTTGAAAAGACTATTTTCTTCTCTCTGGCAGATGATCTGAATGCTTTAGCCAACACCACCGGACCTCTGCCTGGCCGAAAACACTGCTGCTTCATCTGCGGTAAGGCGTTCATGCGAAAAGCTCATGTCCGACGACACATGAAGTCAATGCATAGTGGAATCAAGCACTTCAAATGCTATCAGTGCGATGCTACTTTCAGTAGGAAGTCTGAGTTACGTATCCATCAGCGATCCCACGATGAGTTCAGGTCCCACACCTGCCCTGAATGTGGTAAGGGCTTTCACGAGAAAAGAGATTTGAACAGGCACATGATTTACCACAATGGCATACGTCCATTTAAGTGCGAGTTGTGTGATAAAGACTTCCTTCGAAAGTGGGACCTTAAGATGCATATGATGTCTCATTCAGGCTACAAACCATTTAAATGCTACATTTGCAACCGCCCATTCAAGTTGAAGACGGATCTTCAAAGACATCTGATCACTCACACTGGTCAGAGACCTTATAAATGCCTCCTGTGTGAGAAGTCCTACACCCAAGAGTATGATCTCAGATGTCATACTTTGGTACACACTGGCAATGGTCGACCCCACCAATGTAAATCATGCGACAAGTCATTTTTGTGGAAGGCGGACTTGAAACGTCATTTGTTGCGTCATGAAGTAGGTGACAAACCCCACAAGTGTCCGATTTGCAACAAAGGATTCACACGAAACATTCACATGAAAAACCATCTGAAAATTCACGAAGGGCTGAAGCCATACAGCAAGAAGCCTCGACCATTTGATGAAGACCTGCATAAATACATGGTCGTTCAAGAGGGGGATCGTCCTTTTAAATGCTCAGCTTGCGGAAAAGCTTATGCGCGGAAGACCCACCTATCTCGACATGTCAGAGTACATAGTGGCAGAAAGGCTTATCATTGCTTTGAATGTGAGAAATCGTTTACTAGGAAAAGTGGACTTCAGAAACACCAGAAAATTCACTCTGGGGTACGCCCCTTCAAGTGCGAAGAATGTGAGAAGTCGTTCTCGACAGAAGATGCGCTGAAAACCCACTTCGTTGTGCACACTGGCGAGCGTCCATTTCAATGTCCAGATTGTCCAAAAACATTCACAAAGGAAGCAAATTTAAAGCAACATTCAGCGGTTCACTCTGAACTTCGCCCTTACAAGTGTGATACATGCCAAAGAGCTTTTCCGCTGAAAGGCCAGCTTCAACTTCACATGAAGGTCCACATCACAGACAAGCCTTTTAAGTGTCCGATTTGCTATCGAACTTTCATGCGAGAGTACAACCTTAGGTCACACTTCGAAGCTCATGCCAGAAAGAAGCAGAAGAACTCTCCCATCATCGAGTTGGGAAGTTTTCCATCTTTTGGGGAACAACAAAGCGGAATACCACAAGGTGTGGGGCAAGAAAGTAGCACCAGTCCTAATGCTGAAACAAGTACAGAAAGGCCCGACTCGGATGAAGAAGGTCAACAAATGAATGGAAGTTGCACAGCTAACAGATCGAACCAAAAAGGTCCTCAAACAGATAATGTTGACTTACACCAAGAAAAGTTATGCACTGATGAAGATGACTCAGAAAATAAATTAAACCAACATCTGCAAACTACGGTGGCTCATTCGGATAATGAATCAAATCAACAGACTTCACAAACAGGAGAAAGTCACTCTGATACAGAGGATGATAAACCAGTGGAAGTGTGCGTCTGACTTAATTGCCGAATTTATGGTGCGTGTGAAATAAAACATGCATATGAAAAATAGCAAGATGGTCAACGTAAAACTAGAAACCACCAGAGGTCACTGAAACCATTACAGAAGAGCATTGCTTAATGACATCTGTTCAGCGTTGTTTGGTGATATCAATTGTGTTACGAAGGATAATTACATCATCCCATAGGTGATGTTCTGTGTTGGTCGTAGCAACTTGCATTTCCCTCTGTTAGCTTGCTTCCCCATTAGTTCCCATTGGTAAAATCTGTGATAAAAGGCTTTACCTGGAATTCATTGTACATACCTTGTCTCTACCACTGGCTCAAAGAAAAAACAATCACACATGTAACCGTGAATCAATACTTTAAAAATAGGCTATTATTATTTTTGTTCTACAGACAGCAACTTCCACTGAGGCGTAAACTAAAACTGTTTTTGTCGTGATTGATTTAGTGTTCTTTGTCACTTTGTGGACAGATTTTTATGACCTTATTGATTTTCTTGCTTTTGCATGATTGAAATGCCATCTCTGCATAGCTATTCACCTTATGAATTAATTATAACACTTATTCTATTTCCAAAATGTTTAGTATATTTGTTAAGTGTTTTTGTTGTGGTCGTTTACACGCTGTTGGAAGTTGTATGCGACTTGGAAAACATGAATGTATATAGGGCTGGCCAGTTCTCATGTGACCTGTGTGACCTGGAAGTACTTTAACAATACATGACCTTACCAATGCACACTGCTAGATGATGTCATCAGTAATTGGGCTGTTGTGACATCATGCGCTTTTCTGTTACTTCTGCGTCCACACAAGAACTGGCCAGCCCTCTTATAATAGTTTTTCATGATGGTTTACGGTTGCACAGGGGCTGTTCAGAAAATACTTCTCTTTCTTATGTTGTTGTGTTACGGTGAAACTATATGTTAAGGTGAACAGTTGTGAACTGGTGTTTTTGCGGTAGTCTTAAAAAATTATCGACGATGTCTGTCATTATATTTCTATGGAAATTACATTTCTGGGAAAATGAGCCATATTGTGACACTAGTCTAATGATTATTGCAATATTTCCTGTCTACTTAAGAAAAATGGGGTTAATCTATGTGTATACTCCATAATCTTTATGATAGGACGTTGTAACTGCAAACCTGTGGACAATTTTGTTGGAGATATAATCATGTATTGTGATTTCATGTATGAATGAACATATAATCAATGAATTATGTAATTGTATATATACATGTGTACCAATACATGGTACATCTATGTACTGTACCAAATGCTTTGATGTCAAAATATTGTTATGATGGTGCATAAATTAAGTAATTTTGTATGGGTCAGTATTATATGCAGGGTTCCCACGGTCATGGAAAATCCTTTTGGAAAATATAGGTTGTCATGGAAAAGTCTTGGAATTATAGAAATTTTAAAAAGACCATTGAAAAGTCATGGAATTCAAGAAAGTCCAAAAAAAAAAAAATCATTGTCTGCAATAAAAAAAAAAGTGGTGAGGACGGCGGCTGTAAGGTGTGTGGAGGCCGTTATAATTTGCAACCGTTGAATTATTTGTGCAGATTTTATCGAAGGAAAGTCAGGGAAATTCTGTGAATTGTCATTGAAAAGTCATGGAATTTAATTTCATGATTTCTGTGGGAACCCTGTATAAAAGTTAGATGTGCTTAACGTTCAATATAGCAAGACTTACACAATTAATTGCTTGACATGAAATATTGTTAAAACGCAAATTACATATTAATATTTATATATATATACACAGATTTACACTTACACCAGTCTGGAATTGTACAAAATTTATTGTTATTGATTGAGCATTAAATGTTGGTGTTGATTGGCACATTATATTATTGATTTATGTTGTACTTTAAATTTAACATCATACATTTATCATGTTTATTGTATTTGTATTGTTACTTTCAAATATATTATAGCTGAGCTATAAGAAATAGTATTCACCTAATATGTAAGTATTATTAGTATAGATTAATTACTTATTACTTGTCTTGTTGATGAATAAATAGATCTGAATACACATAATTTTCATTAACTGTTAAAGCATATTGAAGCTGTGTGTGGATAAATAAACTGTGTGTTGAATGTGAATTAAAGTGTTTATTTGATACATTTTGTTGAATTAGTTAAAGCTTGAGTGGCATGGTGGGTAAGGCAATTGCCTGCTTATTTGAGTCCTGGGTTTGCATTATTGGCTTTGTGCAGGACTGTAGGTGGTTTGTGGGGAGAGCAAGGATGGCTAAATTGCCCCGCCCCCCACCAATTATTATTGAATATTTATGTAAATGTAGTTAAAAGAAAATTATGATGGCTTTGAAAGTCCTAACTTTATTTTAAAAGACAGGTCTTCATAACTTTGGCATCCAAAGAAAGACATTGAGAGCATATGGTCAATTTGCTTGACTTCGAACCGAAGGTTAATTGTGAGATATAAGCCCCCACCATGTCATGGAGGAACTCAACTGATTACGTGTAACTATTTGCTCTGCTGTCAATTGTAAATGGGTACTTGGCTATAGGCAGTGTTTAACCCAAGAAGTGCCGTAGTGTAATGGTGTTAGCAGGGTGTTACCCTTATATCAGAGAGTGACTCTGGTGCGAGAGGTCCCAGGTTCAATTCCCGAGTCCGGCACTCTCCTCTCAGAAACATTACAGTGGTTCCCCAGATAAAAGCTACAAGGTGGCGCTCTGGAGGCTGTGGTTGTGCAGTGAGAGTGCAGCACACGTGGGCGTGTGCAGTGTCTAAGGATGGGAGAGTGATTTTGATGAGTTGGTTGATAGATAGATATTTTTATTTTCATCGAAATTTAAACATACATGGTTTTTGAGACATTTCATTTTGACACAAATATTTCGATGAGGGGGATGCACACGAGTTTCGTGGAAACTATGTTTAATTGTGCATCCCCGCAATATTATTATACTAAATAATTAACAAAAGTTATATATAATAATAAAAATAATTAAAAAAAATGTTGTGCTTGTACTTGAGGGGGTGGCTGTTAGAACCATAGCCCTCTTTAAGACCCTCATTAATATAATATGCTATCAAATCATGTGAAATTTGCCCCATATGATTATGAACTATAAAACAATCCAGACTGATCTTTCACACTTAGTTCTATAAAATTAATTAAACCTAAAGGTAAATTGTTTGTCACCTATATATTTTTCAAAGAAACGTCAAATAAAGTTTATGGAAGAAGGGTAAAGGTTGGGTTTATGGTTAGCTATTAACGAACATTAAATTTCAAATAAATTGCCTGGTTTGCCAACATCGATAAGAAAAAAAAATATATATAATATATGAATTATAAAAATACTGTAAATTATTTATAACCAATAAAAACGTATTGTATTGATTAAAAATATGAAGACATTATAGACTTTTTACCCTCTGTGTGTAAAATAAAAATTAATTGCCAAAAGGTATTGTAGTTACTTTTGTGAAAAGACTTCATTTCAGAAGTAGGCCTTGTAGTTTCCTTTAATAGTCTAATTGACATTGTCAAAGATTCACAATCTCTGTTCCCCCTCGCACACCACAACAACAACACTTTTAACTATTTCAACTTTTAATATTCATACAAAAAAAAAATTACAATATATAGGTTGGCATGTAGCTTAAGGTCATGGCTCTAAAAGGAATGTCAAACAGTAAGTCCAGCTTGCACTTATGTAGTTGTAGATGTAGAGTTAGTTGACGATGTTGTTATCTTTTGATGAGATGATGTAAAAACGCAACCAGTGTAGATGATGTCTGAGGTGAGTCCACGACCACTGTCACTACTAAATGACCAGGAGATGAGCTTGTAGTACCATCAGGTGCAGGCCAATGATGTAATGTAGTAGACAGGTGGGATGCCTCATGACAGTCGTTTCCAACGTCTGGTGGACCTTCTCAGCATGTAGTACAAAAAGGCTGTGAATATGTAAAAACATATTAAGTAAACTGTCCAGCCATTAAAAGTGCCATTGCCCAGCTAAGGCAGCATGGAGCACCACAGTTCCAACAACAAAGTTCAGCAATCCTTAGGATGCACATAATATAGACTTACATTCCTCATACATAGATTAGAGCCAAATCTACCTTTAAAACTGCCCTTAATAACTGTGCATTACAACTATTAACAGAACATATCAAAATATTAGTGTTACTGTCAACCATCATTACACTTGCCAATCATCACAGGACATGTGAATTCACTGTAATTTTATAATAACCACTTATTACAGACCATCTGCCAGCTCTTAGGCATTATTAAGATGAAAGTGCCTTTATACATTTAGTCAAATGCACGTAATACAATAATATAATAAAAAAAAACATTACTTACAGAGCTGTGCTCTCCTTTCTGTCACTAATGGCAATTCACCTTGCTGATTCAATGGTGATTGATGGAATGATACTGTGACACCAATGGGCCCACTATTTATATGGCCCATTGTTTGATTGTTTGTTGTTAGCAGCATTGGAGAAACAATCAGCTCAGACATCTAATCCCCAATCCACCAAACAATGAAACTGTCAATGACCCTGTAATCTCAGTGCTATTCAAGTACATCATTAGTAAAAGAAATTACATTGCTCACTTACATATTTATGAATTAATGAATTCCTGACAGACATATCTAAACTATGTTTTAAAATTAGGATTTCCTTTCATAGTCTAATCTTGGAGAAATGAGACCTAATTTCTCCAAGGTCTAATTGACATATCTAAACTCGGTTTTAAAATTAGGATTTCCTTTAATAGGTTAATCTTGGAGAAATGAGACCTAATTTCTCCAAGGTCTAATTGACATATCTAAACTATAATTTAAAATTAGGATTTCCTTTAATAGACCAATTGTGGAGAAATTAGACCTAATTTCTCCAAGGTCTAATTGACATATCTAAACTCTGTTTTGAAATTAGGATTTCCTTTAATAAACTAATCGTGGAGAAATTAGACCTAATTTCTCCAAGGTCTAATTGACATATCTAAACTATAATTTAAAATTAGGATTTCCTTTAATAGACTATCTTGGAGAAATTAGACCTAATTTCTCCAAGGTCTAATTGACATATCTAAACTGTTTTGAAATTAGGATTTCCTTTAATAGACTAATCTTGGAGAAATTAGACCTAATTTCTCCAAGGTCTAATTGACATATCTAAACTCTGTTTTAAAATTAGGATTTCCTTTAATAGACTAAACGTGGATAAATTAGACATAATTTCTCCAAGGTCTAATTGACATATCTAAACTGTTTTAAAATTAGGATTTCCTTTCATAGTCTAATCGTGGAGAAATTAGACCTAATTTCTCCAAGGTCTAATTGACATATCTAAACTGTTTTGAAATTAGGATTTCCTTTAATAGACTAATCTTGGAGAAATTAGACCTAATTTCTCCAAGGTCTAATTGACATATCTAAACTGCTTTGAAATTAGGATTTCCTTTAATAGTCTTATCTTGGAGAAATTAGACGTAATTTCTCCAAGGTCTAATTGTTTTGAAATTAGGATAACATCTTTTGAAGTATTTATATCGTTGGAGCAGCACTCTGACACTACTGAACCGACATGCTTATTTCAAAATGTGTGGGTTTTCGAGGAAAACAAAATAACATGTCTGACAAGCATCACTTCAATAATTCTGATTGATCAATACAACAACAATGCATTTGACTTCAGGTCAATGCTCTGCCAAATAATCAGTTATTTTAGGTACTGTAAATTTACTGTACACAGTCATTATGAACGCCGTACGGCAATCATAGAAATTATCTATGTGCGAATAACCATTCATAGTTAATCGAAGCCTGTTAGGATATGGTTCTAGGCATTCTGGGTCTATAATTGCTTTCAAAATTAAGCTTCATTTCATGTACATTGGAATCTAGCTTTAAGACCACTGCACTATTGAGACCATCAGTCTTGGTGTTCTTATACAAGGGCGTCTACAGAATCTCACACATGAGACACTCAGGGATACATGCCAAAGTAAGGATATTATACGCTCTTTGCAAAGCAATCTAGAGCGGTTAACATCGAACTAATTTGTTCGTTTAGTAATACATTTCAATGTGCGTAGCAATATAAAGATGCAAGTCACTTCAGTTTCCAGGGACTCTGAAGATCTAGGCTTAACACTTGATATTACATATCAGTACAAATTTATAAGTTTGGCATAAGTGATCCACCATTAATTTACCTCTTGGCCAGTGTCCGCGCTATAACTGCTACTACTTGTACGAGGGAAAGTCACAGCGGGACAGACAAAATAGGCCTGCCTCCCCTCAACCGTCAAGAGAAATTGACGCCCCTGATTGTACTACTACAATCAGATACAATCGGACCCAGAAGTTAACATACACTTCAGAAAGATGTCATGAAACTTTGAATAAAATCATCCAAGTCTTAACGAAAAAAAAAAAAGTTACCGAAACCTTTGATGGAAATAAGGAAAATTGTTAGATTTGTTATTGGAGTACAGCATGGAAGTTAATTGTATTCTGCTCAAGTAGAGTTACTTCGTTCAATAAGCAAGGTAAAAATTAATAATTCATTGCCACAAATTAGGAGCATATAATGCAATAAATGAAATTAAGCTGTAGGTTACAGTTGGTAGAATTTATGTGTAAACTTTACCTGTCTTCCTTGAAATAAAAACTGTACTGATGAGCTATTCTATCCCATGATGACTCATAAGGTAGTTATGATTAGCGACAAGGTTCAGCAAAGCCAGGCCATTAATGCCAAAATGATTAGTCAAGGGAGCTTAAACTTCAACACAAAAAAAAGGTGCATGTATCACCAACGAGTCATCAAGCGCAATTTTCACTCTACAAGTGAACATAAATTCACATATCGATTCCAAAAACTGTAAATACAAACAGGCTGATTAGTATAGGCCTAAGTTTTGTGCACGTGTTTAACTGAACATTATTGATCCCAAAACACCAAGACATCACCTCATAGCCAAGCGACCTGTATTGATTGTGTACATGTTTTGCTCGTTTACTCATCTAAAGTAAATTAATCAATTTCTCTAATAGTCTCTGGCTCATGGTATTAAAGTCCAACAATGAAATTTCAGAATAATTAGATTAATGTGCTGATTTTGCCCAATTCTTGTTCAGGCAATTCAGAAAAATTGCCTAAACTAAAAAACTATATATCCATTTCTCTTGTATTTTTGAGAGAAGAATTCTTAAGTCTATACTCAGCTTATCGCCTACATAGTTTGACCAATCTTTTTGTTTAACTAGGTAAACTAGCAAAGAATGTCCTTTATTAGGTCGCTGGGCTGTTAGGTGACAGCACACAGTGAAAGATGACAAGTGCCAAGAACACAAGTTCAGTTGTTGTTCATTCTCTTCATTTTGATAACATTCTAATTTCTTCAGTTTATCCTTAAATACTAAAACGTATAAACATGTTTCCGTTTCCAGTTTCCAAGGCCATTTTCTTAACGCAATTCCATAGATCTGAGTATCTTGACTAACAATTAACTGGTTCTCCTGAACGATACATAAAAGATCCACTGGAATTGATATGTAAAACTTTTGTTCTCTTGTAGAGTGAAAATTGCTCTTGATGAGTCATTGGTGATACATGGAACTATTAAAGATGAGTCATAACTGCCTTATGAGTCATCATGGGATTGATCAGCTATGGTAAAACATATAAGAAGACAGGAAAATTTAACACATCAATTCTACCAACTGTTAGCTTCTTGCAACTCATAATCACAACAGATTTATTTAACATAATATTATTAAAACTACCGTATATTAAATATATATATAAATATACATAAAATGTATACCACAAAAGCTATTGGGGTAACTTTGGTTGCCCATAGCTTTTGCAAATCTCGGTTATTATATGGAACATTCAATTTAAAGCGCTTTAACACAGGTGCATGGAACAGTATCAATACTGTGCAATAGACTCATCAAAAACACACTTCTACTTGTTCGTACACATCGATGGTTTACAATACCAAGAGCCAGAGATTAGTAAAAGATCATTGATCGTGTCGGACTAGATTCACTCTAAGTTGAATCAGCTTTAATTTTAATTATTCAGATTCAGATTAATTTATTATGCCCAATATAACAAAAATATTTTAAAAAATACGAAGATTTTCATTTAATAATATATTGAGCAGTGTCTCCTCTAAGATGATCATGTCATCGCTGCCGAGGGGCCACCCACAAAACAACACTAACTATAGAAAATTACAATGATGTCAGCGCCTGCAGTTCATGTTCACAATGAAGTATATGAAGTATTATTACAATGGTACTGCAGCAGGATCATTGAGTAAAGTCAGCTTATTACAAATAAGGTCTATTTCAAATTCATCTTAATTTGTTTGTTTTATGATAACAAGGATAACTTTATTTAGTGTGGTGACTTAAATTATCAACAATGACAGATTAGAACTCAAGTGAGACTATTTATTGTAGCTCCAAACAACTAGACTGACTTGACTGGGTATTATACCTTTGCTCAAACAAATAGTGAACTAAAGCAACTCTTGAGATTGCCCCTAGCTGGTTTTGAACCTACGTTCTCTCTATTGATCTAAGACTAACCGTCCTTCACTCTAACCACTACACCAGAGATTCATCTGTAGGTAAGGGTGGCTTGTTTTTGCCTCATCCAAATCAGCTGAATTACCATGTAATTCAACACAATGTCATACTTGGATGGTGTGGTGGAGCTATCCGGATGTCTGATTGTGTTCTGTGGAAAACACTTATTTTTTCTGGTATACAATTTCTTAGATAATTCATATGAATGTGTATCTTATCATGTCTGACAAATTTGCACTGTCCCTGGTTCTTACATCATGGGGTGAAGGTCATAGAATACATCCCATATGAATTTTTCAGGCTACTCTCCAGCTCTCATATCTTTTCATTGTTATGACACTGGATTTTCATATGATTAACTGTTTTTCACCAAATAGGTGAAGCCTAGTAACTGTTTTAAAATTACAGATATCTAGTTTTAGAGTTTCTGTTTCAATGAAAATGCTATATATATATCAGAATCTTGAATTAACACATCACATATCTGCTTATTCATTGAGTGAATAATGAAAAAAAAAACACCACCTTTACACCATAAAATTCATACCGAAGTTTTGTACTGCATTTCTTGTCAGCATGTGTGGTCCAGTGGTCAAGCTTCTGGTCTGATAAACACAGGGTTCTAGGTTCACACTGTGTGCTTTCACCTAACAGCCCAGCGACCTAATTATGGACATGCTAGTTTACCTATTTAAACAAAATGATTGGTTACACTAGGAAGCTGATAGGCTTATAGACTTAAGAATTCTTCTCTTAAAAATACAAGAAAAATTGATTCATATTTTTTTTAGTTTACGAAATTTTTCTGAATTGCCTGCTTGACATAACAAGAGTTGCGTAAACTCAGCACATTATTCTGTAATTTCATTGTTGGACTTTTAAGAGAAACTGATTAATGTACTTTACATAAGTAAACGAGCAAAACCTAATTAGGCCGCTTGGCTGTGAGATGACGCCACACAGTGTTCAGTAACATTTCCAAATGGTGCGGTTTATAAATTACAATATTTTTAGACTATTTAGTATCTATTTCTATACATAATTACTGCACAAAATTCCAAGCAAATAAAAACAGAAAAAAAAAAAAATTTGGAAATAGAATCTTGTCTTTGATGTCCTGGAATGTTAAAGTTGCCAAGATTCCAACAAAAGTGCTCCCAATTGTGCCACATGCATGGGTTTTTGCCTCATTATAATGAGCTAAAAAACCATGCATTTTCCATGCGTTTATCCTTTTCATGGAAAACGCGCGTGGCACATTTGGCCATGTACGAGTCATCTCCGAGATACTGACAACTTATTGATATATTAAATAAAATCTAAAGTTGTTTTAACTTACAGTGCATGAAATTTTTTAGCTTTTCAAAGTGCCTCTGCCACATCATATTAGTTGTTATTGTTTGTTGATTGAAGCCGTGGGAGACCATTGAATATCTCCAGCCAACCCTGACTGTTTATAAAACACAATAATTAACTCTGTTAATAATATTTTAATCAACACTCTGGGCTGGCTGAGCAAATTCAAGAGCTTTTCGACAGTTGTGTGTTTTACCTTTTTCAAACAAAACAAAGCATTGATCTACGTCACATAAGGACCAAACTTGTTGATTCAACCTTTCAAGTTCAAGTATGCAACCGTCAGTACAACCGTTAAAATGAAAAGAGAAATAATTATGGTTACAATATGGCCTGACACCTGGGGTGTATTTGGCCAAAAAAGAAAAAAAAGAAAACATAAAAGTATACATTTACAAGATAATATAGTGTACACAAAATCATTTGCATTGGCTCCTGAAATAAAGGTTTTTATTCGAAATAATTTCATTTTCTATAGATTGTTCCTAATTAAAAAAATATGTCTTTAATATTTTGTTCTAATGTTGTGAAAGAACAATTATAATCAACAAATTTACTTAAATAATTCATCATTTAAGTCAACCCAGTAAGCCGGGTTTAAGTGGTGCAACACCATTGGGACAAATAAGATCATTAAAAAAAAAAGGAATGATATATATTTGATCTTTTTTGTCCTTTTGATTTATTCGGTACATATTTCTTATTTTGGGTCTTTTTTACGGTTTAATCGATACATCAATGCCACTCCGGAGAGAGTCGTTTTACTGGATAAAAAGATCTTTTTGTTGTCTTTTTTTCAATGCAATTAAGTAATATCCTCTGTTTATACATCTCAAAAATCGATCAATCAATAAATCGATGCTGCTCAACATAGCAATGCGCATGGATAACAATGTGACACTTTTTTGCAGCTAGAATATTTAAGTACTTAGCACTGCTTAGTTCGCTTAGAAATGACAAATGTAATACAATTCTAAGCCTCTCACCATTAATTTATGACAAAATGTACAAAAAGTCATGGGGGGGGGGGGGGTAGTGTTATTAATGTAAATCAATATTTACAATCAGTTGATACAAAAGGCCAAGTGAGTGGAATACAATGAATCTCAATTTAAAACCAATTCACAATTAGGACTACCTACCAATTAAGACCACTGGAAATATTGGACCCCTGTATTCTAAAACCTTAAGATATATATGTAACAGAAAAGTGAATAAAAAACGCCATGTTAGGAGGAACAATTTTACACCTATGGGGCTGTTGCAAAATATCAGTCATTAAGATTATAATGTATCTATATTACATTTACAGATAGTTAAAAAAAAAAATGTACACATTTATTTTGGGTATCTTTCATAGGGGAAAACGGGCATCTATATGCAGATGTCAACAAACTTCAGTTGTATTTGTACTAAAAATCTTTAGCGTACAGTCAATTTCACAGACTAAACCTAGAAACAAATTTCATTATGACATAGACTTGGAAACTAAACACCAGAGGTTGTCATGTGACGTCATGTGGTTCCAGGACTCTCATTGGTTGAGGGACTGCTTTAACCAGTGGGAGTCCTGGATTTATATGACTTCTTCTGGAGTTACATTTCAATGTGAGTTATGTTTTTCCACTCTTAGTCATGAGTAAGCCATGCAAACAATTGCAAAAACTTAATGTAGTGTCTACTTAACTCCTTCGAGTCAATGGGATTGATTTCCATGTCTATGAAATTAGCTGTAAAAAGTGCTTGTTTTCGGACAGTTTTCTCGCTAATGTTTTAAGTGTTGATGTTTTGAAGAATCGAGATGTCTAGTCACCTAAGCGATTGTTAAGAAACTTTTAGGTACCTTTTACCCGCAATAGACTTCATTGTTACATCAATTCCATACATTACAGCAAAGGTAACCTCTCCCTTGAACCTTCAGCAACTAACACCAAAATTGGATTAAATTTTTCTCAAACAAAAATAAACTAATAAAAAAAAGGACCTAATAAATCTAAGTGCAACATTGTGATGTTATTCTAGGCAACAGATCGAATCGTGTGATCAATAGTTTAAGTTTAGGCAAATTTGTTCAAACTGCTCAAAAATGCATGTAATCGAAATTAGTTGCCATAAACATTAATTATATGAGTGTCTTGCTGCAAAAGTAGTTGCAGTTGTCAGCCATAAAACAGCCACATCAGATGTGCATGTGAAACCAGGCATACAACATCCAATTCCAGTGAGTTCATGTTTCAAAGCACTGCAATAGCTGGAAAAGAGAGCACTGGCAAGTATGGCACTGCTACTTACATTGGGATTTTTGTTCAGTATCGAGGCAGCAATATCCAAAGGTAAGTTGGTTTTTTCTATAATTTTTTTTTATATTATTTTATTCATGCGTAATTTTTGTTATAGATTTTTGGATATGAGCTCTTTTTTTTTTCTTCTTTTAATAACTTTATCATGCGTAATTTATGTTACAGATTATATCATGCGTAATGTTATAGATTTTTGGAATATGAGCTATTTTTAATTTTTATTACTGCACTGAGGAAAATGTTATGTTCTGGTCACTCTAGTCCAGCATCTAGAGTTCAATTGCAATTGAAAAAAGACAAAAAAAAAAACCTTTCAGAATTTTGCTTCTCAGATCCTTTCAGGGCAATTTTAAGTGGGTCAGTCAAAAATCCAAAAATAATATAAAATTTCATATTAAATAATTTTAGGACATGTTTTAATTTCTATAGGCACATTTCTCATCATGTTGGCACATCCAAGCTAAAAATAAAATAAAATAAGTGCACATGTCATCTAATATCATAATGACACTTGTAAGCAATTAACTTGATTTGATTAATGAGGCCAAGAATGACAACTAATTTGATATTGTGATAGATCTAGACCCTCAAGCCGTGTCGTAGACGAGGGTCTAGTTGATATCAAAGCATTGCAAGATAGGTGACAAAAGTAGGTCAATCACTGTGCCCGTTAATTTCAACTAAGCGGCGAACAAAATAGTCTTAAAATCTGTCTGGTATGACGTTGCATCGGCGTACTTAGCACTGGGACGTGGTATATTCTATTGTAATGATTAAAACCTTTCTACGTAGTCAAATTGCTCCCCCACTGGGATCCTTGCTCCCCCGAATTCTCCAAGACCCTCTCCTGCAGAAAGGTGTGATTGAGGGTCTTGCGTCAAGACTAAATCGGGACTATAATCGGGAAGGTGCGAACTGGGCTTTAGGCATCCCACAACCAATGAGAGTCCAGGATTCACATGAAGTCCTCTGGAGTATTGTATTTCAAATCAGAACTATGGTCCCACGTGGGACCCACCACTAGGTATTTGGGAATAATCCTGTATTTTGAGGGACCTTAAGGTTTTTGAAATACCTTTCATATAATATTATTAAAAATATATAAAAAAGGTATGTGTTCGAACTCATGTAGGTTGTACACATCATATTCACAATGTGTCAACCAATGGGGGGCTTTTGGATCAACAGCACCTTTGTGACATCATCAATGCACTCAATGACCTGATTGTATGATTACGTCATCCGATGTCAAACAAATGTTGTAAGGACTGCCATGGAGTCCCCCCCCCCCCTGTTGGCTCTAAAGTCCCCCACTAGCCACTGAGTCCTCATTACAGGCCAGCCAATTAAAACTATAAATAGAACTGCTGCTTTATTGTGATCCTCAATCACCACCAGGAGCAGTGGCATCCATAGTGTAATGGTTAGCCTGCCTGCATTCTGTGTGGATATAACCAGAGTTCGATTCTCACTCCTCAATTTTTCTAGACAGAAGCCGAGCTTCACACCAATGAAGAGCCTTTCAAAATTGAAATACCTCTGAGGTAGTTCTTCAGGGCTTGGTGGAGACAAAGAAACCTCAACATGCACGAAGAACCTATTTCTTAGTGCATGAGATTCCCTACAAATTTCTACCGTAAAATCGAAGCTGTTCATAGCCCGTTGCCATGTGAAGCTTGGCTACGTAGCATGGCAATTGATGACGATTGATAACAATTCCAAATTGTTAAGCCTGAATTTAAAATGTGACCTTTACTTTGTCTTCTCTCAAGTTTTGAATACGACGATGATGGGTGATTTGGACTGTATGTTATTTTTCAGATTACACGGGCTGTCCTCCCTCATTCATACAATATGGTGACACTCAGACATGCATCGGATCCACTGCCTCAGCCATACCACAGGATCAGGCGCTCCAAAGTTGCAAAGACATCGTTGGAGACTACCCTGGAGACGTCAGTCTTTTGATTGTGAAAAACCTCACTTTCAATGATTGGCTGACCGATCCAAGCCTTAACTTCGGAGGTACCGAGTAAGTCCATTTGCTGATGTCGAAAAAACTGTTGAGGATTCCACATAAAATATAACAAAAGATTTCATGGACTTGGAAACTAAACTACAGAGGCGTCATGTGAATCCATGACTATCAATGGCTACTAAGACAGTTGCTCAGTGAATAAGAGTACTGTATTCACATGACATTCGGTGGGATTTAGTTTCAAAGTTCATGAAATCTGCTGTAATTACCTAAACCTGTACATGGTGCGTCCAACCAGCAGTAATTTGCTAGTATTGATTGACAAATCATAACATGTTTTGGTAATTTTTTGTCCGAAGCAATTTTGTTTATGAAACTGAGTAATTTAGTTTCAGTGATTCTTTTTTGTTTTAACCAAAAGAAAGAAATACTTAGCAAAACCTTAGAATTTAAAAAAAAACAGATATTTAAAAAAAATTCCTGGAAATTACTTGTTTATGATAACAAGAAAATTCTTTGAAAAAAAAAGAAGAATAGAAATCGGGCAATGGGCGAAAAACTTAAGCAAACAGATCAATGTACAGGAAATATGGCACTAAGCAAAGTAATGGGAGTGTAAAATTTTCCAGTGTGAAATGGAATGCAAATACAGTAACATAATTTGCAAAAAAGCTTCCAAATAAAGAAATAAAGAGACCTGCACTAAATTTTTGTGTAGTTGACAGTAGATATTAATGACATGTAAACATACTATTAATATAAATAAAATAGAATAAAATGCTTTCCCTGGACTGGACTTGAACTGCCGCGCTACCAACCCATTTTAAACTTGGCTTGAAATACCTGAACTTTTTTAAAGCATTATCCTTGTATGTTTTATTTATATACTTTGTGGTCAATTAAACAAAGGATGTTGTTTAGCTTGTTCTACTGCAGGAAAATCGGATTCCATGGTTAGATTCAATTATGTCTAAAACATTCATTTATACATTTTGAATGTGCGGCAACTTAGGACTTGATCCAAAATTGGCTAAAGCTATTATCACTGTAGAGCTTATTGTGTGAATTATCATTTTGCAATCGTCAGGATAGTAGAAATTTGGACAAAATATCTTTTCTTCATCTCACATTATTTGCAAAATAATTACCTAATATATGCAGTCTTAAGATTTCGTATATATCTTTTAGAGATTCTTTTTTTTTTCTTTTAAATTTTCACTAAAGCAAACTGTTAAAACATATATGTATGTTACAGATCCCAATCTCCTATCAGTCATTGACCTAATATTTGTTAGAAATTTGAGAATCTGTTCGTAATATATATCTGGCATTGATAAAGCTAATATTAGTCACAGTTGTGTGATAGGTCTAGGAATTACTTGATTTTGCTCAATTTTTACTTAGGCCTACAGTATATTTCATAGACTTGGAAACTAAACTCCGGAGGATGTCATACGAATTTAGAACTCTCACTGGCTTAGGTAGTCCCTCAACCAATGAGAGTCCTTGATTCACATGATGGTCTGTGAACATCAATGAATATGTTTACAATATTTTTAAGTGTTTCACATGTACTTTTTGTCAGCTTTTTCCATCTGTTTGTTTACCCATTTCACCAAATGATACTATAATTTCTTTTTTTTTCAAGATTAATTTTATGTTAAATTTTCCTTCCAAAGAGGGGCCCCATTTAGTGACCTTGGTCTTTCGGGGTCTCCCTGACAACATTTATTCTTTTTCAAAATAAAACCAGGGCTGACTCTGACAAAGTTCTATCAATTAAGTTTGTCGAATGCAGGCTAATCGAATATTTTGTGATACAGTGCTTGGTACTGCTGAATTGTTGACAAACTGTTTTCTTAAAGCGACAAAGTTCTGCCAAGTTTACAGCCAAATTCTCATTACACTTGGCAACCAGTCTCAGCCAATGGGAGTCCTGGACTAACGTGATGCCATCTGGAGTTTTGCTTCCAACTCTATCAGACTCGTTTCCAAGTTTATGAAATTGGCTGTAAGTACATGGCCAAATGTGTCACGTGCGTTTTCCATGCATTTGGAAAACCATAGATATATATCGTTGGAATGGAAAACGCATGGTTTTCACCTCATATTGATTAGGCAAAATCCTTGCGTTTTCCATGCGTTTATCCTTCTCATGGAAAAGGCATGTAGCACATTTGGCCATGTAGGACTTTATGTCAAACACTGAGTAATTTTTTTGTTTTGTGTCATGTTTGCAGATACTGGATAGCTTTAAATGACACTCAGACTGAGGGACAGTTCGTCTGGGCTGATGGAACTTCCCTGGGATGGCACAAATGGAAGGAAGGCCAGCCAGCAGATGATATAAACAATGCCAAAGCTTGTGTGAAAATGAAAAACACATTCTGGGAAGATAAAAAATGTGGAGACAATCTAAAGCCGTTTTGTCAATACATAATGACTGACAGCACAGGTGAGGAATGCTAAACAGTAAAAAAAATTCAAGGTCACTGAATAAGTATTCTGTCAAATTTCAGTGCGCTACACTCGTACACAAAAATTACTGAAGTAAAGAGTCAAAGAAAAGAACTTTCAAAACTTAATATCACTAACTTGTACAACACTTAGTTGTCTCTGGTACTTTTCAGTCCTTAATTTCTTGAAATAAATCTTACCAATTCAATTCTGAAATTTTAATTTATGAATTTTGAATGTGGTAACCAAGGACTTCTTGCGAAAATTAACTGAAACTATGGTCATAGAGCAACAGAGCTATAGGACTACTGCCTTATTTGGTCATGCACAAAAAGACATGACGAAATTTCCCCAATGCTCCTAAAACTTTGTAATTTTGTAAGATCTGTTAGTAGGCCTATAAGAAATTCTACAGATTCAGATCTGGTAAAGAAAAAAGATTTGAATTTTTGCATTATATGAGCCAGAAAAATAGAAATGTTGTGACAACCTAAAAAATCACCAAAGCTTATCAAACCGTTGTTGCTATGATCTCTAAATCAGTTAGTTGATCATAATGCTTGAATTTTGCATGATACTGCATATATATACTGCCCACTAGGAATTAACCTTTTGTAAAAAAAAACTTAAGAAGATACATGTGGCAGCTAAACATATTAGTTTCAGCAAATTTCTGACCAAGTATAAAAACTAAACTAATTTAACAGTACGATGTTTGATATTTGTGGGGGTAATTGTGGGTTGACAAAAATTGTGGGGTGAATTTTGCCAGCTCTCCCAGTTTTCCTGGCTGCCAGTTTCTGTCCTATTTGGAATATTGCTAACTGGTGCTTATTGGTTGAAAGCTACAATTTAAACAAAAATAAATTATTATTTTTGTAATTAATTTTCTGTGTCATTGATTTTCAGATTCATGTCCTTCAAACTTCGTACACATGCCTGACAGCCTGTCCTGCTACTTTCAGTCGAGTATTAGCAAGGATTTTGACGTGTCTCGTCAAAATTGCAAAAGTGAAACGACCTCTAAAACTGGTAGTTCAGATATAGCCAGCGTCCACAATGAAACCATCTGGAATTTCCTCGTTTTACACTTTGCAAGCACTGAGTGAGTATTGTAACATAATATCTATTTGACGGCAATTATCAAAATCACTCAACAAAGCTACCTGAGTAAATATACCCTTCATCTCAGCACTAAGAAAACTGTACCTGAAATCGCATCCGTGCCTTGACCACTTCCACACTATGTCCAATAATTTTCTTTTTATATATATATAAATGACTTGAACTAAACTATGAAATGTTAATGGTCAAGGCACGGAATCAAAAAATAATTGATTTCACAGCAGTTGAGCCGTATCACAATATTTGTGTCTGTCCATCCTGTGTCCCCGGATAATGAGAGAAGTGGGGTTTTATTATGGACTCCTAGGTAGTACCTCTGAGCTCGATGTTGAACTTTCAGTGGCGTAGCTATGGGGGGGGGGGGGGGTTGGGGGCATGTGTCCCCCAGGTGTCCCCCCAGATTGGCTAACAATAAGTATCTGATGTTCTTTATCTAGAAAAAATCTAAAATCAAGGGTGGGCCCCCCACCCCCCCCAAAAAAAAAACATTGTCCCCCCCCCCCTGAGTGCCCCCCACTCTGCTATCCCTAGCTATGCCACTACTTTATTACAGTTGTTATAGTTTTTAACCAGACACCTGAGCAGTAATCAAGTATTGAGGTACATTGGTATGGTAGAGCTTGTAAAATGTTTTGTAGCATAAATTTCTGTGACTAATAAACTTGTCAATGACAGCTCCAACTGCTCTGCTGGCTGCCACAAAATTCTACAGACACCTCAAAGTTCATATTTTCATATATCAACATAATTCCCAGATATTTATATAATCCTCTGCTGCTTTTAGTAGGTTATGGCCTAGTTTGAAGTAAACGCTGGTGGAGCGACAGTTCTTAGTACGAAAATGAATGACATTTGTTTTTTCTACCTTAATAAATATACATTTTTCCATAATCAGACACAAAAGTAATGAAAGAAAGAATTATAACCATAAATGCAATTATGCCGCTATAGGGACAATTATGTAGAGGATGCCTTAAATTTTTAATAATATGACACAACAGTTGCCGTTCACTTTGGCAAAACAGGAAACCAGGTTGTTATCACAGGTGGCTCCCAAGCATAGCGACAAATATATATATTTTTAAATACATACTTTTACATTACATAAATGTATGCGCTCTACTCCATAGGTAGAATTAACATACTGTACTCTGCTCTATTTAGGTATATATATATTTTTTAATTAATTAATTTATTTATTTTTATTTTCATTTACTGTTGGCCGCTGAGATTGAAAGGATCTGTGTTTTTTTTCTCAGATGAAACAACTAAATTCAATGGAATGAAAAAGGAGTATTATAAATTTCCGAAGTTTTGAGTTTATTGAGCACTGCTTTTTAGTAAATATTACAACCTTCACTCACTCTGACACAAATACAATAGATTATTGACAACCTGGACGCCTAGTTGTCACTCAAGACCATAAAACTATACAGGCAACAAACACTGTTGCATAATTAACAGTAAAAACAAAATTCCGGCACAAAAACTTTTATTGACCTAATTCCTCACAAAAATCTATTATTATTATGCAAGACATGGCTAGCTTCAGAGATTGGGAGGAGGGGGGGGGGTTACATTTAAGTGCAAAACAAAAACTTATATATAAACGAATTGAATATATATATAATTTTTATTGACAGTAAAATATCATCCATGATATATATGTCATAAATAAAATAAAGAACAGAAAATACAGGAATACAGAAAATACAGAAATGTTCAAATAAAATTTGTAAACTAAATATGCTATACTACTAACGCGGTTCCAGCCCACAAACTTTATTTTTATTTTATTTTTTTATTTTTTTAAATAATGTTTATAGTAACATCTATGTAAATATATACTGTACAGTGTCAGAAGATGGAGAAAATATAACTCACATATCAATAACAATTAAGAATTTTCCCAGGCACGTCAGTAGCTCAGATTCCTTTGAGCACATGATAGATATAAATTTATTGGTGTCATTCATTATGTCAAAATCATATATGTAAACTCTAGCTAGATCAAACAGTCGTAGGCGCAGTGATGTGTTATTTGGACATATTATTAATGAGTGTATCTCATCCTCAACTTCATTTAAGTTACATTTCGTATATAGTCTCTCTTCTACAGGTATTAATGGTCTTTCATGTCTACCTGTTTCTATACGAAGGTTATGGGAACTGGTTCTGAATCTAGCTATTTTATTATAAGTTTTTCTACCCAAGTTTAACAGAAGGTATGGTTCAATTCTATAATCTGGTTTGATGAATTTATATATTGAAATATGAGTTTATATATTGAAATAAAATGAAATAATAATTAAAAAATACAACACGACCCAACCAACATGTCATTGGAGGGGGTGAATAGTTAACTGTTCAAACATATAGTTTTGTGGGCGAGGAGACGGGCTTTACGTCATTTATTTTTGCACCAGATAGGGCTGATCAGTCAAATGATGAAGCAACCTTCCAACACGGGCTGGATTCAAACCCAGGACCCAGTGGTTGGCAGCACAGTGCTCTATTTGAAACATATAGTTTGGTACCACACATAGTAACTATTCCAACATATAGAGTACCACATAGTAAATATTAGTTATTATTTACATACATTAAAGGCCAGATGAGGGGTGAAAAGTTTGAGTCCCTGCAGTTACTGAAACTTGCTCACAGCTGAGTGTGGATGATTTGCAAAAACATGTGTGTGGAATGCAAAGGGGGTTATTTGGACAGATAGTAATATGTGACCCACATATCATTGGTGATGTAAAATATAATCCAGCAATGTTTCACTGTTGATTGTTAGTTTCACAAAATGACCTGCTCCCCCATATGCTTAATTCCATGGCAACAGGAAAAGGGGTTTACTTTAAGAGAATGACTTGTTATTTTGCATATAAACGTATGTCACCTTAATTGTATTTTATGCAAATATCAGTCTATGTCAATTATAACTGTCTATTTAAAAAAAATGGTCAGAACCTTCTCGTATAGTCCCTGTGTGTGCAGTGCAGTGCGTAGTGCCAAAGTGTTAATTAGGCGAAAGAGTGATTTACACCACTTCAGTGAAATTAGCCATTTTATTTCAGAGGCTGGATAGCACTGAAGGATGACACACCTTTTGAGTTTAAATGGCTGAATGGAGAACCTCTCGAGTGGCCAATGTGGGGCACCAAGTTGGGTGCGACGTTTCACGACCCAGAGGACTGTTTCATTTGGAAGGATGGAAACTGGGACGATAAACAGTGCACAGATTCCAAGCAGGCATTCTGTCAGTACACCATGCCAAGAGGTAACTTGAAGGTCCAATGCATGTTGATTGAAGATGTTTATTTGAAGTGTAATTTTTTGGGGATGCATGCATACATGTATGTAGATCAAGAACCGCACCAATTTAGGGAAAAAATAGCCAGGTAGTTGGTTTTTGACAGTTTTCTAAAAAAAAAGGGGTTGTCATTTCCAAAATCCGTCCAGCATTTGGCAATCTGCACATTTAGTGCCCAGTTCTGGCCTATTCTGAAGTCCCCCAAGTTGCTCCCAGAAGTGTGGCTAAACTTCAACCACATCAAAACAATCCACTCTTCTCAGGCAAGTGCTTTTCTGTCAACAAAACATTCCACAGATTGTGTTCCATCAGGTAAATATTTATATATTATTGCATGATTTGTTTGTATTGACCCGAGTATTCACCCTGCCAGCCTATATTTTCGCGAGGGCCGTTAGGCTGGCTGGCCGGGTGAATACGAGGATCAATGCAAAAACAAACCATGTCCCCTCCCATAGATAACTAAAATACATAAAGATAGGCTGAGTCATAGGACTGTGCCAAAAAACCACTCAGCCACTGATGACGTCACAATTACATTGAGGGCACTTGATGACCTCACAATTCACTTTCATGACTTCATCAACAATGGTTAGTCTATAGACACTGAAATTGTTATGTTTGATGTTGTTTTGGTTGCCTAGCAAAAGTCATATTTCTTAAGGGAAAATATGAGATTAGAGGGAAAATATGAGCTTAGAGGGAAAATAACTTTTGACCTACATAAGACCACATTAAAAACAAAAGACCACATTTCCCAGGGACAGTTTTGTGTGTTAGTAGGGCTGATACATGGCTAGACATAGAATAAAGGGGTTTATATACATGTATATACTGTTGGTGTGGTTAGGAATAGCTCGATTAGTATAGCAAACAGCTTAGTGGCTTTTTATTGTATATTTCTCAATAATTTCCTTTTAGGCAATCCTTTTTTCAAGTTGAACACCATCTACCACTCCACCTGCCAGTTGCCGAGTAACTTTACAAAATACCCGAAAATGGAAAATATGGGTGATAATGACGAGAAAACGTGTGATGTTATCGATGGCCGATCGGCCCTCGTTCAAGGCATCGATGTCGTCTTTCGTCAACCTAACGTTGTAGTCATTGGTAACACCAGTTGTTCACCGAAGTATGGGGTATCAGTGATGTTGCAGTCTTTCTGTGCATTTGGAAGACAATGCCCAGCTGAGCAGTGCTACCCTGGTCTTCCAGAGAAAATTCCAAACCCAAATGGTCCTGCCTATTTTAAATGCACCTATGATTGTAAGCACATGACACAAATAAGACAAAGTGAAATCATTATATACACACTTTATCCAACTAAACTATGTAAGGTGTATTTGGCATAATAAGGTTCTACTGAAACGCATGTACAATGCGAAAAATATTTCATGCTCAATTTTCAACATGAAATCTTTTTTTTTTTTCTGGGAAGGGGACCTGGCTTTGGGGGGAGGGGCGTTTGTTTGTATTGTACATCATGAGACATACACATTAAATGTACTTTCTCTTTTTTTAAGCTCTCAAAAGTGGTTGCATTATTGCGATTGAATCTTGCATTAACATTTTAATTCGGCATCCTATAGCTGTTGCATCACAGCCTTATTATATCTAATTTGTAGTCATTTTGACGTGAAAAGTTTAATATCAGGGTTAAAAACGTTTTACATTGATCTCAAGTAAATTTCTATGCCATATAGGTGTAAAATATGACTAATGAAGACATGTAGCAAGAAAATGTATACATTTAATTTCATTGTTTCTCATAAAAAATCACTTTAACCAATATGCCAGGGTTAGAATTGACATCAAAACTTTGCTAAAATTCTGAAGTGTTTATTTTAGTTAATTTTTTTTTTGCTTTTATGATGAGTATCCAACCACAAAGTCACACTTTTTAATGCTATAACGAATACATATTATTATGTATTATTATGAAATAATAAATTTTTTAATACAAAACAAACAATACGTAGACTCAATATTTATGCCTTTGTGTCCTAGTCAAATATTTTTCATTTGCTTGATAATTATATTATATTGTTACTGCTAGCATGATTGATATACATGTGTGTAAACATAATGCATTTTATGATGAAAATGATAAGCAATAAAATGAAATTAATTACCACTCATCTTTTATTTTGATTTTTCAATCAATGCACATATATGGCATCAACACAGTGTTGTCACCAAATTTACTACACTAATTTTGATAATCAATTATTCAGTATTTTGCTGCAATTTCAGAATGGCATATTTCTAGTGTGGTGTGCAAATTAGTCAAGTCATTTTATTGTCTTTTAAATGACTCAATTACACTCAACTTACAAATACCTTGCAAATTTCACCTTTTGTGAACCTTTGTGAACAGTAACTAGTTAACTGTTACTGATGTGAGGTGGTAATCCATGCATCACATTATATGTATAATATGTAATCATGGTAATATATTAAACGCAAAGAAAAGGTACATCTTAAAATATGTTATTTTTTAATTCTTAATTCATGTGTGTATAAAAATGCATTGCAAGTTTTAAAAAAATTCTGTTGATTTATATTTTACATTTTACAAAACAATTTTGATAAATTCTGATAGCTGCAGCGCCAGATTCTCATCTTCGACCTTTTCACGGAATGAGGCAGCGTTTTTGGAAAACTCTCTAGCCTGGGGAAGTATGAAAGGAAGAAATACATGTTGTAAATTATGTCGTGTTTTTCTAATGTATCAGAACTAAAACTTGTTTGTGTTTCATGCGGATAGCTGCAAAAAGCAATAATCTCAGAATTGTACATTAATTTAATTGACAGCTTTATGGTATGTTTGAGTTATATTAGTCTATGCTGATCAGATTGAATAGCAGATAAAATGCATAATGCACATGAATCATACAACTGTTCTCATGCATACTGTAGCCTGTTTATACTTCAGAATCAATTACACTGCCACAGGACCACAGCATCAACAAATAAAACACGTAAAGCAAGAATTAACGGGGAGAAAAAGTAACAGAGCCTACAGGGGGCACGACGACTGTAGTATATAAAAAATAATAATAAGATGACGTCACTACACCATTGTTGCATGGATGACGTCACAATATAGATGACGTCATCAAACAATACTTTTCTGCTACGGTGTCAGTGACCTCTTGTGGTACTTTTTCTCCCCATCACTAATGAAACACAAATTAAGACAATCATTAATAAAGCAACAAAAAGATCTTCATGCCGCACAACAGACTACATGTACTGAGACTCGGTTACAAAGAAAGCGAATAAAAGGACATAAAAGGAAACACTTAATAAGGGGCATGTCCAAAAAAGGTCATCATATATATATATGAAGTTATGAACATTTATATAAGCATTTGGGAGGGGTTCCAAAGTCATTGCACCATACCTAATGTAATCCTCTTTAAAACAAAAATTCAAATTCAAATCCGAATGACCAAAATATAAGATTGGAATAAAGGGGGTGGGGGTCACGATGCCCCTGAGTGGAATGAATCACAGTTATTCACTTTATAGACAAAGTTATAAAAAAAGAACACACACAAAATTTAAAGTAAAAGCTACTTAACTGGAAAAACAAAAAGGATTACCCAGGTGGAAATTGTATTTTGTGATTTGTTATGCCCAAATGCTCCAGTCCCTTGAAGGTTGGTGCAGTGTGGTGAAACATTTGAACAGTTCATAGGCAATTTTAAAAAGAAGGACCAGAACAGAATTGGGCAGTCAATGATACTACACGCACAGCAGTCTGGCAAGCATATTAAATATTCATGCATTTGGTGCTACTTACTCGTTCCATGTCATGCAACACAAAATGTAGCTTCGCAATGGCGAAAACGATCTTTGCTTTGAAGTCGTCAGATGTCTCTTCCTGTTTCTCTACTATGTCATTGATGACGTTCAACACTTGGTAGGCCTCAGCTTCCTGTGCCTCATCTGTAAATTGATGGATGGCATTAAACTTACATGGATTTTCAATAACACGCACAAATGACATCAAAAGTTCATGATGTAAAGCAGGATGCCTACAAGACCAGGAAGATCAAGGTTATGAATTTTTCAAGACCTCATCCAGCCTGTTTTAAGACCTGGTTCTCTTTGTAACTCGACATCCAGACGTAACACATAGACAGATAATACATTTATTTGACAAAGTTTGGTACATAATATGCAATGAAATATAGAGTCAGCAGACCTTTTTTTTGGGTGACAGAAAATGCTAGATATAAGGCATGTGAGTTTCATCTTATAGACCCATTTTATTTCATCCTAGTTTTAAATATATTGGTTTACATATATATAATTTTGGACAGTGCTAGAATTGATTTCAACCTTACGTCTTTAATTATCACCATGCACTTTGATGAAAGGCAAGGTGCCTATAGTATTTAATATGATTTTATTGAATATTTGTTGTTGGGCAGCCCTTAGTGGTGATATTATGACCTTAGAAGGGTTGACTAGCTCTAAACCATAAATTTTTAATTATGAATTCTTATTATTTGCTCATTGGTATCCCATGAATATAACATTGATAATAAATTAGGCTGTATCAGTGTAAGATCCTGAGTCAGTACAATTGCTTCTTTTAATTTTTGCAGACATACTGCATGTTTCAGAGTAATTATATTATGATGTAACTTTTATTGTACCTTAGATAACCTGCCAAGCTGTGTGAATGAATTTTATATGACCAGCTGCCAGAGGCAGAAACCATTATGAGATGATAAGTCTTGGATTCCACGCCATGTTACACATTTACCCCATGGGTGGTCTTTTACTTGCCTCAGCATAGACACCCGAGTACAAGGCACATGCAATTTAACGTCTCATGCAATCGACAGCCAGCTGGGATGTAGCTCATGAAGAGAGCCTGGGCTGAGGATCGAACCCGGGACCTTAGGCAGAGCTGGCCAATATGGAATTGGCTGATGCCTTAACCATTAATAATAAATGTAAATATACAAGAAATCAATTACATTTATCATCTGAATTGTTTTTAAGTGTCTTACCAAGGCCCTCCTCTTCGTTATTTTCCTGAGCCGAGGGTCCGACTCCTTTTGGAGAGGAAGGTTTCACCGTCCGAGCTTGAAATATTCTGTCTAAATAATCATACCACATTGAAGTGACCTGTAAAACAGAAAAAGGCCAATTAAGTAACATTTACCTGTAACTGTCACAATTGATGAAATTGACATATTTAAACTTTGGGAAACTTGTTATTGAAAATTGCACATGATTATATATTTTGTGTTGAATCTTATGGCCAATTCATATCTGCTTGATGACTCATTACAAGGATCAGCTACATGCTGCCCTCTGGTTGTAAAAGTCTCAAGTAACAGTGACTGACTTTTCAATGGCCCAAGATGAGTCGTTACCTTTCTTATAGTAAAAACATAGGAATGTGACTGTTTTTATTATAACAAGAACAAGGGAGTTTAAATGTATCAATTCCATTGACTGTATTTTCTGTATATGTTAGCTTCGAAAAACAGAATGCAAATACCAATAGATCTACATTCTGCCAAAGCTCACAGATCAACTTCAGTTTGCTGGCCAAAATAAAAACTGTAATATGCCTCTTTTCAATTCTTTCAAGTTCAACAATGTACTGCCATGTTTATCTTCACAAAAGCAATAATTCACTACTAAGGTGGATGTATTAAAAAAAATATACCTTAACATATTTGATTATTGGTCACCTGACTAAAAGAATTAATGAAACTGTTCATTGTCACTATAAATATACACGCTTATCATGAGTATTATTTAAGCATTGAAAGCTGTCCAACCTGTTCATACAGAGATAAAGCAACATCTAGCTTTCCTTGCTGCATGAAGACATTAGCCATGTGAAAGAAACCACCAGAGGTCCTGATGTCATTGGTCCCAAATTCTTCGGAGGCGTGATAGACGTCATCCGCCAAAGCATGTTGGGCTTCTGCATACTCTTCCTTTGCAGCATAAAGAAGTCCAAGATTGCGGTAGAACTTGGATTTGATTGAGTTCCAGCAATCGGGCGTTTTCAGGATTGTCCACTGGGCTTGGGACAAGTACTCCTCAGCCTGTGAAAGTCGGCCAAGTCCTGCAGTGATAAAGAGCAATTTATTTACTTTCTTTAATTCTATTATTGTACATATCTCAATTGAATCTTTCCAGGTGGCCTTACACTGGCTTGTGATAACCTATGTTTTCATTTGTAAAGTATCCTTGCATTATTTATAAGAGCTGTTAAATTTTAAAAAGAGTGGGGGGGGGGGGGGTTTTAGGTGGACAGGGAAATTTTCAGACACCCCCCCCCCCCCTCTCCTCTGCTTTTGTTTTTAGACAGACTCCCCCCCCCCATCCCTCTTTTTAAATACTGGGCAACCACCCCCCCCCCCTCCCCCTATTTTTCTCTTTTGGAGTACCCTCTCCCCCGATTTTCAAAAACCTTCATGTCCACCCCCCCCCCCCTCTTTTTAAATGGAACAGCCCTAAACTAAATTACAAAATATGTAATTGTATCATTTCAATTGTACATTGCGCTGAATCAAGCAACAACAAAAAACAGTGAAAATAGACAAGAAAAAAAAATGTTAGAGTAACTTGGAAGATAATTAGAATCAAGAATGCTGGCAAATCGAAAGTATTGAGGAAACAAAAGCAAGTGCATTTAAATACAATTCACTTCAATCCCACAGCACCTGCAATAAGTGCATGATATAAAAAAATTGCCACACTAAGAATTTAATCTGTTAACAATGAGTGCGATGAACACACCTGTACTGGCCTCTCCTAAAATGAGGTAAGAGGGTACTAGTTCTATTGCAGAGACTCCATGCACTTCAATGGAGAATCGAAGTGACTGCATTGCAGCAGGAATGGCCTGCTCATGCTTTCCTTCAAACAGCAGACGCTGTCCAGTAGTTCCTGTCAGTTCGATCATCTGTTTTTGTCTGTGTAGTAACTGCTCATTTCGATGACGCCGCTCTTTGTCAGAATTCAAGTTTGGCACAGGTGTTCTCAGTGGAATCAACAGTTGACAAATCTTCTCATGTATTCCAACCCAGTCTGCATTCTGGTGCTCTACACAGCTGTTAATAGATACAGGTTACATTTAGGTTTGCTGCAATGTGACAAGAAATTGGGGATAATAAATAATAGGCCAAATATATATATATCAGGCCTATGCTAGGTCATCGAAATTGGCCATCTCCCACAAACATAATTACACGCAACTTCATAAGTTATCACAAAACTAACTCTTTTCAGACTTTTGATCATTTACAATGTTCAATTTTTTTTCTTTATTGACCATGTATCATATGAAAAAAATAAAATAAAAATAAATAATGTTCTGAAACTTAGACAGGCATCTTAAAATTTTGGTGATAATTTATTTTGAGTGGTCAAATTCGATGATCCCGCCAATTTTGATGCCCCACGAAGAGCGTATATAAATTGTCAACACCGTTCATACAATAATGTATAATATATATTATACTGATTATTGGTGTCACGCAGACTTCCCGAAGTTCAATTGTCCTTTGCCGGTCCGAATGACAAAATGAACCCATGTCCATATGAAATATTATTATAAAATAGGTTGTCTTATGCCGGACCGAATTAAATTTTGCCGGTCAGGTCCGGTGATCTTCGGCAAGACTGGGTGTGTGCTGCGAGTAAAAGTCAATGAAAATGGACCAGTAGTTTAAATTACAGTGCTCAGAGCTTTATACCATATAATACGAATTTTAGTATTTTTACCAAAGGCTGCAATGCAGCACTAGACCGATTCATCCCCTACATGTAGATGTAATGCAGCACTACAAAATGATGAAAAGAAGAAAATGTCTGTGAAAGATTACCAGTAGTATGTCACTCGACATTTGGTGCATTCGACAAAAGCTGGTTTCTGACACAGTTCACAGAGGAGCTTTACCCCCTTCGGATTTGCTAGTGGATCCAGTGACATTGTGTTTTTCCTTCACATCCACTGAGAAATCAACTGAAGTCCGCCATTTATTTACATTCGTTGCCAACCAGTTGGCCTCGCGCACAAATGCCAATTATTCTCTACTGTTTTCATGACTTATTAAATACTTGAGTTACTATATTTTCATGTGATCTTCAATATATATACAAGATAAGAATATTTTAATTTGATTTACTCAAACAAAGAGTATAGGTAAAATTATGTTTTTTGGAATCTATATACGAGGCAATACAAACTGAGGGAGCGTTAATTTTCCCGTCGACGCCCAGATTGTAGTGAGCTAGAGTGGGCTATGTACATGTATATTGTTTCTGACAGCCCTGCAAGCTCGTGTAACACACCTGGAATCCTGGTGTAATTTTAGATACTGAATCATGAGTTTGTTGGAAGTATTGGACGAATTATTGCCAAGCCCAGGGCCGGGCGAGTGCCCCCCTTTCCATAGAATTTTGCAAAATATACGCTATTTTCCGGGTAATTGTATAATGCGGACCAGGCGGAACATGCGGACCACATTAAAACCAACAAGCGCCGATCGTCCGTTTGTTTGTTTAGACTAGTACAACACACCCCTATTTCGCCATAGATTGAAAAATGCGGACCCTGCAGACAATGCAGACCATTTTTCTAAACCTGGACTGCACTATCTAATATGAACAAGAATTATAATAGGAATAAAGTCTTAAAGCTATTTGCCTTAACACGTGCATGAATTTCCCTTGCAGTAATGTACTGTGCCGCACTTAGGCATTTTTGAATTGTGCTATAGTCGTAGACATTTTTTAATTATGCTAGTCATTTTGTTTCAGTTCCTTGGGGATCATGTTCCTGAGTCTGGGGCCTTGATATCTGGTCTCAGAATCTGGAGAACATCAGAAGTGTGACTTTGACCTAACTTTTGATCCGTCTTAATGACTTCATTGTGATTACTGAAAACTATCTTAACTTTATATTTTAAATATAAAGAAACAAGTATGTAAGCATCACTTTGAAGTGTATTTATTAACTGAAAATGGCAGTTTTATATATGGTGGATGATTCATCGTCAGGAAAATGCGAATGCACATGAACAAGTTAATGTCCTATTTGATAAATATGACATTGAACATCTAATGATGGAAGTTGGATACTTTAGCAGTATATACCAAATTAAATATTTATAATAATTATATTATCTTGTTTGTCAGCATTTCCTATTTTAAGTACTTTTGTAAGTGCTTAAGCCTAACACAATATACAATCAAATTTACAAAAAAATCTTTGGACTCAATAAATCTATAGCAGTTGCTATATAGGACCATTTTTGTAATTTAAAGTTTATTCAATCATCTTTTCTTCAACATTGGCTTCAATAAATGCTGTGTCGGGGAGGTCATTAATCTGCTTCACAAGACTGGGTTCCAAGCACTTGACGTGAAAGAGCGCTTGCTGGAACAGGACAAATTTCTGAAGGACTTCAACTTTGTCAGACACCGATCGCATCTTCTGTGCATAGGCTTCCGCAACTTCTGCTTTGTTGACTCTGAAAGAAAATGTGGGAAATTACGAGAATCCATAGAAATAACAAGGCTTTAAATTAAATGTTTCGGTAGTCAACATTTCCTAGAGATTGCAAATGTGGGTTGAATGCCATAACTTCTGTTTGGGATATATATATGATCTTAAGTGCAGTTACTTTGCATACTTTACAGGGTATGTTTTACCATACACAAGTGTTCTCATTTTAATGGTTCCGCGAGGTGTAATTACCCCGCAATGCCTGTCTTGTCATGAAAATACTTTGCTCACAGAGTGTGTGAATTTCATCGAAAGAATTTGGAGTGTCATGAAAATACTTGCCCATAAAGTATGTGAGTTTCATCAAGTTATATTTGGTTTTGATTAAATAATGAAACTAGGGAAAGTGCCAGTTTTAGGCATGTGATTTTCATGTTAAGCAGTAAGAACAGTGCAAATAATAATGCATTTATTTTTGTGTTTTGATCTATTAATGATAATTGTGAAAATAACCAGGTACTCCACTCTGAACGAGTGAGACTTGGCATGTCTGCATACAAGAGTATCCTCCAAGTTTATTGTAAGATTTGTTATCAACAGTGTCCAAGTCTCTGAGTCTGAGTCTCAACAATATGATGAAATGGTGATTGTTATAAAGATTGTGTATTCCGCAGAGGTCATAATGGCATCATTAACTCTGAAAGGTGGACTGGGGGACGGGGGGGGGGGGGGGTGTTCTTCCTCTGAAATAGAGTGTACATAAATAAATCATCATCATCAAATGCCAAAAGCTGTATATACAGTTAGTATATATGGTTGCTGAAGTATTGAAACGGTTGGTTTTTTTTAAATCTCAGTGACTTGCTCCTATAAAAATTGAGGCAACCCAACAGTGTAAATTCCCAGCTGATGCTTGTTGCACTGGCTCAATCCAAGTTTAAGTAAATAGAGTAAAAGCCAGTGTAATGTATACATACCCCTCTGCATAAGGCTGGAGTGCAATCATGTACTCTCCAGGCACTTTGTTGGGATTGTCAGCATTTTTCAGAAAGCTCAAATCTGCAAAAAGATGTCAAAAATAACAAGTTAAAACCATGACATATTCGTTGAGTTTCGTGTTTAGTACGTATCCTCTGGTCGATTTAATGATGAGAAAAAAAAAAAAAAAAAAGAATGAAAAATTTATGTACATGTTAGTTTAAAATTTAAACTTAAAAAAATATATTTTGATAAATAATCTCATAAATATTTTCTGTTTATTATCAATTTGGCATAAGCACCCATCTCAATGAAGTTTTCCTTTGGTCACGGTCACTTAGAGGCAGCTAGGCCTACATGTTAGCCAGGAGTTGCTCCAGAGAGAGTTGAGAAAGACTCAGAATTGGCCTGCCAAAGGGTGTTACTTTAAAGACAACAGATTGTGTGCAACATACTTTCAGACTGTATACCCCAAAACATTTGCATTTACATGAGTTGCAACAAACATAGGCCTGAAGCAGAGTATCAAGTTTTTTTAATTTTTGGAAGGGAGCATAGCTGCCCCCCTCCCCTAACAAAAAAGAGAGAAAAGGCCTCCGTGAGACTCGAGTGGGTGGTCTTAATCCTGGGGTTCCAATGTAGGCCTACATTCCACTCTTATCAATGTCCTACATTTGCCAAACCTAACATGCAATGCAATATAAATAACAGATAACTACAATCATATTATAATGAGAACCTCTCAATTTAAGACCACAGACATAAGCACACGGCCCTATGACCATTGAACATGGTTGAAACACACTTATCTGCTTGTAGTATCTGACATCTAATCTTGGACGATGATTGTATTATGTGGTCAGACTGCCAAATGCTGTTTTTCATTGGTTAGAAATATGAAGCTGCAGCTATTATTGTCTGGTGTAGTGATTTGTTATCACTGGATTTAGATAAGTTGCATTCTTATTACTCCTACAGAAATATTTGAATATTTGCAAGGCTATAAATACTGAAATGATTGGAATTTGCATTTAATATATAGTTATATTCAACAAATAGGCTCATAGTCCATTAGAACACTAATCATGATAACTAATCATACAGTATGCTTATGTAGTTTGTTAGGAAAAATTCAGGTGAACCTTGCCATTAAGACCACCCTTAATTGGTGCACGTTTTACTGGTCTTAACAAATGCTTAATGGTGAAGTGGATTTCAAAAAGAAGGAAAAATACATTTGGCAAAAATACAGGTGGGTCTTAATTAATGGTGAGGGGCTCCAGATAGAAATTATAATGAGGTGGGTATGATGGTGTGGTGTACCTAGTAGCAAGGTGGTCTTAATTGCCATAATAGTGAGGTGGTCATTACAGTGAGGTGGCCTTAATTGCCATATTGAAGTGGTCTTAATTGCCATAATAGTGAGGTGGTCTTTACATTGAGGTGGCCTTAATTGCCATAATAGTGCTGTAGTGAGGTGGTCTCTACAGTGAGGTGGCCTTGATTGCCATATTGAAGTGGTCTTACTTGCCACAATAGTGAGGTGGTCTTAATTGCCATATTAGTGAGGTGGTCTTTACAGTGAGGTGACCTAAATTGCCATAATAGTAAGGTGGTCTTTACAGTGAGGTGGCCTTAATTGCCATATTGAAGTGGTCTTAATTGCCGTAATAGTGAGGTGGTCTTTACAGTGAGGTGGCCTTAACAGTGAAGTGGTCTTGCTAGTGAGGTGGTCTTAATGTACATTGTATATATAATGATAATGAGGTATTCATACAGAGTGAGGTGGTCTTAAAAGTGAGGTTTCACTGTATCTTAACAGCAGGTTATCTAGGTTCTTCCTGTATCAATTGTTTTGACATTTAGTATTGACACACTGATCTATTTAGAGCCTGGTGTATTAAGTGCAAGTAAAGTTATATATGTAAACAAACCTGGACCTAGATGTCCACTACCATAAGGAATTTTATGACTATAGACATGAAAAAATATCAAGCATTACACATAAGAATGAGAAGATATTAAACTGCCATGATGGTCCTATAAGCCAACGTATAATTTTCATTTATGATAAATTTTTGCTAGCAGTTATCATAAAATCTACACAATGTTTTTTATAGAGCTACACGTCTCACTTCAGCTCATTTCAGATGGTGGGTGGGACATACCTCTGCATAGACACCTACAAAGAAGCACAATGCGCCTCCTTTTCATAAAATATCATGGAGCCCATTATAGACAAACTAGATAAAGCCAGATAAAGGATTTTCAAATGACTATGTTCTGCCCCCCCAAAAAAATTATGTTGCTGTGGGAACATGTGCAGTGTGCACTGTCTAACACAAACCTTTACCATATTTTACACAAACTCAGACCATAAAAACACCACAAATCCTTCATTTATCTTGCTAAATGCCATCTACTTACCTTGATTTGCTGCCATATTTCTTTCGAAGCAAAGGATCAGGACACTCAACAGTCGACTGTCTGCAATAAAGTGAGAATAGATAACACCCACCTAGCTCCCACGTGGCTATCTTATCAGATAGGCGTTGCTCTAACTAGGTCAAGATAAAGTCAAACTACAGATTCAATGGTCAATAAACAACTCATGAAATTCCACAAGCAGTCAATGCATATAATTGACAGAGAGAAATGTGGACATATGTTGTTGTATATTTCAATATGTCCCTGATCATGCTGATTGCCAGTGCTAATTAACAAAAGACACAGTTATAGTATACATAGGCCTATATATATATATATATTTTTGTACACATGCAGGTATGCCACTAGATAAAATATCATGACAAAATATTGACTATTGAAAATTTGTGTATTACATGTAATACTTGACATGCAAAATCATAACATTTGCTATAGTAATTTTAAGAAAAGGTCTTCACTATGCAGAGTAATCCCTTAAATAAATATAATTAAACAACCTTCGTGATATCTATAATTTGTCATTGTTGTCACTCTTTTATTACATCATAATTTTCCGATTTCAAAGAGAGTTCTGAAAGCCAGAGGTTAATGACCTGACCTGAACTATACATAGTTCCTCTTTTTTCAAATCTGATTGATTCATGATTGCAGATACTTGATAACCAACCAATCAGAAAAATGCATGTTGGCCTTATCTACTGGGCTTCAGAAAAAGTTTGTAAAATGTGAATAATTGCTATGTGATTTTTTTTTTCTTCTGTCATATTATATATATATATGTCTATGCAGTACCAATAACTATGGGATAGTTGATGTCATAGTTACTAAATAATCAAACATATTTTCCCCCAGGAATTCCAGTAATGGTTGTATGTTCAAAATTGTGTACTGTAAAAACAAAATTAACCTAACTTATGCTCATAGCTAGTTGCAGTGGCGACATCTATCCTATACTAGTGGCGACGTCCAACGATAAATGCGGAAATCAACAAACCTTACAAATTCAATGTTTCCCCCGATTTCCCGTAAAATCAACACCATTACTGCTCTTATAATCACATTATGATCTATAGGATCAATATATCATTTTCACTGGCCTTAGTGACCAGTCATACTCCAGTTCAAACGAAATCTTCTATTACAAGCGAGACTGGGGAAAACCTACCTAGTGCCCCAAATAGCTTAGTTCCTGCTCCAAATATAGATGGCAGCGTAATCGCATATGACCTGTAGGTCAGTGATCCCAACACAAGATAGATAGATAGATATAAATAGATAGATAGATAGTGCAAGAAAGTACAGAGCAGTGAGAATATTGCTAAGGTGGTGATACATTCATAGACTTTCGTACAAATTATTTACGTATTCTATATTTTACACCTTGATTCTTTTTGTTTTATCTTCATATCAACTTTTTGCAAATAAACAATGAATTTTCAGATACTCCTTTAAGAAACAGAATCTAGTTTTTGTTTTTCTTTCTTAGAACTTTTAGAACTAACTGTCTTTTAAACCTCAGCTCTGGCAGGCCTATATGCTTAATTAATTCAGACTAGCGGGGTTGAAACAATACGCTAAAATTTAAACAATGAGGCGCAGTACTCAGCTAGAATTCTATATAGAGATAATAACTTTTCGTTTAAACAATAAATGTAGGCCTACACTACATTCCACAATCCTTTAAAAGGGTTAACAGAAACGATTTATTGAGAATATATATATTTTTTTATCTTTAATAGATAATTGCATAAATTTATGCAATATGAACATTTTATTCCCTACAGTTACCGAAATTCGATCCACAAAAAAAAACATATACCAAAGCACTATAACCTCACCTGAGCTCAGAATAATATGGTATTACATAATTACCATACATTAGCATATTTACAAGACATTTATCATATACCAGGGTTTGGAAGGGGAGGGGGGGGGGAGGCGCCTTCAAGTCACTATATGCAATGAGTTCTTACAAAACCAACACTTGCAATATATTTCGTTACACTATCATGCAATTAATTTACCCTTTTTTTTACAGTGTGTAAAAGAACACTGAAAGCTATAGTGACCAAACACATTTTAACATTAATACGAGTTAGCAGACTCCTGATACGTCATTACAGTCAGTGGCGTAGCCAGGCGGGGGCAGGGCCGGGTGGGCAGAATGCCCTCCGTGACAAGAAAAATAATAATTTTGGGGAGGGCAACTCAAATTTCAAAGGAGCCCGCAATGGGGAGGAAAAGTGACAAAGCCTACAGGGGCCACAACAATCGTAATATAACCCTATATTAACATTATTATCATAATTTGTATTATTTTGTATTTTTTTTAATTTTGTAGAAATACCCCCCCCCCCCCCGACAAAAATCCTGGCTACGCCACTGATTACAGTTGATGGATATCGTGACTGACTTATCAATGGCCTGAGATGAGTCTGCACTCTTAAGAAATGATTGCCGACAAATATTTGTTTCACTGGTGTCCATCCAAGATTTTGTTTAATCAGTCAAGATATTATTTGTAGACAATTATGCAGCAAAGTGCAGGGACAGGTAATGTACCAAAAACAATAATAAATCAGTATATGACACAAACAGTTACATGGATACCAAGTAAGGTACATGAAATGGCAAGTGAAAGGAAGTGGCACTACTTGTCACCTTTTAGGAACAACCTGGGAAAAAGGAGACATAATCATAGTTAGACACAAACATGCACATGTATGATACAAGCAATTTCAAGTGAACTGAAGTGACATAGGATGCACCAACATCATACGGAGCAATATAGGTAAAGACACAGCCGCATTTGGAGGTGTGCATGCAAGTAAGATATTTGTATAACTAGGTGAGGCCAGTCACACCCAATGCACCAAAAATTACTGGGTTGTCCATCACAACATGTTATAGAACTGGTGACAGCAAGGAGTCAAGCATGTTGAACATATCAGTTAGACCTGGGGGCCTCTTCAGGATGGATTTTTTTTTTGGTGGGTAGAAGATTTCCAGCGGCCAATGTTTTGGATGGTACAGTGGGAGACACTTGTGGCAGGTAGATCAGTAGTTCTGCCAATGCAGAAGAAGCTAATGTTACGGCAGCAGGGTGGGTGGTTTTGAAAAAATGGTAGAAAATTTGTGGCCGGATTAGCCGGCAGCGAGAGGCTGGCGGTCAATCTGTGGTTGGTGTTGGTTGGATGCTGCGTGACTGATCTGGCCATGCAATGGTAGCTGTGTTGTGATGGGCTTGTACTTGGCTGGTGCTGCTGTTTGGCATTGGAGATTACATGGTAGGAAAGGATAAACTACTGATTTCTTACATTTAGTTACATGCAGTGGACAGGTCCTCCTCTATAGCTTCATCATGTGTAAATCATGTGTAAAATCATGTGTAACACTTTTTTATTGCGAAAACACCCCCTGGCAGGGACCCTCAGTGCCAGTCTGGATCTGCCCCCTAAAATGTATTGTTATGTCATGCCAGCTAGCTCCCCAGCACCATCCAACATGCCCGCCGGGTCCCGGTTAACATGGGGTGCATAGAGAAGTGGAAGATCTGTCGAACAGATTTTGGCCAGACCTGGTTTTCTCCCATCTCAAGCCAACCCTCTCCAATTCAAAAAATAAGGCCAGAAATGCTGGCCAAATTTATTCAAATTTCATGCAAGAAAGTAACATTGAGATTCTGCACAGTCTTCCCTTGCAGGTGAAGTTTCTAGTTGTATTCCAAGGAAGGACAGAGAAGTAGCTGGCTTTTCTTTCTTCTTGTGGTTGAGGAGGATTCCAATGTCATCGTAAACATTATGAAAGGTTGTGAGGTAGGTCTGGCATTCTGGTAGGGTGGGGCTGCCAAAAATAAGAAGTCATCTAAGTGGTGTACTATGCTGGGTATAGCAAATTTGTTCTTGAGTATCCATTGCAATACTGTAGCTATACACTCAAAAATGAAACAACTAGAGGCAGCCCCCTGTGGCAAGGTAGTAGTAGTAGAATTGAGACTTCCATTTGAAACCTAAAAGGTGATCTTCTTTGCTGATAGGTACCTGAGTGAATGTGGAGAGGATGTCAAATTTTGCCAGGTATGAAGACTTGCCTGTTTGCTGTATATAGGCAATAGCATTGTTGATGGATGAGTACCGGACCTTTATATTCATCAAGAATGAAACTATCCACAGATTGGTCTGTGTATGGGTATAGTTCAATGTAGTGATGCAGACTGGACCGCCTTTTGTGGGGTGGTCCGATATTCTTTAAAGTGGTCCGGTACTGGTCCGGTCCAGGGTCAGGTGGTCCGGTATTATTACTGGACCGGTCCAGAAGCAATCCATCGGCATTTTTTAAAATTATGATAAAAACAAAGGTTTAGCAAAAGTTTTTTATTTAAAAAAAAAAAAAAAACTTTTTTTTTTAAATAAAAAACCTTTCCAGCGGTCCGGACCGCGGTCCAGGCACCCAATACCGGTATTTTGTTACCGGTACCGATGCGGTCCAGAGTCGGACCGCCTACCGGACCGGACCCATGCGGTCCGGTCTGCATCACCAGTTCAATGTTGTGTTAAAGTTACCAGCTTTGGCCATCAGCCTCAGGTCACAATGATAGTGGGGAGACCTGAAAATTGTCAACAGGGGAAACTGGTAGGGGCCAGCTATATGTTGCTCTTGTAATTTCTGAGAGAGTTTCGCATCCACTGCAGCAGGGTTGTTGATGGCTATAGTGGCATTCCTTGGCTCAGGAGCTGGGACAATAAAGCGACCAGCATGTATAGTCCGGCAGATACTGAGGTAAATCAAATGTTGTCTATAGTTTTGATCTTGGTGTCGTTTTAAAGCTGAGAATGTGTAGATTAAGAACCTGCCGGGTGCCCACTTGGCACCCTTGATTATTTTGCGTAATTCAAGATGGTGTCCAATATGGCTGCCGAAAGTAAAAATCGCTAATATCTTCTCTCCATATCACCCTAGAGACACAATTTTTGGGTCTATACCATGGTTTTGGGGTCAAAGAATCCATGTCTGACATTGTAATTGGTCTCAGACACTTTCTTATAGCAGTAACAGAGATATCATGCATTACATTCATTTAAATTTTATGCCCGGCTGAAATCACAAATATCTCCACTCTCACTTATGATAGAAACACCAACTTTGAATCTATACCTAGGTGTTTGGGTACATAGGATCCATTTCAGGTATGGTTATTGATGTCAGATGCATAAATTCATCAGTGACAGCTATAGTTTCAAGTTTATTAGTTTCTTTGCATCACATGATACAATTATTACAATGATAACCAATGATTTATGCAATTTTGGCTTTGATTAACAGTCACTTGCATTAATTGATGTGATGCATGGTGTCCACCAAAGCTTCGCTAGCTGTTTCCACCCCATGAAAGATGATGTGAATATGATTAATAATGATGGCTATGATAAAAACTATTGGATGAATAAATCAATAAGTTCAATAAACAAACAGCTAAATTGGTATAGGAGAAAATACATGGATAAAATAGTAATTTCACCTTAATGACCTTAGTAGTTAAAACATTGGTAACTTCAACTGCCCAAGCTCATTTTCAGATACACAATGTATACGTATTGGTTGCATGACATCAGCCGAAATATCATGCCATAGTGCCAGTACCCATGACTGTTAATGTCTCACTGATGAGAATACACAACAAAATTCCTTGGTCATGCAGATAAGACAGCAACATTGATTGAGAAGAGATATTAGTGAACCTGTTGGGCTTAATACACAAAGTCTGGCAGTGATAACACACGAAACTGGTTGCATAATTTATTATGTTCATAAAAAACATGACAGTTGAAGAAAACGAGTGGGAATCTCAATTTTATTCTAAAGCCCCAGTCACACATAGCTGTTTTAGCCGTATTGAACCCGTAGAGTGATGTAACAGTTATGCAACAGCTTTTTTCGCCGGGTTGGTGATGGATTCTGGCGGCAAAAAGAGTTCTACGGGTCACTCGACGGGTGACTTGGCGGGTGACTCAGCGGGTAACTTGGCGGGTGACTCGGCGGGTTCTACGGTCACTCGGCGGGTTCTACGGGTCACTCAGCGGGTTCTACGGGTCACTTGGCGGGTTCTACGGGTCCTAGGAGTCAGCCGACGGGTAGTAGGAGTAATCCGCCGAGTTCCACAGGTAACCTGTGGGCTTTTTGCTACCAGCGTCAGCATAGGCAGGGAGGGGGTTGTATATACTTTAAAAGGCTGCTGCTCCTTTAATACTAGTCCGATTTTCGTCAAATAAATACTGGAATAGGTGATAGTACGTTCTCACTGCTGTGTAGCCTCGTTTTGGGACACCTCTCTATGGGAATTGAGCTCTGCTTGCCAATTTCGGCAGCGGAGCTTTGCTCATATTAATTTTTTTTGTCAATTTCCTACAGATAGAATTAGGTCTTTTTTAAAGCAGATACACTGAGCTTATACCAGTTGGGCTGCACTAGAACACCTCATTGCATTAGACAATAAGAGCATTTGGTTTGAATAGTCTCACAGAGTACCCAAGATCAAATGTTCAGTAAATTTCCTTACCAACTGACACTTTATCATAAACTAAACGAAACAACTGAAGTCATATTTTGATAAAAAAAAATAATAAAATAGAAAATGAGATAACGAGACCTTAGCTAATGTCCTTCAGAATCAGTCTCATAAATGACTTGACATGACATTGTCTCAATAGATTATGAGTGAAGAAAAACGTTTCCGCCTATCTGTCTGATTATTTTTCATCCTACCTGACATCGGTCCCCAGTTGTAGTGTTGTGCATACATGTCAAGAGGAATTTATCTTTCCAGGAGTAATTTCATTTTGACGCCCAATTTATGGTACAAGTGTACAACTTCTATTTTATCTTTTACAAGCTAGACTGCAGCTCATTATAAACTACCATTAAATCCAACAATGGCACGAAGCTGTCTACTGAGTGATTTGATTAACTTCAATTCAATACATGTATATTACTATTATATAATATGCACACATAATGCACATCCATAAAAAAGTAGATATTTGCAAAATTGGTCAGCTGAGGCAAAATAAGCAGAAATGTATGAAAACTTCATTCAAACTGCATCTATGCTAGTAACTATGATGACAATATATATGATGAAACATTTATACAGCATGTGAATTATGTGGTATTAAAGACTCTTTAATAAAAGGAAAACTAGTCTAAAAGTACATGACAAGATATTGAAAATAAAATAAAATTCAGCAAAATTGCAAGTATATGATCACATTAAAAGAGTGTATTACACTCTTTTCACAGAGCAGCTATGTTGTCATTTTTGCCTCACTGATGACTCTTTGTACGCAGATATAGTAGGGGAGAGTGGGGCACCACAAGCCATTTTTTACGTTTCCACCATGGAGCATGAAGTGACAGTCGTATATTCTTACTTTAAACATTGTACTATAGTTTAACATCCTCTATCTCATTTAAAATGTTTAATTGTACATATCATCTGTAAAAGGAAGAAATGACGTCTTTAAAAAATGTGGTCAAGTGGCTCATGGTGCAACGACCATGGGGCACCTTGAGCCAACCTATCAAACACCTGGATTTTGCTAAAAGAGGCTTCAGTTTGTTGTAATAGTGGCTCAAACACAAGTCAGTTGAATTTCAAACTCTGACCGACTCTGCCAAAATTTTGCTGCTTACTTCACTAAGTCATAAATTCATTACTAACTGCTGCTTGTTGCAAATTAGGCTGCTTCTGAACCAGAAGCTGACTAAATGCTTTACAGTTTCATGAAAGACACAGGAACGAGTTTAAAAAATGATAACCTTTGGGCTATTGGATTTGGGTTTTATTGCTCAGAGCAATAAATTAAATTAATTAAAATAAAATAAACGTCACCTTCCGTTTCGAATGACGAGCGTTAGCATCCAATCATATCACTATCTGTCCATGCGCGTAATCCTGTTTACGGCCCCCTTAAAAGGGAGGGACGCATAGTTCACACTCATTCGCTTCATTTCTTGCAAAACTGATCACACCCCTAGGCAGAACTGTATTTTCTAGAAATACAGAGAAACAAACATCACGAAGGATGAATCATTCATCTATGTTATAAGTTCAAATGATGACATCATTGTTTCCAGTTTGATAATATAGAAATATCCAGTTAATAGAGCCAAATATACAAAATAATTCCAACTATGCATTGCAAAAGTCATCATACCCTGTCTTATGGGCTGTGACATGTTGGTGTTAATATTTTATAGTTGCGCCGTTTGCATCCAATACCACCTGCACATGTTCTGGATAGTCTTTAACCAGCTTTTTACACATTTCTTGTATGTTAATATGGTGAAATGAAACATGATTATATTTTTAAAATGTGGATCTGAATTATATCAATAGATTTGCAAAACATTTCACACTTTTCTGAATAGACAGTTATTTAGGCTGCAAATTACAGAATAATATTAGAAGTATTTAGGTTCTTATAATATATATTAAAAAAAGAACTAGACACAATTCTATGCATCCTAATAGCAGGAAAGTTTGAAATATATAAATATATATATACTGTTTATTTTCATAGTATGACTAACAAAAAAAGGTATCTTTTTATAATTACTAATACTATAGATGGTGCAAGTGGTCGATTTGTAGACAGTTGTGGGTAGCTAGGATCTATTGAAAAGACATCAATTTATATGAACTATACTAATTGATTGTAATATTTTGACAGGATACCTTGTTACTACCTGTTACCTGCAACTGATTCCCTTTAGTCTGTACAAAATAGATCAATTCATTTTTATTTTTGCATGTCTAGACTACATTAACCAATTCTGATACAGGTCTCTTTTTTAAAGATAGAGCATTTCTTGTTAGCAATATATTAGAGAAAAATTATCTTTGCAGTGACAGTTCAAGTGTGCTTTAATAATGGTTATCTGTTTTCTGTATATCGTTACATACAGTCACCTCTCCCTTTTTTTAAATTCTGCTTTATGACTTGCCTCATATCAGTGATTTTTCATGAGATAAGCATAATAAATATATAAATAACTCAGTCAAGTAGATGACTATGGTACAAACACTTGAGAGAAATTAGTTATCTATAACTTAAAGTGAACAAATGAAAGAGTTTCTACCAGTTGCAAGCTTTGTTCAGTCATGTGCTGTTGCCCCCTTCACTCTTCCAGGTAGGTTTTTTTTACAATTAACTTAAGGGAAGGCTGGTATGGGGCTTCACAATACGCTATCTCAGTATTGAGTATTTCAGACAATTTTGTCTGACTTAGATGATGACACATTTTAATGCAACAAACGAGTCAAACTGGTGATATAAGAACTTTACTGTTTGGGAATTTTCAGTTGTCTAGCACTTTGACTACACCCGAATTGAAACCATGGCTTCCCAGCTTACCAACATTGAAAAGGAGTTCCTGTGGGCCTGCAAAATTGGCAACCTGACAGTTGTAAAGCAGTTGGCAAATCAAGACCGGTTGAAAATCAGGGACAAGGATATGCACAATTGGACTCCTCTTCATCATGCAGCCTGTAAGAGAAGTATCTAATTGTATAAATGAAAAATGAATATATATGTCCATCTTAATTACTTTGTATTTTTTAAAACAATAATTGCCTCAAACATGTACTATGTATGGTTTTCATGCAGCTATGCAATCTATTTTACAAACTTTAACATAGTAGAGGGTTGATATTGAAATCTAGAAAAAAGCAAGCACCTGGTTGGCTTTATGGTCAAGGCATCCGCCAATTCCACATTTGCCAGCTCTTAGACGTTAAATGGGAGGTGCCTCGTACTCGGTGTCTATGCTAAGGCAAGTTACCCCAGGGTAGACTTGGGAACATGAGACATGGGGAACAGGGAGACCAATCCCCAAGTGTCAACCCAGTAAAGTTTATAACACTGGCCTTCATATATTTGGGCCAACACTACAAAACCACCGAAATGTACCATTACCAGCAAGAAATAAAAGCGCAAGGTGTTTGAAATTTCACTTTTTGGGTCTTAGATCAGGTAAATAAAATTTTTTTTACCTGATTCTCTAGTATTTTGCGATAATGGTAGAGGTATACCGATACCAGGATCAGGTATTGGTAGCGGCCGATCTGGGGCCTTTAGGGTCGGTTTGGTAGATCGGTTTTAAATGGAGCCGATACCAAGTATGGACCACGCCCCCATTTGCAGCGTCCCCTTTCATCTGAGTCAACAAGAACGCTCTGCATAGCCCTGATGCAAACCAACTGGTGTTACATGACCTGATAATTGCCAAGATGAAGTCGCATAACTTTGATCCACAATTGTCTTACTGTTTATTATTTAACAGCTTGTGTGTCACAATCTTGTTTAAATTAGAACTAATTTCACTGTTGAAGTTATGTAATTATGCTATATGCTTTGTATACTTCTATGGGACGCAGCTGTATACATTGTATAATTTTCATAAATTGATAATGTGGAAAGTGCTATAGGTAGCCCATACATTAAATTAGGCACAATAGACATGAGACATGATAATATGTAATTGGGTCATTTGCAAAACATTGCATTGAAAGGGGTTCAAAATGCAATAGACCAGAACCTCAAGAAGTGTGGCGAGAGTATGCACTATGCATAGACAAATGTAAGATGCAGATTAACCTTTGAATAATGTATTAATTCTAAATATATTCACTGTATACTCAGTTATTATTAGTCAATGCTCACTACAGACTTACAATTGGATTATACGAGATAGAAGAATGTGCAATTCGCTTGTAATATGCTGTAATTCATTGCCACTATCAGTTATATTACAAAGCTGAATTATTAGTCTTTGTTGTATGATGACTTTAATATGAGCCTATATTTTGACATATTTAATGAATTTATATCAGAATAAAAATTACATATTTCCGTTAATGACACTGACATAAATTGCAATTATGATACCTTTATAGTATTTCATCCCTTTAGGCATTGTTAAATATCTGCATGTTCTGAGAGAAAGGTCCAGTATACTTAATTATATACACAATTACTCTGCATAAATGTATGATAACTGTGCAAAATCAACTTAATCGGATACATGGTCAGCATAAGATTTATTTTCATTCTCTTTTTCTCTTTTTATTAATTTATTTATTTGTGATAATTTGCAATGAATTAAATTCTGAGTAGGTTAAAGGTGGCGTGCTGTACATAATTGAAAAATATATATGTATTATTCACAGAAAACTAAAAATAAATAATATTATTTAGTTATAAAATTATATCATTGATGTTGCCTATAGATAGCTCCCAGTCATCGAAGACATTCTCTTTTATACTTGAGTTAAAACTTAAATGCATGATGGCTAAATACAACAGGGGTCCCAGGGCAGGAGGGGGAGGAAGGCGAGATGGCTCATGTGGACAAAGTGCTACCAGCTGGCATGGGTATCGGTATCATATCGGCCGATACTGGAAGGCAGCATCGATATTGGCATCAGTTCATTAAATTCCTGGTTCGGTACACCTCTAGATAATGGAGATCATCTAATAGCCCAGAACCTTGGATATTGGACTATTGTTGGCCTTTAATTCCACATATTAATAAAATGTGCTGTAGCCAAATGAACCTCAGAAGGTCAAAATTGCATATTTAAAAACAATGTAGCTGTGGTACATTGTACCCAGAGTCAATATCAGGCCAAAGAAATGAAGGGTATGTGCATAACATCATGTACATTTTAGGCTTATCATCTCATCATTGCATCTGGCTCTGGCTGCAGGTAAAATAATCTGCCAAGCTTCAGACCAGCAGCAATGAACAATACATGGAACCTGCTGCAGACATTTTACATTTTTGTTGTACTATCAAGCCATGTCTCACTCTACCACTGTACTTGTCAACCAGTACCCCAGTAGCAGGGAACAATGAGACAAATGATGTTTGCTGACATTGTGTTAAATACCTGTAATCTTACACAAGGGAGAAACCTGAAACTGCTGGAAAGTATGCACAGTTATATAATCCACATCTGAAGTAGGAAACCAGTTATGCTCTACTTTTAGAATTTTTGTTATGATTGAAAACAAAAAATGTGTCTTATTGTACTCCACTCTCCTTTACATGTGTAACATATGGTGTGGACATTAGGCCCTATCATCTGATCATAATTTCTGCCTCTGACAGCTGGTCATATAAGCTGACTAAGCTTCAGACCAAGCATATCCTTGAGACATAGACATATATTTAAGGCTTATCATTTCATCATAACAGATGAACATTAGAAAGAATTTGATACATCATCAAATCTTCTGTTCTCTGTATTGTTAGTTAAGGGCTCCTTGTAAGTTAAATAAAGGTTCCAGTCAGTGTCCGCGATACTACGTCAGACACCGGAATTTAACAGCAAGGCCAATTGAATTTATTAAATTTTTTGGCAATTACAGTCATATTTGCAATACAAGGTTACAATATACCAAATAAATATAATTATATTATGTAGGTTGCCTTGGTCCATACATAAAAGCAATGCTTGAAGGTTGTATGGCCCTGGGAAAGCATGGTGATGAGAATGAATGAAGATGAGGATGACATGTCATCTCATAAGTTACATTTTACATACACATTTTAAATATCAGCAGTTGCGATATATGTCAATTACAAATATCAATAGGAGATTAATTCTAAATTTATGAAGGAAGAAGGTTTGAGATAAAATTGGATGAATTTACTTATTGCATGTGTAACAGTTTTCTACATTACAATTATCCTGATATTGAGAGGTAGAATTTCTTTAGCTGTTTGGAAAAAGGAAAACTGTGATATATTACTTAATGACTTTAGGCTTTCTGGCAAGTTATTCCAAATTGTACCAACACTATAATTCAGTAGCCTTTTATCTAATTCAGTTTTTTTATGGGGAAAATATGTATAAGATTGTAAATGGCGTGTTTGTATATTGTTCTGTAAATATTCAGCTTTTGTTAATAGCTGAGATCTATGGTGATTTAATAGTATGCACTTCAGTTTTTATGATACAGTTTACAACATTTTATCTTATAGCAATCATTTATTTTGAGGATTTTTAAAGTTTTGAGCAGAGGTTCAGTGTGGCTATTATATTTTTCCTTGTTAATGGTTCTAATTACTCTTTTTTGGAGTAAGTTTATTTGGTAAGTTAGCCCAGGCAGTGATAGCATATGTTAAATGAGGTTCAATGAGCGCATTATAGATAGTTATTAGTGTGTGTTTAGGTAAATTATGTTTTATTTTGTTAGGACTGCTAGTGTCTTGAAAACTTTCTTGCATTTATCAAGTCCAGGTTGAGTCATCTTGTAGAGTTACTCCAAGAAATTTAATCTCTTTAGTGTTTTCAATCTTTATATTATTTACAAGAATTTCAAAATTTTCTAGGGAATTTACTTTGAGTTTACTTTTATTTGCAAATATAACATATTTGGTTTTTATGACATTTAGGGATATTTTATTGCATGAAAACCATTTATTGACATTTTTTAAGCCATCATTAGCTTTTCTCACAAAATTTTGAATATCTGGACCAGAATATATTATGTTAGTGTCATCTGCAAATATTATGAATTTAGCAAGTTCAGAAATGTTAGGAAGGTCATTTACATAGATTAAGAACAGGAGGGGGCCAAGGACAGAGCCCTGTGGCATACCACAAGTAATAGTATGCTTTTCAGAATACAAATTGCTAATATTTATTGTTTGACATCTGTCTGTTAAAAATAAAAAACTATGGAACCTTTCAGTGCTGTTCCTCGAATTCTGTAATGCTGCAATTTATTGAGTAAAATTTGGTGTTGGAGGGTGTCGAAAGCCATGGACAAGTCTAAAAAAATTCCTTAACTATAGAGTTTGTTTTGAAAATTTTTGATAATGGTATCTTGAAATTGATTTATTGCTAATTCAGTGGTGTGATTTTCTCGGAAGCCATACTTTGAGTTGAAAAATAAAACATGTTTATCAAAATATCCAAATAGTCTGCAATGAATTACTTTTTCTATTATTTTTGAGAATGCAGGTAAGAGTGAAATGGGCCTATAGTTTTCTATGGGTATCACTTTAGCTAATTTCATCTTATCCGGTACTATGCCCGTTTTGTGAAAGGTTTATAATATTGGTAATGAGGGGGATAATTATGATGCTTGATTGCTTAATCAGTTTACAACTTATTTCATCTATACCTGTGCTAAGTTTTGGTTTTAGTTTGTTAATTATTCTAGATATCTCATATTCTGTGGTGGGAGTTAAGGAGAAACTTTCTCTGATGTTTATTTGGGGCATAGTGTTTTCTATTTCGGATGGATCTGACTGCATATTATTGGCTAGAGAGGGACCTATATTTATGTAATAACTATAAATGCATTAGCAATGTCTCTTGTGTTGGTTAAAGTTGAGCCATTATGTTCAAACCTTCCAGGAAAAGCATGCTTATTACTATAGGTATTTAGGACTTTTTTTATGTTTTGCCAGGTCAGTTTGATATTTTTTGAATATTCAAAAAATTCCTGATAATAAATTCATTTTGCATTTCTGATAACTTTATTTAGTGTATTTCTATATAAGTTATAATTTCTTGTGGCTTGTAGTATATTTTGTTCACTTTTGCGTGAATTTTAGCTTTGTATAATTTAGTTTTTTGTTTAATAGAGTTTAATATTCCCTTGGTCATCCTGCTTTGTTTTGCATGCTTTAATTTGTTAAATTTGGTTTTTAGTGGAATAGTTTTGTCTAGTGCATCTTTGTGCAATTTTATGAAGCTATCATAAGCCTCATTTGGGTTGTGTGTGTTGTAGATAGGGGACCAATCTATTGAATTAAATTCTTCATTGAATATATTTAGATGCCTGTCTGTAAATGCACGGTAACTTATATATTTTGGGTCTGATGTCTGAGATTTTGGCATAGTAGTGAATACAAAATTTATGTAATGGTCTGTTATATCATTAATTAAGGTACCTGCCAGACAATCGTTGGTTGAAACTTTTTTATATACATGGTCTATTAAAGTGGCACTAGTGTGGGTAACCCTCGTGGGAATTGTAATTCTAGGACTTATTATTCATTAACATTACTAACAATTGAGAAACATTTGCCTGTGAATTGCTTTCAATTAAGTCCATTTTAAAGTCACCCAATATTAGAACTTCTTATCTTCATGTCTTATTTTATCTAGTAGGATCTCAACAGAGTTAATAAACTGCCTTTCATTATTGTGCGAAAGACTGCAATATGCAACACCTATAATACTGTTAGGAATATTTCTGTTTGGGGTTTCTGAACTACTTACTTTTATAAAAAGACAATCATAAATAATCTAACTTCATCAGGAAAACTCAAGTCATTTTGTACACTGACTTTTATGCCATCTTTTATGAAAATTGAAATTCCACCTCCTCGGTTTGTGTTAACTTTTGGTATCATATGTTAATGCCAAAGCATGATGCCGAAGGCCACTATGTCGCTGAATGCAATGCATATACATTTAATATATATTTATATTTGATATCAATGCATTAAAAGCAAATTTATAGCAGAGAGGGAGAATCTCTGGCATGAAATCCAGTAGTGCCATGATTTCTCACTAGGTGGCTAGGACCTCCTAACATGAACAAAGTGAATAGCATCTTTTAACTTATATTACATTGCTTACATTAATTCGTGTTTTTTATATGTTGTATATAATAAATAATAAATATCATTTGGAAAAGTCTGTTGTTGTCTGCCCCATTGAACTATAAATAGACTATAGTTCACTGGTCTACACTAGACTGATCCATCAGTCCCTACATGTAGATGTAGGGACTGATTCCAAACCATAGGTTTTTTCAGCCCACACAGCATTTCAAAAAGTCACTTTTGAAAATGTTGTTAAATAATCACTAGTTGAAGAATAATGCCAAATTTCGGACACAAACACTCTAGTCATAATTGTAGGCAATATATTTCTCTATATCTGAGTGTGATTGCTGGTCACTGAGCTGGCTTAATAAGCACAAAATACTGCGAAGATTACGTCGAAATCACACTAAAAAAGTTGAGCTGGTCATGCCGTCCTCAAAAATATCAACAGAGAAACAAATGGGCGCTAGTGACGTCAGAGGCAATAACTCATTATAAGTCTAGATTTTGCGTCACAACACCACTGTGAATATATCCTAACGTGTTCTTATTTGAAAATGCACCTTTCAAACATATTAACATACCTTATTGCTCATTCAAAGATGTGAATCGACTGTGTTCGATCTTGTTTACTTGCTCATGACGCAACGTCGTGGTGGCACGTGCGAGAATTTAGAGATTATAAAAGTTAGGAAATACCGAAAGCATGAATGTAGATCATACATTTATACTTAACAACACTTTAAAAGTCCACTAACACTCTTTTGATATTGTATCTATCATGAAGCATGGCAAATAATATTTTTTTCACTTATATGAAAGAGATTATCTATTCCCAGAGGGAGCTGCAGTGAAGTGACAGTTGCGCCACCACGCAAGCATTTAATAACCTGAAATATACGATTTTTAGCCCTTAACTGTCTAAAGTAGCACTAATATAGTGGATTTATTTTATTTTCACAATTCTAGATCAAAATAAAACGAAAACAAGGTAATTTTCTTAAAAAACGACAGCTTTCAAGTTTGTGTTATCTTAGACGAATTGTGTGTGGACGATTTGTGCATCGACGAAAAATCACGGATTTTGCTAGGCCTGAATTCGTACTATAATCCACTTTTCTCGGCTTCTACTTGTCGGATCTTCATCAAATTTGGTTTGTAAGTTGCGCTTTTGTATCGCGGTTCTACTGGTGTGCCATTTATAACTATACTCCCAAAACTGTACAAAAGCATAAGTTAAAACAGATTTGGCAGGATTTTCCCTATGGTAAGAATTTTAAAAGTGGAATAAATTCTGTTTTGATGACTGGCCTTCAAATATCTAGAATTTGTGTTAACTAAAATAACTAGTACCTAGATAAATAATGTCATAAAAAACACGTTACCAAATCTCGTAACCAACGTTAGGAAAACTTTTTTTGTATACAATTGCGCATGGGTGAGATTTAAATTCCAGAAAAGGCTCAGTGAAAATTATTGTGCTGGTGCTGCCACCTGTCGCTGGTTTCGTAGTGAGTGCTGCCACCTAGCTCCTGCAACATTGAACATACAGCCTACGGCCTCTGGCCTTCGGCTAATATGCTTATACTGGTCAAAATTAGCTAGCAAACTGTTTTGTTCATTTAACCATGTCTCTACAAAGCAAAGAATGTCGAATTGTACATTTTTCGTATCATATAAACAATCAAGTAAGGAATGATATTCGCCTATATGTTAAGGCAGGCTTCTGCATTTAGCATACATTATAAATTATCTTGGTAGTCATGGCAAACATTACACATTTCTTCTATGTCATAGTACTTGGAGTTACAGTTAATTTCAGAGTGAATATGTGGCAGGAGTTCCTGAACATAATTTTCATTTGACATCATTTATGGGATAAGAAAAAACAAACAAAAAAAAATTGTTTAAGATCAGGTATCAGGGACTGATTGACCCATTTAAATTAATTTAATATCAGTTTTGTTGGCATTAGAAAATCAATGGCGTTATAAAAAGTTATATAATCATATACTCTTCAAATAAGTTACCCCAAATGCTGAATATGAAAATGAATGAGACATGTCTGATATGTTATGAAGATGAACAGCTGATATGACATGATGTAAACAAACATTTTAGATAGAGATTATAAAAGATTGTTTTTGTTTTAGCTCAAAGAGCTACTACATAGAACAACTGTTATATACCAATCAATTATAAATGTAGTTTTAAAGGAAAGTTATAGAGAGGTTCATGATCATTCAGGTATGTGATCATCCCAATGCAAAAGTTAGTTTACAAATGTATAGAACTTGGGTTTGAAATGCACTTACGACACAATCCACAAACCCCATAGAAGTGTTTCTAGTTATAGAATCCTAATTTAAAAAGCTAGACAAATGTTTTTGAGGATGCTGAATGTTAATTTTCAGCTATTTATTTTGGCATTTTTGTTAACTTGAAAATTTCAGGTTCCGGCGATCTTGTTAACCGGTCTACAGTGTCGTTTTATATAAAATGAGCTTTCCAAATATGTCTATGCCATTTATGCAGCTTAATTATATACCGGAGCTAGAGCCGATTGAACTTCGGATGCTGGTTTCGGTCAGAAAGATGACCCAGCCAAAGTAGTGAAACTAATTCTGCTCTGTGACCTTGACCGTTTGACCTTGAGACCTCATTTCGCTCAGGATGTTTCTAGGGTATATGGGCAACATCAGTCGAAAAGATGAGTTGAATCCAAATATTTATGCTATATTAAAAAAATTAAAGAGTTCGAAATTTAAATTTTCAGTTTTTTTTCTTCTAAAATTGACATATTATGCTGTGGTAAAATCGATTATATATTCAAAAATTTCCCGGTCAATTTTTTCCAGGCCAAATAGTCTGTGCTAGGGTATTTTTGTGACTTTTTTGAATATATACTGTTTTTTAAACTTCAACGGTCAATTTGACCTTAAAAATAACTTCCTAGGTCAAATCTAAAGCTTGATACCTACAGAATGGGTATATGTTTGGGGTACTTTACAATAGCATGTAATGACCTAAAACTAGTATTTCAGGGTGAAATCTCACTGATCGCAAATATTTGCAATATTTCATAAATTAAAGTTATTAAGTATCCAATATTGCAGTAAGGGGGATTGTAATAAAATTCCTTTCTACTCAGGAAAAGACAATTGGACAACTTTTGTTGCCACCAGTGTAACTTTCCCATGGCTGGATGTTCTCTAAGCGTGTCGAGCGTTTAGTCATTACATTAGCCAAAAGATTTACCTTGACCTACTTTCCAAATATTAGGTCAAAAATGTTAAGCAGCAATGATTGACACATGATCTGAAAGGATTTGTCCAGATATCTCATTTTGCAGGAGTTGTGGCAATTTGAAAATTTGTCTCCGAAAGGCCCTGTGACCTTGAAAATAAGGTCAAGGTCACCCATGTGGGGTCAATTTTATACGGTCGTCCTGTACTACTTACATGAATTTGATAATTTTGTGAAGATATTTTCAACTTATTTAACATTATCCAATACAAATGTACATAAGCTTACCCATCATTACCATTTGTTTGTCAAAGATCTTTTGTGTGATAGTATATTAATACTGTAAAGAATCGTGATATAGTTTGTCTATTTTAGAGAAAATGTGTGTATGGCAATGGAAGGTAACTGTATTCTGCTGAAGTGCATGTAAACTTTTGGGATTTGAATGTAATTCCTTTGCATTAGGGAAGAAAAGTATCACCCAAGGTCACTCAGGTCAGTTGTCAGCAGATAACCCTTGTTTGATGATGTCATCTATTCGGTGATGTAATTCTCATTACAATTAATGATGACGCAATCTAATTATGCTTAATCTGCTTCAGTGGCAGTGCCCTCTGATAGTTTTTTGTCCTCATTGTATTTGTTCCAATGATTACCTTACCTTGTCTCAATTGTCTTTCTAGTAACAAATCTGCCTTTAATTGCTATATTCACTATTCACTAATCTCTCTTTTGTGTCTGTTGCTCTGAGGCACCTCGCCATTTCAGTCCAATTTTTCAATATTTTAGATTTTGTATGGAATCCTTGTTCATACACTATGAATACAGAGCACATTCATCACACACAGTGTGGTCTGCTGAATGTAGATTGGGCAATGTTGGTGTTTCACAGTTTAGATACTAACTTGCCGTTTTACAACCAATTTTATAGACTTGGAAAATAAACACCAGGAATATAATGTGCATTCCAGACTCTTATTGGCTGAGGGACTGCCATACTAATGGGGGTCCTGAGTCCCCATGACGTCATCTTGAGTTTTGTCTCCCAAATTTATGAATTTGGCTGTAATAGCCTGCTTTACCAAAATCAATCAAATTATATTTACTTTTTTTTTTAACTGACTCAACATTTGAAGCAATAATTGCATTAATGAGTGCAGTATAATAATGGAAGTTAAAAGATAATTGATTGCACATATAATTGAATAGAGCAATATGTCTCTTACCTGAATTTAAGATCATCAGCTCTTTTCAGGTTTTAGAGTTAAGAAGGAAATGAGTTGACAATTATAGATTCACACTCATAATGAACATTCTTTAATAGGTTATGACCGGTGGGGACTGTCATTTTGATATTTCACTGAAATGTTGCTGATATTTGGAACCAAAATTTACATTAGGTATACATGTAGGTTGTTTGCCTCACGCAATGGGTAAATATATATGCTTGCAAAATGTATGTTTATTTAATTATAAGCTACTTTGCACAATAAATTATAAATTTGCATTGGATAAATGTGTTCATATCAACATTGCTGTTATACAACCTAACTTCAGGACATTGTAAAAATAAAGGCACATGAAAATGATAACTGAATGGTAATTGAAATTTACAATCATGCTGCCTTACATTTCTGCACAAATCCGATATTAGTTGAATTGTTTGTTACACCTTGATCTGAATGATCTGAAGTAATATGTTTACTCTGAATGACCTGAATTTAATGAAAGTGATTGTAGTGTACATTATTTAACCAAGCTTTATTCAACCATGTCACCTACAGATTGTTGCTTAGAGGTGATGTCAATTATAGTTACTTTCCATGTGATATTCTCTGATAAGTCATACAAACATTCTATATTTTTATCTATAAAATTTGAACAGTAAAAGGCAAGAAATGGGAATAGGAATTGAAGTATAACCGTAAAAAAATTTGGTCTCCCAATTTAATTATTTTTTTTTGTGAAATTCAGTGCAGTAGTTTTCCTAAGCCGGGCAATTGAATGTAGAAAAAAAAATGTACTTTATCAAATATTCAATTTGTGATCAGATTGTATTTTCTTTTGCAGATTCTGGCCACTTGGAAGTTTTGGAGTATCTTGCTGAGGAGGGGGCTTCCATGGAAGCCCGCGACAGTTATCAGCGAACTCCTCTGCATTTGGCTGTAAATAAAAGAGATATTGGTGAGTACAGAGATTCATTTGTCACATGCAAAGTGTTCATGGCTTGATGTCATAGTGAGTGTTCCGCTGAACTACATTGCATTTACCTACAATGCACATTTATCTTTGTGGTCTTATAATTCAACATTCATTGTATTTAGTGGCCTGATAATTAATATAAGCCTATATTTCACTAAATTCCTATCCAACTCTTATTACCATCCAATCCCATCCTCTTTCTTGTTATATTTCTATTGTTTATTGAATGAAGATCTCTCTGTTGCCATATTATTCGACATTCATTATCTTTAGTGGCCTGCTAATTAATGTCGGTCTAAGTCTTACTAAAATCTTATTACCATCCAATCCCATTTTCTCTACACGTAGTCTTGCCTCTCCTCTTCCTTGTTATATTTCTATTGTTAATTTGCTCTCTCCCTCTGTTGGCTTTTTCTGTATTAAATTTCCCGTCTTTTCTTATTATTTCTAAATATTTCAGACAGTTCACTACTTCAATCACTAGTATTTGTATCATTCCTTTTCATTTTTGTACAATACTCGGAAAGAAATTTGTTGATTAATAACTGAGTCAAGTGATTGAAATAACCATGTGGAAGATCAGGCTCAGAAATTATACATATAATCAGCACAATGCCATATTTAATCCCAAATAATGAAATTCTTTATTTACATATGTTCTGTTAGTGAAATTGTGGCATAACAGCAGCTGAACATTGCTAAGAATTATACAGTCTGACCTTCTTATAATGCGGTCCTTGGGGACATACTATCACAACTGTGATATATCAGAGGTTTAATACAAAGGAAAGCTTGTATCATTATGTAAATTGCATGGGAAATTCATAAGCGGGAGACAGTAACTCTAACAGAGAAATTACTGTTCTCAGTTTCTTTTAACTATAATAAGTTACCGTTTTCTTGCTTAAATTAACTTCCTATCTTCAGGCTTGATTTTTCAGTAGTTTTATGAAGTGTTACCAGTTATCCCACAGTGCATCATCCAAGCTTAAGCCATTATGTTCAACAGGAAGCAAGGATGGAAAATTGGTACATAATGATTATCTTGCATGAGCAATGAATTTTGCCCTAATAAGGAGTGGCAGTAAGGTTCCTTGAGTTGGGCAGGGACAGTATCTGTCCCGCCATGGTGTTGCATCAAAAAGCTCCCATATTAGCAGAGGCAGAGTACTCTAGCCAGCAGATGTACTAACACCAAGTTGTTGAAAGGATTTATAACAGGATCATTTTTTTCATAGTTTCATATACCCATGTTTTCTATAATAGTTAATCCAACAGATTACCAAAGACTACGCAGTCCCATAAAATCCTTGGCAACCGCTCATGGATGTTGAAGCCAGAACTTGATGTGCATAGATTTGGTCCTTGATATTTCCATTGGTTTGATAGTGTATAACAAACTTCTAAGCGGTTTTTGTGATAGTGAACATGAGCTCCTTTATTAATGTCATAGTAAGTTTCGATGTACACTGTACTTCAAATTTGGTATCCGTTTTTGCCCCCTTTTTGATGTCCTATTCTTTATCAACTGCACATGTTGCTCATTGTAATTAACACATTAATGATTCAATTATTATATTTTTTTATGCCATAGCAGCAACAATAACAATGTGGGGTTGGATATTTTGGGTGAAGTATGACTTCAGGCATGATCCTGGGTTGCATCAATGCCATGTATTGTCAATTGGAATATGCAGAGATCCAGCAACATAATGAAGGGTACTCAACTGGCAATTCATACACCCCTAAGCCACTTTTTGGATTAATGTAAGTGACTGAATAAGTCCAAAAATTATTAGTGATATGATGAGATGCTACCAAGTATGACTTATAATACTAACAAGTTATCTATCTTGAGGAAGACCTGTGGGAAATTAAAGCATCAGGCCACTTCAGAACGAACTTAACCATTAGCTGATCAACAAGAATAACACTAGTGTCACACTTGCTGAGAAACAGTATTCATAAAGGAAATTTTACAGTGCATGAACACTTTTTCTTAAAGGTTGTGACAGCATCACAACCGTTCTACGTAATGGCCCTATCACTGACTAGCAATTGCTTTTGATATCAAAGATCATGACAATGGTTAACTCTATACTTGCCTAACGGAATGCAATCATATTGCAAAGTTAGAAAGATTCTTTAAAGAAAAAAAATGCTGAAGGATTGGTATAGCCAAGCTCCACAATAGGATCAATACTCTTTAATTCATGAGTTGCTCCTTTTTATTGCTTAATAGCCAATACCCTGATTATTTTTTGAAGGATTAAATTAAAAGTTTGGTGTACATAACTATATTAGTGGTCTTATTTTTCATGTACAAATGATATTATAATGTCTTACAAACATCTTACTTCTAAGGTAAACCTGCAGGAACCCTGTATTAACAGCATTCCATTCTGTTAAGAGTAAAGCCAAATGAGCATAAAAATTATTGTCTATCATTTCCCTGCCATTTAATTATTCTGTTTTAAAAAGATTTTATGTGCAATAAGGAGTATTCAGTTTGCTACGCAATAGCATGTTCCCTTAACTAATCTACAACAAAGATTGTCATTTATACGTCCAAAATAGTCATATATGGGCTATGGCAATGATCCTATGGAATATATAAATATTATGAAATTAAGCAACAATATTATAAAGATGTTGGATATAATTTCATACAAAATGAACCTTTAAGGTTTGTATTTACTTGTATTTAAATAAATAAAATCTAAAAACAAATAAATGCAAATCTTAAAGGTTTATTTTGTGTGGAATGATACTCAACACACCCATTTTAAAGCATTTATAAGTCAAAATATTTTTTACTCGCTGTTTACATTTAGCTGGCAACTGAAGGAACTATATATTATCAATTTTCATTTTCCCTTCATTAGTTACTGAATTGTTGGGTTCCTGATTTGCATTAATTCTATGGCATTTAAATTAGTATTTATAACCAAACACCTTACAGGTGTATATGAAGAAAACAATAATTAGTATTGGTGAAAGTAATATAGATCATTTATGCAAATATTTTTAAAAAGCTGAGATATGTCAATGAGACTATCATAATGCACAGCTAAGCTACATAGAGTAATAACATACAAAATGTTGTCAGGGTAAGTGCATTAATGCTTAAGTTCTGCTCCGGAAACAAAATTTAACACAATGTTTAGCATTTTTTCCCGATTTTCCATTATTATATGAATGTCATAATGAAATTTGCAAAGTCAAAATACTATAAGTTAGATGTTATTGATACAATTTCATTAATGTAAGGTAAATAGTGTCTTTTGTATGAAGGTTTGAGAAAAAGATGCAATTTTCCTTATTTTGCCTTAATTTTGAAAATTCTATAGTATTTACAGCCATGAGAGCCACAAAAGGCACTACACTATTTCAGACATATTATGACAACGTTTTAAGCATGTTGGTGCATCAGTGTCAGAGTATGGCTCCAGAAAAAAAAAAAAGTTTTTCTATTTTTTCAAAATTTTGTAAAACATAGACAACATATGTCAATATGACTATCAAAAGGCACCACTAGGTATTACTGTACACAATTATGTTTGGGTGAGTGCATTAGTGTTAGAGCTCTGCTACGAAAACAAAAGTGTTACGCCCGCCCGCCCATCCGCCCGCCCATTATCTCTGATAATTGAAATTGAAATATAAGATGCAGGAACCAAAAAAAAATTAATTTATTCGATAATTGAAATATAATTCTAAAATGTCTTATTGGAATAGAGGAGCAAAAGCTGCTTCTCTTAGTTGAAACTTTGTTTCAGATTTAATGATTTCCTAAGCAAGCTCATCAGGACTAACAGTAACCCTATGTGATAGAAACCAGGCCAGTTGATACACACAATTGTGGCCTATGTGAACAAGTAGTTGCCTTTTGAAGTAAGAATCCAAACCCATTCTCATTAGTATTACCTAATTTTTCTGTTAAGATTCAGAAGTTATTTGTGAGTCTGGAACATTAACCAAATAACCTAATATCAGTTCATTTTCATTTGGGTAATTTAGAAATGTGAATAATTTACTTTTATTTGACTATAAAATTATCACAATGTGCACAAAAAAAACGAAGAAAAATCTATCTAGAAGGGATGCATGTTAAAAAGCAATGCATGCTCTGTAGCAGGGTTAGGGATGTTTTGGTTTAAAAAACAAAAAATAAAATAAATCAAAAGTATTTAATTTTTTATTTTTTTAATAGATTTTCAAAATTAAATTAAATTTCTTAAAGCAACAAATATTCTGAAATGTTATAACACAGTTTGTTATTAGTATTTTTTTCGCTAAATATTGCTGATAAGCAAGTCATAAAATATTTTGAAAACCTGTTACAATTACATCAAGCTAGTTTTAATGTTAAAATATGTTTATTTATTGTTTATTTGTTTATTGAGTAGATAACTCATCCCTAATGCTTGGGTGGGGGCCTAGCTCAGTGGTAGCGCGCTGGGCTTCCAACCACTGGGTCCCGGGTTCAATTCCAGGTGGAGACTCTGTTGGATGGCTGTTTCATCCTTCGTCTCATTGCCATGGTCCCTACCTGTACTAATTAGCCCATCAGGTGCAGAAATACAGGATGTAAAGCCCTAATCCACCACCACCACATCCCAAATGCATAATTTATGCTGCTGTAGGGATGAGGGTGATTACAGAACAAAATGTAGGAAAAAAAATCTACGTAATTTTGAAAATGATAGATATTAACATGAAACCGAGCATGAATAGCAATTTGGTAAATTACATACATCTATGTATGTCTGCAATGTCGTCACTTTGATATAGGATTTGTATCCATTGATATTATGTGTGTAGAGTTTTTCTTTAATATTCTTTGGCATGTTATTGAAGATAAGTGGATATGTTTGATATGCAATAGTTGGCAAATTCATGTCTCACAATGGGTAGTTTAAGATTATTTGCTTGTCTAGTTAAATATCCATGGGTGTTTTGTTGAAAATAATTTTAATTTCAGTTATGAAGTAATGTGGTAGAATCAAATGTTCAAATTTGAAAGAGAATATATTATCCTGCAGTGCACACAGATCAGTGATTTTTAGCACATTTACTTATTGGAACAGATTTTTGGTGTGAGCTCTAAAATGGCTCTTGGTCATGATACGTACTGCTCTTTTATCTGCAATGGAATTAATCTGTTGGACTTCCAGCCCCTACTATTAGTCCATAATTAAGGTATGGAAGTATTAATGTATTATATATATTAAATACTGCAGTTATATTTTTATTTTTGACATATTTCCTAGGGTTTTAAGAAATTTTCTTTCAATTTAGCTCTACACGATAAGTCCATTTTAAATGTTCATCTATAATAAGAGCAGGAAACTAACATCATTTAAATTATATTTTGGTATAAATTAGGATAGTGAATCTTCTTTTGTGGTGTATGAAATATTATTGCTTTGGTTTTTTTAATGTATTATGAGAGTTTGTCTAATTTCAGCCAGTCAGATATAGATAGCAATTCATTATTCAGCATTTCTGAACTGTTTGCAAAGTCAGAATATATACTTGTGACAATGGTTGTATAATCTGCATATAGTAATGGTTTAAAATTGTTTCCAACTTTGATTATATCATTTACATATGTAATAAAAACAGTGGACCAAGAATTAAGCCTTTAGGTACACCACATTTAATAAGTAAGTTATCTGAAGAGACATTGTTGTTATTTAAATATTAGATTCTGTTATTTAGGTAGCTGATTAATATGTCCAGGGGTCTGTCTGTAATGCAATAGTGCTTTAGTTTCTTAATAAAAATGGTATGTTTTAATGTGTCGAAAGCCTTTGAAAAATCCATGTATATATTTATAGGTTGTTTGTTTTTGTCCATATCTAAAAATAATATAGTCTTATAATTCAAGAGTAGCCAGTTCAGTTGAGTGTAATTTACAGAATCCATACTGACTTGAATAAAATAATTTGGACGCAGTAAAATATTGATAAATTTGATCATGAATTATTCTTTCAAATACTTTCGACACACTGGGCAATCTGGAGATTAGACGGTAATTTTCAAAATAATGGTTGTCATCCTTTTTGTGTATAGGAATGACTTTTGCTATTTAATACGTCTGAAAATATACCCTGCTCAAATATCATATTCATAAATTTTGTTAAGATACCAGCAATTTCATATTTAATGTATTTTAGCAAGTTACTACTTATATTATCTACACTGTAGCTCGATTTAGGTTTCAGGTATTCTATTGTGCTAAAAACAGATTCTAAGGTAACTGAATTCAATTTGAAAGTGCAATGTACTTAATCCTTCAAATAGTCTTCACAAGATTTATTTTCAGGGATGACTAGTTTTTCTGCATTTTTTACATTGATGAAATATTTATTGAATTCATCAATGTTTTTAGGGTTCTCTAGACGAGTGCCATTGTGCTTGAAATAACTAGGGAAACCCTTGTTTTCTTTATTCCTGTTTAAGATTTCATAAATTGTAGACCAAGTGTTTTTATGTCATTTTTAAATTGTTGAAATCGATTTTGGTAATCAAGTATTTTTGCCTGACGATTAGTATATTTTAGCACTTAATTATAGATTTTTAAGTTACAAAGATGTGTCAAAAAATGATTGTCATTAGGGTTGGTGCATTTAAGTTATAAAATAGCATATAATTTATCTCTGTAACGGATAGATTTTAGAATACCACTAGTGATCCATTTGGAATTTATGCTTATATTCATCGCATCTTACTGTTATAGCCTGAAAGTGTTTATTGGCAAGTGTGAGTAAGATGTTATGAAATTCATTATAGCAATGTGTTGTGTGGTTTTTTTCTAAGAATATATTGTTTAATTTTGCTGTTATTTCTGAACTTTGTAGTTCTGTAATTGGGGTAAATTTTGACATATTTTGTTTTTGGTTTACTATTGTGGACATTTTCAGACATATAAAGTAAGGTAAATGATCTGAGATATTGTTGATTAATATTCCTGCTGTTGCTGTGAATAGGTTGCATTAATTGATATCGGTTTGTTTATTCTTAGCCTTCACTTAGTAATACATAATAACACGCTAGTTAAAAATAACCATGGTTTTCATACAAATAGTCATCTTCTCATTAAACATGTCACCTGAACTCATATTATCTCTAGTGAGCTATGCTGGAGGCATGAAAGAGACACCATATGCACAGTATGTCACGACCTGAAATGGATTTTTACTTACCTTTTATATCAGAATTTTATAAAATAAAATCTGATTAGGAGTTATACAATGTATATATATAACTATTTTAATATTAGTCTCTCAAAACTCCTTAGAGTTACTTTTACTACTGTTTGAAAACGTCACAATTTTCAAGTAGATTTTTTTTCAAATGGAGATGCTCACCAGAAAACACTATTGCTTTTACCTGTTGCACTATTGTGATGAATTGTTTTTCGTAATTTTTTTGAGGCAAAATTCTATCTCAGACATAAATTTGCAAGATTAAACATACTTAATTGAATAATACTATTCCATAAAAAACATCTATATAAAAGGCAATTTTGCTGGCGTTCATTTGGTACCTTAATGAATGCTTTGACTGTCTTTAAACAGAAGTTATGTCATGGAAATTACAGAAACCTCACTTACAAATATGCCTCAATAATTTTGAGGGACAGTAAACTAGGACTGTTTAGAAAGAAGGTGAAATGTCAAATAGATATTACAACAAAAATGGGTGTGGCTCATCACATGCTACGCCTTAAAATTAACCAATATAATAAGCAAAAGCCCAAAATATGTTCTTTCTCTTTGCATACAATATGGTGTCTTTGAAATTGACAATATTTCTGAAAAGTAGCGAAAATAATGAATGACAGGATTTTGCATACATCGTCGAAATCATCACACCACAGCTATAATTCTTTATTCTAATCTATATCAGTCAAAGATTTTAACAGAGAACATTTTAATATATCATCTGAATTCTAAAATATTAATATCGGATGAAAAATGAAAGAAAATGTGCAATCAAATGGTGATGATCTAGGCCTATCTCAAGACACCATAGCACATTTTCAATCTCACCTAGTGATATGATTAGAATGTTTCGGAGAGCATCTCAATGAGAAATATTTAACTCTTAAATGGACAATTGTGTTTTACTAAAATAATGGTAAAAGATAGGACCCAAATATTTTAAACGTGGCTACCATGGAAACCGTTTGCCCATGAGCAATACTATTTTTAGGAATAGTGCATTGTACAATTAAACTAAATATTATGATAATTTGGTCAAAATAAATGACCCACCACATTCCAAATATTTCATATTGGGTCGTTTTCCCAACAAATGCCTCTTAAATAACTTAATGGCTTTTTGCAAAATTGCAATGTAAACAATATTGAATAACCATCACCCAATATACAGTCTATGTAACCTCTTTTTGTATATTAGTCTATGATTGTATTGTTTTTAATTTATAATCAAATCAACTGAACTATTTTCATTGTATTTCTTTTGGTAAACTTAAGGCAATTGTATACTCCCAATGTGAGTTAGCCTGCCATTTGATAAATTGTTCTTGCTTAAATGGTATTTATGTATTATCAATTTATTTTCAAATGGCCAGTAAATGAATGAATGAATTGTAATTTCTTTTTGTAATTTCTTTCAAGAAAATGCCCCGGTTTTCATTGTCAGAAACAAGAATAATATTTTTTTTGGTATTTTCATGAACAATTTCCACTGATATACAAAATGTATATGTTTTAAAATTATAAAATGTTAGTATCAATAGCAGAAATGCTGTCGCCAAGACTCACATTAGCTGACAAATAATATTCATTATTTTTATGCACAAGCTTCTTTTATGTACATGATTTGTTTTGTTTTTTTGTTCATGAATTCTTAGCCTACCTATCAATAAGTAGTCACTTTACTACGGTGGTCATTTTTAGTGGCCCTTAGTGTGGGATAGGTTTCATTAGGATTAAATAGGCTTATGATGAAATGTTTTTTCTTTATTGTTCATCAGATTATTTTCAAAATCTGTACGTATAATTACCACAATAACATATTATCTCGATTATAATCCAGTAAAATACAGGCCAGTCTTGATTGGAGGTTAGTTCAAAAGTGACCTTGAATGTTTACATGTAATGAAATTATGAATCTAAAATAATGGCATGTTTGTGTTAATGCTGGGGGAAGGAAATTTCTTGGAAATTTAAGGCCCTGGCATGTAATTAAGAGAATACATTAACAACATATTTTGCTTTTCTGATGTCTTCTAATCTGTCTCACAAAATACATGAGTCTCATTTGCTAACTGTAAATAATACAACTAATAGTATATCACTTTACTACCTTGTTGTTAAAATTAATTCAATTACTATTATCAAATAACATAACTTACAAAATCATGATGCAGCATGCAAATAAAGTTGCAAATTACCTATCAATGTCATTCTCGCCATTCCTCCATTCCTCTCAATTTTTGTCTTTTTTTCACACTTTGTGTCTCTCTAATGTATGAAAAGCAAAAGAATGATTACATAACATAATTGCCTAAATCACAAATATATGAAATTAAGTTGATGTAATCTTTACAAGTCATAAAGTGACTTGCAATGAAGATGAACAGAAATAATTTTTAAAGATAATACATGATAATAAAAATATAGTCGGGAGACCCCATAAATATAATATTATAAATAAAAATTAGGCTCAATCAGTGTAAGATCGTGAGTCTGTATTGCTTCTCAATTTTGGCAGCAGACATAGCAATTTGTAATGCGGCATGTTTCAGAGCAATTATTTATGATGTAATTTGTAATATACCTAAGATAACCTGTGTGAAAGAATTTTGTCTGTTATTATTGAGGGTGTCTGGTTTATGATTTTTGACAATGGCTTAATTATTGAACATTTTGAAGTTTGATATTTAAGGAAAGGGGTCACTAAGGCTTGATTATTTCTCGTATTATTATTATGTGATTATTCTTGCCCGGGAAATTCTATTTGAGAAAGGTATCTAGGGAGATTTACATGCACCAGGTAATAATAGAATTTCACTTCATATAAAAAAATAAGGTCTTCAATTTGCAATAAACGTTGTTGTTTGAACAGGGTTTATTATGTGCGTTGTATTTACTGAGGGTTATGGTGCAAACCACTTTCTTTTGCAATTTTATTGGTTGTTTTATATTTGTTCCCCATGCCAAAATACCATAGTTGATGTGGCGTTTTATCAAGGCATTGTATATGGTTCTCAATGTATGAGTTGGTATTTGGTGCTTAAGATGCTTCATTATTCCTATTATCATGGAGATTTTATTGTTTAGTTTATTTGTTTGGTGTTTCCAGGTATAAAATGTTTTTAAGGTTACACCTGAAAAATTAAAATGGTGTACCTCTTCGATATTAGTATTTTCAACTTGGAGGGTCGGTGGCGTTATTAGTTTTGTGGTGAAAAGCATGAATTTGGATTTTTGTTTGCTTAGTGACATTTTGTTTGTTTTTAACCAGTTATTTATTATGAATAATTCTGCACTGATCAGATTAGAGAATTTTGAAGACTTAAGGAAATCATTTATATAGATTAAGTTGTGTTCCTGATGCCATAATGGAATTGTATTTGGATTAGTAATGAATGGTCTAATGTATCAAATGCTTTGGTTAGGTCTAAAAATATATTCAATAGAGTATTTCCATTTTCTTCTGTACTTAGGAAATTGTCTTATTCAATCCTGGACACCAGCCACTGTCAAGAATTAGGCCTAATTGCAATTCAACATGATTATACATACCAGGCAAAAACATGAAAAAGGTTTTCTTAATTGAACTTTTTACTATAACAGATTATTTAAGAAATAAATTGTAGTAAAGGGGAATTCACACTATCACGGATAAGACCTCCTTATTTGCAAGGCGTAGTTATTCAACATCTATCTATATATCTATTTATCTATTTATCTATCTATCTATCTACTCTATCTATCTATCACCTGCACTTGGAAATTTTTCATCTTGAACGAATATGAAGTCTTTGTTGATTTATTTATTGAATGACTGAAATGATTTTATCTTTTAATGTGATGATATTCTTATTGTATCCCATCTAATCAGCCAAGGGGCTGATCCCTTAGCTGTAAGTGAGAATTGAAGCAATACACTCCATAAAGCCTGTTATTTTGGCCCTGCTGAGGCTGTGGACTTCTTGCTATCTCACAACAATGTTAAGGAGGCCATCAATGTAGCGGGTGTAGGAAATGAGACTGCACTGCACCAGGCAGTCGGGAGCAAGAAAATAGGTGAGTGCATTGGTACATCACACAAGTACCAAGACAGAGACTCATGATATGATAAATTCAATTCACTTTACTAGCTATTTATGCGCATTATACCGGGAGATCAAACACTTGTTAACTTTACACTGGTTTTATAACACAATATAATTTACATTTAGGTGAGCAATAAGCTACATACATGTAGGCCTTATTTCAAATCAGTATGTAAGTTAACTTAAGCAACTTAATTTTAGCCATACAGAATGTATTTTCCTCACAACAATATAATTCATTTATATTTGATATACATAAACCTTCTGTTTTGCAATCAGATAAAAAAAAATTTGACCGCCAAAATTCTGCCATTCATACCATAAGCACTGTAATTATTATACAGGACATGGGCTTGAATTTCATATCTGGAAAATACAGGAGTAGTTAAAAGTGCACTAGAGCAACTTGCCAAATGATCAAGATTCACACTTGACTAATATTCATTAATTGAAACTTAATGATCTCACCAGAACTGATGCAGGATGCTTTGCTTTGGTGCATTCAGGCAACAGTGAGCTAATTCAAAACTGTTAATGAACTTTCATTGTATCTTTTTACATGGTAGAACACTTGTTTTACTTTGTCACATCAGTTTGTTCTATGTCACTGTGGCAGAGATTGGGTATTTTTCAAACATTTTTTAATGGAAAACACGGCACTCCCTTATCATGCTTATGTCACACATATATATTTCATATCTTAAAGAGTTGTCACATCAATCAGTCTAATCACAGAGGTTTTGTCATGGGACCAGATGCAATATCTTCTTTTCTTACCTTGAAATCTGCTTATCCAACATGCTTGGAAAAATGGGTATCTGTTAGATACTGTTGATGGTGAACCATTGCACGTAAAATTAGCAATTGCTGTCCCCTGCAAATCTGCTGCATCAGAAAGTCAGAATTTTCCAAGTAACATCATTGTAATGAAATAATATCCTGTCATAACTGCAAAAATTCAATGTGGTCCGGTAGAAAAAATATTTGTTTTTGTGATCAGCAAGTTTTGTGCAAGGTCTGACATCAGTGAAATGTATTCATGTTTTCAACATTGCCAGCCAGCATTATACTAATAGCTTGGAGTAAATGATTTTACATAAATGTAATTTATGAAATATTCAAATTCAGCATTTTATGTAGTTTATTGATATGTTTAAAAATTCATGTCATCTAGATTCAAAGCCCTTTCATAAACAAATTTAGCACGAGACAAGTCTTTGATATTTGTGGTGGGTAGATGGATTAGGCCTTTACGTCCTGTTTTTCTGATGGGCTAATTAAGAAAAGCAGGGGCCATGGCAACCAGATGATGAAACAGTGAGAAAATTCAGGCTAGTCATATTTTTAAGTAATATATCATTTAGCCTTTTCAAAGCAGCACAACTTTGTTTTTCTTTTCTTTTTTACAACAAAATTGTTTATATTACAAGTTATATATTTGATCTCTATTCACAATTGACCACTGATCACAATTGTTCATTCTTAACAACACTATATTCAGGTTAAAAGTGACAAAATATCTGATAAAAAAGGAAAAGAAAAAAATATATATGAAAAATGGCTTGTGACTGCTGTGCACCATGAACTACAAGTTCAATTCCAACAAATGTCTTGTGTAATATGGCAAACAATTAAAATGTGTATTATAATTCATCAGATACAGATATCTATCTTCATTTGATAAAAAAAACTTACATAATTTAGCATTAAAATTATGATGAGTGAGATCTTTCAACATGCATCCAGCCACTTATATTAACTTATAATACTTAATGGATTATTTTGAGAGAAACTGTGACACTCTTCACAATACCATGATCAGAATCGTAACTTTTTTCCTTTGAAATCTACATCATCACTAAAATTGTGAAGTGCTGAGCAATTATCTAGCCGATTCAATGATCATCATAAAATTAAATGATTTTGGTTACTGAGCAGGTAGACTATATACACCTAACATTAACTTCTATTATCTTAGTGTATACTAGGTTTCAGCTTATATTATGCCAAGTAGAGACTGCCCCCCCCCCCTTTAGCCATAATCAGTAAACCCGATCTCTCATGACTTCATACATGACAGTACCTACCATTTTCAGTACTGATTTTAATAGAGTGTTTCATTAGGTACATTTTACAGTGGATCTTTACAGTACTTCAGATATTGTAACCACCAAATTTCAAAGTGCACTTTTAGTTGTGAATTACAAAAATGAAATTAATGATTAGCTTGTTTATATTTGATCAAAGTTAAACATGCCATGTCTACCAAAAGAGCATAGACACAGAGGATAAAGTAATGTTAATAATAATTTAATGTTAATAATTTATATAGTGCTAGTTCCAAACAATTCCTCACCAGCTACTACTTATTTATAAATATAAACATATCACAGAAAATTCTTAAAATTATGAAATTATAAGCTTGTGACATTTACAGAAAATTTCTGGAATTTTGTGTTTTGTGGATGATTACCACAGAAAAAAAGATATATTCCAAAGAGTATTTAGTCATCTTTGTTAAAGTGCCACTTATGTGTGTCTTTGTTGTGTCTAAGCTTACTCAATCTGCCAAGATGATCCTGTTTGAACATTCAGTATGTTAACTACATGTAAAATACAAATTTTCCAATGGTATGCTGTGGCCTATGTTTCCTTGCCATTACATTAGATAAAAACCTAGCTACATTTGACTCACCTTTTTAGAGGGAACAGCTGGATTGGTAGCAGACTGAAAAATACGTAAAGCAGGATATTTTAACATAACTGCAATTTTATGCCATTGTAAAACAGAATATTATAACATGGCTCACCGCATCTGATGGGCCTGGTAGATAAGCTGGCCCTGTCAGGTCAGTCATAGTCTGGAAAAAAACCAGTGAACTAATACCATGCTACCATTTCATTGAAAACTAGACCTTAACAAGAAGGTGCACTGTTTATGAATTTTGACAACTGAGCCATATTTATAAATTGCTTACCACTGAATGGTCATAATTTCCCCAGTGGGAGCCTAAGAAATAAAAATCAATGAACTGTTTATCATTCAAATACAATTTTAAATTCACAGTGGGATGTTTCATAGCTGTAATATGGTCATCAGTTGTATATGACTGGCTAGAATTGTTTGTACGATTGAGAATTAAATATTTTAGATAGCTCACACTTTCAGAAGTCTTAGTCCGGTCAGCAGCCTAAAAAGGATCAAACAACATACTGCTGCATTATAGGGAAATATGGAACTAGACGAACACCAATATTTATATATATATATATATATATATATATATATATATATAAACATATTGTGCTTGCTGATTTGATGAAATTTATTCACCAAAACCTTCATTACTGCATTTATCAAACCCAACAACATTGTTGGATCACCTAACTGAAACCCATGAGCACGATGAGTGGGTTGTACATACGTTTCCAGAAACTCTAGTGATGCTCATGCAGTGCATTTTGATTACATGATGGTTTTATTAAAGATCCAAACTGTACCTACCAGCTGGGCCACTGTCATCCCTCCATCAATACCTGCAAATGGGAAAGTGAGTCATCAAAATCTCGTAATCATATATTGTTGTCGATTTTATGGGTAAAAAGTAAATATCTTCACCCAAGTTATATTATAATGTAACTTAATTTATTATTAATATTATGACTTGTGAAATGATTGTCTGTAATGAAATCAATATTGTATTTTTATATATATCATGTTTCATGCAGGTAAACAATACAAATGTATGTATACACAATATACAGTGTACATTTTCAAATTTACTAACCATTTGCATCATTTCACAGAGATTACTAAAAATCAATTGATGTAGTACACATCAAAGCCAAAACTCTGGATTCCAGGGGAGTCAGGGCCGGGCCCACTGATCCTGCCCCTCCTGTCTGTGCCTGCCTGTGGTTGAGATCAGCAGCCTGTCCAACATTGCACATCAAACAATTACCATGATAGTCAACATTAAAAAGTGCTGATGACAGACTATCAGACACAAAGGTCTTCACCCATAGTGATAGGTGAAGACCAATAAGCCAGCTGTAAGCAACAGAGCCTGACAGATGCACTTGGGGAGTACTAAAACCATCTCTATATTTTTTTCACTAACGTATATATATATACCTTTTTTTTACGATGGAAAACCAATTTTCCTTTTTTTTCTTTAATTGTTCCGCCGTTCAGGGCACTCCAGTGACCTGGGCCACGCCCTCCCCTATACAGCCCCAAGTCTCATCCTTTAGTTTTTTTGTGATCATTTTGCCATTCTCTGAAATAATCATAATTAGCAGGATAAACACTTAACTCACTTGATTAGTAGTTCTTTATGAGTTATATAATACAAAGCTGTAATATTTACTTGTATGTAAGCAGTTTCAGTTGAGAGAAATGAGAGTGTCATTAAATTTGCACTAACAGCAACATTTCTATTACAAAAGAGTGTTCAATGACCAGATTAGCATTTAGCAAACAAAATTTTACATTGATGTGGTACATGATTTCCAGTAAACTGCCAAGTTCTTAGGCGAAGATACGCTAATACGAATATAACGAAGTTCTTCTGCAAAAATGAGAAGCAAAAAATGATGCAAATTCAGCTTCATAAAAATCACATACTTTAGGTCAATTGCGGTGTATGTTTCCTTTTATATAATATATATAGATATTTTCACTAATAAGCAACATTGTCCTTATTCCCTGCAACTTGTAAGTTTACTTTTATGTTTATATATATATTTTGTTCAAATTTTTTAATAAACAGTGGTTGGCATGAATAACAATTTTTATTTTGTTCAAATTTTTTAATAAACAGTGGTTGGCATGAATAATAATATACATAGTATTTTTTAAATTTTGGGGAAATACCTTGTGGCCCCCCCCTGACAAAAATCCTGGCTACGCCACTGTCCCCTACCCCCATGGATCCGTTATGACTACGCCCCTGACATTGGACAAATGACACAAACTTAGTTAGCCTACTGACCGACTTTTTTTTTTTTTTTTTTTCAGTTTAATCAGAGCACTCAGTGCACCAAAACAAAGGTTACAACTTGACAAATTTAGACAACATAATAAACCCAGACAAAACAATGTCTAGATTTGAGGACGCTGTCTGACTGTCAATAATTTTTGTAACAAAAATCACCACATTCTATTGGTTGTAGTGAGTTTCAGTGGGAGTGGCTTGCACATATTTTTGTGGGTAACTAATTTCAGTCTGAGAGTGTACAGTCATATTCTGTAGGTTGTATATATTATGCACAAAGGGATTACGATATGGAGATGGACCTACCGATAGAAGATAGATGACGGATTTACCGATCAGACATGATAATACTCTGAGGTATGTGTAGTACTTGACATAGATCACAAAGCTTTTTTTTTAAATCTTACAATTTTTTTTTTGTACTGCTACTGCAGTGCTAGTGCTACCAATGAATGTGCTCTATTATTGGGTTCTTAGTTAGGTGTGTCAAAATCTCCCGGCGCTTTTGAGTTGTTAAATTATATTTTGCTAGCAAAATCAAATAGAGGCTAGGGAACTCCTCTGCCTCCCCAACTGCCAAGACACTGGTTGGTTTATAAAACCGCCAATAAAAGTGGGAGTGAAACCGCCAAATTTGAAGCCTCATAGGCAAATCCAATGCTATTCTAGGGGAGTTAATAAGCAGAAAGCCATAAAATTTGCAATGTCCTTTTACTCTTGTCTCCATGCTCTGATCATAGAGTCATAAACACAACTCTGGTTCATTCTATTGTGTAATGAGGTTTGAACAAATAATTGTGTAGTAATAATGATAAAGATATTTAGCTGCTTAATATTAGTCTAACATACCAAGCTTTGTACCAAACTTCCCGTTCAAGACAAGAATTTCTTTTTTACTTTCTGTGACAAAAGCCTCCAGCTCAAGGCTGGAGAACCAAGCACTTTTTTTCTTCTGCAAAGCAAGCAAGTTAATAGTCATCATTTTATTTCACATTCATAAATCATATATTATAAATTTAATTTTTAAAACATTTTGTACATAATGTGAGGAGACCCCGCGAAGAAGGTATTGTAACAATGTAAGACAGTGGCTATGTTGTCAGGTATTATAACAATGTAAGACGGTGTCATGATTTTGTAATTATGACAATTTACTATTTAGGCATGAATAAACATATAGCTACGAGAGGGTTATAACTCCCTGTTTACCACAGGTAGGGCATGCTGAAATACAAATTGAATTGTAAATTTGCAATACACAACTTGTATTGAAGAATCACTAGCCTAATGAAATAATGTAGACTTTACCTGCAGCTCCTACATGTGATACATCAGTTGCTGGTCTTTCTGCAAGGTCCTCTGACTCTGCAGCAATGGTGGCTTCTTGCGTTGTGGTGGCTTCTTGCGTTGTGGTGGCTTCTTGTGTTGGAAGTCTGTCAGCGATGTCCTCTGCAACATTAGAAGATTGGTACAACTGACAATAAATGACACCATGTAGACATATGTTATATATCTTGCATTTGGTAATGCTTATTAAGTGTCAGCCAAACAGCTAGACAGTATAATTTAGCTTTGAGAAATTAATGCTATTGATGTCTTAACTATAAGCTGGGTTCCCTAGTGGTTAAGGCATCGGCCAGTTAAGTCACTGGTCAAGCTAGCTACTCGGTAGGTCCTGGGTTTGAATCCCGGCTCGAGTTCTTTTATCACTAGCGTTTTATGCTATTAAAGGACCCCACCCTCTGGGGTAAAAGTGCAACATGACGTGGAGTCCAAGCCTTATCATCTCAGTACAACTGTCTCCGGTAGCTGGTCATATCGACTGACTAAGCTTCAGACCAGTATATATAGCATTGAGATTTTGAAATAACAATGAATGTCTAAGCAAACTCAACCAAACTGAAATGCAACTGATTAAATTCAATTAAATTTAACCTAATGAGTAAACATAAATTTATGAAATTCAAATGTTGAACTTATGCTACCTATCCGATGAGCCAACTTTTGCATGCCTATCCACAGGCCATGTCCTACACCTTTTCCAACCAGCACTGACATTTCTCGGGTACATGGAATTTTGCAGCGCATAATTTAATATAACAGGAAAGCGGTATTAGTTGATGGTAATATTTGATTTCACATTGCTGGAGGCGGATGCTATTTTTGAGAATTAATTTTTTAGACTAGGAAACATTTGATCATTCGGTTGGAGGATGTGTGTGGTATTTGGTGGAAAGCAATACAGCTCAATCTGCATAAAAAAAAGAAGAAATGTGATTTGTGCACAGACACAAGTATTGTATATTTTGGATACTGTGATAGCATCGTATATTTTGGATACTATACCTTGTTCGTGACGCAAAGGTCAACCACATCCGGGGTCACATGAGTGCTGTGGTTGTCCATAAAAAGGACCACTGGCCTGTGCCTCCCACAGTTGGGAATAAAGCAAGTTTTGATGTATTGTATCATCAGTTGGGAGTCCATGTGGCTATACTGCGAACACCCAGTTAACGGGTACATCCGCAGCAAATCCATCTGATGGGAAACACTTCTGAAAATGTAATACAAGATTAAATGCACAAGTATCTTATTAATCTTAATACACCACTGACATAGGCCTATGGGTCAAATGAAAGGCTGATCTTCTTTGTATTACCGTAAATATAAATAAGATAGGAGCCTAGCTCAGTGGTAGCATGCTGGGCTTCTAACCACTGGGTCCCGGGTCGATTTCCGGTCCCTGCCTGTCCTAATTAGCCCAATAGGTGCAAAAATATAGGACGTAAAGCCCTTAAATATTATTATATATTACCTCAAATATTATGAAAGGTGGTAAGCATTTCCCGCTGGCAGTAGTGGTGATGGCTGCTGTGACATGCTTGAGAGATACAGCGGATGTCACTGTGGCATGTTTTTTTCCCAGTTGGAGCCATTGGGTACCGGATCTGAAATCAAATGGGCTGACCATAGATAATTTGTTATGCTTTTCATAATTAATTGCTTATGATTTAACAGGGGCGTCAATTTCTATCGACGGGTGGGGGGGATGCAGGCCTATGTACTTCAGTCTGTCGAACTGTTACTTTCTGACTCACGTAAAAGTGGCTGCAGTTAACGCGCGGACACTTGTCAAGAGATAAAACAATGCTAGATCATTGATGCCAAACTTTTTTTAGATGCACTTAATTGTACTAGTATGTGATATGAAGTGTAAAACTATTTAAATACAAATATTACAATGAAAAGTGTGCAGAAAAATTGTGGATTTCAGGGGGGAATGATTGCATTGATCATCCCCCCCTTGCCAAAAAGTGGGGGGTATATATCCCCCACATCCCCCCCCCTTGAATCGACGCCCCTGCTTATGAAGCAATTGTACCAATAGATTTTAGGTATTTATCATTATCATGTATGTCAACTATACCTGTTGCTGATCTCGAGACCAGCCGGTCTCATCCATATTAAAAAGCCATGACGGCACTTCTTCCTCTGGGATATTCCCAAGGACATCTTCTATTACTTTTTCTAGCAAGTCAAAGTGCTCCACAATTTTACCTCTGCTGACTGCAGCCCTCTGTTTTTTTAAAGGCTCTGGTTTTCAGTGTGACAGATTATTTCGTTTTCTGAATTTGCTGCACCATTTGTCAGTTGGTCCATGTATGTGGTTCACAGGCGTTTTCCTGCCACTTTGTTTGACAATTTCAGAAACAAATGCCTGCATGAGCCGATTATTCATTACCATACCTTGTGAGGTGACATAAGTGATGTAATTGGACAGGCTCTTTTCTTCCTCCTCTGTCAGTAGCATGGGGTGCCCTGCCTTATCATTCCTGTACTTGCTCCTTACTTTATCCACTATGGTCTGTCTAGGCACACCATACAGTTGAGCTGCAGCACTGGGCGAGATATTATTTTGCAAAACTGCATTGATGGCCTCTTGGAGGGCCTCAGGGGCTATTGATTCCGTCTGTACGGTTGTATGTTCATTATCTATGTGTAATTTACAAAATAAAATTAGCTACATCACATTAAGAGAATGGGTTCTGCAAATAAGTATTCTCACAAGTGATTCCCACACAAAAAAAAAAACTATATATAATATGGAGTAAAAATAATATTATATTGATTTTTTTTTTTTTGGGAGGGTGAGTTTGGGGGGGGGGGGAGAGGTGTGGTGGGTTTTTTTAAATAATATATATACCAATAAATAGCTTCCCTATACTCATATATTCTCCTAATTTACAAGTTTGGGAGGCCCCTTAAATTTCAGCACATTTTCCCTAAATTCACCCGGCCTTGACTTAATAAGTTAATTATACAGGCCTAGAATATTTGCTCAATATACAGATCTACATTGGGCTTGTTGTGTGTGGACTCCACTACACTGTCTACAGTTCTAAATGCCCTTTTCACTCATTCAGTACTGGTAAATATGACCCACGTGCATTTATTTACATTTAATTGTCAGTTTAAGAGAAGATGATAGTAGAAGTGAATCTAATTGGACACCATAGGCCTTGAACTTTGCCATGACCTGTCAGCTGGCAGCCATTATTGTTCAGCCATGCCACGAGTGGAGGCTAATAAGTGGATTTACTGGGTTTGAATGACTATGACACACTGTGGAAACTGTTTGATAGTAAGGAAAAGTATCAAGGATATTTCTGACTTGGATAATAAGGTAAAATATAACAAACCTTTTTGTTATTTCTTCATTTGCAGACGACCGGAATTCCACAGCTAGTGTTATGCATATTCATGAGTGTTATGCAAATTAATGGTTGTAAACAAATAACACAACGAGGCTGTCAAAGTTATATATTTGTATTTTATTAGTTTTGTTTGCATTTTTGGGGGGCTACACTTCTTTATTTGCTATGGACAAGCAAAACACAAAAGTGTATTGTCACTATTGAACTCGGGAGCTTGATTATTTTGCACAGTAGAGGATCGTTAGTTCAGGGTTGCAGGTGCTCACGGTATTAGGACCTCAAAATGACGTCACGTTATTAGGACCACCTACTCTATATATAGGGCAATTCATTTCAACGTGTAATGACGTTTCCTATGCCATCGCATAACAGTACTGACCTGTTGTGTGGTATTTTTTTTTTCGGTAGTTGTAATTTTCGATTCAAGTCAAGACCAGATGGTTGTTCATAATTACACCATCGGTCGTGCACTAAATGGCTTGAAAACCCCGTAATTTAAAGCTTTTTCTGTTACAAAATCATTCGCTAGGACATCTCTTCAATGTAACTATTCTTCTGGTCACTGACAAGTGCTTGTGACGTCATCAAGATGTGACGTCACCAATCTTATCAAATTGGCGCCAAATTCACTTATTGTTAATTAGTAGCAAAATAGTGAGACTAGCAACAATATAACATTTATGATCAAGCCGGCCTCACACTATGAGATTTTGTGATTTTGTTGCTGATTCTGTTAATCCATATACAGTTGAATCTCTACCTTAAAGACCACATGCACTGTCATGGGTCCGAGCCAGTGTGCGCAATATAAACATGTCCCCCTATTCAATTGGCCAATGTGTTGAGTGGGAGGGGCATTACAGATTTACTTTAATTTCATTGGTTGTTATGTCAATGATTGCCAGATTATGTAACAATTGTTTGCCTGATAGTTTAATTACCATGTAACCAAAAAGTAGCAACACAATGTAGTAAGAAATAATGGCCCAGACATAAACAAGGTCTGAACATTTTGCAGGAACTGCACTTGACTTGACCTTTCACCTGCATTTCTTATATTTATTATAATGATAATCAGAGAAAAAGTGGAAATGATGTTTTGTGCATAACTACTATCCTTTTACCCATTCATTACAGCATTACTTTTTGTTTTAATGTCTCAACTGTAGCCTGGGGAAAATCTGCAATTCGGTCAAAGGTCATGCTTCTAATGTTCTGATGTTTAAGTAAACAAGTAATATTTATATTTGCAAAATTCTAGCTCTGACTAGTACAACCAGATTGAAGTCCACACAGAAAATATGTCATAGATCTATCTGATTTTGCTTTCAGCAGAAAATAAAAATGCATGTTCCAGCAGAAATTAAAACTGCACATTTGTATCATTTCTAGAAGTGGAGTTTTGCAAATAATCCAAGAAAATAAATTCAATATCAATTAATTTAATTGAATATAAATACTTGAATTGCTCAATTGATAGCTATTGATCACCAGCGAAAGTGAGTTATTGTCTGACATAATTTGCGATCTTGACCTCAAATGTACAGAGTTAAACAGCCCACCTGATTAATGAATAATCAAACTTAAGCTCCGCCCCCTGCAGTGACAAGTGCAGATGTAAAGACATTGAAATGATTACCAATGTGAGCGGGCCCAGTCAAAACACCAACTAATTGTAACAACTGTTAACTGAATAGCCAGTCAAGTGTATTTGTTTAGCAAGCATCTAATAATGCAAACCATGCCTAGACCTATTAAAAACATGTAGATTATGTAGTTGATTGACAGCTCAATTTTGTTGGGTTCAATGAACTTTTGACAGTTGTTGATTTGTATTATTTAGTACTTTGGATACCAATATACAAACCAGCCAACTTACTAAGATTATAATAATAGCCTATTTTAATCACCTAGCAAGTTGGGTTTTGATTATATTTGATTCTGTTTATTTTGTGCTAATCCATCATGATCAAGCCTCCATGCCATAGTAAAAAAAAATATGACAAAACAGTTGGACATTTATTTTGAATCCTACTAAAATGCAAGCAACAACAAAAAAGTCCATCCAAACCTTAATTTCCTGCATGGCCATTACCATCCTTAAAACCCCAGTGAAATTCCAATAATAAAGTTATTTTAATTATTTTAAAATAAAAATCATAATAATATGCCACTTCTAGAAGTCGCAAATTCATTATATCAATTTATTGCATTGTTCTAATTGGCCTATAACACAAGCATACCGGTGGCTCAGTCCTTCTACAGTAGTCTGTCGGTTCAGCAAAGTCAGTCAGTTCAGCCAAATCAGTCAGTACAGCTAAGTCAGGTTCAGTCAAGTTAATTCAGTCTTATATTCAGTCAGTTCAGTCAGATAAATCAGTCAGTTTAACTCAGTCAATTCTGTCTGTCTGTCAGTTAAGCTCATCCGTTCAGTCAGTCAGTTCAGTCAAGTCAGTCAGTTCAGTCAATTCAGTCAGTTCAGTCAGTTCAGTCAAGTCAGTCAGCACAACAGAACATGCCAGCTGACAACTAGTCAGTCAGGCAGCCAGACAGTGGTTTTATTCTTGTCGTACCTTAAATATCACTTACAAATTGTAGATTCAGTGATGTCGTAAAACTCAGGGTTGTCATCAGTATTTCTTTCAAAATAAATTAGGTATTAGTGTATTTATTTTTCATTGTGTTGCTTGAAAGGGATATAGATGATAAGATAGTTCCAAATGAACTATTTAGAAAAAAAAAACGCATTGTTCTGTCATGTATAGAAGCCAAGTAATTGCCAGTTGAAGTTTTGCACTCCTCCAACATCCTCAGGTGAGTTAAAGATGAATGTCTTTAGTTAAAGAAAGTCAGGTGAGAAGGCCAAGGCAAAAAGTGAGCAGTTTCTGAATATAGGCCAAGGCCAAAGATTTAGGCCAAGGCAAAAGTGTTTCTCACTGAAGTGCAAATGTTATTAGCTAAACAGTAAAATAATGATGAATTCCAGGTGTCTAGAAGGAAGACATTAAATTATTGTTAAATAGTGTTAATTATAGAAATACAGCATATTCCTGAGCACCTTCTTTAAGTATTTGTTTTATATTTATAATTTCCCTGTCTTTAACTTTCATTGTAGTCTAATGAACATAAATAGCCTTTATACTTTCAATGAATATTTATGGCATATACCCTGCCAAAATATTCATTAACAGTATTCAAAGGCTATATAGTGGCCTAGCCTTAAAAGCCACACTATTAAGACCTCACTATTAGTATGTCTATTCTAATCAAGGTCTTAATTGTGAGGAAAATAGTCTAATAGAAATCCAGTATATTTATAAATAATTTTAAGTTTTCCGCTTACCTTGAAATGTTTCCTGCACAACTTTTCTAATCTTTCCACTGAACCCTGAAGTTTACTCGGCCTATATGACCATCTGTCAAGTATATTAACCTGAGTGCCAATAATATTATAAAACATGAAAGGATTTTGTGTCTGACACTGTCTGACTATTGAGGGCCATGCAGCAGTCTTCATATTTTTTCATGGGATTACCTTTCTACCTAAATAAAAAATGTTGTACAAATAATGTGTGTGCACACTATTGCTGGGTCAATCCATGTGAATTCACCGAAATTCAGACAAACTTCCAAGGTCACCATCTCAAAAAATTCTGCAAAAAAAACCAATTGTAGGACTATATATATAGTTAATGGAAAAATCCAAAATTTCAGGTCTCCAGTGTCAATGGTTTAGAAGATACAGCAATTTGAAATTGTATTGATTTTTTTTGCGGAAAAGCACAACGGCATGAATTTTCAAGTTAAAATGTCCATATCTCTCTTATTTTTCATAATGTAGACATTTTATTGAAACCATGTATGCTGTTACATCAGGGCTATTGGTGATATTTTTCAAACTGTAATGCTCTGAAACAGGGCGAAAATGGAAGTGATGGTGAACTCTCTTGTTGGGTTAAATCACATTAGAATAAAGGGCTTTTTTCACAATTGTATATTATTTGTCGTTTTAAAACTACTTTGGCTTCTTTCTTTTTGCAAATAAGGTGGTTTTGGCCATTCATATTTGTGCAGGTGAACCATAAGAATCAAGAAAATAAATATGGGCTCTTATTTTTGAATAGATTCCACACAGCTCTGCAAAAAATAAAGTCTCGTTTTGCAACGTTTCCCATTTAAGCCCCTTTGTCAGAGCATTACATTTTTAAAAATATCACCAATAGCCCTGATGTAACAGCATACTTGGATTCAATATAACTGCTTATCCTAGGTATACAATTTCATGCCTACATTATGAAAAATAAGAGAGATATGGACGTCTTAACTTGGAAATTCATGCTGTTGTACTTTTCCGCAAAAAAAAATGATAAAATTTCAAATTGCTATATCTTCTAAACCATTGACACTGGAGACCAGAAATTTTGGACTTTTCCATTTATTATGTAGACCTACAAATGGTAATTTTTTAAAATGTTTTTGAGATGACTAATACCAGTGAGTTCTAGGTATGGCAAACATGAATGGTTTTTGCCAAATAAACTAATATATCCCACCAGGTTAGCTAATTTGGCCGTATGTCCTATTAGTTGTAACAGGTGTATTGTGCAATCATGCATGATGTATATGATATATAAAGGTCATAAAACCCTTGCTTTTTTCCTATTCCACTTGTCTTTTTGTAAAATTTGTTAAAAAAAATGGTCAATATCTCCATTCTAGGCCTTGCCACCAAGCTCTTGGAATATGTTGTATGATAGCTATTGAATTTGTATGGGCTCGGACACCATCATACAGTAGTTTTGATTTCAGCGGAGTTAAAAGTTTATTTTTATTTTATTGTACACAAGTGAAGAGCTCTAACTAGACATAATGTGAAACAATATCACAATTAGCACAGAGTTTAGTCTCAACACATATTTGACTTATCAATTCTTCCTAAAAAGTTTGTGATTGCAAACATCTAAAATAGTGTATCAACAATTTGCGCAGTATGAACTGACAGTTTATTCTGATCATGAAATGCAACAATGCACTGAAATTTGCTTGTGACATATTGCTCCTACATGCATAGTATCCTCATTGTATATACTTTAAATGGTCTGAGCTTGGCGACCATTAAATTATAGCATATATAAATTATATAAATTAAATACAATAATTTGAGATGTCCTAAAAAACAAAATGATTTCTTGACTTGAGGAATTTGCCTTGAATGAGTTGTAGAATTAATGGTCCTACAGGCATAATATTCTTATTGCATACATTTAAAATAGTCTGAGCTGAGCCTGGTTTTTCTTATAATTATATAATATCACTGGTTTACAACATGAATATGTATTTGTTATTTGATCTTATGTGAAATTTAATGTGTAATACTACTATTAGGCAAATTTGATATTTGATTTTATGTTTTAATTGTATATATGCACTTTTTTGTGATTTCACACTACATGAGAAATTGTTAAAGTTTGTTTCACATATCCTTAAGTGTCCTAAATAAGTTTATGTGAACCTAGTTTTACTCGGTTTTATAGTAGCCAAGTTTAAAGTTTTACTGATTGATTCATACCGCAAAGACTCATTTGAATTTTTTAAATTTTTGTGACATAATGATGAAAGGGCCTGATGCTATCTGTACACATTCAGTATTTGAAAATGATTAATGAATGGTTTCATTCTTCAATCACCATGTAAGCGAAGATCTGTGTGGTTTGAAAAACAATTACACCCTTGGAAGGCCTGGTCAAGCATGAGACTTTCTCTACTCTATTAGGAGTATACTGCAGAGCAGCTGTATACTCAGTGCTCAAGCTAAGCACTCCTTGGTAGAGTGAAGCAGTGGTTTAAATAAAATAGGATCTGCACAGTTCCTCCATGCCCTTGCTGGGTTTGAATCCATGACCATGTGCGTACGAGTCAAATAACTTATCCACTGGCCTACAGCATCCAAAGTTCAACTTAGCAATACTTCTCAATTTCTTTCTGAATTGATTCCTTTTGAGAATTATCACATTTAATTTCAATATTTAAATTCTATGTAAAAAAGAAAATAATGGACAGACAGACAGACAGCTGGACAGCTACACAGACAGGAATCCTTTATGGTGACCAATAAAATGGAGTCATAGCATGCAGCGTATTTCTGAAGTTTATTATGCACCAGGGTACACAGACAATGACACTTATCGCTCATAAAAAGTATTGGAGGACATTAATCAGTATGTATACTGTCACCTGCTGTGTTGAGCTCAAACTGCAATGGCAGGTTAAGGGCTCAAATTTAAAAATACAAATAAATTTCATACTTTCTAATTTTCTTTCTCAAAGAGCGAAATGAGACAAGTTTACAACCTAATCCTTGAAGTTAAAGTGTAATAACTTCAATAGAATTGATCATTCTTGCTCTTCATCATTTGCATGTAGTACACACTTATTGGTCAAACTGAGTCAAAAATTTTCTTTTAAGGTATTGTTGATGCAACCTCTTGTTCTTAGGTACTTTCAGGTTATCAATTTATTACTATTATTGCTGTAATGTGATGAATAAATTTGAATTAATACTATAACAAGTTACTTTACAGAGTATACTGATAAAATGATGCATGAATAGTACTTCCTGCTGTCCTTACCGGTAATGTTTAGTTCATAGAATGAATCTTATTTTAAGAATGGCAACCACCCTTTTGTGCTACAGTGGTGTCTTTGGAACCCTATTCATAATGAACCCTGTTTTACCCTTTTGTATGGATAAGATTTAACATGCCTTAAACAATACAACATTAGGATCTATATAATACATTTGACCTTTGTAAAATATTTTTGCTCACTTCTTAAAATCATGCATATTAGCTTTGACATAGCTTGTGATATAGTTAGATAGAATTCTTAAAATATAATTTCAATACTTTCAAATGCTGAATCTGGCAGTCATTTGACTTGGCATTTCTGCATGATCAAGTATCTTATACTTTGTGTATCAATACAATGTCTGTCTTACTACTTGTCATGGTCTATATCACACTGTATGCCTGGCTACCAATTTCCCCCACCATTGTGCATATGTTTTTTTGTTTTTTTTGACTTCAGCAAAAAGATTGTTGTAGCCGTAAATGTGATAATTATGTTATGCAAAATAACTTGTTATCACATGGTGTAACAATGGTAATGCCAAAATAAACAACAACACTAACAGCGATTATTAACGTTCTAGTGAAAAATAATGATAAAGTCACATACTTGTTCAATTTACTTTTCATTTTATTTTCTCAAATATTTCTATGAAATCTTCTATTTTCTTCAGTTCTTTATTTACTATCTATCTAACTAGCTAACCATCTATCTATCTACCTACCTACCTATCTATCTAACCATCTATCTATCTGTCTAACTATCCATCTATCTATCTAACTGTCTAATTATCTATCTATCTAACTATCTAACTATCTATCTATCGATCTATTGATCTATCTGGAGTTTTGAATCAGATTGCAGTTCTGAATGATCAAGAACCGCACTGCATCAAAATGTCAGTGCAGTTGAACCCTGAAATTAAGACAACCCAATATTAAGACCACCCAATATTATGACCACCTGAAATTAAGACCTACTAATATTAAGGCCACCCAATAATGTTAAGACCACCCAATATTAAGACCACCTGAAATTAGGACCACCCAATAATGTTAAGCCCACTCAATATTAAGACCACCTTGTTTGATTTTGGGACCACTTCCCTGGGTCCCTAAACTGATAACCAGATCAAACAAAAGTTCAGAATTCAGACCACTTCAGTAGTAGGACCACTTAGCAATTGTAAATGATGGTCTTAACTGTGGTGTTCCACTGTAATTGCAATTAAAACACACACATAAAGTATCTTCATATCAATGATTGCAGAAACTGTGTTAATTTCTGATTTGAATGACTATTTTCTCTTTTTTTATGCCAATGTTAGATTTTTTAGTTAGGGAAGTTGTTTAGATGCCTGCCCTGCCAGTGGTTTGCTGTTTGAAAAATACAGTTTGTTCAGAAAATTTCCTCAAACTCAATGTGAAAAGATGCAAGGTTGTGAGCCTGCAAATATCTCCCATTGTATCATGCACTTAACCTTTCATAAAATCTAGATATAAATAATATATATATATACATATATAAAAATAATTGAATTTAATTGTTGGAGAGCGACATGTTGACAATTTCAAGGTTGTATAATCTTTGTTCTTTGTCATTTATGCTGACCATGATTTTTTTTTTCGCAGTGATTTACGAGATTAAACTATAAAATTATGTAGATCAAGACATTATCAATGCGATCATCATTCTACAGTGTATGCCAGAGTTCTTTAGAATATTCAACCCCTAAAATGTGTTGTGCTGTACTGCTAACAAAGTTACTATAGTGTGAACAGAGGGAAAGCGATGGTGCTAATAATTAATTTATGCATCATATAGCAAAAATTAAGAATAGAGAAAAACAATCTGTACTTCATTATTGGCTTTTGGCAGTGAAATGGAAAATATAGGCAGTCTATAGCATACCAAAGAGAGCACTTTTTCAAATTGTCATATTGGCAACAATAGTATTCCTGGCTGTGAACATGAACCTGGAACAAAAATTGCTGTTATATGGAACTCTGTTCATATTGATATTACATTGAACTGATATTTGAGGACAACAAAAAATTTATTGATTTATTTTTTTGGTGGTGGTAACATTTACTGTACATAATTCAGTCATAGTTAAAGCAAGTGAAAGACTCCACCCATGGGGCAAATGGTGTGGACTCCAACAAGCCGTATCATCTTATCAGTATACACATGCCTTCGGCATATAATCTGACTTAAAACTTCACATCCAGTAACATGAGTCTTTGAGTCAAAAAGAGAAATAGACAGGCATGACATGATAAATGCAACATCAACAAATCCTTACTGAAATATGCTTTGACAATAAAAACATATATCTGCCATTTTTCACAGATTTAAGACCCTACATAAACTATGAACTAATATTAGACCTAAAACATAGGCTGCTTCAGCAGTATACACTCGGTAAATTTGAAAACTCTAAAGAATGAATCTATTATATAAGTGTAAAGTTTGCTATAGACATGTGAATTTTATAAATCAATGAATCCCAAACTAAGAAATGTATTGAAATGTCATTTTGCAATGCACCATTGCACAGATAGATATATAGATAAATATGGGAAGTGCAGCCCTCTAATGCAAGTTCTTGATGAGGTGAGAGAGAGAGGAGAGTCCACCCATGTTTCACATTTACCCCATGGGTGGGATCTTTTACTTGCCTCGGCATAGACGCTGAGTACAAGGGACCACCAATTTAGATTGAAATTAGAAATTCATTGGATTGCACATAAACATAACATTGTCTATCTAAACATTTACACTAAGCCTGACTGGATGGCCTCAGCTTGAACCATTCATAATTGATAAAAAATATAATATTTAACCCTTGTTTACCTTAGTAAATGAATAAAAAAATCATTGATGTAAGATGATTATCATGAATAATCATGAATAATCATGAATAATACCAAAACCAATGCAAACTTGAATGCATTTGGTTGGCCCCATATGAACAAGATGGATATATATTGATATGGGGAAGTGCAGCCATATAAGGCAAAGTCTTGCCGCTATCAATGTAATAATCAGTGAAGCCAATGATCTCTAACTCTGTAAAATGTTCCCTGATGAGCATTGCATCACCATAACCATGTGAAAATGGCTTTCGCTCTCCTCACACTTCAATACTTTAGATTGTGATATTGTTATATCATATCTTAAATGGTATGAGGAAAAAGCATATATCAATGGATTGGTATATATAAATTATGATGAAAATTGCAAATAATGTAAATGGCAATTTTATCACAATTGGTAATGAGTAGTAATACATAAGTTCCTAGATGTAAGGAAAGATGTTCTATAGCCTACTGGTGACAAAGTAATTTCTAATGTGATATTGAATTTCCCAACAATCGCAAGAATTTCAGTTAGTTTTAGTTGTCAAAATTTTGTAATTAGGCACATATACAAAAACCTTGCGAATACAGGTAGATGGCAACTGCATAATCTTTATTCTTTGTCATTTATGATGACCATGATTTATTTTTGCACAGTAATTTATGAGAATAAACTATAAAATTATGTAGATCAAAACATTATCAACGCGATCCTGACAGGGTCATTCTACAGTGTATGCCAGAGTTCTTTGGAATATTCAACCCCTAAAATGTAAAGTGCTGTGCTGCTAGCAAAGTTACTAGGGTGTGGTGGAAAACTCATGTTTTGTTTTGTGTTCCATACATTTCTTGAAATCATTGTTTGTTGCCTCCGCGAGTCCCTCGGCTGTTTCCGGTCACAAGATGGCGAACTTCGATGGAAATGACTGAAGTGCGTTGTACAGCTTCGTGCATGTTAGGACGAGAGGCCCCAGGCGGGGAATTCTTGCGGTGTCTTATACCTGTTATTGGTCGTTCAATTTTGAAAACACACCGGGGGGCCTCTTTCCTTACTTTAATATATATATACAGAACCAAATGGCCGTGCAAATAGCCGCATAACAGGGCAAGGAAATTGGTTTATATTTTGCATCTTGATGTCCGTACCATTTGACAGCTGACAGTGACATTATCGAAGCGAACGTTCGCTAACCACGACGACTGGAGCGCATAACTTCGTCAAAAGTTGATCAAATTTCTCAAAGTATACATTAATTAAAAGCCAGAAAGTCATAGAATACCTTTCTGAACAAATACGGTATCCCCTCCCTCTGAAATCGGCAAAATTCGCCTTCAAAACGTTGCTAAGATCGTCGTGATTATCAGTGACAACCGCCATTTTGATTACTTGGTGTTATGCGCTGTCATTGGTCGAAATGAGTAGTCCCAAAATATAACAGCCAATCAGTGATTAGCTTGCTTGGAGCAGTATCAAAAACATACTGTGCGCCATTTGAACATTTATGTGCTCTAGTTGTACATAATTCAGTCATATCTAAAGCAAGTGAAAGACTCCACCCATGCGGTAAATGGTGTGGACTCCAAGCCTTATCCTCTCATCAGTATACACATGCCTTCGGCATATAATCTGACTTAAAACTTCAGATTCAGTAACATGAGTCATTGAGTCAAATAGACAAATAGACAGGCATGACATGATAAATGCAACATCAACAAATCCTTACTGAAATATTCTTTGACAATGATAATATATATCTGCCATTTTTCACAGATTTAAGACCCTACATAAACTATGAATTAATATTAGACCTAAAACATAGGCTGCTACAGCAGTATACACTCGGTAAGTTTGAGAACTCCAAAGAATGGATCTATTATATAAGTGTAAAGTTTGCCATAGATGTGTGAATTGTATAAATCAATGAATCCCAAACTAAGAAATTTATTGAAAATGTCATTTTGCAATACACCATTGCATAGATAGATATATAGATAGATATGGGAAGTGCAGCCCTCTAAGGCAAGTTCTTGATGAGGTGAGAGAGACAGGAGAGTCCACCCATGTAACATATTTACCCCATGGATGGGATCTTTTACTTGCCTCAGCATAGACGCTGAGTAAAAGTAACCACCAATTTAGATTGAAATTAGAAATTTGTTGGATTGCACATAAACATAACATTGTCTATGAACATTTACACTAAGCCTGACTGGATGGCCTCAGCTTGACCCAATCAGAATACAAAATTTACCCATTGTTTACCTAATGAATAAAAAAATTGTTGATGTAAGATGATATATCATGAATTATCATGAATAATCGTGAATAATACCAAAACCAATGCAAACTTGAATGCATTTGGTGAAAATATTTGCCATTGCGTAAAACTATTTGGTCACAAATACTGTTGCACCAATTAACAATATTGACAAACTGCCTCCTGATTTGAATCTGAGAAAGGCAGCTGAAAAAGAAAATGACAAAATTATTGCTTTCTTCACGCAGGCGTCGCCATTCAGTAACTTTCATAGTGTCTCTTTTGTGAAAGATGGTGTGAAATATCTGTGCAATGAGCAGTATGTACGAGCTGAAAAAGCTCAAATCTTTGATGATTCTATCTCCCATGGCAGGATTATGTGGGCAACTAGTCCATATGAAATAAAAAAAAGAGGGCAGTCATACACAAAACTATGTCGGGCACGTTTGGACGCGAGAGGCTGACAGAATAGCATTTGAAGGGTGCCTGGCAAAATGTTCTCAGAATGAAGAGTTAAAGAAGATTCTACTCAATACGCATAGTAAAGAGTTGGCAGAAGCTTCGCGGGACCCCTTTTGGGGTGTGGGATTAACATTACATGATAATGGAATTCTGAACAGAGAAGCCTGGACAGGAAAAAATACTCTGGGAAAAGTACTCATGAGATTGCATCAGGAATTAAAATGACTGTCCACATGAACTCTACTAAATGATCAGACCTTGGGTCATGCTTGCTATTGAAATGTGTATTTTATTAAAAGATAAAAGTGGAAAAGTAAATTTAATGCAGATGTGATAATAGAATTGCTGATGTTATTTTCATCTGGAAGTGCAAAAATTAATAGTAATATCAAAATCCTGATGATGTATATCTTAACAGGGTATTGAACGACAGGGATGGCTGTGTATTGACAGCTAAAAATTAATAAAAATTGATGAGATTGTTGGAATGCATAGTAATACTTATTTTCTGCCAATCTAATTGTCATGATATTTAATGTGTAGTGCACAAGGCAGCCTGGAGCAAAGAAATAGGTAGGTACATGAGTATGTAACAAAAATACCTAAAAAGACATGCCTAAATAGTCTTTTCAACATTCATTGCATATTCGTAGTAATACATATATGGGTATTATCTATCCAGAATGATGGAAATGGAAATAGGTCAGCCCATCTAATATTATATTAAACTGAGAAAGAAGTTTGGGTAGTAAGCCGCCATTTGATTAAATATGGCCAAAACATTACAATATGTGAAATTAAAGGCAAATGTAGTATTTTTTGCCATTGTGAATGAAGGCTAAGTAGAAATTAAAGGTATATACATGTAAATACTTTTTCTTTCTGGATGAACAAGCAATTGAAAAGCCAAAGTTTACAACAAATTCATCATTTGTAATTCATAGACACAAGATATATGTCAATGATACAAGTTGATTCCTTATTAATGTCCTCATTGTTTTTGTTTTAAATTTTGCAATAAGCAAAGAAACAGAAATTACACTTCATAAATGTTTATTTAAAGTGAAGAGATCAATCTATTAATTTTGTTAAGGTCTTACAAGCATTAGAAAAACCTATCAAATTGGAGATGACCCCATTTTAAAAGGATTGTGAGAGACTATGAGAACATATTAATTTTTAATAAAAGTCATTTAATGTACCTTGTTTGGTATAAGTGACATAAAAAAAAGTATGGGTTTTCTATATCTTTGAGTAATTTGATGAAATTTCCCATAACAAGTTTTAGTTCAATATCTTCTAAGCCAATAGGTGCAGTTAAATTAGGCATATGAGCCCATTTAAACTTGTCAATAAATTACATCACAGATCTTGAAAAACATATCTACTCTATCTATCTGTCTGGCCCTCGAAGGTCCTGGGCCTCCACGCGGCGAGGGTGGAAACACTTGGGGTGAAGTCCTCTATCCCCAGTGGCTAAAACAGGACAGTGCGCATTGCACAAGCTGCTCCAGCTATCCAACGCAGACAAATATTGATTTTTTACATGCTTCTGGTTTTTACTACCAACTATAGATAATCAATCTTACCCTAGAGAGCCTCTACATAGCCCAATCAGGTGCTGATGGGGCGTTAAACAATGACACAACGCACACACACATCTATCTGTCTATCTATCTATTTATCTATTTTTTCATCTATCTGTCTATCTATATATATATATATATATATATATATATATAACAATACAAACGTCATTAGGCAGACTAGGTGTCATTAGGGCGACTTGGTGTCCTTAGGGCAACCTTTCCATTCAAACCAGATTTCTGGGTGTCTGCATACATGGTCAGTCCATCATACTGGACCAGTGATATTCCCCAGACATAGATTTGCAACAGCTTTTGTACCACTGATGTAGTATCAACACACAAGAATATAAGCCATATAATTTTTTTTTTCAAGTCGCCCTAATGCGGTCGCCCTAATGTTTAATGAACTATCAATATGAAGCAATTAAAGGTCATTAGGGTAACTTGGCATTAAGGCGACCTGAAATTGACATTGTATCATGATATCTGGACCATGGTGATGTAATTGGGGTGTAAAGGTGAGTGTAATGGGTGTGTTATTCCAGCCACACATCTGGGAGGAGAGACTGCCACACAGGAAAGCGATGCCTCAGAAGCATGATATTATTATAATTTATTAATTCATTTGATATACCGCTCATATTCGCCCTCACTGAGCGCGTTCAGTGGGGGTTTATATTTAAGAGCCATCAGCTCAATTATGTTGTGTAAGGCGGGCTCCCCAGGCTCTCCGTCTCAGTCCCCTGCAGCTATGAACACGCACATGGCACAGTAGCTTAAACAGCAGTCCTTCTTTGGAGCAGTCGAATCTTCTCGAGCCAGGTACCCACTCATCTGCTGGGTGAACAGTGGTGGCGAGGACTAAGTGGCTTGCCGAAGGCCACAAACAAAAAGTGCAGCGGCTGAGGCTCTAACCCACACCCTCAGGTTTGGCAGTTGAGCAACCCAACAACACTAACTGCGCCTCAATGTGTGAAAGAAGGCACACCAACAGACTAAGGATTCACTATGTAAACATTTGAGGAATTAGGAGCAGTAGATATATCTGAGAGAAGATGTGTAAAGGGTATGATAACCTGTTTTTCCAAGAGACCAAACTTAAGATAATGCTACCAGGTTTGATCTTCCAGGTTTCATCTTTCCAGATATTTCCATTGAAAAAGGCCTTGCCATGGCACATCGCTAAAGCAAACTTCAATGTCACACTATTGGATGCGTGTGCGCAAGTAACTATGTTGGTCCTAGACGTCAAGTCAAATAATTTAAAGTCATTGACCCTAGACTTGACCAACCGCTATATCTCCCAAACATCTACATTCATTGTGAGTCGTCACCAACAGAAAATCACTGGGAATTTTTGCATGATCTGACACAGCGGTTCATGTGTGATTGTTATGGGTGACTTCAACGTCAGGCACCACCAGTCTGGGATCACCCAGCCGGGTTGTAACAGGAATGTTGCTCTCACTGACTTGGACCTCTTTCTGCTTAATACGGGCACTCCAACCCGGCTCACAGAGAGACCAGGAGACCCTAATACTGTGATACCTTACACTTGTCTCTGGCAGGGAGGGATCATCTGCTCTGCAGTGTTAGTGTCTGATACTCATTGCCAAGGCCAGTCCATATAAAAGAAAACAGCATCCACACCATGGCTGTAAGAAGGAAGGTTTCTGGGGCACTGTGCGAGAGCTGTATTAAAAAAGAACAACCCACCAGACTGGTGGATCCAGGAGGTCGACAATGCTGGGGCAACTAGGAACTAGAAAGAACGGGCATTCATGAGAGCTCAACCCTTGGATCTGACAAAAGAGAGGCCTTCACCCAGGCCAGATTAGAATGCAACTCGGCCACAGTGGCAAAAGCCTGCAGGAAAGTGTGGGATGACCTTTGTGAAAGGTTTAATCTCACAACAGCACAGTTGTGGAACTTCCACAAGAATCAGGACAAAATGTGTTGACAACTTATGCATCTTGTCCACACCTGACATGCCTGAAGAGCAAGGCAATGCCTTCCTCCTCGCACATTTCATACTGCAGTCAGACCATCAAGATGCAGATGAGTGTGTTTCACCAGCTAATTGACCAACAGTAAGCTGTTACTGAGCAGCATTGCCAGCCTTACTGAGCCAGACAATATATTTACTGACCAGGCCATTAGCACAACCAAGAGTGGTGCACAAGGCTCTGATCGAATCACCATAAATGTGCTGGTACTTTCAATAGGAGCTGGAGAGAGGGAATAGTCCTGGAGCAGTGGACATGGACTGGGATGGCTTTGAGGCAGGTGAGGACACCCTTGCAAAGGCCCTTGATTTTGAAGTAAGGCAGCAAGGTGCAACTTCCTCTACTTGCCAACAAGCTGCTTGACTGCTGATGGTAGAATCAGAGACTGAGGTTTATACAAGTTGATCAGCTTGTCACACTTGTCTCGTTTGTTTGAACTATACTTTCTTCTTAATTTGTGGTAGCCTTCACAGGTGTTTTTGTACTTGACCAGTATGGAAGACACAGGCTTCCTCAGCGACTTGTTATTTATTGATCTGTGTTAAAATTTTATGAGCCAGGGATGCAGGAGACAGCACCATTCCTTTTGTTTTCTAATATGGCCATATCAGATTCTTTCCTTAATAATTTTGCATACAAAAGGCAGTGTAATGTTACAACAAACAACTCCCGAAGGTCTGCGTCCTTGTGAACTATGTGAGGCTCCTATTCGAAGGCTCAAAAAGAAGTCCTGGCTGGACGGCACTATGACTGCATATATAAGCAGGTTTGCGGTGACCAGATTACCAACCGACTTATATGGAAAAGAACATCAGTGCGAATCAGCAGGTTGTTGTGAAGTTTGATCGTGGATGCAGAGATTGGTCAGAGGGAGGGTGCTACAATTGCTGCAAGTAATAGCATGTTAAGGCAATTGGAGGTGATTCTGCCCCCAACATGGGTTTTTACCACACACAAGGAAGGCATCAAAGTTGCTGAAGGCAAGGGACACAAGCAAGCAGCACTAGGAGGTTGAAGCCATTAACAGGGCCCTAGAATGGCTTGCGTCATATAATCCAGAAGCCTGTACTGTCACCATAGCTACTGCAATGCTGTCAAAGGTGCAGAATGGATGGTTGCCAGCAGCATGGAGAGAGCCGAATGAGATCACATCCATGGACCATATCATATGGATTTATGTGCCTGGACATTCTGCAGTTTTGACAAATTAATAGCAAACCAAGGTTAATTATAGCTTCTGTTACGCTATTCTAAAAAGAAAAAAAAAGAAAAGTCTGGACATGCTTGTGAATGGCCAAGCAGCAAAAATTGCACATCTTCAAGGCAAAGATGCATCCAAAAGAAGAATAGCCATGCAAGAAATAATGTTAACTGCATACAGATCAAGTTCTCATCCAGCGACTGGTGTGACACCATACAAGGCGGCAATGCAGTACAGAGACATTCGAACCAAGTTAAGGCTACCAACCACCAGAAGAACAAGAAAGGGCAGAAGATATGAAAATGAACATCAAAGATTCTGAATACAAGAAGAAGATGAAGTCGAACAAAGAAAACAGAAACAAGAAAGACTCTATTAATAGTGGATGATTATTGGTGAAGCAGCCGAAGACCAACAAGTGGAGCACACCATATGAACCAACAGTTTACAGTTAAAATGGTTCCAAAGAATAATTACAGACATCCAGTAATGTACACTGCTGATGAGAAGAATCACCAGGCGAGAAATCAATAGAACCACCAAGCAGGCAAGAACGTAATTCAGAAAATTACAAGAGCAAGCAGAGAGCTTCCAAGAAGAAGATGATGAAATCGAACCAAGAAAAGTGTAAGATACACAAGCCGAAGCCTAACATGAAGCAGAACCAAATGTCGTGACAGAATCGCAAAAAAAAAAATACACAAGTGACGATCGATGTCAAAACACCAGGAACGTGTCAGGAAGAGACCTAAAAAAAATAGATGACTATGTGACAAAGTTCCACTAAAATTGGAACAAATAATGATTACTCATTTTCATGATAAGGTGTAGGCGGATCGCTGCCTTTTTGTTGAAATTCACATGAGCAATTGACAGCAGAACAAGATTTGAACTCGAGACATAGACTCTATAACGAACAATTATGACATAAAGTTACGATGAAAGAGAATGATCGAAAATGAAAATGAAAGAGACTTCAAATGAGCAACAAAAGACATTTTAAATTGATTTTGATGTTTGAAATTCACAATGCGATTAACATGTTTCTTTTTGCAGTAAAACTTTTCATTAGTTCAATTTTACATACCAAACAAACTTATATATACATGTATATAGCTTGATTTATAAATTTTATTTGACCAAATAAATTATAATTCATTCATTATTGGTAAACATTCATTAAGTGATTCATTCAAAACTTTGTCAATCTAACCAAAAAGGCCATTGCAATTTAATGTAAAGAAATTGAGATCATTGGTTAGAGCCATTGTAAAATTGTAATAGATAAAAGTCTGCACAAAAATTAATGTCAGTAACAAAATAAGGCAAACCAGCACTGTCATACACTGTCAAATTATATATACATTTTAACTTGATTAGAAATCAATCATTCAGTAATCAACATTGAACTTCTGCGCCATGCTGTAACTTCTAGAAACAGTACAGCAGTGACAACTAGACATAGATATGAACCTTTTATATTTTCCAAATTTCATGCCTTTCTTTTTTATGTTTTTAACTATGATGGAATATAATACATTATGCAACAGATATATCACGGCAGACATAAATAGGCATAGCATAGTAATAGTTAAAATAAAACTTTAGCAAAACTTCCAAAGCTGTCAAATACAACCAAACTCTGATGTGTCTTGTGTGTGATTGATGTCATTACTCAAATCTGAACAGAAACATGTATCAGAGCACCACAAGCAGTGTGAACGCTCGTCTGTTTTGCTGGGACAAGCTAAAAATTACAACAATTATTTTTCCATTTTTTTCATTTTTTGGCACAGAGTTTTTTTTTCATTGAAGATCTTGCGCTTCACTGCTTCCCAGGATAATGTCTTTATGAAGGCACATGATTTAGCCTGGAAGGCTTCTATTTCCTTTTTTCCTGCAAAAATAGAAAAAGGTTCATGACATTGCTATATTACAACTGACACCAGCATACCATAAAAGACACAGAATCTGTCATGTGCTTTTTTGATTTTATCCCATTGTCCCATATTTAAACAAGAAATCTATCCTAAAGGGCTGGGATACCCCCTGCAACATAATGCATAAATTTGTTACCCCTGAGAATGTTCCCCTCTGGATCCGCCCATGAACAAACCAACTCCCAGGTGCACAAAGTTCTACTCCTCATAAGGAACAACTATGCCAATGTCAAGTAACTTCATCCAGTTGTTCCGAAGTAATAGTCCTGACAAGATCGGTAGGAGAATTTTCACTCCTCCAGTTCTCCTCTGGATCCGCCCCTGACAATGCCAACCTAGGGTGCACAGCTACTCATCATAAGGAACAACTATGCCTAATATCAAATAAATCCATCCAGTAGTTTCCAAGCAATGGCCCGGACAAGATTTTCAGATGGACAGACGGACAGCGTGATAGATGGACGGATAGACAAGCTGATTACAGTATACCCCCTCCACTTCGTTGCGGGGGGGGGGGGGAGAAACTGGTTGTCTGACACACAGAGTCTGTGGGAGTCTTATTGCAGATTTCAGTCATTATATCCCCACCCGCCGCAACGTAATCAGACTGTGTGTGTCAGACAACCAGTTTTCTTTTTGTTTTTTTCTGGTTACCTCATCAGTATCTGCTCAATGACAATGTTTCAAAAGTTTGAACTTACAGTGCCCTCTAAAAGCACTGGGACGCTTGTGTATACTTTCATTTTCCATTTGTAGCACCACACAGGAAAGAAGGTATGGATCAATTTCAGTCATCATCTATGAATACTTGGGTATCTATAAGCACTAAATGAACAGTTGCAAGTGTCCCAATACTTTTGACTGCTGAGACACAACTGCTTCTCACCAGATTCTATGAAGAGATATTCAATAGGAAAATGAAAGTATATAATAATTTTAAAAGGCACTGTAGACAAAAATGACACTTAAAAATTAAAATGCACTTCTTGAATTGATTTGACTGACAAGATCTGATGAATGTAGATTTCTAGTGTGTAACTTTGCTTGTAGGCTATGTTATGGCATACAGTGTAGCAACTTCAGGATTATTATTTATCATTTTGGACAGCCACTGAAAGAATTCCACATGCATGCTTCAAGTAGATGAAAAAAAATACCAATATCATTGAATTTACCTGGATAACAGTGCTTAATCCTGCCCGTGACGTAGTCCGCGAATGTTTGATTAACCAACTGCGTAGCAGCCTTTGGCCATTTGACTCGTTCCTACAAGAGACAACAAGTATTTGAATGAATATTTTTCTGCAGATGTTATTGTTTTTGATGTCAAGTACTGAGATAATAACTGGCTGAATATTATTCACGCCCCATCAGCACCTGTAAAGGCTATTTAGTACAAACACTTTTCACCAACAACTTCACTGTTTATTATCAGGAATAATTGTCAAACATATTTGGAGGTACTTTCTTAAATCTTGAGGCTGCCAGACTAATATTTCTTGCTGCTTACATTATTCTGGCACAAGCAACATTGATATTACTTTGGTCTCTCTATCACTTTATCATTTATTTACCATCAGTGTTTCTTCTGCCTTCCTCCTCTTGTTAGACCCTGCCTTCGCCTTCCGTTTTCTCTTAGCTTTCTTTCTCTGCAATATGTGAACATGGCGCAATATGTAGAAACAAGTACAAAACTTCATTGTGCATTGTGCAATCTGGTAGGTAATACAAAATCCCATGCAAGTGCCTCATAGAAATTATTCAATGAAACTGCAGTACACTGCCTTCACTTAAGTGTATGTATATTCTGCTGAAAAGATCACTTTTAGGCACGATATTTGGGTTTGACAAACACCAGCACTGTCTCCTCCACCAGGCTTGTTTTTAGGCAAATGGCTGAAAGTCTTGCAAAATTATAAGAGCTGAACTCTACTGTAAGGTGGTAGATAACAATTAATTGACCACAGTTATGTAGCTCATTGTGCCCAAAATGCATTTCATTACAAAACCTTGCAATGATGATATTGATTGACTGAAGTTAACCAATCACAATAATGTGCAATTGGGTCCTCTTTGTTAAAATGAACATTTTGGTCTCTCTATCAATCATCATTACCTCAGAATCACTTGTCTCAATTTCAGAATCGCTTGTGTCAATTTCTTTTCTTGGTACTTCGTTTTTGTTGGTTCTGGTTGAGGCTCCGTGCAATAAGTGAACCTTTCGTGACCCAGCCTCAGAATCCTCCTCAGAATCGCTTGTGTCAATTTCCATTTCGTCTCTTGGTTCTTTGTTGGTTCTGGCTGAGGCTCCCTGCAATAATTATGTGAACATGGCATATACAGGGTGCACCATAAACATTTACCTATCATGGAAAGTTGCCTCATCACCAGTGCTTGACATTAAAGCCTGTCCGACTGTCCTGGACATGTAAAAGTGCCCTGTCGGACAGTTAAAGCCAAGCCCATACCTGTCCTGTGGGACAGGTGAAGCAAAAAACTAAACGACCTTTATAATTTCTCACTGCAGTGACGGTTTTATTAGATCACGAAAACGTCTCACTCACTTCATGCACACCGTTCTATGCAGCTTAAATTAGGTGCATATTGTGTTAAAATACCATTTATTAAAACATTGAGCTGGGTTTGGACAGGTGTCGGGACAAGTGGGACAGGTAAATTTGAAACAATATCTGTCCCATGGACAGGCACGTCATCATGCTTAATGTCGAGCCCTGCTCATCACTGTTTGTCTCACTGACCTTGAAATTATTGCATGTCATTTTGTATGTAGTTTGAATGTAAGTGGATGACTTGAACACTTGTATTCGAATTACGTCTGAAATGACAAGTAGGCTACAAAATTTCAAGGTCAGTAACACAAACATCGATGAGCTACCTCCCATGATGGGTAAATCTTTATGGCACACCCTGTAGAAACAAATGCACAAGAAATGTTAATTTTCTCTGAAACTTGTGATGTAACATTTACAACTAATTATACCTGCGTGATCCTTTCTAGGACTGGTGCCACATGATTTAGAAGTTGCCTCACAGGGGGACATTGATAAATGTTCTTGTCGATGTTGGTGCTGTGCCCAATATGTGCCATTAGCTCTTCAATATGCCTCTCGCCAAGGTCCAGCTGCCACAATCGGGTAGATGCCCTGTGCCTGTTACTGGTGGCATCAATCATTGGAATTTTCAACTTCTGGCAAACAGCCTGAATTTCGTTATATCCCAAAACAGAATAAGTTGAATCACCAGTGTAGGCGAATAGATATTCATTCGCTTGGTCTACGCCAACCTTTTGCCTAACTTCAGAATCTGCCAAGCTGTCGATGCGATCAGTACAATATTTGGGCACAAACACTGGGAGAAGTTGGTCATTTTTGCCCATTATGAATAACACATGGTAATCGCTGCTCAGTTCTGTCTCGAGCCAGGAATCCTTTTTCTTTCCAATCTGTTATACTGATTTCAGAAACCTCATTTCCTCGTCGCCCATTATATAAAGTCAATAAAGCATGCAGATTCCGCCGCAAGGCTACATATTCGCCTTTTGTTTCCGGCTCTGTGGCCTGTTTTACGTCATTGATAAGATGGCTGAGAAGGAAATTGAAGTCATCTTCATCAGGCAATCTTGCCGGTTTCCGATTTTCACTCTGCTGCTTTTTTTTCAATTCGTATTCAGAGGCAGCAAAGTTCTGAGCATACACAGCAGGTGAAGCGAAAAAATCAAGGAATTCCTTCAGAGTACTTGCTTCCTTTTTTCGTGACGTCCTCAAGAGGTAGGGTCCTAAGTTCTTGCAACTCTTCTTTACCAAATTCCCCAGATTTGTCAGCAATCCTGGTTTTCCTTCTCCAATGGAAGACAGGGCATCCTCTAGCTCATCCATTTTGTCTATGCTGAACAATTCAATGATTTTCAGGTTTGCCTTGATTGTGAGCTTAGCCAAGAGACGCATTTCGTTTCGAGCCTTGTCGATAGCTTTCTTCAATTTGTTGGGTTTCCGCATCTTCAAAGCTAGCCTTCCAATTTCAAGGATCATTTCATCGGCCATAAGGGTGTTTTTTACTTCACCATCTTTCATTTTTGCAAGAACTCTCTGCCACAAGGTATCTTCTTTTGTGCGGTCTGCCTTTGCCGTTTCGACTTGAGGAGTTACTTGAGGATTCACTTGACTGGGGCTGTTTTGAGATTTGCATCGACGTTTGTGGCGTAGAATATACTTCGAATTAAAGTATCCACCACATTTAGCACAGGTACTCAACTGATTCTGGCCTTTTTTTGATTTACGTTCTTGATAGAGAGGTGTGTCAAGCTGTTGGCTCACAATTTGCCTGTTTTTCAGTTCTATGCCCCTCTTTCGTAACAGGTCTAATGCTGCAATCCTGTATTTATTTGCCATTCCATTCAGCTTTTTGACCTCGTCCTTGTCATGGTGTTTTTGGGTGAGATGTCGGGGTAGGTTTGCGAAGCATTGCTGGCAGAAGGGGCAGGGTCTCGCTGGCTTCTTGTATTTGGAACCTGAAATATAGGTTACAAACATCACTCAATAAATAATGTTTAAATCCTTCCAGGGATTAGGATTAATCTTGTATGTTAGCATGTGGTCAGTGACCACATGCTAACATACAAGATTGGTCACTGACCACATGCCTAACATGCTAACATAAAAGTTTCTCTGTTTCGTTCGGCACTCACATCTACAAGCAAGCAAATTTTGGGCAACCACAACCACCATATAAACAAAGAAACGTTTCAGAAATGCACTTGTTTCTTAACACTAAAGCATACTAGATGCATTTGCCTTGACAGTTCATCTGAAGAGTCACATCAACTATCTGCAGGCACACCATCTTCATGATGTAAAAAAGGGCATCCACAATGCATATATTTGAAATGTAAACAGAGCTCTGAAAGTATTATTCGCACCACAAATTATAAATCAGGACAAACCTATGCCTTTTCTGCATCTGCGAGAAAGGGGCTCATTGAAAATGAACAATAATCTGGGTATACAAGACACTTTGAAGACAAAATATGATGTCAGCGCTTCACTACCCTGTCTGATAAAAATGCAAGAAAAGTTCAAGAAAAATGTAAGAGTCAATGCAACTTGGCAGGGCTCTGGAGTCGGTGTCAGAGAGCTCCTGAAAACCTGACTCCCTGAAAACCTGACTCCCGACTCCGGCAGACATACTGCAAGCCAAGGCTGAACCAGAAAATTTATACGATAATCACTGTTATTTATCATGGTTTTATCCTATTTGTCTGTGGCTACAGCACTAACATGGAGACACAAATATCCGTTTATTTCTGGTGCATTGCAAAGGCCTATTTTTGACAGACTTTCTACATTTTGTTTGATTTATCTACTCTGTATACAGGTATTTCAAATTTTAACTCGGAAGTCAGTCTATTTTTCACCGACTCCAATGCCGACTACACCCAAAATAGGCCGACTCCATCGACTCCCGATTTCAGAGCCCTGTATGCAAGGAAACCACCAGACTATATTTATAGCCGAAATCTAGACTTTAGAAACAGAAATTTTTGGCAGGTACTGCTCTTGCATCTTCGTTCATATGCAAGAAAGATACAACAGTCTTAATCTTGCATCTTTATTGCGCTTATCTCATGTATTAGTCTTGCATTTCTCTTGAATGCAAATGAGTCTTGTAGTTTAGAATTACCTTGGTCTATTCCAGTGGCATTTTTCTCTCTCTCCACTACACTATTCTCTCGCGCCAGGTCTTGTCTTTGCTCTTTCACGTCTTCATTCGCCTCCTCATTCGCCTCCTATACCTCAACTTCAGAAATTTGTTGACCACTGTCATCTTCGGAACTATCAATATCTGTTCGGGGAGAATTGTCAAGCCAATAGTTAGTTAGTACCCAAATATTTCAAATGAATTCCATCTAATATTCATGACATTTAACCTGTACTAATGAGATTTCTTATTTTCACATAGCCACACGAAATGTGCATGACTGGCACTAATGTGACTGACACTACTTTTTAATTTTTGCTCCTGTGCGATTTGCCAGAAAAACTTTGTCATGAACCCATGAGCTGTTCTATGACACCTGTGAATAACACTCTTGCATTGCTACATATTATTTTCGAGACTCACTAATATTTTAGGTATTTTGAAGTATACAAAAAGTCATGCAGAGATTTTAGTTCAAAAGTCAAGGTTTTTTTTACCCTCAACCTCTACATCAGATTTAAAATTTTGGGAGTGAAAGCTGACCATTGCACTGCCAAAGAACATTTGAATTTGAGGAAAATTGTATATTGGATCAGCTGTTTTATGACACACTAGACCAGTTTTTTTTACTTGAATGGTCAAGTTTACGTTTCGCTGAGGCATTTTAATTCTTAGGATTTGTCCATTCTATGATGAATATGCCCAACATATTATAAGTCATAGTTACCATCTGTATCACTATGGTAGGTTGGATCTCCATCTGTGTCATCCTCAGACTCATTATTGCTGCCTAAAGTAAAATAAATTAGAAAAAGTGCAATGAGACAATGAGTAGAATGGGGATTGAATTGGATACTGTTCCCAGTGTAAATCTGTTCCATTATAAAAAATTCGAGAGTGATCTAGAGGGTCCGCCGAGCACTTTAAATTTACTGTAGGGATGCCTAAAAAAGTGACAGAGACTCTCAATGATGCTGTTTTCAAACAGACAGTGTCCCATTGCCCATACGTGTCCGAATATTTTCTTGTCAGGTTAAGTCCAATGCAATATTTCAGCTCCATCTGAGGAAAGAAATTGTGAATTTGCCTAGATTTCAATTGGAGTAAAAATGGCAATCCAGGACACTGTCTGTTTTAAGCATCAAGAGTCACTATCATTCTGTCAAGTGAATCCAGCAAAAAATTGATTAAGGATTTTGGTTGCTGAGCAAGTGTGACATTTATTTTTTCATATTGGCCAGTCTATAGTAACTTAAGTTTGCCTTTGTTACAATGTACACTTGTGATTTTCTCTGCAGTGAATTATGAGCTAAATATGCATTTTTGATTTGACATAATTGTGTACTACATATTGATACTTTATGCTTCTCCACAAATAGAAGTTCTGCTTTATTTGTTCCACCAGTATCCATGAAATTCCCTGGGGGACTTGCATAACTCCTTCATGTGAAGACAGTACATTAAATGACATAAGACATCATGAAATTTTCTTCAAAAGCAAGTTATGCTGATAATCATGCAACAATCATTCGCTGTATCAAAAACAATTCTGGCAACAACCACCATATCAGGATTTTTCACATTTTACGTACCTTGAAATTCAAAATGCAGTTCAGTCCTGTTGGTCCGAAGTTCCCAGCCTTTGGGCCTATAATGAAAAGAGAATTCAAGCATCATTTGGCAAATAAATAAATAGTGTGGAGGACAGAGTGCCCTCATTGAAACCCAAAGGTCAGAGTTCAACTCCCAACCACTGCACTTTCTGTATTTGTTATTTTGCAAATCATTTAGTCCTCATTCTCCGCCCAGCTGCTCAGCATCTGAACAATGTCAATGATAAGAACTAGATAATATCCTAAAAGTTACAAATCACAGAGAGGGCCTTAGATACCATTAAATTATATCGCATTATAAGCTTTTCAACCATACTCACTTGTATGATGAATGAATTATTTCACTTTCCTTGTCAGACTCAGATTCATCAGTAGGCAGAACAACTTCTGAAAGTAAAAAGTACCAAATTACAAAGAAAATTTAAAAGTAGACAGAAGAATGAAACATTAGAACATTTGAGAAGTAAACAAATATGGTAATTGGCAAAGCATGAATTAGTAGTTCTTGAACGAAACAGGTCCTCTAACCATTACGCCAAGGGGAACTCTTCTAGCTTCAGAAGGATGACATTTAGGTGTGACATTCAGGCTGGTATATAAAGTACCAACAAAAATAACATACCTTGCACCAGGGGTCCACTTCTGCAGGAGAAGAGTTGCTCCACATCAAGCTGAAGTTCTGTAAATTTTTAAAACTGTAAACAGCCATCAAAAGGAAGGTATTTTTTTAGTAAAACAAACTACAAAATGATCTCTGCTATATTTGGGCCACAAACATAACAATGAACTCTATGGTCTCCCAAAATATGTAAAGCTTAATTGCAATCAGGGTGAAGCCCTCCAGCCAGTACATGGTGGTCTAGATAGTTTTAGAGTTAGCCACTTGCAGTCAGCTAAGTAGATACCAACTTCGCTATATATATCACAGACTCCTTAAAGAGGTTTGAATCAACAAAGAAAAAGTGGTCACTGAAACTTGTGCACAATGAACTAAAATGCTCACTTTACTAATGCTTGATATATGATAATTACACAAATATTCATGATCCAGGCATTTGATATTCTTGAAACATGAAGGTTACTTCATAGAGAACATTTTGAAGACCTAGTAATATATTGCAGAACTATATCTAAGGCGTCCCAGGAACCAGGACCCCCGGGGGGTACTCACTATGACCAAGTGTACGGGGATCCGTTTTTTAGCCTTCAGAGCACCCTGGTTGACCCTAAATATCGAACAGGTGCACCCTTGCTGGGCTATCAATATTTTAAAGCTCTTTTTCCACATTTTTCGCGTCAATCTGTACCAGTTAAAATGTAATTGTGTTAAATTCACACAGATATTCATTAATCATACTGACTGACTATTGTATAGTCAAACTTTTTAAAATTCATACCAATAATATGCACCCAGTTGGGTGCATATTTTGGACCGGAGCATCTTCTGGAGCACCTCAGTTGGGTTGTGTTTTGGAGGCCAGGTCCGAGCACCTATACCCTAATTTTCAGGGAGTACAATGGCAGGGACCTTGTGGGTGTTTCAAGCACAAACATTAAAACATTATAATTAATATAGTTCTGCAATATATTATTTCTTGCACGTGATTCATGTGAGCTACCAACTTTACCACCTCATTATAAACATAAAACTCTGCATTGTTTTTATCACAAAAAATAACTGGTAACCATGCACATAACAAGGTATACAGTTATGTCATGTCCATTCCAATTCAGTTGAAAGTTGCCGAGTCCTTTCAACATTTAATATGGACCTCTCATGCATGCTAAATTCTCTTTTAACTGGTGAATTTGTGGCATAAAGTAAGACATTCATTATGATGTTTTTTTACCTTAATATGGTTAGCATTTGAGGAAATTCTGTTTGTGGCACAAGTTAGCATCAAAAGAGGATATAATGAAAGGAGGATGAAGAGGTGAAGAAAATACCTATGACAGTGAGCTTGGCAGTGGATTTCAGTTTCTCGACCGTCATCTCGACGTCGGCTGTGTCTTCCAGTGTACATCCCTTGATGATCAACTTGTAGACATTGCCTTCTGATGACGCGACATACTTGTCCCCAGCCACCACCTTCTTGCCCTTGTGGTACCACACCACCTGCTGATCTGGTTTGTTCAACTCAATCGTGAACTCGGCTTCCTCAGTCTCCATTACTTCTTGCCCTTGTAGATCAGTCACGATGCCCAATGGTTTGGCTACAAAAAGACACGGCACTCTTGCACAACACAGCACAACCAGAGCACCGCGAGCGGTGTGAACACTTGTCTATTTTGCAGGACAATATATGACAAGATATAAGAGGAAACAGAGCAGTGGGCAGTGGACTAATAAGTAAGAAGTTAACCAGACCTGCCAACTGCCAACCGTCCCACCAACGCGGGACATTATGCCCTATAAGTATAGCCCTACCCATATGCAATACCTATGGCAAGTTTCATAAATATAGCAAAAGTAGGAAGGGCACAGTGAACAGGGACAGAAACTTTAACCGGACAACGCCGACGACGACGACTGGGCCATCATGGCAATAGCTCTCAGGTTTTTCAAAGAAAAACAGACAAGCTAAAAAACAGTCTGCAATTTTGCTTGCTTTGTAAGTTCAGAGGGCATATTAAAGAGGTTTTGGCATGCACATCAGGGATGTGATCTGTTACCAATAAAAAACCGGAAATTAAGAAAAATAAGAAAAATACAGTTTTACAGTAGTTTTATAGCCAAAAAACCTGATTTCTGGCAAAAACCGGAAAAATCACATTCATGTCAATATAATATCATGTACGCGAGTTTTCAATCCAGGGGCCATTGTGACGTCATTTACTTACAATGGTGGTATCACAATATTGAACCCTGGATGACCCGATTAATGCAAATTGGACCCTGGATGACCCGATTGACACATATTGGACCCTTGATTGACTCATATTGACAGTGAGCAATCCATGATAACTCTTTCATAAACCTTTCTGATGACTGATGAGTGTATATTGTACTGTAGTTTTCTGATAAATATATTATTTACGTGTTGTTTGATTTTCTTTGAAGCCAAATCACACTGACACAGATATAAAATAAATGAAAATCTAATATCTTACCAGTAATCATGAGCTTAGTCTTACAGGTCTTTCCACTGGGAAGGGTGACTGTGTAGGTGTCAGCATCAGTGAGCTTGACATCAGTGATCGTCAACTTATATTCAGTGTCGGAGTTTGTAGCCGTGAACCTGCGGCAGAATTGCAGAAATTAATATCCTTGACAGAGGAAATTTGTATTGCACAGTTTACCGGTAAAAATATTAAGATTCAATACAATTATACAGTCTTATTGTAGCAGGTTCAAATGATTTCAGAGTTCTGTTAGTTTTTGCTGGGCATGCTCTGAATCACCTTTCTCAATCACCTTCGGGATGGCAGGTACTGGAACTATAGTGGATGATTGGCGTCCTTTGCGATCTTGTGTAGCTTTCGGAGGGCTTGTTGCTGATGGAAACACTCTAGCTTGTTCAGTTTGTTTCCGATAACCTTGCCAGCTATGTTAGTGAATAATTCTTGTCATAATGTACAAATGTTACTGAACCAGTGAACCACCTACCTCTCATCAGGTACAGCATCCTTGCCCTTGGCCCACTTGACTTGGATATCTGACTTGTTCAGCTTCAGAGTAAACTCAACAGATTCTCCCTCAACAACTTTCTGGTCTTTCAGTTGAGCTGTGAATTCTGCTGGTTTCTCATCCACCATGAGTTTTCCAGATGAAGTTATGTCGTCTACCTTGATCTGAAATGGATGAAACAACATAATTATTCAATTTAAAAAAAAATTTACCTTACTTACTATGTAGCTTTCTGACTGCAACGCTAGTCCTTGCTCACCCTAATGACTATCCAGGGGGGCACTGTTGCTGGGTGTTGTTTGCTGAGTCACGTGTGATGTTGAAACAACATATTGTGTTATAAAATATAACATGTAGTTAGTTCAATGATTATTATGTGGCCTTTTGCTCATAATTTAGGGATTATATCAAGGTGGTTGTACACGTAATTCTGGAACAATCCACCATTAATCGTGTCTTTTTGGGCTTGATTAAAGTGGTCTTAATTGAAGGGTGGTCTAAATATTTGGGTGGTCGTTAGGAGGGGTTCCACTGTAGTCTACATTTTGGCGTGGACTCACAGTGAACTCTGTATCAGCACTGATAGGCTGGCCGTTCATCAGCCAAGTGACGGGGACGTCTGGTTTGTTCAGTTCAGCCTCAGACGTGACTGTCTAATTCTCTGTGCACCTGAAATCCTTCAAAGGTTTTTTGAAGTCCAGGGGCAGCTCTGAAATAAAGCAATAAATGAATGATACTTTGTAATGAAACATCAAATAAGGAAGATCAGCCAATAAAACAACAGTGAGGTCATGTCTCTCAATTTTGAACAGGTCTTTTTACACTTTTCGCAAAGGGAAAGAACTGAAGAATAACATGATCTCCATGAAATTCAGCTGGAAGTGGAACATCTGTTCCCAACTGGGAAAATTTCTGACAAGCACCGTCTGGGCAGCAGAAAAAGTATCCAAATGCTTAGCAGATGTATAACACGTCACATACAGTATATTAATAGGTCAACCGGCATGCACCATCAAACAGAAGTTGGTAAACATACCTCATATCATGCAAAAATCGCTGCATTTTACAGCACAATAAACTACTCCACTTTAGAGACATCAAAAAGGGATTAATATTAAAATATTACTGATTGGCTAATAGGGTCTAATACTCGCCATTGACCTGCAGCTTAGCAGCTGTTAAAGCATCACCAATCTTAGCAGTATATTCTGCAGTGTCATCAAGCATACTGTCCTTGATGATCAGTTTGTGGACGGTTCCTTCCACTACGATCTGGAAGTAATCGTCTGGTTTGATCTCTTCACCATTCTTGAACCACTGAACGACCTTGTTGGGTTTTGAGACCTCGCAAACAAAAGTTGCGGCATCTTGCTCCGTGACCGTCTGTTCCTGCAAGGGCACTGTGAATGTCACTGAAGATTCTGGAAGGTCAAATCGAATGATATTATGCAAATGAGATAATTATGCAAATGACATAAATGGACATGCCACAATTGAGGTCACAGGGGACTCTGAAATAGGTCAAAGGTCACTCACAAATAGGTCACAGTCATTGTTCAAATAGTCAAAGGTCATTGTTTTATTTTTACTCATCTTAATGTTTGGGGCCGCAGATCTTTGCTTCTGCTCATGCCGGGAAGACAATAACACCAATTCATGTTCCAGATGGCGTATATAAATTTTGAGCAGTGTAGAGAAAAATTTTTCCCAAATGACATTTTTAGCAAATAGACATGTTTTACTTAAGCACTCTTATTACAAATCAATTTTTGAAAAATTCACCAACAAGGTCTCTAATTGTGTGATGCCCCACATATATGGTCCAATGAAGTACCAGGTGGTCTGGTAAAACAAACTTCATTGAGTACCTAGTAAAGGTTCAACACCACTTTTAATAGCTGTGGTGAGGTGAACACCCAAGGTCTAATTATCTTCTAGGTCTTGCACTGAAAAAAAAGATACAATTCTGGTGCGGAAACTTACCAGCTGGCCTGGACCTTGATGCAACAGGTGGCTTTTCAGTTGAATTGCTGGCTTTCGTTGATGTGGGATGTGATACACTTCCCGTTGTCTTTACCTGAGTAGAAGTAGGCTTGATAGGTGTGGTTTTGCTGTTGGTGAAATTCATTCCTGTTCTAGGGGCAGGCTTGGACTTCTTTTCACCATTCTCATTAGTCTGTGTCAATTTTGATTTGGGAGGATTACATTCGGTCACCTGTTTTTCCATATTCTCTTCCTTATTTAGGTCCAACCGAACTATATTTACAGTAACTTTTTTGCAAGAATTTGAAATAATGTCTGCTTTCTTCTGCTTCACGATGTTTTTGTTGAACTTTGACTTATCATTTTCTTTTAAATTTTTCCCATTGTCAGATGTGGGAGAACCAACCTTGGCTTGCTTGGCCTCAGGTTTTTCATAGTCTTTCTTAATCAAAGTTTTCAATGTCTTGCGTCTTGGCCTATCATTCTCAGCTGTACTTTTGGTTCTGCGAAGATCTTTGAACATTTCTCTTTTTTTGGTTGAGGTATTTCCTGCTGGATCCTCATTCTCCTTGTCATCTTTACCTTTCTTGGTGAATATTGACTTTTTTTTCCTATCATCCTCAGGACTGAGGGCCTTTTCATCTAGTCCCGTATTTCTGTCAATACTTGCATTTTTTGCTTCTTCCATGCTGGTATCCTTCGCAAGATTGACAATATAGCCCTCTGAGGTCATTTCTAGGCTCTCTAATGTCACAGTACTGTCTTTGGCTCCATCTGCACTGTTATTAGTCATCTCTGCATCATTTGATTCTGCATCCGAAACTCTGTCACTAATTTTTTCAGGTCCATCCACAGTCACCTCTATATTTTCCATGTCTGCAGTCACATCCTTCTGAGCATCACCATGTTTTCCCCTCTGAATAGCATCAGCAGCAACTTCCATTGCTTCTGTGATGATCTCAGGCTGGAAAGACGCCTCGAGGCATGGCTGTTCTGGCGAACTTATGTCCATTGGAGTGGGGGTTCCCTGCAAAAAAAATTGTGAAGAATCAACTAAGTAATGCAGGCATACTCCAAGAGAGGAGTTATAGCATCAGCCTGGTTTCTTTCTCTTTTTTCTCATGTAGTTGTCACTTCACTACTACATACAAGAGTTTAACAAGACACAAGATATTTCTTACTGTAATCTGAATACAATTAGCTTTCTTCTCTTAGCTTTTTCTAAATTTATGTCACAAATTTGGCCAAAAAAGTCAAGATCCAATGGCTGAACTTTGCATTGCATTCCTGGGCAACTGAGACAAGGGTAACCTTCATGACTACAATTCTCAACTTAAGAGTGAATCTTACCCTGACATTCAACGTCAAATCGTGGTTACCACTTCCAGCGGCGGCCACTTCCTCATCTGTGTGCTTGTTCCTGAGCAAACAAAAATTGGATCAAATTAATGAAATACAGGGTAAGGAACAAAATTTTCCAAATATTTACAATAATCAAAACCTAAAAATTGTGCACAAATGGGCCTCCCAGAAGGGGTGTAGAAGATGCTACAATGACTTTACTGAACAGCATTTACAAACATCTTGACAAACCAAGATCCTATGTCCGGCTTATGTTTGTTGATTTCTCATCAGTGTTTAACATGATACAGCCCTATCTTCTCCTAACCAAATTAAATGCTATGAAGGTCAATATAAGCGTCATCAAGTGGGTTGATGCTTTTAGCTGCAGTATGTGACTGTAAATGACACACAATCATCATTGCTTCATACTTCAACTGGTGCCACTCAGGGATGTGTCATCTCTCCCATCTTATTCATCATTTACGCTAATGACTGTATGTGCACTGAGTAAAATTGTTTCATGATCGAATTTGCGGATGACACTGTTTTGGCAGGGCTCCTCACGGATTCTAAATTAACTTATCATAATGCCATCCAGCAGCTGATAAACTGGCGCAACCAAAACTTGCTTTATCTCAATGCTAACAAGAAAAGGTATCTTTAAAAAGAGACCTGCATCGGGTTTATACGACATAGTCAGGAGATGAGCTGGAATGTCTAATGACCAAAAAAGTGCAATTTTATTGGTCATGGAATTTTTAATACAATCTAAAGCCTCATATCTTTCTGACATGACCTGTTCACACAGGTATTTTTTTCTAAAAGCTCTCTAATATTTTAGTTTTTGCATTTAGCCAAAGTAATAACACACTGCAAGAGTAACAAGAAAATCTTTCTGGGGAAAAATTTGTAGCTGGGTGTTGTGGGGATATGATCGACAGATAGATAGATAGATACTTTATTTGCCTTACGGAATTTTAGTTACAGATATATCATGGAATATATAAATACCAAAGGGTACATTATAACATAGTAAAGCAATTTACAAAAACATAACAGAATACTGATAAAGTAAAATACTGCATGGTATAAAATAAATAGATAAATAAATAAACTACTGACTAGAAAGCTAAATAAGGAAATATATCTTATTTATGGAATGATAAGAGAAATGAGTCTCAACGAGTTGGTACTTATGCAAAAATTAAAATACTTGGTGCATTAAAGTGATATATTATACATGGACACAATACATAATGATAACCGAGAAGAAGAAAATAAATGCCATTACTGGGACTTGAACTCACTACCTTCTGATTGCAAGACGAACACCTTAACTTTGCGCCACCAAAGCTGCTTGGCTGTAGGGTTTAAAACTCTTGCTATTATAAGTTATTTATAGAGCCGAATCTCCCCTACGCAGAGAGCAAGTTGAGGCTTATAAGTACCTGGGCACTGAAATTGACTGTAACCTTCCATGGCAAAGGAACACAGATGTAATTTTTAAGAAAGGCCAGCAGCGATTGAACTTTCTCAGGTGCCTCAGACAAGTGCAAAGGGACAAGGAAATTATGATCTTATTTTACAAACCCTTTTCCTGCCAGTTCAGTGCTTTAATTTTCTATCTAAAGAAACAACCCCTGCAAACTTGACAGCAATTAGGTGAGGAATTGTGGAGAAAAGAAAGTTTTTCCGATAAAGAATATGAGCTATTTAGAAATGTCCATATAAAGAAGAAAAAATGTGTTTCTGAGGGAGAAAAACCTGTTTTAGCACTTTAGAATGTTCGATAGGCTGAAATGATGCTCGAGGCCACTCTATCAGGCCAGATCCAAGCCGGAGCTTGAGAATGTGCTCGCTCGACCGTTACACCAAAGAATGAAACAATTCTATTCTTCTATTTTCAAAAGAGTAAATGAATAATGAGACTAGCCTCACCATAAACACCTGCTTTAGGTTCAATAGGACCAATTTAAGCTCAGCGAAAACTTCAGGACTGAATTGTTTGGAATCATATTCAACTGAATTCCTAAAACACCCCGTTGGTCTGCAAACACTATTTAAGCAGTGCACTATACAGTATGAATTACTTTCTGCAGGCAGACTTACCCGCTTCTGGAGGTGAACAATTTATCCATTTGGCACTGAAGTTCTGTGAAAGTACAAGAATAAAACAAAAAACAGCCATCAAAGGGAGAAATTTTCCAAAATGCAACGACGGTTTAATAACCTATAAACTAGTTGCTTTGAGCTGTTTCATGTTGTGCAACCAGAGCAATTTGCAAAAATTTATCTAACAAGATTCAGAAACGCATCATAACAATTTAATGCGCAATGGCATTTGTGAAAGCCATACAAATGTCGTTCTTGGCCATCATGCCTATGTCGAACTACTGATCTAATTTATTCTTTACCGTAGTAGTCCGGCTCTGCCATGTTCTTGGAGTCTTCAACGTCTGTGGTCTCCACCTGAGAATGCCCACGTCCTGGTTGAGGGGAAACAGTTTGGATGGATTCGAGGACGCCCGAAACATCTTCTTGTATACGTTCAGATGAGGCTGGAAGAAAAATTCAATGTTTAAGTACATAGGAAAGACTAAAGGCCAGAACACATCAAAAAGGTTGTGGCACTCTGAGTCTATATGCCACAGTCTGGAACGGCTAAGCCATGGTTTTTTTGAAGTGGCTGCTTGTGGCTTGGTTGTTTTGATAGTAGCTGCTGTGGCTCAGAAAATTTATATGTTTTAAAATCGCTTGAAAAAAGACTGTCTTTTAAAAAGTTTTTCAATGGGACAATGCTGGCTCTCCGAAAAAAATATGCAGTCCGCATACCTCTCCACACTTACAAACGGAACAGCCCACAGAGAAACTGTATTCAGTGCCATAAATAGACTTGCCAATTGTGACATTAAAGAGACACTTGCCATTGTTTGGTGAACCAAGTGAACTGCACGGGGACTCAGTTCTTGGTGACTCAAAAGGATTGCTTGGTGAGTCATCTGGAAATAAATATAAAACACTTACAGAATTACATCAGAGTCATCAGACGCTCCATCATATCACCATTCATTTACTTATATAAATTTGCACAGTAATGATTCACAAATGAAACCATGCAACATGTACATATATACCATGTGCCAAATCATAAGACAAGTCACATTTTGTCATTTTGCTCCAGTTGTTTAATTCATAGAGAAACTCGAAATTTTTTAATTATCCAGTATTGTGGTCAGCAATCTCTGATTGAAAAAATGCAATTTCCCAAATAAAGAATCAACACAAAAAAGCAAAATTACAAGTTTTTTAAGTTGGAAAATTTCAAAGATGAATTAGTGCAACATTAACACACACACAACCATTGTACAGACACAAATAGAAATACTGAAGAGTTAGACTCAAAAGAATTCAGAGAGTCCACTGATCAATTTGAAGTAATAAAGTAGAAATGAAAATCCGAACAGAGACATATATATACTTCTTTAAAATACCATTTTGGCTGACACAAAAATTATTGACAATGCCAGACACTATTCTTTATTGCTTTTTATTAAAGAGGCACTGGCCAAGATAACATTTTCACACTGTAACTGGAAACAACATCCTATAAATTTTACCTATGGAACTCCAGCATTAGCTTTCCCAGATTTTCATGTCTGTTTTCTATGTGAAATCTTCCCTCCCCGTATTTCCACATTTTGCACTCGACTCGTAAGGCCTCTAGAAAAAAATGTTTGTTTCCGATTTCCCACAACCCTATTTTTTAGGGTCAAACCAAAAGTTTTTATGAGTTTATTGCAATCTTCTGCGATATTTTCCGCATTTGACGGGCGCCAGCAGCCGTTTCCCAGTATTTTTCAATGTAAAAAAATTTTAACAAAAACTAAATTTCCGACCTACCGACCGCAAATTTTTCCAGAAAATAATTGGAAACAAACAATCTTTAAATATGCCTAATAATTTGTCTTACCAGAAGAATCACTGCTTGTGAGATTTGTCTGATATCCCTCCTGCAGCACACAGCAAATAAGAATTTTGCCTCAAGCCTGGCCAGAATAAATCTAACAATCGTTCTGTACTTCATACAATAGCAATTTCAATTTAAAATTTTTGGTCATCTAGAATATCTGATTTGCACTGACCTTTCTCCAATACGAATCTTGAATACCGTAGTCATACCTCAATTCTTCATGACTCTCAATGTCCCGGTTGGCAAAGATGCCAAGGCGTCTCTGCCCATTGATCATTACTTTCTTGACGAAACAATTGCATTCTGGCAGACCCGTCTTAGCATCATTCACCAGGCGTCCTAGACGACCATTGTTTTTTGTTGCGTCGATTCTGAAGAGACAAAAGACAAAAATTGAAAATGGGCGCAACAAAATAGAAAAGCTACTAATTCTAATGAGAACAAAAATTCTACATTATGTACAAATGGTACTGTTTTCAATGGAGACAGCTGAAAATAAGATATGGAAACATAGATGATGTCATTAATCATTGCTACCATTGTGGTCGTAGCTCTGTCTATTGTATTGTAGCAATTTCTGAATGTACTCCATTGAAAAAGCAATGTAACCCAAAATGGATCTCCAGATCCAGAACCCCGGCAATACTTGTCAAACCTAAGATGTAATGAACTACTAAAAACTGAAGTTGACCTCAAAACTATTCTTTGATGCAATGACTTGGTGAATGTCAAAACGACTTTTGCTTGCTATCGTCCTAGACATCTTTCATGTGCAAGCTTGGCAAAGGACCGGTCCTCAGAAACTGCTAACATGTGAAAAAACAGTTACTGTTACTGAGGGGCTCAGTGGTGCAGTGGTTAGCAGGTTTGACTTCTGTGCCAGCGACCAGGATTCAATCCCCGGCGGGGCTGAGTTCCCAATTGACATTCAGGGCTGGGTGATTGCTTAATGGGTACTGTCTCCAGCAGTACCATCCCAGACTGGATGTCGGGGAGGTAAATGACACCTGCTGTGGGCCCTTCTGGAAATAAGTTGTTCCATCCACTCCAGGTGGGGACTTTCGTTGGCTACCCACGTTAAACAAAGACACCTTTACCTTTACTGTCAATACCTTCTTTCCATTCATTCCACAGCATGGTAATCACTCAGGGCTGTTCCATTTTTAAAAAGTTCGACCCCTGCCGGACTGGAAATTTTAAAAAAAGTGTGGGGGGGGGGGTTTGAATTTTATTCTGTATATATACATTGTGCGCAAGTCGGGGGTGGGGGAGGGTTTATAAAGTCTGAAAGTGGGGGAGGGGGGTTCTGAAAGTCTTCCAGTCCGCCCCCTCCCCCTGCTTTTTTAAATGGAACAGCCCTCAAACACTTTTTCAAATGACATAGGGCTGGTAGATAATACAGCTACTTACGCAAAATACTTTCCGTTTTCTATAAAAAAAAACATGTAGAACCGTGGGTTTGCTTTCCCCTTTTGTTTTCTCTCTTGTTTTTGCAACAACTCTTCCCCCTCCTTGCCAGTGATCAATGATCCCACATATTCCAGCAAGAAGCTGCCTCTTGTGATATCTGCTGAAGTAAATACTCCCATTCCTGCCAAAAAAATAAAAATACCATTTCAGGTTTTCAGCAGCAAGATGAGGGAACCTCATTGATGGAGACTCAATCAAATTTCCACAGGCACACATGCAGCATAATAATGACCGCATAATCATCCATGGGCCGTTAATCTCATTTTCCTAAAATTTGGAGGCGAGCAGTTAGGTGAGCATGGGATGCTAGACACACTTCACAGTTGAAGCTGAATACAATGTACATGCTTCTGGAAATGATGGTATGGAAGTGGAGAATAGCGCAGTAAATACCTCATTATGTATTTTTGCACCGGATAGGACAGTCAGGGACCATTGAATGTTAAATAGTACTCGAAGTACTGGGTTTTAATGACATTAAGACATTTAAATTGATCACTTGGGAAAATACCCGGTTTTCTCTCACAAAATCAACAAGACAAACTTAGTTTCACATAAAGGACAGTCGACTGTCATGGCCACAATGAAACTTGTACTTGGGTCCAAAATGCCCATAGGTTGTGATCCCCCAGCTCCAATACTACTTCAAGTCTTCAATGGACACGGGAATAAAAGTACCACATAACTCAAAGTGTGCAATCGGCTGTACATACCAATTCTATCACTGACATGACGTGGGTACAGGTGATCCTGATCCACCCCCAGCTCCATCCACCAGGAGGCAACATCCTTAGGGGCCCATCTTCTCTTAGGTCTTTCGACCGACTTCAGCACCTGCAAGACAAATGGATATTTTTACATATATTTGCAATTAAACTGTGCTTTCAATGAAGACCCATACAACTCTCATCCTGCCAGTTTTGTAACTGAGCAGCTGTTAGTGACTTCATGTAATTGGTTATGTTTGAACCGGCTGAACCCATTTCAAAGGGCTGAGACGAGCTCAGCTCTATTTTTGGTCAGTCCATGATTTCCACAAATATTGATGAATGTGCTTACTAGTTATTGTGCATTTATATGTGCAAATCATAAAAATCTGCAAAATGAAATGTGAATTTTAAAGACTGTTCATCGTGTACTTGTGAAACAGAAAGAAGTCTGTCCGTAGTGCCACCGGTGAACAATGGTGAAGCACTGTAAGCACTGCAGCACCACCATGACAATGTTGTGACAAGCCCGCGATTGTAGCATTAGGTAGTGGCAGGCTAATACATAAATAAAAAATGTTTGATGACAAAAATATCAAACAGATACAAGCGTCATTTAAAAGAAACTATAAGGCAAAATTTATAAAGAACATAAGATCATGCGTTTTTACAAATTCTCCATGAAGCTGGGCTTGTCACCATCAATACCAAAGCTGCTGATTAGGTCTGCCCCATGCCCTTTTCCCTATGACAAACACCCATGTGTATCGGCTGTTTAGAATTTAGCAGTTAGGGCAAGGCCCACATAACCTGCAAAAGGTCGGGAAGTGACATGCTGTTATGGAAATTTTAATTATACTGTATATATACATCTCAAACAGGAAAAATAGAGAAAACTGTGCAACTTATTTAATGCACAGGGGTGGGGCGGTACTAGACTTTCTGAACATTAGAAATACAGACGATGTCATACCTGAAATTTTGCTATATTTATGTACCTACGAAAATGAATTAATATGAATGAAAATGTTTCCTAACTTGTACTATTTTTTAATAAGTACAAATAAATATTACATATATATATATATATATATTGAATAATGTTACAGTAGTAAATTAATATTTTGAAGTCCTTTGTAATTTGAATATATATAATTGAAAAATTTCATTAAGGCGACCTGAGGTTGACCTAATGACACTTGTATTGATATGTATATTTCTAATTTGAATATATATACATTGAGAAATGTCATTAAGGCGACCTGAGGTTGACCTAATGACACTTGTATTGATATGTATATTTCTAATTTGAATATATATACATTGAGAAATGTCATTAAGGCGACCTGAGGTTGACCTAATGACACTTGTATTAATATGTATATTTGTAATTTGAATATGTATACATATTAATACAAGTGTCATTAGATCAACCTCAGGTTGCCTTAATGACATTTTTCAATACATAGTATTACGACAACTGATTCAGGTTGCCCTAAGGTTTCGACCCCTTTCTGCCATGTTCCATCATGACGGAACCTCAATGTTCAAAATCAAATTGTACTGAGCTGCACATGAATGTATAACTCCATGGCAACGATCAGTGGGCGTGACTGCAGTTAGAAGAAACCAATCAGAGACAATGGCTGGCTTGGGACTAGTACAAGTTGTTACAAATGCTTACTGAGTGGCCTGCTATTTTGTTAATGCAATCTGTTTGACCCTCTGGAGTGTCAGGAAACAGTGTCACTGTCTCTCCTTTGGGTCAAACAGGTTTCACTGTTGCCCTCCTATCAGTCAACATATGTACAATGCCAAAAAATTGATTAATGCTTCCCTACCAACCAAGCTAGACATAGCACTTGTTCCTTGTCATGAAAATGCCTAATTAACTAGTCCGAACTCACACCAACCCAGTTTCCACAACATTGAACTTCAGTCTCTCCCCAGAGCTTTGAAAGATCAATAAAACAAACTTACCATTTGTTTGCCTCTTGACTGAGCCATTTTCACGCGCTGAAATAAGAACAGACACAGAATTTTGGTAAGGGAATGGTGAAATAGATTTGAATTGAGAAGAGGAAATGTTGAATACTTGGTGCAAAGTTTCAGAAATTTCATAATTAAAAGACCCCAGTAACATTGTTTATCGATTCCATGGCTTAATTTTTTATTTATTTAAAGGCATGGAGCATTGTCCCTACAGCCAATTTTCAATTAGGGCTGTTCCATTTAAGAAAGCAGGGGGGGGGCGGACTGGAAGATTTTTCAGACCCCCCCTCCCCCTTTCAGACTTTCGGAACCCCCTCCCCCCCCACTTGCGCACAATGTATATATGTACAAAAATGTGGAAACCCCCCCCCATCCCCCACTTTTGAAATTTTCGGACCCCCTCCCCCCTTCCCCTACTAATTTTAAAATTTCCGGTCCGGGGGGTCGAACTTTTTTTAATGGAACAGCCCTTAGCGTACAAAGACAACTAGATTATGATCACATGCCATTGGATATTCTATGATATTGAGGGAATATTACAATAGAATTCAATAGGGATTTTTTGAAAAAGTGCAAGAAATGTTAGTCTGTTCAAATACATACGATAATTTTTCTACCAGACGTTGCGATTGGAAAGGCCAAAAAAAATTATCTATACATGTAGTATATCTATACATCATCCAGTACATGTAGTTGCTGAGAAAATTGACTTGAAAGGTGTTTCAATGATGGCATGGACTGCAGGCGTCCGCGGAAAAAAAATAATCTTTAAATCGCAATAAGAATAACTGTCATTTTAACAAAATGCCAAAAACTAGACACATCATGTTCTTGTGATAAAATGGCACCAAGATAAGCTCTCTATGATGATTTTAAGCCTTTAAGGGGTCCAAAGTTCATTTTTAAAGTTTATGCAAGTTTTTGTGAGACCCCCCAAAAACGCAAAGTTCTCAAAGTTCTTCACAAGTGACTGAGTGTTTTAAAAATTTTGTATTCACACAAAGGACACAAAACTCTATTATTTAATGAAAAATTATTTTTTCTTACTTTTGGAGACCAGTTTTTTGCAACTTGATTCCAACAAAGGTGCCACTTCGCTTGTCAGATCTTGGAATATCTCAGCATAGAACACATTGTCTTTTGTCCCACCAAATTTTCCAAAGTGTTGTTGTTTATTCTGTTTGTAACACCTGAAAAAAGTAGTAGTACAGTGTAACAACTTTGATAAGACAGCAGCACAAAAAATTAACTTCATCAGACTTTTTAGCAATATATCACAGAACTTAAATAAAGTTTGCAGTAGTAGTACAGTGTAATAACTTTTATAAGACAGCAGCACAAAAAATAAACTTCATCAGAGTGAGTGAGTGAATTGGAGTTTAACGCCTCATCAGCACCAGTCTGGGCTATATAGAGGCGGATAAACTTCATCAGACTTTTTAGCAATATATCATAAAACTTAAATATAAACGTGCAATTTTCTTACTTTTGGAGACCAGTTTTTTGCAACTTGATTCCAACAAAGGTGCCACTTTGCTTGTCAGATCTTGGAATATCTCAGCATAGAACACATTGTCTTTTGTCCCACCAGCATAGAACACATTGTCTTTTGTCCCCAATTTTCCAAAGTGTTGTTGTTTATTCTGTTTGTAACACCTGAAAAAAAGTTTACAGTAGTAGTACAGTGTAACAACTATCTTGAAAATAGTATTCTTGAATAAATATTATTAGGCCAGGACTGATTCTTCAAACTTAGCGTGTTTTTCGTTCCAAACACAAAATGGTGGCGCGAAAATTTCGGAAACTTCAAATCATTGTTGCACAAATACCACAACACCGATTAAAATAAAAATTAGATGCTCTAATTGGTATAATTCTTCTCTGCCTAATCCTAAAATCTGATTGTTGTGGTGTCATAACTTTCGGAGTAAGCATCACGGAAACACATCATGTTTTGCACCCTATGCCTATGGACGATATAATGGAGTCCAGTTTTACCGTCTGAGGCTTTAAATAGGGTGGTCAAACAAAATTTTTAATTTTTGAATTTCAATACTTAAATAAGCTCATCTGAAAGAGCTTGAGAAGAGGTTTCTATGTCTGTTTTATTTATGAAAATATCTTAATTATTGGCGAAGTTATAGCCATTGTAAAGTGTCAAAAATGGCTATTTTTTCCGACACCGCTGCACGCCTTTGGTCAGATGTTCTGAAGAAGCCTGTTTAAAGGGCTATAAAATAAGAAATATGCAGTATATCTTTATTATATTTAAGATAAATTCAAAAGCAACATAGTTCTTTATGAAAATGTAGTTAAAAGATTTTAAACTGATCTTATTTATATTTTACAAAGCCTCAAAAGTGCTTCTTCGGAGCGTTAGACTTAGTTTATTTGACGCGTGTCACGCAGGTGTTCCTCAGAATACCGAAGTTTGAAACTATATTTCGCGAAAAGTATAACTATGGTTACATTCATAGTCATTATTTTTCAAATACCCAATGATTACTACTAGAAAAGGTTATATAATGTTGGAAATACAGTTATTTTCCAAAAATATAGTGTATTGAACATGGCTGCAGAGCCCAATTTGGTAAATTCACAAAAATCAACGCGTTTTCGAGTCGCTAAAAGGAAAAATCACATTTATGAACTTAATTTTCAAGCAATATATACATATAATACATAATTTGAAAGCTTATTTCAAGTGTAATACAATAAGATAACTTGCTATAATTATTTTCTTGTAATTAATTCTATAGTAGGTATTCAATGCAGGTAAGTACACAACAAGCTGCTTAATCAAGTCGTACGTTACCGAGGAAAATCATCAGTCTTACCTGATGAACAGACCATTCTTGGCATATAATACATCATTTGAAAGCTTTTTTTATGTGCAACACAAAGATATAGCTAGCCAACCTTATTAACTAGACAATAGACATTAAATAAGGTAATAACAGTATTGCCTGTTTTATCAAGCGTTGCGTTAAAAGCGAAAAATTGTCCGTCGAATTTAATGAAAGGGGATGTATGATATTTTATAGACAAAAAGTATTCTCACATCAATATATTTACTCAATATTTTAATTAGTCTAGATTAAATCCAATTGATAATTAGATTTTGATAATATATTTAATGTCTTCAAAGATAATATATGCACATGAATATGACTAAAAGTCAACATTGAACGGTTCAGATGATTAATTTATCCTGTTAATATATATTTTTTCTAGCTTGCAAAGAATTAACCATCAATAACTAGATTTGGACAATTGTCCTCAATCATGTGAACAACAGCCTACTCCAAAATTCAAACTACTGTCATGTATATACATGCCCAAGTTAAAGCTACTGCTAGTGCAAAAATAATATATTGCTGTCTATAATTTGTTTACTGGTGCGAAAAATGGTGCAAAATGTCAGTATGAATGCTTAAACTTTACTGCTGTCTCTGGATTGTACAATTGTTTACAGTTCAAAAATGATTAACAGCCTCTTTTGTTCATTATCTCAAGTCAGTATCATGTACAATAAATTGCTGTAAATCAAAAAGTTAGTTTCACTTCTGAAATATAAAATATTGCAATTGTCCAAAAAAATTACTTGACCAACTTTTTTGATACTATAAAAAGAAAACTTATTTAAATTCTTGTATTTTGGTTCTAATAGTAATAATGATGTGTAACTATAATAAATTAATAGAACTAAGGTAATAAATATCTTGTGAGAAGTCTCCCAAGCACATCAGTAGCATAAATTTTGGTGAAATGCATGTGAGAGAGGCATGATTATATCAAAAATGGCTAGAAACATAGTGGTTGTGCATTCACCAATTTTTAATTTTTTTAGAGCCCAAGTAATTAAGAGAATTATATTTTCTGAATTTACAGTTTCACTGTATCTGGCCCCCTGGTGGGAAAAACGAAATTGGTTTAATTTGATGCTTAGTTCTTGCATATAAATGATATATTGCACAATTTTACTGGGTATAACACTTATTTTCAATAAATAAAACTTAAAAGTAAACTATATGTGCTAGTTCTGGAACTTTACCCTCAAAATAACAGAAAACAAGCTAAAATGGCGTTTTCTTCAGGAGTTGCAGACATCCAGCAGAAGATTGAAGTGCGCATCTTTAAAACAGGTGTTACTTATTTTAAAACATAAAACGCTATTTCTACAGAATTTTGGCTTTAATTTAACATATGACACAACTTTGTGCTTTCAAAATCAGGTTTAGTGCAATGACGCTGAAGTTGTGAATTTCAACAAAATCCATGCATAAATAAGGTAGCGCCGAATTTTGAAAGTTGAGGTAATTTCGCGACACAGATTTTTATATCAGTAGCGCGACGCTGTTTTTAGCGTCAAACAAACGCCCGTAACTCGAGATAGGATTGTCCTACGTCAAATCCGATTGCAGCACTAAAATCTACAAGTCGTAATTGACCAATAACCTAATTTTAAGAATTTTAGGTGTAAAAGTTTTGGCTAGAGCGACCTCCAAACTCGGGCTGTTTTGATAAAAAAACACGCTAAGCAGAAAGTGAGTCGTCTCGGTTTGACGTCCCTACTTTAAATCGCAATACGAATAACTGTCATTTTCAACAAAATGTAACAAAACTAGACACAGCATGTTCTTGTGATCAAAATGACACCAAGATGAGCTCTCTAGGATGATTTTAAGGGGCCCAAAAAGGCAAAATTACATTTTGCAAATGATAAATTTGGAGCATGCGGCATGCCTGTCAGCACTGTAATAAAAACGTTCAAAATACTTCTGCCAAATAACATAATATATTTTAAAAGATACCTACCTGCATTTGCAACTATTTTTCTAGTCCAGAATGTCCCTTTTGTGGGTCAAATTGAAGCAAATTTGACGTTCTGCGCCGAACTCCTGCAGAACTTGCCAGAACTTGCAGAAGACAAAATGGCGATTTGCCCAAGTGCTGCACAACGTCATGAGGGTGGCGCTGCGATCACTGTGATTTGAAAAACAACAGACTGCATTTTTTTGTTTGTTGTATATTTTTAGCTTTGGCAAATTTGAATCAAATTTGGGTGGTTGCAGTAAGTACTCCATATTTAACTTCCATCAAAAAAAAAATTTAGAAATTATACCCATAATTTCCAATATGGCGGCAATTTCAAAAAAAGGGTATTTAAAAATATACTGGTGGCCTTAATGACAATTTTCAAGCCACTCTGACATAGTGAATAAAAAGAGTAACTGGGACGAGTGTCCAACAATGAGAAAAAAATAACCCAAAACAAGAATTCCGACCATTGATTGCAGTCCTGCTGTTAATCCCTCGGCAGCAACAGGGGTCCGAACATTAGGGTGACGTGAATCAGGTCGCCCTAATAATCTGTGTGTAAAAATATGTCATTAAGGCAACCTAAGGTCAACCTAATGACATTTGTATTAATATATATATATATATATATATATAAACATATTGTGCTTGCTGATTTGATGAAATTTATTCACCAAAACCTTCATTACTGCATTTATCAAACCCAACAACATTGTTGGATCACCCAACTGAAACCCATGAGCACGATGAGTGGGTTGTACATACGTTTCCAGAAACTCTAGTGATGCTCATGCAGTGCATTTTGATTACATGATGGTTTTATTAAAGATCCAAATTGTACCTACCAGCTGGGCCACTGTCATCCCTCCATCAATACCTGCAAATGGGAAAGTGAGTCATCAAAATCTCGTAATCATATATTGTTGTCGATTTTATGGGTAAAAAGTAAATATCTTCACCCAAGTTATATTATAATGTAACTTAATTTATTATTAATATTATGACTTGTGAAATGATTGTCTGTAATGAAATCAATATTGTATTTTTATATATATCATGTTTCATGCAGGTAAACAATACAAATGTATGTACATTTGCAAATTTACTAACCATTTGCATCATTTCACAGAGATTACTAACCATCAATTGATGTCGTACTCATCAAAGCCAAAACTCTGGATTCCAGGGGAGTCAGGGCCGGGCCCACTGGTCCTGCCCCTCCTGTCTGTGCCCGCCTGTGGTTGAGATCAGCAGCCTGTCCAACATTGCAATCAAACAATTACCGTAATAGTCAACATTAAAAAGTGCTGATGACAGACTATCAGACACAAAGGTTTTCACCCATAGTGATAGGTGAAGACCAATAAGCCAGCTGTAAGCAACAGAGCCTGACAGATGCACTTGGGGGGTACTAAAACCATCTCTATATTTTTTACACTAACGTATATATATATATATACCTTTTTATTTTGACGATGGAAAACCAATTTTCCTTTTTTTTCTTTAATTGTGCCGCCGTTCTGGGCACTCCAGTGACCTGGGCCACGCCCTCCCCTATATGGCCCCAAGTCTCATCCTTTAGTTTTTTTGTGATCATTTTTCCATTCTCTGAAATAATCATAATTAGCAGGGATAAACACTTAACTCACTTGATTAGTAGTTCTTTATGAGTTATATAATACAAAGCTGTAATATTTACTTGTATGTAAGCAGTTTCAGTTGAGAGAAATGAGAGTGTCATTAAATTTGCACTAACAGCAACATTTCTATTACAAAAGAGTGTTCAATGATCAGATTAGCATTTAGCCAAAAAAAATTTACATTGTTGTGGTACATGATTTCCAGTAAACTGCCAAGTTCTTAGGCGAAGATATGAAAATACGAATATAAAGAAGTTCTTGTGCAAAAATGAGAAGCAAGAAATGACGCAAATTCAGCTTCATAAAAATCACATACTTTAGGTCAATTGCGGGGTATTTTTCCTTTCATATAATATATATAGATCTTTTCACTAATTAAGCAACATTGTCCTTATTCCATACAACTTGCAAGTTTACTTTTATGTGTATTTTGTTAAAATTTTTTAATAAACAGTGGTTGGCATGAATAACAATATACAGAGTATTTTTTAAATTTTGAGGAAATACCTTGTGGCCCCCCTGACAAAAATCCTGGCTACGCCACTGTCCCCCACCCCCCATGGATCCGTTATGACTACGCCCCTGACATTGGACAAATATTTATGACACAAACTTAGTTGGCCTACTGACCAAGTGTTTTTGTTTTTTCAGTTTAATTGATCAGAGCACTCAGTGCACCCAAAAAAAAAGGTTACAAGTACAACTTGACAAATTTAGACAAAGTAATAAACCCAGACAAAACAATGTCTAGATTTGACGACGCTGTCTGACTGTCGACTGTCAATAATTTTTGTAACAAAAATCACCACATTCTATTGGTTGTAGTGAGTTTCAGTGGGAGTGACCTGCACATATTTTGTGGGTATATTAACTGGTAACTAATTTCAGTCTGAGAGTGTGTACGGTCATATTCTGTAGGTTGTATATAATATGTAGCTGTCAATGCCAGGAGTGAGCGAAGCTTATATGTATATTTATGTCAACTTAAAGTTACTGTGTCTCCAGATTTAGCACATTCAAGTATTTATATATATACAAATGCTGCCTTCTTGTTTTATGATATTTTTTACCATTACACATGCCCACTTTTGCACAACAATTTAGTCTTAATTTACAATAAATAATTTAAGTATTAGTTTTTCATGCCATCATACCCAGTGTGTTTCCAATGTTTTAGTCTGGAATTTCTCTCAATGTAGGATTTATTTTTAGTAATAATGTCTGATAAAATCATTAGTTAACACACAAATTTAGTATGCCCTGAATATTTCTGGCGGAGAATTTTGCATCCAACAGAAATATTGGCCCATTAGTTATTTTCAACTATTTGATGAGTTTTAGCAAATTGCAAATTTGACAGAGTGCAGCTTTAAATCTCAACTATTAATTAGACTTTATGTAGGTTTTTAAATTTTCAAAATCGGACAATAGATAACAATTTTAGAGGCAAAAGAATTCAGATAATGGTAATGCGTTTCTCAGCCGCCAGGGGCGCTGCGATCGCTTACAACTGGCCCCTGGTGTGATAAAACGTCATCGCAACAATGTCGTTGGCGCGAGCGTGATCGATTCAAGATGCTTTGTTATTCTTATCTGGTGAGTTCCCCTTCTAAATAAACGCTATTTCTAGTCACAGTTAGAATTTTTACAGTTAGAGAAACAAGTTTTCTCCAAGTTTCAAGCTGGATATGTATTCGTTACGAAATTATGGACATCGCAACTTTTGAACCGATGACGTTGTTATGACATGATGATGTAGTCTCGTTCTGGACCATTGGTCAAAAAGCGATATTAAGTTAGGATTACATGTATTTTAGAAATTTTGGGACACTTTGGGCCCCCTCGGTTCAGCTTGATCACTGTGTAGCCTCATTTTGGAACCTCTCTCTACGGGAAGTGAGCTGCGCTCGTCGCCTGCGGCGGCGGAGCTTCGCTTATATTATGCACGGATTACGATATGATGGAGATGAGCCTACGGATAGAAGATAGATGATGGATTTACCAATCAGACATGATGCGTAACTCTGAGGTATGTGTAGTACTTGACATGGATCACAAAACTTTTTTTTTTAAATCTTACAATTTTTTTTTTTTTGTACTGCTACTGCAGTGCTAGTGCTGCCAACGAATGTGCTCTTTTATTGGGTCCTTAGTTAGGTGTGTTAAAATCTCCCGGCGCTTTTGAGTTGTTTAATTATATTTTGCTAGCAAAATCAAATAGAGGCCAGGGAACTCCTCTGCCTCCCCAACTCCCAAGACACTGGTTGGTTTATAAAACCGCCAATAAAAGTGGGAGTGAAACCGCCAAATTTGAAGCCTCATAGGCAAATCCAATGCTATTCTAGGAGAGTTAATAAGCAGAAAGCCATAAAATTTGCAATGTCCTTTTACTCTTGTCTCCATGCTCTAATCATAGAGTCATAAACACAACTCTGGTTCATTCTATTGTGTAATGAGGTTTGAACAAATAACTGTGTAGTATAAATGATAAAGATATTTAGCTGCTTAATATTAGTCTAACATACCAAGCTTTGTACCGAACTTCCCGTTCAAGAGAAGATTTTCTTTTTTGATTTCTGTGACAAAGGCCTCCAGCTCAAGGCTGGAGAACCAAGCAAGCAAGTTAATAGTCATCATTTTATTTCACATTCATAAATCATATATTATAAATTTAATTTTCAAAACATTTTGTACATAATGTGAGGAGACCCCGCTAAGAAGGTATCATAACAATGTAAGACAGTGGCTATGTAGTCATGATTTTGTAATTATGACAATTTACTATTTAGGCATGAATAAACATATAGCTACAAGAGGGTTAACTCCCTGTTTACCACAGGTAGGGCATGCTGAAATACAAATTGAATTGTAAATTTGCAATACACAACTTGTATTGAAGAATCACTACATGTGATACATCAGTTGCTGGTCTTTCTGCAAGGTCCTCTGACTCTACAGCAATGGTGGCTTCTTGCGTTGTGGTGGATTCTTGTGTTGGAAGTCTGTCAGCGATGTCCTCTGCAACATTAGAAGATTGGTACAACTGACAATAAATGACACCATGTAGACATATGTTATATATCTTGCATTTGGTAATGCTTATTAGGTGTCAGCCAAACAGCTAGACAGTATAATTTAGCCTTGAGAAATTAATGCTATTGATGTCTTAACTATAAGCTGGGTTACCTAGTGGTTAAGGCATCGGCCAGCTAAGTCACTGGTCAAGCTAGCTACTCGGTAGGTCCTGGGTTTGAATCCCGGCTCGAGTACTTTTATCACTAGCGTTTTATGCTATTAAAGGACCCCACCCTCTGGGGTAAAAGTGCAACATGACGTGGAGTCCAAGCCTTTTCATCTCAGTACAACTGTCTCCGGTAGCTGGTCATATCGACTGACTTAGCTTCAGACCGGTATATATAGCATTGAGATTTTGAAATAACAATGAATGTCTAAGCAAACTCAACTGAACTTAAATGCAACTGATTAAATTCAATAAAATTTAACCTAATGAGTAAACATAAATTTATGAAATTCAAATGTTGAACTTATGCTACCTATCCGATGAGCCAGATATTCAGATACAACTTTTGCATGCCTATCCACAGGCCATTTCCCACACCTTTTCCAACCGGCACTGACATTTCTCGGGTACATGGAATTTTGCAGCGCATAATTTAATATAACAGGAAAGCGGTATTCGTTGATGGTAATATTTGATTTCACATAGCTGTAGGCGGATGCTATTTTTGAGAATTCATTTTTTAGACTAGCAACATTTGATCATTCTGTTGGAGGATGTGTGTGGTATTTGGTGGAAAGCAATACAGCTCAATCTGCATAAAAAAAAAGAAGAAATGTGATTTGTGCACAGACACAAAATTATAGTATTGTATATTTTGGATACTGTGATAGCATCGTATATTTTGGATACTATACCTTGTTCGCGACGCAAAGGTCAACTACATCCGGGGTCACATGAGTGCAGTGGTTGTCCATAAAAAGGACCACTGGCCTGTGCCTCCCACAGTTGGGAATAAAGCAAGTTTTGATGTATTGTATCATCAGTTGGGAGTCCATGTGGCTATACTGCGAACACCCAGTTGTCGGGTACATCCGCAGCAAATCCATCTGATGGGAAACACTTCTGAAAATGTAATACAAGATTTAATGCACAAGTATCTTATTAATCTTAATACAGCACTGACATAGGCCTATGGGTCAAATGACAGGCTGATCTTCTTTGTATTACCGTAAATATAAATAAGATAGGAGCCTAGCTCAGTGGTAGCATGCTGGGCTTCTAACCACTGGGTCCCGGGTCGATTTCCGGTCCCTGCCTGTCCTAATTAGCCCAATAGGTGCAAAAATATAGGACACAAAGCCCTTAAATATTATTATATATTACCTCAAATATTATGAAAGGTGGTAAGCATTTCCCGCTGGCAGTAGTGGTGATGGCTGCTGTGACATGCTTGAGAGATACAGCGGATGTCACTGTGGCATGTTTTTTCTCAGTTGGAGCCATTGTGTACCGGATCTGAAATCAAAGGGGCTGACCATAGATAATTTGTTATGCTTTTCATAATTAATTGCTTATGATTTAACAGGGGCGTCAATTTCTATCGACGGGTGGGGGGGGGATGCAGGCCTATGTACTTCAGTCTGTCGAACTGTTACTTTCTGACTCGCGTAAAAGTGGCTGCAGTTAACGCGCGGACACTTGTCAAGAGATAAAACAATGCTAGATCATTGATGCCAAACCTTTTTTTAGATGCACTTAATTGTACTAGTATGTTATATGAAGTGTAAAACTATTTAAATACAAATATTACAATGAAAAGTGTGCAGAAAAATTGTGGATTTCAGGGGGGAATGATTGCATCAATCATCCCCCCCCTTGCCAAAAAGTGGGGGGTATATTTCCCCCACATCTCCCCCTGAATTGACGCCTCTGCTTATGAAGCAATTGAACCAATAGATTTTAGGTATTTATCATTATCATGTATGTCAACTATACCTGTTGCTGATCTCGAGACCAGCCGGTCTCATCCATATTAAAAGCTGTGATGGCACTTCTTCCTCTGGGATGTTCCAAAGGACATCTTCTATTACTTTTTCTAGCAAGTCAAAGTGCTCCACAATTTTACCTCTGCTGACTGCAGCCCTCTGTTTTTTTAAAGGCTCTGGTTTTCGGTGTGACAGATTATTTCGTTTTCTGAATTTGCTGCACCATTTGTGAGTTGGTCCACGTATGTGGTTCATAGGCGTTTTCCTGCCACTTTGTTTGACAATTTCAGAAACAAATGCCTGCATGAGCCGATTATTCATTACCATACCTCGTGAGGTGACATAAGTGATGTAATTGGACAGGCTCTTTTCTTCCCCCTCTGTCAGTAGCATGGGGTGTCCTGCCTTATCATTCCTGTACTTGCTCCTTACTTTATCCACTATGGTCTGTCTAGGCACACCATACAGTCGAGCTGCAGCACTGGGCGAGATATTATTTTGCAAAACTGCATTGATGGCCTCTTGGAGGGCCTCAGGGGCATATTGATTCCGTCTGTACGGTTGTATGTTCATTATCTATGTGTAATTTACAAAATAAAATTAGCTACATCACATTAAGAGAATGGGTTTTGCAAATAAGTATTCTCACAAGTGATTCCCACACAAAAAGAAACTATATATAATATGGAGTAAAAATAATATTATATTGAATTTTTTTTTGTTTTTTTTTAAAGGGTGAGTTAGGGGGGGGGGGAGAGGTGTGGTGGGTTTTTTTAAATAATATATATACCAATAAAGAGCTTCCCTATACTCATATATTCTCCTAATTTACAAGTTTGGGAGGCTCCTTAAATTTCAGCACATTTTCCTGAATTCACCCGGCCTTGACTTAATAAGGTAATTATACAGGCCTAGAATATTTGCTCAATATACAGATCTACATTGGGCTTGTTGTGTGTGGACTCCACTACACTGTCTACAGTTCTAAATGCCTTTTTCACTCATTCAGTACTGGTAAATATGACCCACGTGCATTTATTTACATTTAATTGTCAGTTTAAGAGAAGATGATAGTAGAAGTGAATCTAATTGGACACCATAGGCCTTGAACTTTGCCATGACCTGTCAGCTGGCAGCCATTATTGTTCAGCCATGCCACGAGTGGAGGCTAATAAATGGATTTACTGGGTTTGAATGACTATGACACACTGTGGAAACTGTTTGATAGTAAGGGAAAGTATCAAGGATATTTCTGACTTGGATAATAAGGTAAAATATCACAAACCTTTTTGTTATTTCTTCATTTGCAGATGACCGGAATTCCACAGCTAGTGTTATGCATATTCATGAGTGTTATGCAAATTAATGGTTGTCAACAAATAACACAACGAGGCTGTCAAAGTTATATATTTGTATTTTATTAGTTTTGTTTGCATTTTTGGGGGGCTACACTTCTTTATTTGCTATGGACAAGCAAAACACAAAAGCGTATTGTCACTATTGAACTTGGGAGCTTGTTTATTTTGCACAGTAGAGGATCGTTAGTTCAGGGTTGCAGGTGCTCACGGTATTAGGACCTCAAAATGACGTCACGTTATTAGGACCACCTACTCTATATATAGGGCAATTCATTTCAACGTGTAATGACGTTTCCTATGCCATCGCATAACAGTACTGACCTGTTGTGTGGTATTTTTTTTTTCGGTAGTTGTAATTTTCGATTCAAGTCAAGACCAGATGGTTGTTCATAATTACACCATCGGTCGTGCACTAAATGGCTTGAAAACCCCGTAATCTAAAGCTTTTTCTGTTACAAAATCATTCGCCAGGACATCTCTTCAATGTAACTATTCTTCTGGTCACTGACAAGTGCTTGTGACGTCATCAAGATGTGACGTCACCAATCTTATCAAATTGGCGCCAAATTCACTTATTGTTAATTAGTAGCAAAATAGTGAGACTAGCAACAATATAACATTTATGATCAAGCCGGCCTCACACTATGAGATTTTGTGATTTTGTTGCTGATTCTGTTAATCCATATACAGTTGAATCTCTACTTTAAAGACCACATGCACTGTCATGGGTCCGAGCCAGTGTGCGCAATATAAACATGTCCCCCTATTCAATTGGCCAATGTGTTGAGTGGGAGGGGCATTACAAATTTACTTTAATTTCATTGGTTGTTATGTCAATGATTGCCAGATTATGTAACAATTGTTTGCCTGATAGTTTAATTACCATGTAACCAAAAAGTAGCAACACAATGTAGTAAGAAATAATGGCCCAGACATAAACAAGGTCTGAACATTTTGCAGGAACTGCACTTGACTTGACCTTTCACCTGCATTTCTTATATTTATTATAATGATAATCAGAGAAAAAGTGGAAATGATGTTTTGTGCATAACTACTATCCTTTTACCCATTCATTACAGCATTACTTTTTGTTTTAATGTCTCAACTGTAGCCTGGGGAAAATCTGCAATTCGGTCAAAGGTCATGCTTCTAATGTTCTGATGTTTAAGTAAACAAGTAATATTTATATTTGCAACATTCTAGCTCTGACTAGTACAACCAGATTGAAGTCCACACAGAAAATATGTCATAGATCTATCTGATTTTGCTTTCAGCAGAAAATAAAAATGCATGTTCCAGCAGAAATTAAAACTGCACATTTGTATCATTTCTAGAAGTGGAGTTTTGCAAATAATCCAAGAAAATAAATTCAATATCAATTAATTTAATTGAATATAAATACTTGAATAGCTCAATTGATAGCTATTGATCACCAGCGAAAGTGAGTTATTGTCTGACATAATTTGCGATCTTGACCTCAAATGTACAGAGTTAAACAGCCCACCTGATTAATGAATAATCAAACTTAAGCTCCGCCCCCTGCAGTGACTAGTGCAGATGTCAAGACATTGAAATGATTACCAATGTGAGCGGGCCCAGTCAAAACACCAACTAATTGTAACAACTGTTAACTGAATAGCCAGTCAAGTGTAATTGTTTAGCAAGCATCTAATAATGCAAACCATGCCTAGACCTATTAAAAACATTTAGATCATGTAGATGATTGACAGCTCAATTTTGTTGGGTTCAATGAACTTTTGACAGTTGTTGATTTGTATTATTTAGAACTTTGGATACCAATATACAAACCAGCCAACTTACTAAAATTATAATAATAGCCTATTTTAATCACCTAGCAAGTTGGGTTTTGATTATATTTGATTCTGTTTATTTTGTGCTAATCCATCATGATCAAGCCTCCATGCCATAGTAAAAAAATATGACAAAACAGTTGGACATTTATTTTGAATCCTACTAAAATGCAAGCAACAACAAAAAAGTCCATCCAAACCTTAATTTCCTGCATGGCCATTACCATCCTTAAAACCCCAGTGAAATTCCAATAATAAAGTTATCAAATTATTTTAAAATAAAAATCATAATAATATGCCAGTTCTAGAAGTCGCAAATTCATTATATCAATTTATTGCATTGTTCTAATTGGCCTATAACACAAGCATACCGGTGGCTCAGTCCTTCTACAGTAGTCTGTCGGTTCAGCAAAGTCAGTCAGTTCAGCCAAATCAGTCAGTACAGCCAAGTCAGGTTCAGTCAAGTTAATTCAGTCTTATATTCAGTCAGTTCAGTCAGATAAATCAGTCAGTTTAACTCAGTCAATTCTGTCTGTCTGTCAGTTAAGCTCATCCGTTCAGTCAGTCAGTTCAGTCAAGTCAGTCAGTTCAGTCAATTCAGTCAGTTCAGTCAGTTCAGTCAAGTCAGTCAGCACAACAGAACATGCCAGCTGACAACTAGTCAGTCAGGCAGCCAGACAGTGGTTTTATTCTTGTCGTACCTTAAATATCACTTACAAATTGTAGATTCAGTGATGTCGTAAAACTCAGGGTTGTCATCAGTATTTCTTTCAAAATAAATTAGGTATTAGTGTATTTTTCATTGTGTTGCTTGAAAGGGATATAGATGATAAGATAGTTCCAAATGAACTATTTAGAAAAAAAAACGCATTGTTCTGTCATGTATAGAAGCCAAGTAATTGCCAGTTGAAGTTTTGCACTCCTCCAACATCCTCAGGTGAGTTAAAGATGAATGTCTTTAGTTAAAGAAAGTCAGGTGAGAAGGCCAAGGCAAAAAGTGAGCAGTTTCTGAATATAGGCCAAGGCCAAAGATTTAGGCCAAGGCAAAAGTGTTTCTCACTGAAGTGCAAATGTTATTAGCTAAACAGTAAAATAATGATGAATTCCAGGTGTCTAGAAGGAAGACATTAAATTATTGTTAAATAGTGTTAATTATAGAAATACAGCATATTCCTGAGCACCTGCTTTAAGTATTTGTTTTATATTTATAATTTCCCTGTCTTTAACTTTCATTGTAGTCTAATGAACATAAATAGCCTTTATACTTTCAATGAATATTTATGGCATATACCCTGCCAAAATATTCATTAACAGTATTCAAAGGCTATATAGTGGCCTAGCCTTAAAAGCCACACTATTAAGACCTCACTATTAGTATGTCTATTCTAATCAAGGTCTTAATTGTGAGGAAAATAGTCTAATAGAAATCCAGTATATTTATAAATAATTTTAAGTTTTCCGCTTACCTTGAAATGTTTCCTGCACTACTTTTCTAATCTTTCCACTAAACCCTGAAGTTTACTCGGCCTATATGACCATCTGTCAAGTATATTAACCTGAGTGCCAATAATATTATAAAACATTAAAGGATTTTGTGTCTGACACTGTCTGACTATTGAGGGCCATGCAGCAGTCTTCATATTTTTTCATGGGATTACCTTTCTACCTAAATAAAAAATGTTGTACAAATAATGTGTGAGCACACTATTGCTGGGTCAATCCATATGAATTCACCGAAATTCAGACAAACTTCCAAGGTCACCATCTTAAAAAATTCTGCAAAAAAAACCAATTGTAGGACTATATATATAATTAATGGAAAAATCCAAAATTTCAGGTCTCCAGTGTCAATGGTTTAGAAGATACAGCAATTTGAAATTTTATTGATTTTTTTGCGGAAAAGCACAACGGCATGAATTTTCAAGTTAAAACGTCCATATCTCTCTTATTTTTCATAATGTAGACATGTTATTGAAACCATGTATGCTGTTACATCAGGGCTATTGGTGATATTTTTCAAACTGTAATGCTCTGAAACAGGGCGAAAATGGAAGTGATGGTGAACTCTCTTGTTGGGTTAAATCACATTAGAATAAAGGGCTTTTTTCACAATTGTATATTATTTGTCGTTTTAAAACTACTTTGGCTTCTTTCTTTTTAAAAATATCACCAATAGCCCTGATGTAACAGCATACTTGGATTCAATATAACTGCTTTACCCTAGGTATACAATTTCATGCCTACATTATGAAAAATAAGAGAGATATGGACGTCTTAACTTGGAAATTCATGCCGTTGTGCTTTTCCGCAAAAAAAATGATAAAATTTCAAATTGCTGTATCTTCTAAACCATTGACACTGGAGACCAGAAATTTTGGACTTTTCCATTAATTATGTAGACCTACAAATGGTAATTTTTTAAAATGTTTTTGAGATGACTAATACCAGTGTGTTCTAGGTATGGCAAACATGAATGGTTTTTGCCAAATAAACTAATATATCCCACCAGGTTAGCTAATTTGGCCGTATGTCCTATTAGTTGTAACAGGTGTATTGTGCAATCATGCATGATGTATATGATATATAAAGGTCATAAAACCCTTGCTTTTTTCCTATTCCACTTGTCTTTTTGTAAAATTTGTTAAAAAAATTGGTCAATATCTCCATTCTAGGCCTTGCCACCAAGCTCTTGGAATATGTTGTATGATAGCCATTGAATTTGTATGGGCTCGGACACCATCATACAGTAGTTTTGATTTCAGCGGAGTTAAAAGTTTATTTTTATTTTATTGTACACAAGTGAAGAGCTCTAACTAGACATAATGTGAAACAATATCACAATTAGCACAGAGTTTAGTCTCAACACACATTTGACTTATCAATTCTTCCTAAAAAGTTTGTGATTGCAAACATCTAAAATAGTGTATCAACAATTTGCGCAGTATGAACTGACAGTTTATTCTGATCATGAAATGCAACAATGCACTGAAATCTGCTTGTGACATATTGCTCCTACATGCATAGTATCCTCATTGTATATACTTTAAATGGTCTGAGCTTGGCGACCATTAAATTATAGCATATATAAATTATATAAATTAAATACAATAATTTGAGATGTCCTAAAAAACAAAATGATTTCTTGACTTGAGGAATTTGCCTTGAATGAGTTGTAGAATTAATGGTCCTACAGGCATAATATTCTTATTGCATACATTTAAAATAGTCTGAGGTGAGCCTGGTTTTCCATATAATTATATAATATCACATGTATTTGTTATTTGATCTTATGTGAAATTTGATGTGTAAAACTACTATTAGGCAAATTTGATATTTGATCTGTTTTTATTGTATATATGCACTTTTTTGTGATTTCACACTACATGAGAAATTGTTAAAGTTCACATTTCCTCAAGTGTCCTAAATAAATTTATGTTTTATAATAGCCAAGTTTAAAGTTTTACTGATTGATTCATACCGCAAAGACTCATTTGAATTTGCTAAATTGTTGTGACATAATGATGAAAGGGCCTGATGCTCTCTGTTCACATTCAGTATTTGAAAATGATTAATGAATGGTTTCATTCTTCAATCACCATGTAAGCGAAGATCTGTGTGGTTTGAAAAACTTTACAATTACACCCTTGGAAGGCCTGGTCAAGCATGAGACTTTCTCAACTCTATTAGGAGTATACTGCAGAGCAGCTGTATACTCAGTGCTCAAGCTCAAGCACTCCTTGGTAGAGTGAAGCAGTGGTTTAAATAAAATAGGATCTGCACAGTTCCTCACTGCCCTTGCTGGGTTTGACACTTACGCTCGTAAAAGTATTGGTGGACATAAATCAGTATGTATAATGTCACCTGCTGTGTTTAGCTTAAACTGCAATGGCAGGTTAAGGGCTCAAATTTAAAACTAAAACTAAATTTCATGCTGTCTAATTTTCTTTCTTAAAGAGCGAAATGACTTCTAAGACAAGTTAACAACCTAATCCTTGGAGTTAAAGTGTAATAACTTCAAATTGAATTTACCATTCTTGCTCTTCATCATTTGCATGTAGTACGCACTTCTTGGCCAAACTGAGTCAAATAATTTTCTTTTAAGGTATTGTTGATGCAACCTCTTGTTCTTAGGTACTTTCAGGTTATCAATTTATTACTATTTTTGCTGTAATGTGATGAATATTTTTGAATTGATACTATAACAAGTTACTTTAAAATGATGCATGAATTATAGTACTTCCTGCTGTCTTTAACGGTAATGTTAAGTTCATAGAATGAATCATATTTTAAGAATGGCAACCACTTTTTCATGCTACAGTGGTGTCTTTGGAACCCTATTCATAATGAACCCTGTTTTACCCTTTTGTATGGATAAGATTTAACATGCCTAAAACAATACAACATTAGGACCTATATGATACATTTGACCTTTGTAAAATATTTTTGATCACTTCTTAAAATTTATCTTGTGATAGCTTGTGATATAGTTAGATAGAATTCTTAAAATATAATTTCATTACTTTCAAATGCTGATTCTGGCAGTCATTTGACTTGGCATTTCTGCATGATCAAATATCTTATACTTTGTGTTTCAATACAATGTCTGTCTTACTACTTGTCATGGTCTATATCACACTGTATGCTACCAATTTCTACTACCATTGCGCATATGTTTTCTTTTTTTTTCTGACTTCAGCAAAAAGATTGTTGTAGCAGTAAATGTGACAATTATGTTACGCAGCATGACTTGTTATCGTTTGGTGTAACAATGGTAATGCCAAAATAAACAACAACACCAACAGTGTTTATAAATGTTTAAGTGAAAAATAATGATAAAGTCACATACTTATTCAATTTACTTTTCATTTTATTTTCTCAAATATTTCTATGAAATCTTCTATTTTCTTCAGTTCTTTATTTACTATCTATCTAACTAGCTAACCATCTATCTATCTACCTACCTACCTATCTATCTAACCATCTAACTATCTATCTAACTATCTGACTATCTATCTATCTGTCTAACTATCCATCTATCTATCTAACTGTCTAATTATCTATCTATCTAACTATCTAACTATCTATCTATCGATCTATTGATCTATCTGGAGTTTTGAATCAGATTGCAGTTCTGAATGATCAAGAACCGCACTGCTTCAAAATGTCAGTGCAGTTGAACCCTGAAATTAAGACAACCCAATATTAAGACCACCCAATATTATGACCACCTGAAATAATGACCACCTGAAATTAAGACCTACTAATATTAAGGCCACCCAATAATGTTAAGACCAATTGTAAATGATGGTCTTAACTGTGGTGTTCCACTGTAATTGCAATTAAAACACACACATAAAGTATCTTCATATCAATGATTGCAGAAACTGTGTTAATTTCTGATTTGAATAACTATTTTCTCTTTTTTTATGCCAATGTTAGATTTTTTAGTTAGGGAAGTTGTTTCCTCAAACTCAATGTGAAAAGATGCAAGGTTCTGAGCCTGTAAATATCTCCCATTGTATCATGCACTTAACATTTCATAAAATCTAGACATAAATAATATATATATATACATATATAAAAACAATTGAATTTTATTGTTGGAGAGTGACATGTTGACAATTTCAAGGTTGTATAATCTTTATTCTTTGTCATTTATGATGACCATGATTTATTTTTCCACAGTAATTTATGAGATTAAACTATAAAATTATGTAGATCAAAACATTATCAACGCGATCCTGACTGGGTCATTCTACAGTGTATGCCAGAGTTCTTTGGAATATTCAACCCCTAAAATGTAAAGTGCTGTACTGCTAGCAAAGTTACTAGAGTGTGGTGGAAAACTCCACTCATGTTTCGTTTTGTGTTCCATACATTTCTTGAAATCATTGTTTGTTGCCTCCGCGAGTCCCTCGGCTGTTGCCGGTCACAAGATGGCGAACTTCGACGGAAATGACTGAAGTGCGTTGTACAGCTTCGTGCATGTTCGGACGAGAGGCCCCAGGCGGGGAATTCTTGCGGTGTCTTATACCTGTTATTGGACGTTCAATTTTGAAAACACACCGGGGGGCCTCTTTCCTTACTTTAATATATATATACAGAACCAAATGGCCGTGCAAATAGCCGCATAACACGGCAAGGAAATTGGTTTATATTTTGCATCTTGATGTCCGTACCATTTGACAGCTGACAGTGACATTATCGAAGCGAACGTTCGCTAACAACGACGACTGGAGCGCATAACTTCGTCAAAAGTTGATCAAATTTCTCAAAGTATACATTAATTAAAAACCAGAAAGTCATAGAATACCTTTTTGAACAAATACGGTATCCCCTCCCTCTGAAAACGGCAAAATTCGCCTTCAAAACGTTGCTAAGATCGTCGTGATTATCAGTGACAACCGCCATTTTGATTACTTTGTGTTATGCGCTGTCATTGGTCGAAATGAGTAGTCCCAAAATATAACAGCCAATCAGTGATTATCTTGCTTGGAGCAGTATCAAAAACATACTGCGCGCCATTTGAACATTTATGTGCTCTAGTTGTACATAATTCAGTCATATCTAAAGCAAGTGAAAGACTCCACCCATGCGGTAAATGGTGTGGACTCCAAGCCTTATCCTCTCGTCAGTATACACATGCCTTCGGCATATAATCTGACTTAAAACTTCAGATTCAGTAACATGAGTCATTGAGTCAAATAGACAAATAGACAGGCATGACATGATAAATGCAACATCAACAAATCCTTACTGAAATATGCTTTGACAATGATAATATATATCTGCCATTTTTCACAGATTTAAGACCCTACATAAACTATGAATTAATATTAGACCTAAAACATAGGCTGCTACAGCAGTATACACTCGGTAAGTTTGAGAACTCCAAAGAATGGATCTATTATATAAGTGTAAAGTTTGCTATAGATGTGTGAATTGTATAAATCAATCAATCCCAAACTAAGAAATTTATTGAAAATGTCATTTTGCAATACACCATTGCATAGATAGATATATAGATAGATATGGGAAGTGCAGCCCTCTAAGGCAAGTTCTTGATGAGGTGAGAGAGACAGGAGAGTCCACCCATGTAACATATTTACCCCATGGGTGGGATCTTTTACTTGCCTCAGCATAGACACTGAGTACAAGTAACCACCAATTTAGATTGAAATTAGAAATTCGTTGGATTGCACATAAACATAACATTGTCTATGAACATTTACACTAAGCCTGACTGGATGGCCTGAGCTTGACCCAATCAGAATACAAAATTTACCCATTGTTTACCTAATGAATAAAAAAATTGTTGATGTAAGATGAAATATCATGAATTATCATGAATAATCCTGAATAATACCAAAACCAATGCAAACTTGAATGCATTTGGTGAAAATATTTGCCATTGCGTAAAACTATTTGGTCACGTATACTGTTGCACCAATTAACAATATTGACAAACTGCCTCCTGATTTGAATCCGAGAAAGGCAGCTGAAAAAGAAAATGACAAAATTATTGCTTTCTTCACGCAGGTGTCACCATTCAGTAACTTTCATAGTGTCTCTTTTGTGAAAGATGGTGTGAAATATCTGTGCAATGAGCAATATGTACGAGCTGAAAAAGCTCAAATCTTTGATGATTCTATCTCCCATGGCAGGATTATGTGGGCAACTAGTCCATATGAAATAAAAAAAAGAGGGCAGTCATACACAAAACTAAGTCGGGCAAGTTTGGACGCGAGAGGCTGACAAAATAGCATTTGAAGGGTGCCTGGCAAAATGTTCTCAGAATGAAGAGTTAAAGAAGATTCTACTCAATACGCATAGTAAAGAGTTGGCAGAAGCTTCGCGGGACCCCTTTTGGGGTGTGGGATTAACACTACATGATAATGGAAATCTGAACAGAGAAGCCTGGACAGGAAAAAATACTCTGGGAAAAGTACTCATGAGATTGCGTCAGGAATTAAAATGACTGTCCACATGAACTCTACTAAATGATCAGACCTTGGGTCATGCTTGCTATTGAAATGTGTATTTTATTAAAAGATAAAAGTGGAAAAGTAAATTTAATGCAGATGTGATAATTGAATTGCTGATGTTATTTTCATCTGGAAGTACAAAAATTAATAGTAATATCAAAATCCTGATGATGTATATCTTAACAGGGTATTGAACGACAGGGATGGCTGTGTATTGACAGCTAAAAATTAATAAAAATTGATGAGATTGTTGGAATGCATAGTAATACTTATTTTCTGCCAATCTAATTGTCATGATATTTAATGCGTAGTGCACAAGGCAGCCTGGAGCAAAGAAATAGGTAGGTACATGAGTATGTAACAAAAATACCTAAAACGACATGCCTAAATAGTCTTTTCAACATTCATTGCATATTCGTAGTTATACATATATGGGTATTATCTATCCAGAATGATGGAAATGGAAATAGGTCAGCCCATCTAATATTATATTAAACTGAGAAAGAAGTTTGGGTAGTAAGCCGCCATTTGATTAAATATGGCCAAAACATTACAATATGTGAAATTTAAGGCAAATGTAGTATTTTTTGCCATTGTGAATGAAGGCTAAGTAGAAATTAAAGGTATATACATGTAAATACTTTTTCTTTCTGGATGAACAAGCAATTGAAAAGCCAAAGTTTACAACAAATTCATCATTTGTAATTCATAGACACAAGATATAATATGTCAATGATACAAGTTGATTCCTTATTAATGTCCTCATTGTTTTTGTTTTAAATTTTACAATAAGCAAAGAAACAGAAATTACACTTCATAAATGTTTATTTAAAGTGAAGAGATCAATCTATTAATTTTGTTAAGGTCTTACAAGCATTAGAAAAACCTATCAAATTGGAGATGACCCCATTTTAAAAGGATTGTGAGAGACTATGAGAACATATTAATTTTTAATAAAAGTCATTTGATGTACCTTGTTTGGTATAAGTGACATAAAAAAAAGTATGGGTTTTCTATATCTTTGAGTAATTTGATGAAATTTCCCATAACAAGTTTTAGTTCAATATCTTCTAAGCCAATAGGTGCAGTTAAATTAGGCATATGAGCCCATTTAAACTTGTCAATAAATTACATCACAGATCTTGAAAAACATATCTACTCTATCTATCTGTCTGGCCCTCGAAGGTCCTGGGCCTCCACGCGGCGAGGGTGGAAACACTTGGGGTGAAGTCCTCTATCCCCAGTGGCTAAAACAGGACAGTGCGCATTGCACAAGCAGCTCCAGCTATCCAACGCAGACAAATATTGATTTTTTACATGCTTCTGGTTTTTACTACCAACTATAGATAATCAATCTTACCCTAGAGAGCCTCTACATAGCCCAATCAGGTGCTGATGGGGCGTTAAACAATGACACAACGCACACACACATCTATCTGTCTATCTATCTATTTATCTATTTTTTCATCTATCTGTCTATCTATCTATATATATATCTATATATATATATATATATATATATATATATATCTACATATCTATATATATATATATCTAGCTATCTGAAGTTTTGAATCAGATTGCAATGCTCAATGGTGAAGAACTGCACTGCATTAACATTTCAGTGCATTGGAATCCTGAAATTAGGACCACCCAATAATGTTAAGGCCACCCAATATTAAGACCACCTGAAATTAAGACAACATATTAATATTAAGGCCACTCAATATTAAGAACACCTTGATTGATTTTAAGACCACTTCCCTTGGTCCCTAAACTGATAACAAGATAAAACAAAACTCAGAATTCAGTCCATTTCAGTAGTAAGACCACTTAGCAATTGTAAATGATGGTCTTAACTGTGGCGTTCCACTGTAATTGCAATTTAAACACACATATATATCGTATCTTCATATCAATGATTGCAGAAACAGTGTTAATTTCTCATTTGAATGACTATTTTCTCTTTTTTTATGCCAATGTTTGATTTTTTTTACTTAGGGAAGTTGTTTAGATGTGATCAGAGCTGTTCGAAAAACAGTTTTAGAAAATTTCCTCGAACTCAATGTGAAAAGATGCAAGGTTGGGAGCCTGTAAATATCTCCCATTGTATCATGCACTTAACATTTCATAAAATCTAGATATAAATAATATATATATACATATAAAAACAATTAAATTTTATTGTTGGAGAGCAACATGTTGACCATTTCAAGGTTGTATAATCTTTATTCTTTGTCATTTATGCTGACCATGACTTTTTTTTTCACAGCAATTCATGAGTTTAAACTATAAAATTGTGCAAATTAAGACATTATCAGATCGATCCTGACAGGGTCATTCTACAGTGTATGCCAGAGTTCTTTAGAATATTCAACCCCTAAAATGTGGTGTGCTGTACTGCTAGCAAAGTTACTATAGTGTGAACAGAGAGAAAGCGATAGCGCTAATTAATTTATGCATCATATAGCAAAAATTAGAATAGAGAAAAAAATCTGTATTTCACTAATGGGTATTTGGCAGTAAACTGGAAAATATAGGCAGTCTCAGTAGCATACCCAGGAGAGCTCTTTTTCAAATAGTCATATTGGCAACAATAGTATTCCTGGCTATGAACATGAACCTGGAACAGAAATTGCTATTATATCGAACTCTGTTCATATTGATATAACATTGAACTGATATTTGAGGACAACAAAAAATTGATTTATTTTCCTTTTTGTTTTCGTGGTGGTAACATTTATTGTACATAATTCAGTCATATCTAAAGCAAGTGAAAGACTCCACCCATGGGGTAAATGGTGTGGACTCCAAGCCTTAACATCTCATCAGTATGCACATGCTTTTGGCAAATAATCTGACTTAAAACTTCAGACCCAGTACGTTGAGTCAAATAGACAAATAGACAAATAGACAGGCATGACATGATAAATGCAACATCAACAAATCCTTACTGAAATATGCTTTGACAGTGATAGTGCTCATATATCTGGCATTTTTCACAGATTTAAGACCCTCCATAAACTACAAAGCAATATTAGATATAAAACATAGGCTGCTACAGCAGTATACACTCGGTAAATTTGAGAACTCTAAAGAATGGATCTATTATTTAAGTGTAAAGTTTGCTATAGACGTGTGAATTGTATAAATCAATGAATCCCAAACTAAGAAATTTATTGAAATGTCATTTTGCATATATAGATAAATATGGGAAGTGCAGCCCTCTAAGGCAAGTTCTTGATGAGGTGAGAGAGAGAGGAGAGTCCACCCATGTTTCACATTTACCCCATGGGTGGGATCTTTTACTTGCCTCAGCATAGACGCTGAGTACAAGGGACCACCAATTTAGATTGAAATTAGAAATTCATTGGATTGCACATAAACATAACATTGTCTATCTAAACATTTACACTAAGCCTAACTGGATAGCCTCAGCTTGACCCATTCAGAATTTATTAAAAATAAAATATTTAACCATTGTTTACCTAATGAATAAAAAATTGTTGATGTAAGATGAATATCATGAATAATCATGAATAATCATGAATAATACCAAAACCAATGCAAACTTGAATGTATTTGGTTGACCCCATATGATCAAGATGAATAGGTTGATATGGGGAAGTGGAGCCATACATGGCAAGGTCTTGCCGCTATCAATGTAATAATTAGTGAAGCCAGTGATCTCTAGCTCTGTAAAATTTTCACTGATAAGCATTGCGTCGCCTTAACCATGTGATATTATCAATGTGATGTTGAATTTCCCAACAATCGCAAGAATGTTAGTTAGTTTTAGTTGTCAAAATTTTGTAATTAGGCACAAATGCAAAAACCCTGCAAATACAGGTAGATGGGAACTGCATATCTTTGAATATGATTTTTATATCATAAGAGCATACATAAAAAAAATAAAATCAACATTCCCTGAGTTTATTGCAAAAATTCCAACACTTTTATAGATCGTATAAAGATTGAATTATTCAGAAACAAGTTAAGAAATTATATTTCACCTAAGGTTTATTTATACCTTGAAAATTGGGGTTAAAAGCCTGGAAAAACCTTGAAAAAGCCTTAAATTTGAATTGTAGAAGTGAGTGGGAACCCTGTGCAACATCTACTGTTTGTAGTGACATAGTGACGTTAAAATTGAGGTGAAATAGTGACACAAGTACCAAAAAAAGTAGGCGTTTGTACAACTGATTTTTACGTTTATTCAACAATGTCACACCACCTCAGTAAAACAAAATGTATTACTAATAAATACAGTAGAGCCTAGAACCATTATGCCAAAAGGTCATTCTCAGGAAAAAGTGCAGTATAGCAGACCCAAATTTATGACCATATTTAACGAGTCTCATTGTCTAACTATGACGTAAAAATCCTTGAAATAAATGACGTCACAAACTAAGTAGTTATGATGGCGGTTTTCATATTCACGTTAGAGACAGAGTTTATTTTTTGCTTTTTCATGGGGGCTTTTAATTGTGCTAGAACTTTTAACATGTAAATTATTTTATAAAATTTAATTTTAAATGGACACCAAATTAGGTCCCCTATACTGCACTAAACCCCATTCTCAACCTAAATGCTGTACATTTAAATCTTGCCATTTATTTGCACTCCTGTCTTAATTCTGTGCGATGAAAAGAAAGAAAAAGAATGACAACTGTCACAGTTGTGAATTCTGAGCAGATGGGCTACAATCTTGATTTCAAGACAAACTGTTACTTGTTGTTATGAATGAAATATATAGGTAATACTCGTAAGTAACCAAAGTGTATACTTTGAGGTCCTGGATTCAATTCCTGGTCTAGCATACTAAAAATTAGTAATGTGGTATTTGTTATTAAAGAAAACACCACCAACAATAAAAGAAGCAATAATTGTGTTATACTCAGCTGGCAATTAGAAAATATTTTTTAAACTTGATCAAATCAGCTTATTTATGCAGATCTTAGTTTCCAGTTAGTATCCCTGAGTATCAGAATCAGAATAATCTCTAATCTATAAACCAAAAATATTGCATATTTTTTATATCTGGCATCTAGACCTATTGTAATGTGCAGCCCCTTGCAGCCACTTATTAATTGTGATATTACCAATATGATATGACCAAGTTGTATACTCATCATTACACTTGCCTTGGGCAAATGTTGTATGTACATGTCAGGTTGTATGTATGTATATGTCAGGTACAATTATTGTGTACTCTTCATTACACTTGCCTTAGGCAAATGTCGTATGTACATGTCCGGTACTGTTGTACTGTTGTATGTCAGATGCAATTATTGTGTACACTCCTCGTTACACTTGCCTTAAGCAAAGGTTGTACATGCATGTCAGGTATTGTTTTATGTAAGATACAATTATTGTGTACACTCCTCATTACGCTTGCCTTAAGCGAAGGTTGTACATACATGTCAGGTGCAATTGTTATGTACACTCTTCATTACACTTGCCTTGAGCGTTTTTGTCTGTTCTAGCAATTGCTTAGCCTTTTACACTTTGCTTGTTTAATGTTTATATTATACAAGCACATGTCAAGTGCAATATTGTTTGCACTTCATTACACTTGCCCTATGCAGGCCTCTGCTCATGTGTGACTTAATGCAGTTGTTGTGTGTGCTCATCATTTCATTTTGCTAGTCACTGCTCTGCTCACATGTGTCAGTATTTTCTTGCTTAGCTTTATGTTAATTTAGCCGCATGGAATCTATTAAATATTTATTTCTAATTATGATGTGATTTGCATTGCCCTGTTAGGATGCCTCACTACTGAGTCCTGGCTTGTGGGAGGAGCTAACTTTCCCTCCAAAACTGACTGACCAAGCCAAAGTTGGCACTGAGCACAAAAGGCCTTTGTGGTCCAGTGTGAGCTTGGGCTAAAAATAGCCTCAGGACAATGCAGTACACAGCAGGGGGCCCATTTCTTCACCATTGTCTTAGCTGCACTAATCCCTGCCAGATTCTAGCAAAGATGGTAGTAGCACTGGAACCGCAGTCTCCTACACTGTAGTGAGACTGGGCGCTAGCATTTCTTTCATGGTTTGAGATTGGTAGAGGATAAGCAGGGCTATGATTGGTCATTGCATCGTGGTTTCTGAATGGTTGATTTGAACGACCCCCCTCTGGTATCAGCCAATCAGAAACGGGAACAACATCAGCCAATCAGAAAACAGTCAGGATCCTGACTAAAAGTAAAGTGGTTAATGGCGGCCGAGACCGACTCCTATGCACTTGTGCGGAAGGAGGGGACCAACTTAAGATGGTAGCAGCCCTGTTTAAGGGAGGTCTCTCCCCACACAATGTAAATTATAATTGAGCAAATGGTCAGCAGCAATAGTTTTTGCTGTGCTGTGATTGGTTAATAATTCCCTGTCAGCCCTACTGGGGGGAAGCTTCATGAATTGTCTTTTAATACATAACCCTTTGCACCAATAAAAATATCAGTTTATCCTAGAACAACATTTGGAGCTGAGGAAGCAAGATATACTGTCTTACTGTTACTTTATTACCTGGAAGAACTTGTCTTGTTTTATGCTGTGAGGATAACTCAGTTGAAAGTCTACTTTGGAGTCTAATGGATGGACTTTTACACTATGACACAATAAATAGATCTATAACTGATATGGTATGTTTCAATGATAGGTATTATTACGAACACTTGGTTTACTGGGTGAAAATAATCAGGTCAAGGATCCAGGCGGGGTAGTCTTGCAGACTCTTTGATTTGATTTCTTGTTCAGTTACGAAGAACCCGTAGGGGGCCTCTTCACTTATTTTAATGTATTCGACCCAGAAAGGCTCATGCACTACTAACCTCGGCAGTATTCACTAATTTTGGGTTAAAATCCTTGGTTACAACTTCCAAAGTTGATAAATTAAAGATTTAGGCATAATTGAACTTGTAATTTATAAGTAGTATCACTGTAGTAAAACAAGGTAAACACATTGCTCATTCACTGCTCAGGTGAGCTATTTATAGAACACAAAGCCTACACTACAAAAAAAAAACTTGCAATCACAACAGATTTGGTGGCCCTATGGACACAGCGCTCGCAATGCTGAATGTGGTGACAGTGGTTCGAATCCAGCTCAGTGAATTTTTTACTTTCATCAAAGTGACAGTCACATAATATTACACGACTGTCAATAATTTGTAAAGACAAGATTTCTACTATCCTGACTAGCGCGGTTTCACAACATAGGAAAATCCTGCCAAAACGGTTTTAACTTGCGCTTTCGTACAGTTTTGGGAGTACAGCTATAAATGGCACCCCATATGAACCGCGATACAAAAGCACAATTTAAAAACTAGATTTGGTGATGATCTGACCAGTAGAAGCTGAGAAAAGTTTGATTATAGTACATATTCAGGCCTTGCAAAAGCCTTGATTTTTTGACGTCATACAAATCGTCCACACACAATTCGTCTAAGATAAAAACAAACTTGACGGTTGTTGTTTTTCTAAGAAACGGACATTGTTTCGTTATATTTACAATTGTTACAATATAATAAATCCACTATATTAGTGCTACTTTACATAAGAGCTAAAAAATCGTATATTTCAGGATATTTATCGTATGCGGGGAGGTGCACCTGTCACTTCACTGCTGCGCCCTCTGAGAATAGATAATCTCTATTGTTTTTTTACAAAAGCTTTACTGTATGTGTGTTGCATCAGATTCGATTTTATAACTTAAGAAAGTAAGATGTTTATATCTTGCGCATTTTAATACATCAAATGTGTTTCAATCTCAAATAATCTGTAACGATCACACACGTGCAACCACGATGCTATGTCATGAGCAAGTAAAAAAAAGGAATGCTACTGATTCACAACTTTAAAAAGATAAATATAGTATTTTTCAAGGAATGTAGATTGTGTTGATGCTATAATTGATGTGTTAAACATTAGGATAGTCAGATTGTAGTTCTTTCACGCAAAATGTTGTTAATTCTTGAGGAATGGCCTGTGACGTCATTCCCATCGATTCACTGTTCTGTTGATATTTTTGAGGACGGCGCCACTACCACAACTTTTTTAGTGTGATTTTGTGGTAATCTTTGCAGTATTTTGTGGTTATTAAGCCAGCTCAGTGACCAGCAATCACACACAGAAATAGAGAAATATATTACCTACAGTTATGACTGGAGTGATTGTGTCCGAAATTGGCATTATTCTTCAAATAGTGATTGTTTATAAAAGTGACTTTTTGAAAATGCCTCATGGGCTGAAAAAACCTATGGTTTGAAATCAGGGACTGATGGATCGGTCTAGCTGTCGATAAACTAGAGTCACCATATTTTAGCTAATTTGATGAAGTCTTGCATTACCATTTTGAAAATGCATAAATTAATTTTTTTTTCATATTTGAACTGGTCATAGTGGAGCTTTATTGCATACATAACAGGATGATTTGTCAAGCCTCTGACTAGCATTACGAAATCCACACCGTTTTATGCACATCATGTCATTACTTTTTTTATCATGTATTACTAGTATTACATGAATGATTGCATATATTTGTTCATCTTTTCATGTATTGCAGATATTAACGCAAAGTTATGTATCCAGCATTAAAATTAAGCTCTTACTAAGTAAAACTCATACTTAACTTGCTATGTCTCAGTTATATTTACAAATATTAACATTGCTTTTTTTTATTGACACCCATATTAATCATGTTATATAAGCAAATTGTATCATTACTTATATATACACAGCATTATTACTAGCATTAGATGTATAATTGACTTCCTTTGTTGTTCAACCATGTGTGCATGTTTAGTGTTGCACTGTAACTTCTTATATATATAAATATATATATATATATATATATAATATATATATGTGTGTGCATTTATGTCCTATTACATTCAATCACGTTCTGCCCACCAGTAACGAGGTGTTACATCTTCTATATTTATATCATATGTACTTTTATTCATTTGTTTATATTATATTGTATTTACATTCCTTTCATTTCACCCCGGACCATTCAGACCATTCAACACTAACTTATCTACTTAGTGCCATCATGGAGCCTTCTGATGGCTCCATAGTCCCAATATCATGTACAATGACAGCTGTCTACTGCTAATATTGTTCACATAGCCAGATATCTATTCTTTTTTTTTTAGAGAATTTTCTTGTTAACAGTTGTTTAGACATTTCTCAATGAAAATAGTAGTTTTGGTTTAATTACACTTTCGCAATGAAAAATTAAATTTTACTTTAAATTTGCTTGCTGTTGCTGCTTACGGCAAATAGACCAATATCACCATTTCATTTTAGAACATCAAATATCAATGACATACATTTTATTACACATCTCCTTCAATTTTCAAAATTCACAAAGGTCAATATAACAGTTTATTATGTACAAAAATGTGTAGGTGTCTCACTTGTAGCATGAATTGAAATCATTCTGACCTCAATGTTGCATAAAACGACTGTGAAATTTCGAATCGGCAATGCTGATCACGTTCGAAATCTGAAAACGTCCAAACCTATAAAGTCCGAAGAAATTGGCCATGAATACTGCAGTACCAAGTTATATCAATTTGATGTTTTATGATACACTGAAATATATACTAATACATATTTTAACAAAAGAACCTTATACTACAGCACTTATGATGGTTACAACACAAAGCTCAATACAATTAATATCTTATTGAATAGATAAGTACCTTTTTTTGGTGATATATAGCTAACAATGTTATTCCTATAGTTTCTTATCTCAGAATGAATTATACAAGTGGGAAGTGGAAAGACGAAGTGTGGCGAAAGGTGTGAAAGCTTAACTTAGCTTAACTTAGCTCAACTGTTAACTTAGCTCAACTATGAACAGTTGTTCACAACAGTATGTTTTCTCTGGTAAATAAACATACACATTTTTTTTTTGCTTGTAGACTATTAGCATTCAACAACATGCTAACTTAGGCCTGTATATGTATAGCCCTATATATCAATTTTGTAACATAAATACATTTTATATACCGTACATGCATTTTATTATGAGTTCATAAAGTAAGAAACGTATGTTTTAAGTTAGTAGAAGTATCAATGAACTGTTGTTTTATACATAGACCCTGTTGTCGAACTTGTACAACCGTTGGTTTTTTAAGTGCATGTTTGTTTTTATTTTAGTTGTTCAATCAAGGATGTTGCTTGTGAGCTAAAACACCAGTAATATAATGCCATATGAACTAGTTATGAAATAACATAATTCCATACATTTCCTTGCTCGATTCTAAAATAGTTGGTTTTATTAAATAAAGTCAGAAAATGTGTGTTTCAGTGTACAGTGTAGCACAATTTGCTTTAGTTTTTTTTCACAAAGATGCTGCATTGGTCATATTTTGTTGGGATTTACATGGACAATGTATTCACTTTCTTTTATCACCCTTTCTTATAATCATAAGTAATTGCAATGAGACATACACCACTGCTGTAATCAACTAAATTGCACTTTAAATTCACACAGGTCTTGGTGACATCGAACATTGGAAACTTAAATATACTTGTTCTTTAGAAAGTTTAAATGTATTTGTTTATTTATTGTATAAGTCTATTTTGAAATATATTTTTAATTTGAAAAGTGATACAAATGAGGACCAAAACTAGTGTATCACCCAGCTCTTCTTAATTGATAATTTATTTTAATCAATCAATGCATGGTAATAATAGATATATTGTAATGTATATCGTACCAATTGATTAATGCCATGAAAATGGATGTTTAGACAATTTTACACAGAATGCTACGTTCATTATTATTATAATTGAAATGATTCACACACAACAAAAGAAGAAATTTCAATGAATCACTAGTGAAGTCAACCATACAATTCCTGTCATGTTAATGCCGACAAGTGATTAAAATAGGTGTAAGCTAATGTATTATTTGTACATATATCATTTTGGACGTTTCGATAAAAATTTTGGAAGTTTCAGAAATTAAACGTTTAGGAACATTTTTGGAACTTGGACGTTTTGACTAGTATGCTTATAATGTCAGTAAGGTAATTTGCCAGGCAGACAAATTTGCTAACCAAGCAATAATATCACGTAAGGCTTGTTGACAAATAAAAGTGAGTGTTCTAGGCATGGTAAGCATTAATGCTTTTTGCCAAATAAACTAATATAACCTACCAGGTCAGCTAATTTGGCCGTACGTTCTATTAGTTGTGACAGGTATATTGTGCAATCATGCACAATGTAAATGATATACATAAGGGTGATGGAAAAAAACTGAAGGTAAAAAAACGATTGCTTCCCAGAGTTTTTCCCAGTCCACTTGTCTTTTTGTGAAATTTGTGAAAAATTTGGTCAATATCTCCATTCTAAGCCTTGCCACCAGGCTCTTGAAATATGTGGTATGATAGCCATTGAATTTGTGACTGCTCACACTCTCATACAGTGATTTTTGTTTCAGTTGAATTTAAAGTTGTTTTTTTGTACGCAAGTGAAGAATTCTAGCTGGACATAATGTGAAAAAATATCATAATTAGCACAGAGTTTAGTCTCAACACACATTTGACTTATCAATTCTTCCTAAAAAGATTGTGATTATTATTCTTATTGCATACATTTCAAATAGTCTGAGCTGAGCTTGGTTTTTCATATAATTATACAATATCTCTGGTTTATATTTATTTTTAATTTGATCTTATGTAAACTTGATGTGTAATACTGCTATTAGGCAAATTTGAACAAGTCTGAATATCATATTTGATTTTATCGGTTTTTATTGTATTAATGCATTTTTTTATTTCATACTATATGAGAAATTATTATTTCCTTAAGTGTCCTGCATAAGTTTATGTGAAACTAGTTTTACTCTGTTTTATAATAGCCAAGTTTAAAGTTTTACTGATTGACCAGTGATATAGATTTATCCTGCTATTACAAAAAGACCAAGATAGCATTATGGCTGAGTGTATGGAATTTGGCCAGTGAAAGCTAATGGATGTTCTCACCATCCATTACTGTTTCCACACATTTGATGAGCAATACACACATGAGGGTTTGCTGCATAGGCAGTGCTATGTCTCATAAATAGAAGAAATGTTTGAAAACATCTTCCTTGGTTGGGTTGTGTGTTAAACAAGTTCAGGATTTGGTTTTCCAAGGAGCTATCCTTTCAAGACCTGGTCGCTCTATTGGCTCTGTTGCAATTTGCATAGAAAATTCAAGTGGGTGGTGGTAAAGCTTACACTCTAAATTTTAGGTGAAATTTTGCAATCTTTTGAAAACATTAACAAAAAAACCACCACCATGTATACATACATGAGGTAATTGAAAAAGGGGAAAAACCTGGTTTTCCATTCATGTTTCTGTAATCATTTGGAGAAGTTTAAATGCATTTTAGTTCAATATAAATCATTAGGTATTCTGTGCTACTATTTACAGTGGATATATTGCAGTTTAATTTGGTCGTACATTTGTGGTTGGTATGAAAACCGACATGATCTACACATAAGAATTAATGAGCCTGTCTCCATAATCAATAGTTTAATTCTAGAAAGATTTCTGCATGACTTTCACACATACAGATTTGCTTTTTGAAAGCTACTTAAATACAGAGAGGAATGAGCTATTTTTTTCTAATATTTGATTTTAAGATATATAACAAATGTACTTTGACCTCATGGCATTATGAAAAATGTTGACCATAGAGCACTTTAAAGTGTGCACCCTGAAGTGTGCACCCCGATCTGTCATTTTTCAACAAATAACATTGAAGTCAATGGGAACAGATACTGAGATCAGGCTTTTCTCATTGTAAGGCTTGGTTCATCCTGAAATCTGTATAAATGTGTGTAAAAAGAAAACCCAGGCTTTTTTTTATTAAGAACAGAAGCTTTTTTTTTTTATTTGACGGCAATTCCAAACTCCTTGATAATCACTTTCCAAATAAATAAACATTAAAGTTAAACATTATCTTGTAGTTAGTCCTTTTCATCAACTAGTCAGACTATTATCATCATACCGCAAAGACTCATTTGAATTTGCTAAATTGTTGTGACATAATGATGAAAGGGCCTGATGCTCTCGGTACACATTCAGTAAGTTGAAAATGATTAATGAATGGTTTCATTCTTCAATCATCATGTAAGCGAAGATCTGTGTGGTTTGAAAAACTTTACAATTACACCCTTGGAAGGCCTGGTCAAGCATGAGACTTTCTCAACTCTATTAGGAGTATACTGCAGAGCAGCTGTATACTCAGTGCTCAAGCTAAGCACTCTTTGGTAGAGTGAAACAGTGGTTTAAATAAAATAGGATCTGCACAGTTCCTCCATGCCCTTGCTGGGTTTGAATCCACGACCATGTGCGTAAGAGCCAAATAACTTATCCACTGGCCTGCAGTACTTCTAAATAAATTTCATACTGTCTAATTTTCTTTCTTAAAGAGCGAAATGACTTCTGAGACAACTTAACAACCTAATCCTTGGAGTTAAAGTGTAATAACTTCAAATAGAATTGATCATTCTTGCTCTTCATCATTTGCATGTAGTACACACTTCTTGGTCAAACTGAGTCAAACATTTTCTTTTAAGGTATTGTTGATGCAACCTCTTGTTCTTAGGTACTTTAAGGTTATCAATTTATTACTATTTTTGCTGTAATGTGATGAATACTTTTGAATTTATACCACAGATTTGTCATTTATGCTGACCATGTTTTTTTTTCCACGGTAATTCATGAGATTGAACTATAAAATTATGTAAATCAAGACATTATCAACGCAATCCTGACAGGGTCATTCTACAGTGTATGCCAGAGTTCTTTGGAATATTCAACCCCTAAAATGTGATGTGCTGCAGTACAGCAAAGTTACAAAAAAAAATGAAAATAAAAAAAATCTCTATTTCATTATTGGCTTATGGCAGTAAAATGGAAAATAGAGGCAGTCTCATTAGCATACCCAAGAGAGCTCATTTTTAAATTGGCAACAATAGTATTCCTGGCTATAAACATGAACCTGGAACAAAAATTGCTATTATATGGAACTCTGTTCTTATTGATATATAATATTTGAGAGCAACAGAACCTTTATTTATGTTTTTGGTGGTGGTAACATTTATTGTACATAATTCAGTCATATCTAAAGCAAGTAAAAGACTCCACCCATGGGGTAAATGGTGTGGACTCCAAGCCTTTTCATTTTATCAGTATACACATGCCTTCGGTATATAATCTTACTTAAAACTTCACATCCAGTAACACTGAGTCATAAATGCAACATCAACAAATACAATTCTAACTTCAATATGCTTTGACAATGATAACATATATCTGCCATTTTTCACAGATTTAAGACCCCACATCTACTTATGTTAGACATAAACATAGGCTGCTACAGCAGTATACACACGGTTAGTTTGAGAACTCTAAAGAATGGATCTATTATATCAGTGTAAAGTTTGCTATAGACGTGTGAATTGTATAAATCAATGAATCCCAAACTGAGAAATTTATTGAAATGTCATTTTGCAATGCACCATTGCACAGATAGATATATAGATAAATATGGGAAGTGCAGCCCTCTAAGGCAAGTTCTTGATGAGGTGTGAGAGAGAGGAGAGTCCACCCATGTTACATATTTACCCCATGGGTGGGATCTTTTACTTGCCTCAGCATATACGCTGAGTAAAGGGGACCACCAATTTAGATTATAATTAGAAATTCATTGGATTGCACATAAACATAACATTGTCTATCTAAACATTTACACTAAGCCTGACTGGATGGCCTCAGCTTGACCCATTCATAATTGATTCAAAATAAAATATTTACCCTTTGTTTACCTAATGAATAAAAAAATTGTTGATGTAAGATGAATATCATGAATAATCATGAATAATACCAAAACCAATGCAAACTTGAATGTATTTGGTTGGCCCCGCATGATCAAGATGGATAGGTTGATATGGGGAAGTGCAGCCATATAAGGCAAGGTCTTGCCGCTATTAATGTAATAATCAGTGAAGCCAGTGATCTCTAGCTCTGTAAAATGTTCACTGATGAGCATTGCATCATCTTAACCGCGTGAAAAGGGCTTTTGCTCTCTTCACACTTCAATACTTTAGATTGTGAAATTGTAATATTGTATCTTAAATTCTATGAGGAAACAGCATATATCCATGGATTGGTATATAAATTATGATGAGAATTGCAAATAATGTAAATGGCAATTTGATCTTAATTGGTAATGAGTAGTAATACATATGTTCCTAGATGTAAGGAAAGATTTTCTATAGCCTGCTGGTGACAAAGTCATTTCTAATGTGATATTGAATTTTCCAACAATCGCAAGAATGTTAGGTTTAGTTGTCAAAATTTTGTAATTAGGCACATATGCAAAAACCCTGCAAATACAGGTAGATGGGAACTGCATATCTTTGAATATGATTTTTATATCATAAGAGCATACAAGAGTTTATTGCAAAAATGTAAACACTTTTATAGATCTTCTGTTCTTTATTAACAGTTTCCCTGCCCTTTGCAATGTTAAAAAGACCTACAGTTGGACAACAAAAAGAGGATATTACTCTATATTTTTGCAGATATTCGTCAAATAAAGATTAAATTATTCAGAAACAAGTATAGAAATTATATTTCACATACGATTTTTTAAATCTTGAAAATGAGGGTTGAAAGCCTGGAAAACCTTGGAAAAGCCTTGAATTTGAATATTAGTGTTATGCTCAGCTAGCAATTAGAAGACATTAGTGAAAATTGATCAAATCAGCTAATTTTTTCAGATCTTGGTTTCCAGTCAGTATCCCTGAGTATCAGAATCAGAATAATCTCTAATCTAGAGACGAACGATCTATCTACCTATCTATATATCTATATATCGCTATCTAGCTAGTTAGTTATCCATCGATCAATCTATCTATCTATCAATCCATCTATCCATCCATCTATATATCTATTTATTTATTTTCATCCAAGCCCATTACATACTCCTACTCATTCAATATTTTTAATCTATCCATCCAATTATTAGTTCAAACAACCATTTTTAGTAAGCACTCTTCTTTTCCTAATGCATGATTGCTTCCCTTCTTTGCTTTCTTTATCAACTTAAATTGTTATTATTTAGGCTAATTTTGAACTCATAAGAAATTGATAATGCCATGGTTTGTTTTTTGCATTGACCCTCATGGTCACCCTGATAACATGTAATGTACATTCATGGAAGTCATAAACAACCTATGGCTGGCAATATTATTCATGATAAAAAGTTTTTTTTTTTAATAATCCACTCTATATATTAGTTGAACTTTTTAGAACAACATGACACATAGCAAAATGCAATTGCGCAATAATGTTGTTACATGTGTAGAATATAAAGGTTATGAAGGTACAAAATATGCCAAACTTAACATATAAATTATATTTGCAATTTTCCCTTTCATTAGTTTACACTTTTCTTTATAGTAAATCTATCAAATCTATATATTTCTGATACTATATTCTCTATGTGATACATGTATGATGAAGAAGTTGGTTGATAGACGTAGACTAACATAAATACATATCATAGACTAACAATATTTATATTTGATTACATAATTAAATGTTATTTTGATTGCAGATCCAGAAAAGAGAAAGAAAATCCTGTCTCTGCTTCTCCAGCATGGGGCAGACATCTTGGCTACAAATGAGCTTGGGCACAATCCCCTTCACTTTGCTTCTTATTATGGCCACCCTGAAGCAGTGGAGTTTTTGCTCCCCTATTACAGCACAAAAGAAGCCGTGAATGCTGGGACTAATGCAAATGAGACTGCTCTGCACAAGGCAGCCTGGAGCAAAGAAATAGGTAGGTACATGAGTATGTAACAAAAATACCTAAAAAGACATGCCAAAATAGTCTTTCCAACATCCATTGCATATTCGTAGTTATACATATATGGGTATTATCTATCCAGAATGATGGAAATGGAAATAGGTCAGCCCATCTAATATTGTATTAAACTGAGACAGAAATTTGGGTAATAAGCAGTCATTTGATTAAATATGGCCAAAACATTACAATATGTAAACATTTAAGGTAAATGTATTATTGTTTGCCATTTTGAATGAACACTATGTAGAAATTAAAGGTATATACATGTAAATAATTTTTCTTTCTGGATGAACAAGCAATTGACAAGCCAAAGTTTACAACAAATTCATCATTTGTAATTCAATAAACACCAGATATATTATGTCAATGATACATAAATGTTGATTTCTAATGTCCTCATTGTTTTTATCTTCTGTATTTTTTTAAAATTTTACAATGAACATAGAAACAGAAATTACACTTCATAAATTTTTATTTAAAGTGAAGAGATCAATCAATTAATTTTTTTAAGGTCTTACAAGCATAAAAAAAAACCCCATAAAATCAGAGATGACCCCATTTATAAAGGATTGTGAGAGACTATGAGAACATATTAACACATAATAAAAGTCATTTGATGTACCTTGTTTTGTATAAGTGACATAAAAAAACTATGGTTTTTCTATCTCTTTGAGTAATTTGATGAAATTTCCCATAAAAAATGTTAGTTCAATATCTTCTAAGCCAATAGGTGCAGTTAAATTAGGCATATGAGCCCATTTAAACTTGTCGATAAATTACATCGCAGATCTTGAAAAACATATCTACTCTATCTGTCTATCTATCTATCTATCTATTTTCCATCTATCTATCTATCTATCTATCTATCTATATATCTACATATCTACATGTCTATCTATATATATATATCTATCTATCTAACTGTCTGAAGTTTTGAATCAGATTGCAGTGCTCAATGGTGAAGAACTGCACTGCATCAACATTTCATTGCAGTGGAACCCTGAAATTAAGACAACCCAATATTAAGGCCACCCAATATTAAGACCACATGAATTGAAGACCACCCAATATTAAGAACACCTTCATTGATTTTGAGACCACTTTCCCGGGTCCCTAAACTGACAACAAGATCAAACAAAACTCATAATTCAGACAACTTCAGTAGTAAGACCACTTAGCAATTGTAAATGATGGTCTTAACTGTGGTGTTCCACTGTAATTGCAATTAAAACACACACATATCAATGATTGCAGAATGTTTGATTTTTTAGTTCGGGAAGTTGTTTAGATGCCTACCCTACCAGTGGTTTTAAGAAAACACTGAAGACAACTGATCTGAGCTGTTTGAAAAATACAGTTTGTTTTGAAAATTTCCTCAAACGCAATGTGAAAAGATGCAAGGTTGGGAGCCTGTAAATATCTCCCATTGTATCATGCACTTAGCATTTCATAAAATCTAGATATAAATAATATATATATATATGTTTGAGAGCAACATGTTGACAATTTCAAGGTTGTATAATATTTGTTCTTTGTCAATTATGTTGACCATGATTTCTTTTCCACAGTAATTGATGAAATTAAACTATAAAATTATGTAAATCAAGACATTATCGATGCGATCCTGACAGGGTCATTCTACAGTGTATGCCCGAGTTCTTTGAAATATTCAACCCCTAAAATGTGAAGTGCTGTACTGCTATCAAAGTTACTATAGTGTATTTCATTATTGGCTTATGGAAGTAAACTGGAAAATATAAGCAATCTATAGCATTCCCAAAAGAGCACTTTTTCAAATTGTAATTTTGGCAACAATAGTATTCCTGGCTGTGAACATGAACCTGGAACAGACATTGCTATGATATGGAACTCTGTTCTTACATTTTGTATTGATATATCATGGAACTGATATTTAAGGACAACAAAAACATTTATTTATTTTTCTTTTGCTTTGGTGGTGGTAACATTTATTGTACATAATTCAGTCATAGCTAAAGCAAGTGAAAGACTCCACCCATGGAGTAAATGGTGTGGACTCCAAGCCTTACCATCTCATCAGTATGCACATGCTTTTGGTATATAATCTGACTTAAAACTTCAGACCCAGTAACATGAGTCATTGAGTAAAATAGACAAATAGACAGGCATGACATGCTAAATGCAACATCAACAAATCCTTACTGAAATATGCTTTGACAATGATAGTGCTCATATATCTGCCATATTTCACAGAATTAAGACCCTACATAAACTATGAATCAATATTAGACATAAAACATAGGCTGCTACAGCAGTGTACACTCGGTAAATTTGAAAACTCTAAAGAATGGATCTATTATATAAGTGTAAAGTTTGCTATAGACGTGTGAATTGTATAAATCAATGAATCCCAAACTAAGAAATTTATTGAAATGTCATTTTGCAATGCACTATTGCACAAATAGATAAATAGATAAATATGGGAAGTGCAGCCCTCTAAGGCAAGTTCTTGATGAGGTGTGAGAGAGAGGAGAGTCCACCCATGTTTCACATTTACCCCATGGGTGGGATCTTTTACTTGCCTCAGCATAGACGCTGAGTACAAGGGACCACCAATTTAGATTGAAATTAGAATTCATTAGATTGCACATAAACATAACATTGTCTATCTGAACATTTACACTAAGCCTGACTGGATGGCCTCAGCTTGACCCATTCAAAATTGATTAAAAATAAAATATTAATCCATCGTTTACCTAATAAAAAATTTTTTAATGTAAAATGAATATCATGAATAATAATGAATAATCATGAATGATACGAAAACCAATCCAAACTTGAATGTATTTGGTTGGCCCCATATGATCAAGATGGATAGGTTGATATGGGGAAGTGCAGCCATATAAGGCAAGGTCTTACCACTATCAATGTAATAATCAGTGAAGCCAGTAATCTCTAGCTCTGTAAAATTTTCACTAAAAACAAATGAGCATTGCATCACCTTAACCACGTAAAAATGGCTTTTGCTCACTTTGCAATTCAATACTTTAGATTGTGACATTGTTATATTGTATAAAAGAATATACCAATGGATTGGTATATATAAATTATGATGAAAATTGCAAATAATGTAAATGGCAATTTTATCTCAATTGGTAATGAGTAGTATAGTCTACTGGTGACAAAGTCATTTCTAATGTGATATTGAATTTCCCTACAATCGCAAGAATGGTAATTAGTTTTAGTTGTCAAAATATTGTAATTAGGCACATTTGCAAAAACCCTGCAAATACAGGTAGATCAGAACTGCATATCTTTGAATATGATTTTTATATAAGAGCATACATCACCAAAAAAAAATTAAAATGTTGTTCAATATCTATTGCAAAAATTCAAACACTTTTATAGATCTTATGTACTTAAGTAACAGTTTCCCTGCCCTTTGCAATGCTAAAAAGACCTACAGTTGGACAACAAAAAAAGGATATTACTCCTTATTTTTGCAGATTTTCGTGAAATAAAGATTAAATTATTTGGAAAGAAGTATAGAAATCACATAAGATTTTTTATACCTTGAAAATTGGGGTTGAAAGCCTGGAAAAACCTTGGAAAAGCCTTCTATTTGAATTGTAGAAGTGAGTGGGAACTTTGTGCAACATCCACTGTTTGTAGTAATAAAGTGATGTTAAAATTGAGGTGAAATAGTGACATGAGTACCAAACAAAGTAGGCTTTTGTACAACTGATTTTTACGTTCATTCAGCAATGTCACACCACCTCAGTAAAACAAAATTTATTACTAATAAATACAGTAGAGCCTAAAACCATTATGCCAAAAGCTCATTCTCAACCTTTCAAAGCTTGCCATTGCGTAAAACTATTTGGTCTTCTTAAATATGTGATAGTCTTAATATAGTGAGGTCTTAGATTGGGGTTACACTCTAAGAGATCATTAACATTCAGTACAATAATGATAAAGTTACATATTTTTAAAAACTAATTCCTATTTATTTGCACTCCTGTCTTAATTTTGTGCAATGAAAAGAAAGAAAATTAATGACAACTGTCACAGTCACAACAGAGCAATGACGGAGTTGTCTTGGTGGACATGATGAGAGCTCCTGATTTTAGATAGTTTTCTATCATTTTTGGGTGGATGCATTCACCTAACCATCTGACCTTATGGATATATAGATACTACAGATATGATAGACTTAGGTCTAATTAGTCTGCGGATGGTGAAAAAGATGCTTTTGATGATTTTCATTACTATAGTCACACTTCACTGGTTTCCATGTCTTCATGCTATTTTTGAATGCTTGGCATTAGGATTAATGGGCTGCATGGAAAGTTTATTGTGGTGGACTTGTCAGTTTTGTGAGCTGGATTAAAACGTGGAGCACAGTGTTCTGGTATTGCACATGGAGTTTTGGTCCCAGCATTCTCTGTAGGTCAGCTGATAGTGATTGCGCATGGACATTGCGCATGGACATTGCGCATGGACATTGCGCATGGACATTGCGCATGGACATTGCGCATGGACATTGCGCATGGACATTGCGCATGGACATTGCGCATGGACATTGCGCATGGACATTGCGCATGGACATTGCGCATGGACATTGCGCATGGAGTTTAGTGCAGTATAGCGGACCAAAATGTATGCCCTAATTTGGCGTCCATTAAAAATTACATGTTATAAACAATTCACAAGTTTGAAGTTCTAGCACAATTAAAATATAATTTAATGTGAATAGTGGGAGTTTGTACCGCCCCCATGAAAAAGCAAAAATAAACTCTGTATATACCGTGAATATGAAAACCGCCGTCATAACTAAATTAGTTTGTGACGTCATACATTGATTTCAAGCATTTTTACGTCATAGGCATGGCAATGAGGCTTGTTAAATATGGTCATATATCTGGGTCCGCTATACTGCACTTTTTCTGAGTTTTGGTCCCAGCATTCTCTGTAGGTCAGTTGATAGATATTGTGAATGGACATTGTGCATGGACATCACAAACATGGCTTCTACTTCAAATTCTTACGAACGAACCCCTAAACAATATATCCGACTTTCTGAGCAGCGCAAAAGGGTCAATTCTGAAAACACCGGTGAGTCCCCTGATGCTAAAATAATTATCTGTAGTGATTCTCCTGTCACTCCTGAAAATCCTGAAAACAGACCATGGAGGAATACAAGATGTGGTATTCAAATGCTAGCTAATGATGCTCCATTGATTGCAAACCCTAACTACTAACATTAATCTTTCCTTCAGGTTAATGTAACATAACATTTCTTTTCTTATTCTTTATAGTTTGGATTTTAATTTTTCATCACCTTTATATATACTTTCGGCCTAATTCAATGATCTACATTTAAATAATGTCAGAAAATGTACTTAGTTTGATAGACTATGAAGATGTGCTTGTTTCTGATTGCAGTTATTTGAATATTGATGATAGTGTGTATTATGAAAGAGATTGTTCTTTCTTGATACCACATCTTAATATACATAGTCTTCCTAATAAGCATAATGATCTGATTGACTTGATGGATGTACTCAATGACAAAAATATGCTGCCAGATATACTGTTGTTATGTGAAACTTGTTTATCTGAAAAGAATCATAGTAAATTTTTACTTCCCAATTATGATTTGCTAAGCGAGTTCCGAAGAAATAAGCTCAGGGGGTGGAGTCTCTATTATGATTCGTTCTCATATTAATTATGTGGAAAGATCTAATTTGAAAATATTTGATGAAAGGAAATTTGAGTCTATTTTTATAGAAATACCATAGAAAGGTAGATCAAGTTTAGTTATAGGAGAAGTATATAGAGTTCAAGGAATGAATGAAAGCGACTTTATTGAGAAATGTGAAAGTATCATCACGAAGATAAAATCAGAACATAAAAAGGTGATAATACGAACAGATAAAAACTTAGATTACCTTTAAAATCAATTCAAACGCTAATACAATGTGATTTTTCAACATGAACTTAACAAATGGCATTATTCCAACAATATATAAGCCCACTAGAGTGACTCACAACAGTGCAACTCTTGTAGATAATATTTATTTTGATGCTAATTTATACAATAATGTTGAATCCTTTATTATTAAAACAGATATATCAGATCACTTTATGTGTTTAACTATTGTACACAATTGTTTATTAAAAACAAATACAAGTCAAAGTTATAAAACACGCAAAATTACTGATGCGGTACTGAGGAACACGAAAATGTCTTACAATGTATGATAAAGTACTAAAGAAGCCAAGAGACAGTCCTGAATTTCAGAACTACAAGCAGTACCATAACATGTATAATAAGTTGCAAAGAAAAGCCAAATTTCAATATTATAATGAATTAATACAAGAAGCCAAAGACAATTCTAAAAAACTTTGGGCTATTCTGAATAAACTGACTGGTAAAGTTGTGAATAAGAAGGAAATAACAGATGAAATCTTAGTTAATAGAATGAAGGAAACCAACAAACAGCTTATCAGTAATGCCTTTGCAAAACATTACAGTGAAGTTGGAAAAATATTAGCTAATAAGATAGAAGAAAAAGGTAATATTTAAAATCCTATGAACTGTATGAAGAACTAGGGAGCTTTTAAAGGGACATGCAAAGAAAAGTAAAGGCTGGGGATTTGTCGTTTGAACAAAAATATTTGCGTACGCACAGAAATGTTTTCCCGTTCGCACGGAAATATTTGCGTTCGCACAGAAATTTTTTTGCGTTCGCATGAAAATATTTGCGTTCGCACAGAAATTTATTTCTGTTCGCACAGAAAATATTTACGTTCGCACGAAAAAAAAATTGCGTTCACACGAAAAATTAATTGCACCGGTAACCCACCGGCTTTTTGGACATTTTGCCGTCAGCGTAGGCAGGGAGGGGGGGGATGTATATACTTTAAAAGGCTGCTGCTCCTCTAATACTAAGCCGATTTTTGTCAAATAAAACTGAATAGTAGTATAATTCATACTGAATCCATACATGTTTTCGGATCGTAAATAGACCAAATATTAAGCGAGATATTTGTCTGAGAAGGCAGGTAGGCGGCAAACACTGGCGCTCTCACAAGCGTCCGCGCCCGGACTGTATCAATGCAGGCAGAGCTGAGCGCTTCTTTAAAAATAGACCATTAAGCGAGATATTCTATATTATATAATAAGGAAATAAATCTATCTGTCTCTCTAAACTATCTATCTAAATATCTAAATATCTAAATATCTACATATCTATATATCTATATATCTAACTATCTAACTTTCTACATTAAAGAACAGCGATTTATGTTGGGGGCGTTTTTGACAAGAATATTCTTGCTTTTGCCCAGTATACCTTATTAATTTTCCTCACCTCATCTATTCTATACTGCCATGGTGCAAAATGTACAAAGGGTGCTGGACTGATGCTTTTCTCCTTGGCATTTTCGAAGTGTACAGTCAAATAGTTTTAACCATCATATATATAATGTTTGTATGAGCTTTATTGCAATTCATTTCTACTCATTCTGCCAACTGGCCAATGGGAAGGACTTTTCCTTGGGTTTTGTAAAAGTCAATTAACCTATATATGTAATAGCAATCTGCCCTGACCGTTATGTCAATTGCTATTAGTATTTTGAATGATACAAAGAATGGGGTAAATCATGCTTTTTCATCATTCATCACAAGCATTAATTGAAATTCTAAATTTCAACTGATTCCTGTTTATTATGCATATTAAAGAGGGAGATTGTCTATAATTTGTTTTGATCATGGATGGAACATGCAATATCAATTTTAATCCCAGTTGGATTATTTTCAGAAACAACAACAAGAACGAAATATTGATAATTTATATAAAATGAAATGAATATCTAAAATGATTACTCTAACTAAAGCATATCTATCTATAGATAGTTTCTATCATTCTTTTATTTTCATTTTTTATTGATTACGATTCAATGAATTATTGATAGTAACGTATTTTAGGTGAATATCTTATAACTATCTGTCTATCTACATATCTATACTCTATGAGGTATTACTAACTTTATTAACAAGAATATTCTTGTTTTTACCTAGTATACTCTGCGAGGGAACGAAAAACCTTTTTTTTTTTTGCATGTCCCTTTAAAAGCTCCGTAAAGAACAAAGTAGAACATAATTGTTTTTTTATTTCCAACCACAACAGCTGAAATTGAGAAAATTATTAAGAGTTTAAAGTAGAAAGACAGCAGTGGGTATGATCAGATTTCTAATAAAATTTTGAAACGAATATACCCTGGAATCATTGATGCATTGCAAATAATTTTTGATAAGTCTTTACAATAAGGAGAATTTCCAAATAATATGAAATTGGCAATTGTTAAACCACTGTATAAAGGAAAAAGGAAAAATGAATTAAATAATTATTGACCGGTTTTTCTTTTACCAGTTTTATCTAAAGTTTTGGAAAAAATTGTGAGTATTAGGATCATCAGATTTTTCAAAAAAAACATAAAGTATTGGATGCCATCTTAGATTTTACGGGTAACATCCTAGAAAGTTTGAATAAAGGACAATATACTTTAAGCCTGTTTCTTGATATGTCAAAAGCCTTCGATAGTCTGAATCATAAAACACTGTTTAAAAAGTTGAAATTGTGTGGCATTCGGGGAAATGTCCTTTCATGGTTTAAAAGTTACCTATTAGATAGACAAATAAAAGTCAAGTTTAAACAGGTAATTTCCAGTAGTTATATGATGAAATATGGTACCCCACAGGGTTCTGTGATAGGTCCTCTCATGTACGTTATATTAGCCAATGACTTGGCAAAATGTTTGAAATTTTGTAATGCTGTAACATTTGCTGATGATACGACAGTGTATGCTTCAGGTGGCAATTTAAGATTCTTATATGGAAAAGTTAATGAAGATTTGAAATATTATAGTGAATGGTTTGACAGTAACTCTTTGACTTTAAATGTTGAAAAATCGAAATATATCTTATTTAGACCAAAATGTAAAGAAATAGTTTATCAGGGAAATATACAGTTAAGTGGAAAAGAAATAGATAAAGTATAAGAAAGGAAATAATTTAATGATGAAAGACTTAGTGAAATTACATTTGTTTAAAATATCTTATAGGTATGTCAATAATAAATTTTAAGTGCATGTTTGTTTAATTTTAGTTGCTTGATCAAGGGTGTTGCTTATGACCTAAAACACCCATGGGGTAAATGGTGTGGACTCCAAGCATTACCATCACATCAGTATGCACATGCTTTTGGCATATAATCTGACTTAAAACTTCAGACCCAGTAGCATTGAGTCAAATAGACAAATAGACAATTAGACAGGCATGACATGATAAATGCAACATCAACAAATCCTTACTGAAATATGCTTTTACAATGATTGTATATATCTGCCATTTTTCACAGATTTAAGACCCTACATAAACTATGAACTAATATTAGACATAAAACATAGGCTACTACAGCAGTATACACTCGGTAAATTTGAGAATTCTAAAGAATGGATCTATTATATCAGTGTAAAGTTAGCTATAGTCATGGTCAGTTATATTGCAAGATTGTTATTTGACAAATAAACTAATATACCCTGCCAGGTCAGCTAATTTGGCCATAAATGCTATTGGTTGTAATGGTCAGTTATGCTGGAAAATACTACAGAATACAAAAATGAGAAACAGAAGAACGCCAGAAATGTCATTAGCATTGTCGCTTCATAATACATTTTATTACACAGCACCTTCAATTTTGTCCAAATTTTCAAAATTCAAAGTTTATAGAAATGTGAAGGTGTCTCTCTTGTAGCATGCATTGAAACCATTCTGACCTCAATGTTGCAAAAAACGACTGTGAAAATCGCGAATCAGCAACCCTGATCATGTTTATAACCCGAAAACGTCCAAAGCTGTAAAGTAAGAAGAAATTGGCCATGAATACTGTAATACCAAGTTATATCAATTCGGTGTTTTATGATACAAAAGAACCTTATACTACAGCACTTATTATGGTTACAACACAAAGCTCTATACAATGAATGTCTTATTGAATAGATAAGTACCTTTTTTTGGTGATATATAGCTGACAATGTTATTCCTATAGTTTCTTATCTCAGAATACAAATGGGAAGTGGAAAGTGGAAGTGTGGCTAAAGGTTAACTTACCTATTAGTGTTCAAAAACATTGTTACTTAGGCCTATGTATATATAAATTTTGTAACATGAATAAATATTATATACAATACATGCATTTTATTATTAGTTCATAATGTAATGAACATATGTGTTTTAGAGTTGGTAGAAGTGTTGTATTATTTTTGAAGTTTGTTTACTTTTAGTTGCTTGATCAAGGGTGTTTCTTGTGACCTAAAACACCAGTAATATAATGCCATATTAACTAATTATGAAATAACAGAATTCCATACAATTCCTTGCTCGATTCTAAAATAGTTGGTTTTTTTAAATAAAGTCAGAAAATGTGTGTTTCAGTGTACAGTGTAGCACAATTTGCTTTTGTTTTTTTGCCCAAAGACCCTTTCTTATAATCATAAGTAATTGCAATGAGACATACACCACTGGTGTAATCAACTAAATTGCACTTAAAATTCACACAGGTCTTGATGACATTATATATTATTTATTAGTTAGATTTATAAATGTAGTTAATCCAAATAAATTAGATACTTCCCTTTTCGGTGTTCAATGCGCACTAGCGTCGTAGCTTAGCCAATCCTAGCCTTGGCCACTCAGGTGGTTAATCCTCCCCTTATAACGGGGGGGCACTTCCTTACAGTCAGTCGTTTCAACTATTTTCCCTCCCTCATGCTCCTATAGGGGGATATTCTTAAAACAAAGCCTTTCTGTGTCGCTTTTAGCTGCTTGTGTTAATATAAATTTAAGATTAGCATCTCATATTCAGATGCTTTCTTGATATCGTGCATGAAGAATGCTGCTTGCTGTTTGTGTATCATTTAAGTCTATAATGCTTGTCTAACCTGAATGAGCTTGTGCATAAGGATGCTCTGTTGTTTGATCATCTTAAGCTATTAATATACAAGTGCATGTTATTTAACTGGTGTATTATCTCATGTTGAGTGTTACCGTTGGGTATCCATGGGGGCATCATGTTCATGCAGTTGTTTCAAGTGTGCATTTATGTTTCGCCAAATAAATGGCAGGTTTCTGTCCATACCTATACAAGCTCCACTTTGTCTTGATTGTGTTAACGAACATTGGAAATTTGAATATATTTGTTCTTTAGAACATTAAAATGTATTTGTTTATTTATTGTAAAAGTCTATTTTGAAATGTATTTTTAATTTAAAAAAGAACCAAATGAGGACCAAAACTGGTGGATCTAAGAGCTCTTATTAATGGATAATTTATTTAATTAATCAATGCATAGTTATAATATTTATATCATAATATATATAGTACCAAATGAATTATGCCATGAAGATGGATGCTTTGACAATTTTGCACAGAATGTTATGTTCATCATATATTATAATTAAAATGATTCACACACAAAAAAGAAGCAATTTCAATGCAACACAATTAGTGAACTCAACCATATAATTCCTGTCATTTTAATGCTGAAAAGTAATTAAAAATAGGTTTAGGCCTATGTATTATTAGTACATAGACAATGGGACGTTTCGGGTAAAATTTTGGACGTTTTGGTGTAATTTTGGAAGTTTCAGAAATTGAATGTTCAGGAACATTTTCAGATGTTTCGGACTCTGACGTTTTGGATTTGGACGTTTTGACCAGTATGCATATAATGTCAGTAAGGTAATTTGCCAGGCAGGCAAATTTGCTTACGAAGCAACAATATCACATATTAAGGCTTGTTGACAAATACCAGTAGGTGTTCTGGGTATGGCAAACATGAATGGTTTTTGCCAAATAAATCAATATATCCTGCCAGGTCAGCTAATTTGGCTGTATGTTCTATTAGTTGTAACAGGTGTATTGTGCAATCATACACAGTTTTTTTTTCATATACATTAGGGTGCTTCAAAAAACTGAAGGTAAAAAAACCCTTGCTCCCTAGAGTTTTTCCCATTCAACTTGTCTTTTTGTGAAATTTGTGAAAAAAATTGGTCAATATCTCCATTCTTAGCCTTGCCACCAGGCTCTTGGAATATGTGGTATGATAGCCATTGAATTTGTACGGGCTCGGACACCATCATACAGTAGTTTTGATTTCAGCTGAGTTAAAAGTTTATTTTTAATTTATTGTACACAAGTGTAGAGCTCTTAACTAGACATAATGAGAAATAATATCACAATTAGCACTGAGTTTAGTCTCAACACACATTTGACTTATCAATTCTTCCTAAAAAGTGTGTGATTGAAAAAATCTAGAATATCGTATCAACAATGTGTGCAGTATGAACTCAGTTTATTCTGATCATGAAATGCAACAATGCACTGAAATGTGCTTGTGACATATTGCTCCTGCATGCATAGTATCCTTATTGTATATATTTTAAATGGTCTGAGCTTGGTGATATTATAGCATATAAATTAATACAATAATTTAACATGTCCTAAAAAAACTAAATGATTTCTTGACTTGAGGAATTTACCTTGAATGAGTTGTAGAAATAATGCTCCTATTGGCAAAATATTCTTATTGCATACATTTCAAATAATCTGAGGTGAGCCTGATTTTTCATATAATTATATAATATCACTGGTTTACAACACGAATATGTATTTTTTATTTGATCTTATGTGAAATTTTGTAATTAGACACATATGCAAAAACCCTGACAGGTAGATGGGAACTGCATATCTTTGAATATGATGTTTATATCATAAGAGCATACATCAACAAAAAAATCAACATTGCATCTATAAAAATTCCATGAGTTTATTGCAAAAAATTCAAACACTTCTATAAATCTTATGTACTTTATTAACAGTTTCCCTGCCCTTTGCAATGTTAAAAAGACCTACAGTTGGACAACAAAACGAGGATATTACTCTATATGTGACGCACCATGTAAAAAGGGGGCTAATGGGTGGATTTTTCAAAAATTAGTTTTTGATGGCAAGTAATTGTCTAACATGTGTAGTTTATGGAAATGTAAAAAATTTCCAGATATCTCAATATTTAGTGGTCATTTGGGGTATTTGAAAATTTGATGTTTTCGCGCACATAACCACTGAGACGTAATGAGCAGCGACACAGGCACTTGTTAAACTATGCATTACGTTTTATGGCATATTTTCGTTATCTGTCGTTCAAAACTTACGTGATTTGGATATGTGATAATGAGGTAACTTTTCTATACTCAACTAAAATTGTGAGCTGCTACAATAATCACTTTTGTAAAATTTAACATTAAAATTGGCGTCTTAAAAATCCGGTTTCCGACGTAAAAACAACCTCTGTATTTGGTTTTTTATCTCGGTTGCTCATTCACCAACAATTACCAAAATCTAGCATTGTGTTTGTCATGACATTTTCTAAATTTTTCTGGAATTTCATCATTATATGTGCAACATTTTTAACACAATTGAGCATCAAACATGGGCTACCAGCTGAGGTTAATATTCTTACTATAGAAGCCTACTAGTGCCACACACAACTTCTTTTTTTTTTTAGTTTTTTTTCTTCATAGCATCTGAATGTTTTTAGATTTGTGTTTTTTGATACAATTTTTTTTAGATTTGCGTTTTTTGCTGCATAGAAATCAAATTTTTTTTAACTTGCGTTTTTTGATACATATTTCTTTGGATTTTTGTTGTTTGATACATAATTTTTTTAAATTTACGGTTTTGTTGCGTAACTTTTTTAATTTGCGGTTTTTGATACATAATTTTTTTCATATGTGTTTTTTTCTACATAATTTTTTTTGCCATTTTTTGGTACATCATAATTTTTTTTGGTGTTATTTCCCACATATTGTTTTTCAGTATGCATTCTTTGCTACATGATATTTTTTCATCTGTGTTTTTGGCTACATAATTTTTTTTTTCAGGGTGCATTTATGCAAAAATAAAATTTTATTTTGCAGTTTTTATCATTTGTGACTTTTGCTAAATAATTTGTTATTATGTGTTCTTTGCTACATGATTGTTCATCTTTTTTGATTTTTGCTACGTAAAATTTTTTCACTTTGTTTTATCCAACATAATTTTTTTCAGCATGTGCATTTTTTTATACGCAATTTTTTTGAGTTTGTGTTTTTCATTACATAAATTATTCTAAATTATATATATATTTTTTACATTACATTTGAATCTTTTTTGCTATTATTCGCAAACATTTGCGAATAAACGCAAAACTATTCAACTCCTTCTAGAACCAATTGAGCAGAATAAAAAAATTATGTAACAAAAAAACACAAATTCGGAAAAAAAATTATGTGGCAAAAAACTTTAATATTTGCGAATAAACGCAAATATTTGCGAATAAATGCAATATTATTTAACTCCTTCTTGAACCATTTGAGTGAAAACGAAAAAAAAAAAAGTGGCCAAAAACGCCAAAAAAAAGTTGTATGAGGCACTAAAAGGCTTCCATATATGAGAGTTAGAACATATAGAACTAAAAGGGGACAGCACTAATTTTGATCTAATGCTAAAATTAGGACAAATATACCAAATGATAGCTCAAAGGCTCTACTTTAGGTATATAGCTAATGATGCTCTGAGTATTATTTTGGACAAATTGGGGGACATCATAAAAAGGTCAGTTTTTCTAGAAAACAAGCATGGTGACCCCTCTTTTTTATTGTCTCATATAGATTATTATAATAAGTTACAGTCGGGTACAATGTTATATTAAATTCATATGGCTGGACATTTTTTAATTGCAAGATTTGTAAAAAAAAATTCCCTTAAAAAATTAGACTTTTTGAATTGGCTTGCATTTTCTTTGGATCCCCTGAAATTATTGTTCTCTTTTGAGTTTCTAATGAAAATGGTCTCAAAATGTTCCTGAAAGTCCACTGCATGCAATAACATCACCTGCTTTTATAGTTATAGCATTGCAATTAAATTATTAATTATAAGGCTGGATATGAGTCGGAATGAGTGGGGAAAAGCACAAGAATAGAAAACATCCAATAATTTGAAAATTAGCATGCTGACCCCCCCCCCCCCCCCCAATTTGTTTCCATATTTTAGCTTTATTATCCCAGGCAGAGGTTTGAGGTAATGCAGACCAATTGTAGACTGCAGAACTTGATTGATTTCTTTATTTGTAGATCTAGTAACATTGCCAAGCTGTTCCTAACTTGACACTGTTGACTTTCTGTATATATACTCCATTAACAAGTTATACATGTAGTGTGTGTGCAGGTGGATTTGTCACACTTAATTTCTGAAGCAGAACTCCAACGCTATTATATATACATTGATATAATTTGGTATCTTATTAGTCTGTATGGCCAAGTTGTGACTTTTGACAGTCTCATTGACATGTCTCAACTTTGTTTGAAGGATTTGGGAAAACATTTTTACAGATTATTTTGCTTTTCCAAAGCAGTACTCGAATACTACTGCACCTACATGCTTTGTTATTATATGTCTAAAATATTTTATTTGTGCCTTTTGGTGTCCTTATGGCCATAAATACTATAGAATATTGTGAAAAATTCATGTTTTCTAAAGCCTGTATCAACGGGGTCTCACCTACTAGTGTACCTAAACACATGTTATTTGTCTTCTAAAATGTCTATATCGTAATACTTTAAATTTCGAAGCTTCATTTTGACATATATTGCCCTTTCTTTTTTATAATTGTGGAAATTATGCAAAAATTGCTGAACTTGTGTTGTTTGCTACATTTCATAACCCCTGGTACTCTATGATACACTGATATCACAAACCTTTGGAGAATTAAGCGTACAGTGCCTTACAGAGGTATCCTGGACCATGCATGCTAGCAAATATGCCCCCCATTATAATTCTTCTCATGACATAAAAGACACATGCATTAATCACACAAGTTTTTTCAGATGAATATTTAATGATATCAATAAAAAGATGCAGAAAATCAAATTATTATACTATTATATACAGCTGTAACATTATGCAATCACATGCATGCTAAATCCCTTTAATCAGGCAATTTGATAAGATGCTATTGTTGAACCCAGAATTCTTTTTTTTTTTTGTTCAGACATACCCTACTAGTCATATAGTGGTTATACTGGGGAACTTTCATTTGATATTTTCGGCACTTATCAGGTGAATGCAGGAATCTGATAGCAGCTGTTGATAACTTCTTCTTTCTGCCCCACCCAGGTTGATTAGCCACTGTACCTTTAGCTTTGAATTTGCGAAATAATGCATCCAACTGTGTCTTTTGAAATATTCAGTATCTTAGCTATTTTTGTATCATTTTCCTTGCTTGTGCAATGCCAAAATCTCTTCTCTGATGTTTTTGTGAGTATTCTCTTGTTTGAGCCATGTCTCCAGTTGACAATGACATGAATCTAATGATTTAAGGCAGTGATTAAAACTGGAACACCAGCACTCAATAACCCAATTAAAGCTGCTTGTTTTCAGTTTTTGTTATTCACTATTTGAACTGTTTGAACAACCCCAGATTTGCTAATCTGCGCTTTTATGAGTGATTGCATGTAGGGGTTGAATAATTTTAAGAAGACAGCTATAATTAAAAGTAGTATATCGTGATTCATCAGAAAAAAAAAACCTTGTCTCGTATTTGTTTAGTTGGTATATTTAAAGCAAAAAAAAAACAGCTAATGTGCAAAAAAATCACACAAAATCAGGTCATGCCTGCCATTTGAGTGCACGGTCTGACTAAACTTTAGCCATTATTCTACTCCCTGGGTAATATACTTGAAATAAAAAAATCTAATATTGTAAAAAAAAAAAAGATAACAAGAAAGGTGTGGTGTCCTGTATATGCTGAGGTAAAATACCCCACCCTTAGGGAAAATGTGTACAATAGTGTGGACACCTAGCCTATATCATCTCATCATTACATCTACCCCTGCCAGTTGGTCATGTAAGCTGACTAAGCTTCAGTAGCATTGAGGCATTTAACAAAAAAAGGATAATGCATGCCTGTTATAATGAGTGAATGAAAAGATTAGAATAATTATGAAAATAAATCATCATTTTCCAATTTCTGTCTGAACTGATATCTTTGAGGTCAATTTATGATTATTATAAATAAATATATTTAAGAAACACATGTGATAGGTCAAGTCAAGTGCAATCCCGGCAAAATTTTGAGACATTGTTTATGTCTGGGCCATTATTTCTTGATACATTTTGTATTGTTGCTATTTTTTGTTACATGGTAGACTATTTACAACAAAAAATGTCACAAAATAATATTTGTCAATCATTGAGATCTTAACCAATCAAATTAAATTAAACTTTGCAATGTATCTCCCACTGAACACATTGGCCAATGAGCTTCTGAAATAGGTGGACAATGTTTCCAATGCCTGCATAGCCTGCAGTCAGATGATTAATTTAATGTGTTAAAATCTGCTGTAATACTAAATAACCATTAACAACCCTTTTATACAATTTTCATGTAAATTCAAAGATCACATTTAGATTGCCACAGACGTAGTCCCTTTCCTTAGATACAGTCCCTATTAGGAAACACGGCTTGGCAACCGTCATTACGTCTGCCAAATAAAAAAAGCCTGATTGTATCCAGGTCAGCAGGTGCTTTCTAGGCCAGAACAGTCTTCAGGCTTAAGACTGGCCCAAATTTTTTTTATAATTACGCACGCGTGGCTTGCTTGCATTTTCCCGCCAATTTCGCAGTTATGACGTCACCACCCGTAAGCCCCCTTTTCCCGTGGCGCGCCACATATTTTGGCAGATTTTGGTCAAATAAAGATTGAATTATTCAGAAACAAGTCTAGAAATTATATTTCACATAAGGTTTTTTATACCTTGAAAATTGGGGTTGAAAGCCTGGAAAGACCTTGTAAAGGCCTTGAATTTGAATTGGAGAAGTGTGTGGGAACCGTGTGCAACATTACTGTTTGTAGTGACATAGTGATGTTAAAATTGAGGTGAAATAGTGACATGAGTACCAAAAAAAGTAGGCTTTTGTACCACTGATTTTTACGTTCATTCAGCAATGTCACACCACCTCAGTAAAACAAAATTTATTACTAATAAATACAGTAGAGCCTAAAACCATTATGCCAAAAGCTCATTCTCAACCTAAAACCTGCTACATTTAAATCTTGCCATTGCGTAAAACTATTTGGTCTTCTTAAATATGTGATGGGCTTAATATAGTGAGGGGTTAGATTGGAGTTACACTCTAAGAGATCGTTAACATTCAGTACAATAATGATGTGGGACTGCATCTGGGTCACGGTTCATCGCACTGAAATATCTTGTAATAGTTGACATGCCTCAAGTTTATGGTCACTTGTATTCTCTACGGCACATAAATCAAAGTAAATGATTATTAACCTATGCTATATACCTTTGCTTATGGCTAGCCTACATTTTCATGGCCCATCAAGTCAACAATACCTCAAAAACGTTGATTAAACTTCCTGAATTTTACCGGCAACTGCCTCATTCATGGCGATGTCATGATATATATATGAGTGGTTAAGCTACCTGAATTCATATTGGTTGGAAAGTGAAAGTGTAGTTTGAGTGTTGTGACGTCACACCTTTCATTAGCATATAAACGAATACATGACGTCACCAATGATGTCAGCATAATATTATGCATTGCTTTCGCTATTCAGCATTGCAGACCTATTGTGCACTCACTTGCACTTGAAATTATCATCATTCTGAATTTAAATTAATTTGGTTTTAGTCTTGAAAGGGGGGGGGACGGAGCCATGCAGCATGGCCATCCCCTCACCCCGTGCTTTGTGTGCAATAATATCAATTCTTGATTGATTATGGTTACACTATATGATACTGTATTAATAAAGCTTTGAATATTCTTCACTCTATAATTTTGCACATTACATATATGTATATGCATTCCTTTCATTGTACAGTACCAATTTTTGGCCTTTGAAGTCTTGTTTTAATTGATAAGAGACTGTTCAATGGAAACTGAAGAGATCTGCAGTTTTTGCTTTTTGGCACAAACTTATTTTCCATTTTTGGACCCCAGTGGCTAATGCCCCATTAATTGGGTATTTTATTTGTTAGTAATGTGGCTTTTTTAATATATATATTTTTGTGCATGGGTGGCTGGCTAATGTCATGCTGATGTATCAAACTAGGTTTAGCCTTGTAGTGTTTTTTTTTTTTTGTCAAATATCAATGTGCATTAGTGCATTACATATAATATTATCACTGACTGTTTGTGCATGGACCATGGTACTACTGTGGAGTCCATGTGAGCTATAAAACATGAGGATTAGTTTATTACATTGAATTGTATTTCATTGTATTGCATTGTATTGCATTGAATCGCATTGAGAACATGGAGAAATAGCTTGTGAGCCACATTGAGTTATATCTCTGGCATGAATTTATATTGAATTAGACAATTAGTGAGGTGTGGATGCCCTATGTTTTGCAGTGGAAGCCAGTGTGATAATTTTATTACAGCTTATTTGATTCAAGTTATTCATTTATTTGTTGTCAAAAGTTCATTGAACTTGATCAATGAATAGAGCTGTCACTTAGCTACATGAGTTACATATTTTAATAGGTCTAGGCAAGGTTTGCATGACTAGACTTCTTAATAAACAATTAGACTTGATTGTCTATTCAGTTGAAATTGCTACATTTAGCTGATGTTTTGACTGGGCCCGCTAAATGATTGCATCATTTCCAGTCACTGCAGGGGGCGGAGCTTATATTTGATTGATATGCTCTTTATTCATGAATCACGTGGGTTGTCTCATGTCTGAGAAATGCTTTTTGTCTTGGCCAAGACCTTTGGCCTTGGCCTATATTCAGAAACTGTTCATATTTTGCCTTGGCCTTCTCACCTGACTTTCTTTAACTAAAGACGTTCATCTTTAACTCACCTGAAGATGTTGGAGGAGTGCAAAACTTCAACTGGTAATTACTTGGCTTCTATACATGATAGAAAAATGCGGTTTTTTTTCTAAATAGTTCATTTGTACTTATCTTATCATCTATAATTTATTTAAAGCAACACAATGACCTAATTTATTGGGGGAAAATACTGATGACAAATGACTGACTATTTGTCAGCTGTCATGTTCTGTTGTGCTGACTGACAGACAGCCAGATTTAACTGAACTGACTGATTGAACTGATTAGCTGGAGTGACAGACTTATTATTAAACAGGCAGAGGGGGGGGGTGGGGTCCAGACATTTTTTGTGGGGGGGGGGGGGGTCTGATTCCTCAGAATCAATTGGGTTGCTGGAAAACGTTAAATTGCTTTTTATTTACTTTTTTTTAACTGTTATTTTTTACTTTTTTTTGGCTGTTTGGGAGGGGGGATGCATCCCCCCCCCTTCCCCCCTCTGGATTCATCCCTGTAACAGGCTGAATATTGTGCAACAAGATCATATCAATTTAGGTGTATGCACACTTTTGACCCATCAATTATTTGATATTTGAACAAATATCCTGCATTTTGTGAAAAGTTTTGAAGGTATCTGATTGAAAAAATGTTTTTAATTAATTAGGTTTTAGTAACTTACAAAAATGGTCTGCATTGTGTCAAATTAAGTGCACTTGAAGTCTATGCAAATTTTTGACAACAACTGTACTGTTTGTGACAAATGCTAATATTTAAAAAGAGGTGAATGTTTATTTTGAATACTGCTATAGTGTAAAAATTAAATTAATCTTAAAGATGTAATTATGTGAATTACAAATTTGCAATTACCACCTAATTGGACTACACATGAATCAGATTTTTGGAGAATTTTCCCATAAGAATTACAGAATACATGCCATGTTTGGTATCATTTTGCATGTATTTTTTATGAAAAATGTGATGGTGATGTTAAATAATTCATATCTACCAGTTCCACTAAGTTTGATGCTGGAACTACAGCTTAATTGGATCCACATGGTGCCCAGCTGTGCAACCTGCTATGCTTGGCTGATCACAAGGCCTGGGCTCAGGTGCAGGTGGTGGGGGGGGGGGAGGGGGGCACACTCTTAAATATTTTCTACATTTATTTAGACCAATAAATGTTAGGTAATAACATGGTACTCTTGTCTCCATGGTGATAATAATCCATCCAACTAGGCATTTTAAAAATTAATATGTGATATTTGATAAAGTACACACTTTAGACAATAAGTATGCTTACAGAGTCTGACTTAATAGTGACATTCTAAATAAATGTCCACTTTTTTAAAAAGTCAGCACAAAATAGATCACAAATATCCCCAACTTTCTAGGCCATAAAAACCCTCTCTTAATAAATTAAATAAATTACCCCCTTTTTTTTTTTAAATATCTTGTCACCCTTTTGTTATTTTTAACTATCTTGTCATCATTGTGGCTATTTTGTAATGATGGAGAATACATAGCACACTGTTGTTGCTAAGTAAGGCCACATTATTATTAAAAGGAAATTTAGCAATTGAATTGTAATGCCTGCCAACAATCAAAATAGCTCAATTTCCTTCTTCTTCTTTTTTAATAATGTATATTGTTATTTCTTATTTAATAATATATATGTAAATGGCAAGAAGCTGCAAGTGTGATGGTGTCATCTGAGTGAGGAATTGCAATTAGCATCCAAAGGCCAAAAGAAAGTGCATGTAGTTCCAAATATAGTTCACATGCTAGATTTATGAACTTTTCTCCAGAGGCTGCAGGTGTCAATATGTGGAATATGGCAATGCAAATAGCCTACGACCGGGAAGGACTTGTGAAAATAATGCCATCGAAGCACATCGCGAGTCACGTCTGGGGCTAGCCAATTCATAACTGTCTGGATATATCTTTATTTAAAATGGATAATTGTTGAACTAAATCAACAAGTAATTTCTGAATATGCATCATTCCTAGAAATAGTTCTTATTGCTTTAATTTTTGGTCATACAGAGATGATACAATGTATGATCAAACTGAGTTAGTTGATGTTCTTGACTGCTAACAACAAGCTGATAAGATTGTTGGCCTGAATAGCAATTTTTGTGTTCTGCCAATAGTACGTCTGGATAGAACTTTTGAATTGATAATTGATCAGCTAAATCAACAAGTTAATTTTGAATATACTGCCTCTTTTTTCTAAATATTTAATCCTGTAAATAATTCTGTAAAGACATATAAATTTTGTTGGCCTGATGGAGAATTGCTATGTGCTGATCAAAGTGGGCTGATTTACAGTTGTGTTTGACTGCTAACAATTTAATGACATTGTTTATCTGAATATTAAGCTTTGAGCTGTTTTCTAAACATGCTAAATATGTTGGAAGATCCTAATGTGTTATCGGTTAAGAAGCTGATTACTATATATAAAATAACTGAATTTCATGCAAGTAAATTAAATTAAATGAATTGATCACTAAATTAGTAAGTCAGGACTGGTGTTCAGTATTATATGTTAATAACTCCTTCACAAAGAGGTTGATGTTTAGGTGGATTGCAAACCCTAACTACTAACATTAATCTTTCCATCAGGTCAATGTAACATAACATTTCTTTTCTTATTCTTTATTGTTTGGATTTTAATTTTTCATCACCTTTATATATACTTTCGGCCTAATTCAATGATCTACATTTAAATAATGTCAGAAAATTTACTTAGTTTGATAGACTATGAAGATGTGCTTGTTTCTGATTGCAGTTATTTGAATATTGATGATAGTGTATTATGAAAGAGATTGTTCTTTCTTGATAGCACATCTTAATATACATAGTCTTCCTAATAAGCATAATGATATGATTGACTTGATGGATGTACTGAATGACAAAAATATGCTGCCAGATATACTGTTGTTATGTGAAACCTTTTTATCTGAAAAGAATCATAGTAAATTTGTACTTCCCAATTATGATTTGCTAAGCGAGTTCCGAAGAAATAAGCTCAGGGGTGGAGTCTCTATTATGATTCGTTCTCAAATTAATTATGTGGAAAGATCTGATTTGAAAATATTTGATGAAGGGAAATTTGAGTCTATTTTTATAGAAATACCACAGAAAGGTAGATCAAGTTTAGTTATAGGAGAAGTATATAGAGTTCCAGGAACGAATGAAAGCGACTTCATTGAGAAATATGAAAGTATCATCACGAAGATAAAATCAGAACATAAAAAGGTGATAATAGGAACAGATCAAAACTTAGATTATCTTAAAAATCAATTCACATGCTAATACAATGAGATTTTTTCGACATGAACTTAACAAATGGCATTATTCCAACAATATATAAGCCCACTAGAGTGACTCACAACAGTGCGACTCTTATAGATAATATTTATTTAGATGCTAATTTATACAAAAATGTTAAATCCTTTTTATTAAAACAGATATATCAGATCACTTTATGTGTTTAACTATTGTACACAATTGTTTATGAAAAACAAATACAGGTCAAAGTTATAAAACACGCAAAATTACTGAAGCGGTACTGAGAAACATGAAAGCTAGTCTGGTTAATAGAAACTGGAATATATTTGAAAACACGAGTGTTCATGAAAGCAGCGAATCTTTGTTTAATGAAATTAAATCCGTTGTGGACTTTTATGCTCCAGAAAAAACAATTGCACTTAATGCCAAAAGATATAGTACAAATGAGCCATGGCTTACACAAGGACTTAAAAAGTGTGCACGAAAATGTCTTACAATGTATGATAAAGTACTAAAGAAGCCAAGAGACAGTCCTGAATTTCAGAACTACAAGCAGTACAGTAACATGTATAATAAGTTGCGAAGAAAAGCCAAATTTCAATATTATAATGAATTAAAGGGGAACTAAAGGAAGTTTGCATGTAAATTTTAAAAGTTCAATTAGATGACAAAAAACACATTGCCGTAATACAAGTGTCCAAAAGTCCAATTTTAGTATGATTTGGAGCCAATTAAAAGTCAAGTTTGCACCATCCGCCACAACGCTGGGGGCCGCCATTATTGCACACGGCACCATGGCTAGTGACGTCACTTATGTCCTATAAGAACTGAGTTTGAACAGCTTGGCAAAAAGGCTGCACTGATTGCAATCCGTTTCAAGCACACCATTATAAATGTGTAAATGGCACTTCTTTGAAATACAAAATTGCAATTAAGCGATTTGTGTTTTAACAGTATTAAATAGGCCTATATATTTGCTCCCTTGGCAAACGACTTTCTGTTCCATTTTATCCAAAGCCTGTATATTGCATCCGTATTTTACAGATTATATACCACTTTTCCCCCAGTGTTTTTAAGATAATTCAATATGATTAATTATTTTGTTTAATTATGTTGTGAACCTTAAGCCTACCATAATTGTTGTAATGTACATATAAATATATATAATCGTTAATCCTATATGTTAATCCTATATGGTAATAATAAATGTATTGCTTATAATTAATATAATACAGCTATCATTATAGATACCAGTTATACATATATGGGTATTATCTATCCAGAATGATGGAAATGGAAATAGGTCAGCCCATCTTGTATTAAACTGAGACAAAAGCTTGGGTAGTAAGTAGTCATTTGATTAAATATGGCCACAACATTACAATATGTGAAATTAAAGGCAAATGTAGTATTTTTGCCATTGTGAATGAACACTAAGTAGAAATTAAAGGTATATACATGTACATATTTTTTCTTTCTGGATGAACAAGCAATTGACAAGCCAAACTTTACAACAAATTCATCATTTGTAATTCATAGGCAAAAGATATAATATGTCAATGATACATAAGTGTTGATTTCTTATTAATGTCCTCATTGTTTTTTTTTTTGTTTTTTTTTGTTTTTAATTTTACAATGAACAAAGAAACAGAAATTACACTTCATAAATTTTTATTCAAAGTAAAGAGATCAATCAATACATTTTTTTAAGGTTTTACAACCATTAAAAAAACCATAAAATTGGAGATGACCCCATTTTAAAAGGATTGTGAGAGACTATGAGAACATATTAATTTTTAATAAAAGTCATTTGGTGTACCTTGTTTGGTATAAGTGACATAAAAAACTAGGGTTTTTCTATCTCTTTGAGTAATTTGATGAAATTTCCCATAACAAATTTTAGTTCAATATCTTCTGAGCCAATAGGTGCAGTTAAATTAGGCATATGAGCCCATTTAAACTTGTCAATAAATTACATCGCAGATCTTGAAAAAGATATCTACTCTATCTATCTGTCTATCTATCTATCTACCTATTTTTCCATCTATCTATCTATATATCTACATATCTACATATCTATATATATATCTAACTATCTGAAGTTTTCAATCAGATTGCAGTGCTCAATGGTGAAGAACTGCACTGCATCAAAATTTCATTGTAGTGGATCCCTGAAATTAAGACAACCCAATATTAAGACCACCCAATATTAAGACCACCTGAAATTAGGACCTCCCAATAAAGATAAGGCCACTCAATATTAAGACCACCTTGATTGATTTTGAGACCACTTCCCTGAGTCCCTAAACTGATAACAAGATCAAACAAAATTCAGAATTTAGACCACTTCAGTAGTAAGACCATTTAGCAATTGTAAAAGCTGGTCTTGTATGTGGTGTTCCACTGTAATTGCAATTAAAACACACACATATAGTAACGTCATATCAATGATTGCAGAAATAGTGTTAATTTCTCATTTGAATGACTATTTTCTCTTTTTTTATGATGCCAAGGTTTGATTTTTCTGCCCTGCCAGTGGTTTTAGAGCAAAAAATACTGAGGTCAATTGGTCAGAGCTGTTTGAAAAATACAGTTTGTTTAGAAAATTTCCTCAAACTCAATGTGAAAAGATGCAAGGTTGTGGGCTGGTAAATATCTCCCATTGTATCATGCACTTAACATTTCATAAAATCTAGATATAAATAATATATATATACATATATATAAAAACAATTGAATTTTGTTGTTGGAGAGAGATATGTTGACAATTTCAAGGTTGTATAATCTTTATTCTTTGTCATTTATGCTGATCATGATTTGTTTTTTCACAGTAATTTATGAGTTTAAACTATGAATTTGTGCAAATCAAGACATTATCAGATCGATCCTGACAGGGTCATTCTACCGTGAATGCCAGAGTTCTTTAGAATATTCAACCCCTAAAATGTGGTGTGCTGTACTGCTAGCAAAGTTACTATAGCGTGAACATAGAGAAAGCGATAGTGCTAATTAATTTATGCATCATATAGCAAAAATTAAAATAGAGAAAATCTGTATTTCATTAATGGGTATTTGGCAGTAAACTGGAAAATATAGGCAGTCTCAGTAGCATACCCAGGAGAGCCCTTTTTCAAATAGTCATATTGGCAACAATAGTATTCCTGGCTATGAACATGAACCTGGAACAGAAATTGCTATTATATGGAACTCTGTTCATATTGATATTACATTGAACTGATATTTGAGGACAACAAAAAATTGATTTATTTTCCTTTTTTGTTTTGGTGGTGGTAACATTTATTGTACATAATTCAGTCATATCTAAAGCAAGTGAAAGACTCCACCCATGGGTAAATGGTGTGGACTCCAAGCCTTACCATCTCATTAGTATGCACATGCTTTTGGCAAATAATCTGACTTAAAACTTCAGACCCAGTAGCATTGAGTCAAATAGACAAATAGACAAGTAGACAAATAGACAAATACTCAAATAGACAGGCATGACATGATAAATGCAACATCAACAAATCCTTACTGAAATATGCTTTGACAGTGATAGTGCTCATATATCTGTCATTTTTCACAGATTTAAAATCTTACTTAATCTATGAACTAATATTAGACATAAAACATAGGCTGCTACAGCAGTATACACTTGGTAAATTTGAGAACTCTAAATAATGGATCTATTATATAAGTGTAAAGTTTGCTATAGACGTGTGAATTGTATAAATCAATGAATCCCAAACTAAGAAATTTATTGAAATGTCATTTTGCAATACACCATTGCGTAGATAGATATATAGATAGATATGGGAAGTGCAGGCCTCTAAGGCAAGTTCTTGACGAGGAGAGAGAGAGAGAGGGAATCCACCCGTGTTACACATTTACCCCATGGGTGGGATCTTTTTCTTGCCTCAGCATAGATGCTGAGTACAAGGGACCACCAATTTATATTGAAATTAGAAATTCATTGGATTGCACATAAACATAACATTGTCTATCTAAACATTTACACTAAGCCTGACTGGATGGCCTTAGCTTGACCCATTCAGAATTGATGAAAAATAAAATATTTACCCATTGTTTACCTAATGTATGAAAAAATTGTTGATGTAAGATGAATATCATGAATAATCATGATTAATCATGAATAATCCTGTCATTCATGAATAATCATGAATAATACCAAAACCAATGCAAACTTGAATGTATTTGGTTGGCCTCATATGATCAAGATGGATAGGTTGATATGGGGAAGTGCAGCCATATATGGCAAGGTCTTGCCGCTATCAATGTAATAATCAGTGACGCCAGTGATCTCTAGCTCTGTAAAATATTCACTGATAAGCATTGTGTCGCCTTAACCACATGATATTATCAATGTGATATTGAATTTCCCAACAATCGCAAGAATGTTAGTTAGTTTTAGTTGTCAAAATTTTGTAATTAGGCACAAATGCAAAACCCTGCAAATACAGGTAAATGGGAACTGCATATCTTTGAATATGATTTGTATATCATAAGAGCATACATAAAAAAAATAAAATCAACATGGCATTTATAAAAATTCCCTGAGTTTATTGCAAACACTTTTATAGATCGTATCAAGATTGAATTATTCAGAAACAAGTCTAGAAATTATATTTCACCTTAGGTTTATTTATACCTTGAAAATTGGGGTTAAAAGCCTGGAAAAACCTTAGAAAAGCCTTGAATTTGAATTGTAGAAGTGAGTACGAACTCTGTGCAACATCTACTGTTTGTAGTGACATAGTGATGTTAAAATTGAGGTGAAATAGTGACACAAGTACCAAAAAAAGTAGGGTTTTGTACAACTGATTTTTACGTTTATTCAGCAATGTCACACCACCTCAGTAAAACAAAATGTATTACTAATAAATACAGTAGAGCCAAGAACCATTATGCCAAAAGGTCATTCTCAGGAAAAAGTGCAGTATAGCAGACCCAAATTTATGACCATATTTAACGAGTCTCATTGTCATGCCTATGACGTAAAAATCCTTGAAATCAATTTATGATGTCACAAACTAAGTAGTTATGATGGCGGTTTTCATATTCATGGTAGAGACAGAGTTTATTTTTTGCTTTTTCATGGGGGCTTTTAATTGTGCTAGAACTTTTAACATGTGAATTATTTTATAAAATTTAATTTTAAATGGACGCCAAATTAGGGCATAAATTTGGGTCCGCTATACTGCACTAAACCCCATTCTAAACCTAAATGCTGTACATTTAAATCTTGCCATTGCGTTAAACAATTTGGTCTTCTTAAATATGTGATGGTCTTAATAAAGATAGGTCTTAGATTGGGGTTACACTCTAAGCGATCATTAACATTCAGTACAATAATAATAAAGTTATATTTTTTTTTTTACTAATTCCTATTTATTTGCACTCCTGTCTTAATTCTGTTCAAATAAAAAAAAAGAAAATTAATGACAACTGTCACAGTTCTGAGTGGATGGGCTACAATCTTGATTTCAAGACAAAATAGTCACCAACGCGTATAATTAGTGGTTTGGATTCAGTTCTTGGTCTAACATACTAAAGATTAGTAATGTGGTCTTTGTTATTAAACGAAAACACCACTAAAAAAAGAAGAAGCAATATTAGTGTTAAACTCAGCTGGCAATTAGAAGACATTTACTGAAAATTGATCAAATCAGCTAATTTTTGCAGATCTTAGTTTCCAATCAGTATCTCTGAGTATCTGAATCAAACAATGGGATGCATATTTTTAAACAATGTACATTTCTCAATGACCAAATTAGTTTTGGTTTAATTACATTTTTGCAATGAAACAGGAAATTTTGCTTTACAAATTTTTTTAGTGCTGCTGCATTCCATGGTGCTTACAGCAAATAAACAAATATCACCATTTCATTTTAGAACATCAAATATCACTGAAAAATATCATGGTCAGTTATATTGCAAGATTGTTATTTGACAAATAAACTAATATACCCTGCCAGGTCATCTAATTTGGCCGTAAGTGCTATTGGTTGTAATTGTCAAGTTATACTGAAAAATACTACAGAATACAAAAATGAGAAACAGAATAACACCAGAAATGTAATTAGCGTTGTCGCTTCGTAATACATTTTATTACACAGCTCCTTCAATTTTGTCCAAATTTTCAAAATTCAAAGTTTATCAAAATGTTAAGGTGTCTCTCTTTTAGCATGAATTGAAACCATTCTGACCTCAATGTTGCAAAAAACGACTGTGAAATCGCGAATTGGCATTGCTGATCACGTCCACGTCCAAACTTGTAAAGTGCAAAGAAATTATCAATTTGGTGTTTTATGATACAAAAGAACCTTATACTACAGCACTTATTATGGTTACAACACAAAGCTCAATACAATGAATGTCTTAGTGAATAGATCATTACTTATTTTTGGTGATATATAGCTGACAATGTGATTCCTATAGTTTATCTCAGAATGAATTATACAAATGGGAAGTGAAAAGAGGAAGTGTGGTGAAAGGTGTGAAAGGTTAACTTAGCTTAACTTAGCTCAACTGTTAACTTTGCTCAACTGTGAACAGTTGTTTTATGACAGTATGTTTTCTCTGTTAAATAAACATACCTTTTTTGTTTTTAGTTTGTAGACTATTAGTATTCAAAAACATTGTTACTAAGGCCTATGTATATATATAGGCTTATATATACATTTTGTAACATGAATAAATGTCATATACAATACATGCATTTTATTAGTTCATAATGTAATAAACATGTGTGTTTTAGAGTTGTTAGAAGTATCAATGAAGTGTTGTATTAAACATAGACCCTGTTGTCCAACTTGTGAAACCCGTTGGTTTTTTAAGTGCATGTTTGTTTAATTTTAGTTGCTTGATCAAGGGTGTTGCTTGTGACCTAAAACACCAGTAATATAAAGCCATATTAACATGTTATGAAATAACAGAATTCCATACATTTCCTTGCTCAATTCTGAAGTAGTTGCTTTTCTAAATTAAGTCAGAAAATGTGTGTTTCTGTGTACAGTGTAGCATAATTTGCTTGCCCTTACCTTTTTTTTTCCTCAAAGATGCAGCATTGGTCATATTTATGTTGGGATAACATGGACAATGTTTTCACTTTCTTTAGAGTGCTTTCTTATAATCATAAGTAAATGCTATGAGACGTACACCACTGGTGTAATCAACTAAATTGCACTTTAAATTCACACAGATCTTGATGACATTATCGAACATTGGAAACTTTGATATATTTGTTCTTTAGAAAATTAAAATGTATTTGTTTATTTATTGTGTAAGTCTATTTTGAAATGTTTATTTAATTTAAAAAAAGAAACAAATGAGGACCAAAGCTAGTGTATCACCCAGCTCTTCTTAATTGATAAATTATTTTAATCAATCAATGCATGGTAATAATATATATATCGTAATATATATTGTACCAATTGAATAATGCCATGAAGATGGATGTTTAGACAATTTTGCACAGAATGCTACATTCATCATTATTATAATTGAAATGATTCACACACAATAAAAGAAGAAATTTCAATGAATCACAACTAGTGAAGTCAACCATACAATTCCTGTCATGTTAATGCTGACAAGTGATTAAAATAGGTGTAGGCCTATGTATTATTTGTACATATATAATTTTGGACGTTTCGATAAAATTTTAGAAGTTTCAGAAATTAAACTTTTAGGAACATTTTTGGAACTTGGACGTTTTGACTAGTATGTTTATAATGTCAGTAAGGTAATTTGCCAGGCAGACAAATTTGCTAACCAAGCAACAATATCACGTAAGGCTTGTTGAAAAATAAAAGTAAGTGTTCTAGGCATGGTAAGCATTAATGCTTTTTGCCAAATAAACTAATATATCCTGCCAGGTCAGCTAATTTGACCGTACGTTCTATTAGTTGTGACATGTGTATTGTGCAATCATGCACGATGTACATGATATACATTAGGGTGCAGCAAAAAAAAACTGAAGGTAAAAAAACCTTGCTCCTAAGAGTTTTTCCCATTCCACTTGTCTTTTTGTGATATTTTTGAAAAATGTGGTCAATATCTCCATTCTAAGCCTTGCCACCAGGCTCTTGAAATATGTGGTATGATAGCCATTGAATTTGTGACGACTCGCACACTCATACAGTTTTTTTTTTTTTACACAAGTGGAGAATTCTAGCTATACATAATGTGAAAAATTGTCATAATTAGCACAGAGTTTAGTCTTAACACACATTTGACTTATCAATTCTTCCTAAAAAATCTGGAATAGCGTATCAACAATTTGAATATTATGAACTGACAGTTTATTTTTATAATGAAATGCGACAATGCACTGAAATTTGCTTGTGACATATTGCTCTTAAAACAAAATAATTTCTTGACGTGAAAAATTTACCTTGAATGAGTGGTAGAAATAATGGTCCAGCAGGCATAATATTCTTATTGCATACATTTCAAAAAGTCTGAGCTGAGCTTGGTTTTTCATATAATTATATAATATCTCTGGTTTACAACATGAATATTTATTTGTTATTTGATCTGATGTGAAATTTTATATGTAATACTACTATTAGGCATTTGAATTAGTCTAAATATTAAAATGGATGTTATCTGTTGTTATTGTATTTATTTACTTTTTTTGTGATTTCACACCACATGAGAAATTATTCAAATTTGTTTTACCTTTCCTTAAGTGTCCTGCATAAGTTTATGTGAACCTAGTTTTACTCTGCTTTATAATAGCCAAGTTTAAAGTTTAACTGATTGACCAGTGATATAGATTTATTCAACTATTACAAAAAGACCAAGATTGCATTCTGGCTGAGTGCATGGAATTTGGCCAGGGAAAGCTAATGGATGTTCTCACCATCCATTACTGTTTCCGCACGTTTGATAAGCAATACAGACATGAGGGTTTGCTGCATAGGCATTTCTTTGTCTCATAAATAGACGAAATGTTTGAAAACATCTTCCTTGGTTGGGTTTTGTGTTAAACAAGTTCAGGATTTGGCTTTCCAAGGAGCAATGTGTTGCTATCCTTTTAAGACCTGGTCGCTAATGGCTCTGTTGCGATTTGCATAGAAAATTCAAGCTGGTGGTGGCAATAATAAGGCTTAAACTCTAAATTTGGAGGTGACATTTTGCAATCTTTTGAAAACATTAACAAAAAAACAACCACCGAGCATCCTAATATACATGAGGTAATGAAAAAGGGGAAAATTCGGGTTTTCCATTCATGTTTCTGTAATCATTTGGAGAAATTTAAATTCATTTTAGTTCAATATCATTAGGTATTCTGTGCTACTAGTTACAGTGGATATATTGCAATTGAATTTGGTCGTACATTTGTAGTTGGTATGAAAACCGACATGATCTACACATAAGAAGTAGCCTGTCTCCATAATCAATAGTGTAATTCTAGAAAGATTTCTGCATGACTTTCACACATACAGATTTGCTTTTTAAAACCTACTTAAATACAGAAAAGAATGAGCTCTTTTTTTTTCTAATATTTTTTTTTTTTAAGATATATGACAAATGTACTTTGACCTCATGGCATTATGAAAAATGCACCTTGGCCATAGAGCACTTTAAAGTGTGCACCTTGATCTGTAATTTTTCAACAAATAACATTGAAGTCAATGGGAACAGATACTGAGATCAGGCTTTTCTCATTGTAAGGCTTGGTTCATCCTGAAATCGGTATAAATGTGTGTAAAAAGAAAACCCAGGCTTTTATATTAAGAACAGAAGGAGAAGCATTTTTTTTTATTATACAGCAATTCCAAACTCCTTGATAGTCACTTTCCAAATAAATAAACATTAAAATTAAACATTATCTTGTAGTTAGTCCTTTTCATCAACTAGTCAGACTATTATCATCATACCGCAAAGACTCATTTGAATTTGCTAAATTGTTGTGACATAATGATGAGAATGGCCTGATGCTCTCTGTACACATTCAGTAAGTTGAAAATGATTAATGAATGGTTTCATTCTTCAATCATCATGTAAGCGAAGATCTGTGTGGTTTGAAAAACTTTACAATTACACCCTTGGAAGGCCTGGTCAAGCATGAGACTTTCTCAACTCTATTAGGAGTATACTGCAGAGCAGCTGTATACTCAGCGCTCAAGCTAAGCACTCCTATGTAGAGTGAAACAGTGGTTTAAATAAAATAGGATCTGCACAGTTCCTCCATGCCCTTGCTGGGTTTGAATCCATGACCATGTGCGTACGAGTCAAATAACTTATCCACTGGCCTACAACATCCAAAGTTCAACTTAGCAATACATCTCAATTTCTTTCTGAATTGATTCATTTTGAGAAAAATTATCACATTTAATTTCAATATTTAAATTCTATGTAAAAAAGAAAATAATGGACAGACAGACAGACAGCTGGACAGCTACACAGACAGGAATCTCTGCCCTTTGCAATGTTAAAATGACCTACAGTTGGACAACAAAAAGAGGATATTATTCTATATTTTGGCAGATTTTCGAAAATAGAGATAGAATTCTTCAGAAACAAGTCTAAAAATTATATTTCACATAAGGTTTTTTTAGGCCTTTAAAATTGGGGTTGAAAGACTGGAAAAACCTAAGAAAAGCCTTGAATTTGAATTGGAGAAGTGAGTGGGAACCCTGTGCAACATCTACTGTTTGTAGTGACATAGTGACGTTAAAATTGGGGTGAAATAGTGACACAAGTACCACAAAAAGGAGGCTTTTGTACAACTGATTTTTACGTTCATTCAGCAATGTCACACCACCTCAGTAAAACAAAATGTAATACTAATAAATACAGTAGAGCCGAGAACCATTATGCCAAAAGCTCATTCTCAACCTAAAACCTGCTACATTTAAATCTTGCCATTGCGTAAAACTATTTGGTCTTTTTAAATATGTGATGGTCTTAATATAGTGAGGTCTTAGATTGGGCTTACACTCTAAGAGATCGTTAACCTTCAGTACAATAATGATAAAGTTACATATTTTTTATAACTAATTCCTATTTATTTATCCCCTGTCTTAATTCTGTGCAATGAAAAGAAAGAAAATTAATGACAACTGTCATAGTTGTGAATTCTGAGTGGATGAGCTACAATTTTGATTTAAAGACAAAATAGTTACTTGTTGTATTTAATAGTAGAGAACACATAGATGCATGATGCCCAGAAATATATAATGATAGGCAATACTGGTAAGTAACCAAAGTGCATACTTTGAGGTCCTGGATTCAATTCCTGGTCTAACATACTAAAGATTAGTAACGTGGTCTTTGCTATTAAAAGAAAACACCACTAAAAAAAGAAGAAGCAATATTTGCATAATGCTCAGCTGGCAATTAGAAGACATTTGGTGAAAATTGATCAAATCAGCTAATTTTTGCAGATCTTGGTTTCCAGTCAGTATCCCTGAGTATCAGAATCATAATAATCTCTAATCTATAGACAAACGATCGATCTGTCTATCTATCTATCTATCTATCTATCTATCTATCTATCTAGCTAGTTAGCTATCCATTGATCTATCTAGCTATCTATCAATCCATCTATCCATCCATCCATCTATCTATTTATTTATTTTCATCCAAGCCCATTACATACTCCTACTCATTCCATATTTTTCCCAGGAAAACATTTTCATCATGATCAATATTTTTATCTATCCATCCAAATATTAATTCAAACAACCATTTTTAGTAAGCATTTTTCTTTTCCTGATGCATAATTGCTTCCCTTCTTTGCTTTCTTTATCAACTTAAATTGTTATTATTTAGGCTAATTTTGAACTCCTTAAAAAATTGATAATGCCATGGTTTGTTTTTTGCATTGACCCTCATAGTCACCCTGATAACATGTAATGTACATTCATGGAAGTCATAAAACACCTATGGCTGGCAATAATATTCATGATAAAAAGTGTTTTTTGAATAATCCTATCTATATATTAGTTGAAATTTCTAGAACAACATGAAACATAGCAAAATGCAATTGCACAATAATAATGTTGTTACATGTGTAGAATATAAAGATTTATGAAGGTACAAAACATGCCAAACTTAACTATCAATTATATTTGCAACTTTTCCCTTCATTAGTTTACACTTTTCTTGATAGTAAAACTATCAAATCTATATATTTCTGATACTATATTCTATATGTGATACATGTATGATGAAGAAGTTGGTTGATAGACATAGACTAGCATGAATACATATCATAGACTAACAATATTTATATTTGATTACATAATTAAATGTTATTTTGATTGCAGATCCAGAAAAGAGAAAGAAAATCCTGTCTCTGCTTCTCCAGCATGGGGCTGACATCTTTGCTACAAATAAGGATGGGAGCAATCCCCTTCACTTTGCTTCTTATTGGGGCCAGCCTGAGGCAGTGGAGTTGTTGCTCCCCTACTACAGCACAGAAGAAGCCTTGAATGCTAAGGGTGCATACAATGAGACTGCTCTGCACAAGGCAGCCTGGAGCAAAGAAATAGGTAGGTACATGAGTATGTAACAAAAATACCTAAAAAGACATGCCTAAATAGTCTTTTCAACATTCATTGCATATTCATAGTTATACATTTATGGGTATTATCTATCCAGAATGATGGAAATGGAAATAGGTCAGCCCATCTAATATTGTATTAAACTGAGACAGAAATTTGGGTAATAAGCAGTCATTTGATTAAATATGGCCAAAACATTACAATATGTAAACATTTAAGGTAAATGTATTATTGTTTGCCATTGTGAATGAACACTAAGAAGAAATTAAAGGTATATACATGTAAATAATTTTTCTTTCTGGATGAACAAGCAATTGACAAGCCAAAGTTTACAACAAATTCATCATTTGTAATTCAATAAACACCAGATATATTATGTCAATGATACATAAATGTTGATTTCTAATGTCCTCATTGTTTTTATCTTCTGTATTTTTTTAAAATTTTACAATGAACATAGAAACAGAAATTACACTTCATAAATTTTTATTTAAAGTGAAGAGATCAATCAATTAATTTTTTTAAGGTCTTACAAGCATAAAAAAAAACCCCATAAAATCAGAGATGACGCCATTTATAAAGGATTGTGAGAGACTATGAGAACATATTAACACATAATAAAAGTCATTTGATGTACCTTGTTTTGTATAAGTGACATAAAATAGACAGGCATGACATGCTAAATGCAACATCAACAAATCCTTACTGAAATATGCTTTGACAATGATAGTGCTCATATATCTGCCATATTTCACAGAATTAAGACCCTACATAAACTATGAATCAATATTAGACATAAAACATAGGCTGCTACAGCAGTGTACACTCGGTAAATTTGAAAACTCTAAAGAATGGATCTATTATATAAGTGTAAAGTTTGCTATAGACGTGTGAGTTGTATAAATCAATGAATCCCAAACTAAGAAATTTATTGAAATGTCATTTTGCAATGCACTATTGCACAAATAGATAAATAGATAAATATGGGAAGTGCAGCCCTCTAAGGCAAGTTCTTGATGAGGTGTGAGAGAGAGGAGAGTCCACCCATGTTTCACATTTACCCCATGGGTGGGATCTTTTACTTGCCTCAGCATAGACGCTGAGTACAAGGGACCACCAATTTAGATTGAAATTAGAATTCATTAGATTGCACATAAACATAACATTGTCTATCTAAACATTTACACTAAGCCTGACTGGATGGTCTCAGCTTGACCCATTCAAAATTGATTAAAAATAAAATATTAATCCATCGTTTACCTAATAAAAAAATTGTTAATGTAAAATGAATATAAGGCAAGGTCTTGCCACTATCAATGTAATAATCAGTGAAGCCAGTAATCTCTTGCTCTGTAAAATTTTCACTTAAAACTAATGTGCATTGCATCACCTTAACCACGTAAAAATGGCTTTTGCTCACTTTACACTTCAATACTTTAGATTGTGACATTGTTATATTGTATAAAAGAATATTCCAATGGATTGGTATATATAAATTATGATGAAAATTGCAAATAATGTAAATGGCAATTTTATCTCAATTGGTAATGAGTAGTATAGTCTACTGGTGAAAAAGTCATTTCTAATGTGATATTGAATTTCCCAACAATCGCAAGAATGTTAGTTAGTTTTAGTTGTCAAAATATTGTAAATAGGCACATTTGCAAAAACCCTGCAAATACAGGTAGATGGGAACTGCATATCTTTGATTATGATTTTTATATCATATGAGCATACATCACCAAAAAAAAATTAAAATGTTGTTCAATATCTATTGCAAAAATTCAAACACTTTTATAGATCTTATGTACTTAAGTAACAGTTTCCCTGCCCTTTGCAATGCTAAAAAGACCTACAGTTGGACAACAAAAAGAGGATATTACTCTATATTTTTGCAGATTTTCGTCAAATAAAGATTAAATCATTCGGAAACAAGTATAGAAATCACATAAGATTTTTTATACCTTGAAAATTGGGGTTGAAAGCCTGGAAAAACCTTGGAAAAGCCTTGTATTTGAATTGTAGAAGTGAGTGGGAACTTTGTGCAACATCCACTGTTTGTAGTGATAAAGTGATGTTAAAATTGAGGTGAAATAGTGACATGAGTGCCAAAGAAAGTAGGCTTTTGTACAACTGATTTTTACGTCATTCAGCAATGTCACACCACCTCAGTAAAACAAAATTTATTACTAATAAATACAGTAGAGCCTAAAACCATTATGCCAAAAGCTCATTCTCAACCTAAAACCTGCTACATTTAAAGCTTGCCATTGCGTAAAACTATTTGGTCTTCTTGAATATGTGATAGGGTTTAGATTGGGGTTACACTCTAAGAGATCGTTAACATTCAGTACAATAATGATAAAGTTACATATTTTTAAAAACTAATTCCTATTTATTTGCACTCCTGTCTTAATTTTGTGCAATGAAAAGAAAGAAAATTAATGACAACTGTCACAGTCACAACAGAGCAATGACGGAGCTGTCTGGGAGGACATGATGAGAGCTCCTGATTTTAGATAGTTTTCTATCATTTTTGGGGGATGCATTCACCTAACCATCTGACCTTATGGATATATAGATACTACAGATATGATAGACTTATGTCTAATTAGTCTGCTTTTGATGATTTTCATTACCATAGTCACACTTCACTGGTTTCCATGTCTTCATGCTATTTTTGAATGCTTGGATTAATGGGCTGCATGGAAAGTTTATTGTTGTGGACTTGTCAGTTTTGTGAGCTGGATTAAAACGTGGAGCACAGTGTTCTGGTATTGCACATGGAGTTTAGTGCAGTATAGCGGACCAAAATGTATGCCCTAATTTGGCGTCCATTAAAAATTACATGTTATAAACAATTCACAAGTTTGAAATTCTAGCACAATTAAAATAAAATTGAATGTGAATAGTGGGGGTTTGTACCGCCCCCATGAAAAAGCAAAAATAAAATCTGTATATACCGTGAATATGAAAACCGCCGTCATAACTAAATTAGTTTGTGACGTCATACATTGATTTCAAGCATTTTTACGTCATAGGCATGGCAATGAGGCTTGTTAAATATGGTCATATATCCGGGTCTGCTATACTGCACTTTTTCCGAGTTTTGGTCCCAGCATTCTCTGTAGGTCAGCTGATAGTGATTGTGAATGGACATTGTGCATGGACATCGCATGGACATAGCAAACATGGCTTCTACTTCAAATTCTTATGAACGAACCCCTAAACAATATATCCGACTTTCTGAGCAGCGAAAAAGAATTATCTGATTCTCCTGTCATTCCTGAAAATCCTGAAAACAGACCATGGAGGAATACAAGATGTGGTATTCAAATGCCAGCTGATGATGCTCCTACCCTTGAATGGTTTAAACCTTTTTTTAAGAAAATGGATGCGATGTGGGACCTATGTGAGAAATTATAAGATAGTTTAGAGTATCATATCCTTGAACTCGGTAACAGTAAGAAGGAAGTGCAAAAGTTAACCGAGGTTGTTAATATTCTAGAGAAAAAATTTGAAGTGTTGGAGGTAGACAATGGGCGTCTCAAAATCCAGATTAAACAATTGAAAAAAAAACTGCCTCAAAAGTTAATTACATAGAAGAGAGCTAAATCTGATCTTTGAAGGGATTAGGGATACCTACAAAGAGAGTAATGAACTCTTATATAGTAAATTTGTACAAACACTGAACCACATGGAGGTATTCAGTGGCTGTGGCAAAAATGTCCCAATTGTGAAAATACATCGACTGGGTCCGTTCATTAAAGATGGTAGCAGGCCTGTATTGTGTCAATTCCTCAGATATAATGATGTGCAACTGCTGCTACAAAACAGAGGGCAACTCCCCAATGATGTATTTGTTAAAGATTACCCTAAAGAAATTGAGGAGAGAAGGCACCTACTGAGGCCTATTTTCAATAAGGCCAAGAGAATGGAGATTTACAAAGGCAAATGTCGCCTGTCTGTCGATAGATTGGTAATAGATGGCTACACGTATACTGTTGCACCAATTAACAATATTGACAAACTGCCTCCTGATTTGAATCCGAGAAAGGCAGCTGTAAAAGAAAACGACAAAATTATTGCTTTCTTCACGCAGGCGTCACCATTCAGTAACTTTCATAGTGTCTCTTTTGTGAAAGATGGTGTGAAATATCTGTGCAATGAGCAGTATATACAAGCTGAAAAAGCTCAAATCTTTGATGATGCTATCGCCCATGGCAGGATTATGCGGGCAACTAGTCCGTATGAAATGTCGGGCACATTTGGACGCTAGAGGCTGACAGAATAGCATATGAAGGGTGCCTGGCAAAATGTTCTCAGAATGAAGAGTTAAAGAAGATTCTACTCAATATGCAGAGTAAAGAGTTGGCAGAAGCTTCGCGGGACCCCTATTGGGGTGTGGGATTAACATTACATGATAATGGAATTCTGAACAGAGATGCCTGGACAGGAAAAAATACTCTGGGAAAAGTACTCATGAGAGTGCGTCAGGAATTATAATGACTGTCCACATGAACTCTACTACATAATCAGACCTTTGGTCATGCTTGCTATTGAAATGTTATGTGTATTTTATTAAAAGATTAAAATGGAAAAGTAAATTTAATGCAGATGTGATAATTGAATTGCTGATGTTATTTTCATCTGGAAGTACAAAAATTAATAGTAATATCAAAATCCTGATGATTTATATCTTAACAGGGTATTGAATGACAGTGATGGCTGTGTATTGACTGCTAAAAAATGAATAACAAATTGATGAGATTGTTGGAATGCATAGTAAATACTTATTTTCTGCCAATCTAATTGTCATGATATTTAATGCATAGTTTATTTACATTAAGTAACGTCTGTTTTTCATCACAATCTAGTTTCACTGCTTAGTGTTGCCCTCATTGGGATATTGTTTTTCTAAATATATTGCCCTAATTTTTGGTCAAACAATGAATAATTCTCGGTGTGACATCATGTTTAAAAAATTAATTAAAAGAGAATTGTTTTATTATCAAAATGCATTGTTGATCAAACATTTGGTAGATATTTTTGACTGATGACTGATAACAATGAACAACAATTTGATAAAATTGTTGGCCTGAATAGAAAAGTTTGTTTTTCTGCCAATGGTATATAATTGTTTTGGAATGCTGACAATGAACAACAGGTAATAGTTGTTAATTAATTTCTGCCAATACATAACTGTCAGGATATATCTTTATTTAAAATGGATAATTGTTTAACTAAATCAACAAGTAATTTCTGAATATGCATTATTCCTAGAGATAGTTCTTATTGCTTTAATTTTTGGTCATACAGAGATGACACAATGTATGTTTGGCTGATGCAGAATTGTTTTGTTGATCAAACTGAGTTAGTTGATGTTCTTGACTGCTAACAACAAACTGATAAGATTGTTGGCCTGAATAGCAATTTTTGTGTTCTGCCAATAGTACGTCAGGATAGAACTTTTGAATTGATCAGCTAAATCAATAAGTTAATTTTGAATATACTGCCTCTTTTTTCTAAATATTTAATCTTGTAAATAATTCTGTAAAGACATATAAATTATGTTTGACTGATGGACAATTGCTATGTGCTGATCAAAATGGGCTGATTTACAGTTGTGTTTGACTACTAACAATTTAATGACATTGTTTGTCTGAATAATAAGCGTTGAGCTGTTTTCTAAACATGCTAAATATGTTGGAAGATCCTAATGTGTTATCAGTTAAGAAGCTGATTACTATATATAAAATAATTGAATTTCATGCAAGTAAATTAAATTAAATGAATTGATCACTAAATTAGTAAGACACAGGACTGGTGTTCAGTATTATATGTTAAGAACACCTTCACAAAGAGGTTGATGTTTAGGTGGATTGCAAACCCTAACTACAAACATTAATCTTTCCATCAGGTTAATGTAACATAACATTTCTTTTGTTATTCTTTATAGTTTGGATTTTAATTTTTCATCACCTTTATATATACTTTCGGCCTAATTCAATGATCTACATTTAAATAATGTCAGAAAATGTACTTAGTTTGATAGACCATGAAGATGTGCTTGTTTCTGATTGCAGTTATTTGAATATTGATGATAGTGTATTATGAAAGAGATTGTTCTTTCTTGATTATAGCTCATCTTAATATACATAGTCTTCCTAATAAGCATAATGATCTGATTGACTTGATGGATGTACTGAATGACAAAAATATGCTGCCAGATATACTGTTGTTATGTGAAACTTTTTTATCTGAAAAGAATCATAGTAAATTTGTTCTTCCCAATTATGATTTGCTAAACGAGTTCTGAAAAAATAAACACAGGGGTGGAGTCTCTTTTATGATTCGTTCTCATATTAATTATGTGGAAAGATCTGATTTGAAAATATTTGATGAAGGGAAATTTGAGTCTATTTTTATAGAAATACCACAGAAAGGTAGATCAAGTTTAGTTATAGGAGAAGTATATAGAGTTCCAGGAACGAATTAAAGCAACTTTATTGAGAAATATGAAAGTATCATCACGAAGATAAAATCAGAACATAAAGAGGTGATAATAGGAACAGATCAAAACTTAGATTATCTTAAAAATCAATTCACATGCTAATACAATGAGATTTTTCAATATGAACTTAACAAATGTCATTATTTCAACAATATATAAGCCCACTAGAGTGACTCACAACAGTGCGACTCTTATAGATAATATTTATTTAGATGCTAATTTATAAAATAATGTTAAATCCTTTATTATTAAAACAGATATATCAGATCACTTTATGTGTTTAACTATTGTACACAATTGTTTATGAAAAACAAATACAGGTCAAAGTTATAAAACACGCAAAATTACTGATGCGGTACTGAGAAACATGGAAGCTAGTCTGGTTAATAGAAACTGGAATATATTTGAAAACATGAGTGTTCATGAATGCAGCGAATCTTTGTTTAATGAAATTAAATCCATTATGGACTTTTATGCTCCAGAAAAAAACCATTGCACTTAATGCCAAAAGCACTTAATGCCAAAAGATATAGAACAAATGAGCCATGGCTTACACAAGGACTTAAAAAGTGTGCACGAGAATGTCTTACAATGTATGATAAAGTACTAAAGAAGCCAAGAGACAGTCCTGAATTTCAGAACTACAAGCAGTACCGTAACATGTATAATAAGTTGCGAAGAAAAGCCAAATTTCAATATTATAATGAATTAATACAAGAAACCAAACCCAATTCTAAAGAATTTTGGGCTATACGGAATAAACTGACTGGTAAAGTTATGAATAAGAAGGAAATAACAGATGAAATCTTAGTTAATGGAATGAAAGAAACCAACAAACAGCTTATCAGTAATGCCTTTGCAAAACATTACAGTGAAGTTGGAAAATTATTAGCTAATAAGATAGAAGAAAAAGGTAATATTTAAAATCCTATGAACTGTATAAAGAACAAAGTAGAACATAATTGTTTTTTTATTTCCAACCACAACAGCTGAAATTGAGAAAATTGTTAAGAGTTTAAAGTCGAAAAACAGCAGTGGGTATGATCAGATTTCTAATAAAATTTTAAAACAAATATACCCAGGAATCATTGATGCATTGCAAATAATTATTGAATAATAAGTCTATACAATATGGAGAATTTCCAAATAATATGAAATGAGCAATTGTTAAACCACTGTATAAAGGAAAAATAAAAATTAATTAAATAATTATCGACCGGTTTCTCTTTTACTTTATCTAAAGTTTTGGAAAAAATTGTGAATATTAGGATCATCAGAATTTTCAAAAAACATAAAGTATTGGATGCCATCTTAAATTTTAAGGGTAACATCCTAGAAAGTTTGAATGAAGGACAATATACCTTAAGCCTGTTTCTTGATATGTCAAAAGCCTTCGATAGTCTGAATCATAAAACACTGTTTAAAAAGTTGGGATTTTGTGGCATTCGGGGAAATGTCCTTTCATGGTTAAAAGTTACCTATTAGATAGACAAATAAAAGTCAAGTTTAAAAAGGTAATTTCCAGTAGTTATATAATGAAATATGGTACCCCACAGGGTTCTGTGTTAGGTCCTCTCATGTACGTTATATTAGCCAATGACATGGCAAAATGTTTGAAATTTTGTAATGCTGTAACATTTGCTGCTGATACGACAGTGTATGCTTCAGGTGGCAATTTAAGATTCTTATATCGAAAAGTTAATGAAGATTTGAAATATCTTAGTGAATGATTTGACAGTAACACTTTGACTTTAAATGTTGAAAAATCGAAACATATCTTATTTAGACCAAAACGTAAAGAAATAGTTTATCAGGGAAATATACAGTTAAGTAGAAAAGAAATAGATAAAGTCCGGAATATCAAATTTCTCGGGGAGATTATTGATGAATTCTTAGAATGGGATCAACATATTAAACATTTACTAACTAAAATGAGAGCGGGGAATTATAGTTTGAATATGGTAAAAAACATGCTACCTGTTAGCTCAAGACTAATGGTTTACCATGCTAATGTACAAAGTCACATCAATTGTGCTTTAAGTGCATGGGGACCAATGATAAAAACAAAAGAAATGAAAAAAATAAAACACAGCAAAACAAATCAATTAGAATAATTTTCAAAGCTGGAAGGAGAACTAGAGTATCTGATCTATATAAGAAGGGAAATATTTTAACGATGGAGGACATTTGCTTACATTTGCTTAAAATATCTTATAGGTATGTCAATAATAAATTACCTATACAAATTGTAAATATTTTTTAAGTGCATGTTTGTTTAATTTTAGTTGCTTGATCAAGGGTGTTGCTTATGACCTAAAACACCCATGGGGTAAATGGTGTGGACTCCAAGCATTACCATCTCATCAGTATGCACATGCTTTTGGCATATAATCTGACTTAAAGCTTCAGACCAGTAGCATTGAGTCAAATAGACAAATATAAAATTATACAATTAGACAATTAGACAGGCAAGACATGATAAATGCAACATCAACAAATCCTTACTGAAATATGCTTTGACAATGATAACATATATCTGCCATTTTCACAAATTTAAAACCCTACATAAAATATGAACTAATATTAGACATAAAACATAGGCTACTACTGCAGTATACACTCAGTAAATTTGAGAACTCTAAAGAATGGATCTATTATATAAGTGTAAAGTTTGCTATAGACGTGTGAATTGTATAAATCAATGAATCCCAAACTAAGAAATTTATTGAAATGTCATTTTGCAATGCACTATTGCACAAATAGATAAATAGATAAATATGGGAAGTGCAGCCCTCTAAGGCAAGTTCTTGATGAGGTGTGAGAGAGAGGAGAGTCCACCCATGTTTCACATTTACCCCATGGGTGGGATCTTTTACTTGCCTCAGCATAGACGCTGAGTACAAGGGACCACCAATTTAGATTGAAATTAGAATTCATTAGATTGCACATAAACATAACATTGTCTATCTGAACATTTACACTAAGCCTGACTGGATGGCCTCAGCTTGACCCATTCAAAATTGATTAAAAATAAAATATTAATCCATCGTTTACCTAATAAAAAATTTTTTAATGTAAAATGAATATCATGAATAATAATGAATAATCATGAATGATACGAAAACCAATCCAAACTTGAATGTATTTGGTTGGCCCCATATGATCAAGATGGATAGGTTGATATGGGGAAGTGCAGCCATATAAGGCAAGGTCTTACCACTATCAATGTAATAATCAGTGAAGCCAGTAATCTCTAGCTCTGTAAAATTTTCACTAAAAACAAATGAGCATTGCATCACCTTAACCACGTAAAAATGGCTTTTGCTCACTTTGCAATTTAATACTTTAGATTGTGACATTGTTATATTGTATAAAAGAATATACCAATGGATTGGTATATATAAATTATGATGAAAATTGCAAATAATGTAAATGGCAATTTTATCTCAATTGGTAATGAGTAGTATAGTCTACTGGTGACAAAGTCATTTCTAATGTGATATTGAATTTCCCTACAATCGCAAGAATGGTAATTAGTTTTAGTTGTCAAAATATTGTAATTAGGCACATTTGCAAAAACCCTGCAAATACAGGTAGATCAGAACTGCATATCTTTGAATATGATTTTTATATAAGAGCATACATCACCAAAAAAAAATTAAAATGTTGTTCAATATCTATTGCAAAAATTCAAACACTTTTATAGATCTTATGTACTTAAGTAACAGTTTCCCTGCCCTTTGCAATGCTAAAAAGACCTACAGTTGGACAACAAAAAAAGGATATTACTCCTTATTTTTGCAGATTTTCGTGAAATAAAGATTAAATTATTTGGAAAGAAGTATAGAAATCACATAAGATTTTTTATACCTTGAAAATTGGGGTTGAAAGCCTGGAAAAACCTTGGAAAAGCCTTCTATTTGAATTGTAGAAGTGAGTGGGAACTTTGTGCAACATCCACTGTTTGTAGTAATAAAGTGATGTTAAAATTGAGGTGAAATAGTGACATGAGTACCAAACAAAGTAGGCTTTTGTACAACTGATTTTTACGTTCATTCAGCAATGTCACACCACCTCAGTAAAACAAAATTTATTACTAATAAATACAGTAGAGCCTAAAACCATTATGCCAAAAGCTCATTCTCAACCTTTCAAAGCTTGCCATTGCGTAAAACTATTTGGTCTTCTTAAATATGTGATAGTCTTAATATAGTGAGGTCTTAGATTGGGGTTACACTCTAAGAGATCATTAACATTCAGTACAATAATGATAAAGTTACATATTTTTAAAAACTAATTCCTATTTATTTGCACTCCTGTCTTAATTTTGTGCAATGAAAAGAAAGAAAATTAATGACAACTGTCACAGTCACAACAGAGCAATGACGGAGTTGTCTTGGTGGACATGATGAGAGCTCCTGATTTTAGATAGTTTTCTATCATTTTTGGGTGGATGCATTCACCTAACCATCTGACCTTATGGATATATAGATACTACAGATATGATAGACTTAGGTCTAATTAGTCTGCGGATGGTGAAAAAGATGCTTTTGATGATTTTCATTACTATAGTCACACTTCACTGGTTTCCATGTCTTCATGCTATTTTTGAATGCTTGGCATTAGGATTAATGGGCTGCATGGAAAGTTTATTGTGGTGGACTTGTCAGTTTTGTGAGCTGGATTAAAACGTGGAGCACAGTGTTCTGGTATTGCACATGGAGTTTTGGTCCCAGCATTCTCTGTAGGTCAGCTGATAGTGATTGCGCATGGACATTGCGCATGGACATTGCGCATGGACATTGCGCATGGACATTGCGCATGGACATTGCGCATGGACATTGCGCATGGACATTGCGCATGGACATTGCGCATGGACATTGCGCATGGAGTTTAGTGCAGTATAGCGGACCAAAATGTATGCCCTAATTTGGCGTCCATTAAAAATTACATGTTATAAACAATTCACAAGTTTGAAGTTCTAGCACAATTAAAATATAATTTAATGTGAATAGTGGGAGTTTGTACCGCCCCCATGAAAAAGCAAAAATAAACTCTGTATATACCGTGAATATGAAAACCGCCGTCATAACTAAATTAGTTTGTGACGTCATACATTGATTTCAAGCATTTTTACGTCATAGGCATGGCAATGAGGCTTGTTAAATATGGTCATATATCTGGGTCCGCTATACTGCACTTTTTCTGAGTTTTGGTCCCAGCATTCTCTGTAGGTCAGTTGATAGATATTGTGAATGGACATTGTGCATGGACATCACAAACATGGCTTCTACTTCAAATTCTTACGAACGAACCCCTAAACAATATATCCGACTTTCTGAGCAGCGCAAAAGGGTCAATTCTGAAAACACCGGTGAGTCCCCTGATGCTAAAATAATTATCTGTAGTGATTCTCCTGTCACTCCTGAAAATCCTGAAAACAGACCATGGAGGAATACAAGATGTGGTATTCAAATGCTAGCTAATGATGCTCCATTGATTGCAAACCCTAACTACTAACATTAATCTTTCCTTCAGGTTAATGTAACATAACATTTCTTTTCTTATTCTTTATAGTTTGGATTTTAATTTTTCATCACCTTTATATATACTTTCGGCCTAATTCAATGATCTACATTTAAATAATGTCAGAAAATGTACTTAGTTTGATAGACTATGAAGATGTGCTTGTTTCTGATTGCAGTTATTTGAATATTGATGATAGTGTGTATTATGAAAGAGATTGTTCTTTCTTGATACCACATCTTAATATACATAGTCTTCCTAATAAGCATAATGATCTGATTGACTTGATGGATGTACTCAATGACAAAAATATGCTGCCAGATATACTGTTGTTATGTGAAACTTGTTTATCTGAAAAGAATCATAGTAAATTTTTACTTCCCAATTATGATTTGCTAAGCGAGTTCCGAAGAAATAAGCTCAGGGGGTGGAGTCTCTATTATGATTCGTTCTCATATTAATTATGTGGAAAGATCTAATTTGAAAATATTTGATGAAAGGAAATTTGAGTCTATTTTTATAGAAATACCATAGAAAGGTAGATCAAGTTTAGTTATAGGAGAAGTATATAGAGTTCAAGGAATGAATGAAAGCGACTTTATTGAGAAATGTGAAAGTATCATCACGAAGATAAAATCAGAACATAAAAAGGTGATAATACGAACAGATAAAAACTTAGATTACCTTTAAAATCAATTCAAACGCTAATACAATGTGATTTTTCAACATGAACTTAACAAATGGCATTATTCCAACAATATATAAGCCCACTAGAGTGACTCACAACAGTGCAACTCTTGTAGATAATATTTATTTTGATGCTAATTTATACAATAATGTTGAATCCTTTATTATTAAAACAGATATATCAGATCACTTTATGTGTTTAACTATTGTACACAATTGTTTATTAAAAACAAATACAAGTCAAAGTTATAAAACACGCAAAATTACTGATGCGGTACTGAGGAACACGAAAATGTCTTACAATGTATGATAAAGTACTAAAGAAGCCAAGAGACAGTCCTGAATTTCAGAACTACAAGCAGTACCATAACATGTATAATAAGTTGCAAAGAAAAGCCAAATTTCAATATTATAATGAATTAATATAAGAAGCCAAAGACAATTCTAAAAAACTTTGGGCTATTCTGAATAAACTGACTGGTAAAGTTGTGAATAAGAAGGAAATAACAGATGAAATCTTAGTTAATAGAATGAAGGAAACCAACAAACAGCTTATCAGTAATGCCTTTGCAAAACATTACAGTGAAGTTGGAAAAATATTAGCTAATAAGATAGAAGAAAAAGGTAATATTTAAAATCCTATGAACTGTATGAAGAACTAGGGAGCTTTTAAAGGGACATGCAAAGAAAAGTAAAGGCTGGGGATTTGTCGTTTGAACAAAAATATTTGCGTACGCACAGAAATGTTTTCCCGTTCGCACGGAAATATTTGCGTTCGCACAGAAATTTTTTTGCGTTCGCATGAAAATATTTGCGTTCGCACAGAAATTTATTTCTGTTCGCACAGAAAATATTTACGTTCGCACGAAAAAAAAATTGCGTTCACACGAAAAATTAATTGCACCGGTAACCCACCGGCTTTTTGGACATTTTGCCGTCAGCGTAGGCAGGGAGGGGGGGGGGATGTATATACTTTAAAAGGCTGCTGCTCCTCTAATACTAAGCCGATTTTTGTCAAATAAAACTGAATAGTAGTATAATTCATACTGAATCCATACATGTTTTCGGATCGTAAATAGACCAAATATTAAGCGAGATATTTGTCTGAGAAGGCAGGTAGGCGGCAAACACTGGCGCTCTCACAAGCGTCCGCGCCCGGACTGTATCAATGCAGGCAGAGCTGAGCGCTTCTTTAAAAATAGACCATTAAGCGAGATATTCTATATTATATAATAAGGAAATAAATCTATCTGTCTCTCTAAACTATCTATCTAAATATCTAAATATCTAAATATCTACATATCTATATATCTATATATCTAACTATCTAACTTTCTACATTAAAGAACAGCGATTTATGTTGGGGGCGTTTTTGACAAGAATATTCTTGCTTTTGCCCAGTATACCTTATTAATTTTCCTCACCTCATCTATTCTATACTGCCATGGTGCAAAATGTACAAAGGGTGCTGGACTGATGCTTTTCTCCTTGGCATTTTCGAAGTGTACAGTCAAATAGTTTTAACCATCATATATATAATGTTTGTATGAGCTTTATTGCAATTCATTTCTACTCATTCTGCCAACTGGCCAATGGGAAGGACTTTTCCTTGGGTTTTGTAAAAGTCAATTAACCTATATATGTAATAGCAATCTGCCCTGACCGTTATGTCAATTGCTATTAGTATTTTGAATGATACAAAGAATGGGGTAAATCATGCTTTTTCATCATTCATCACAAGCATTAATTGAAATTCTAAATTTCAACTGATTCCTGTTTATTATGCATATTAAAGAGGGAGATTGTCTATAATTTGTTTTGATCATGGATGGAACATGCAATATCAATTTTAATCCCAGTTGGATTATTTTCAGAAACAACAACAAGAACGAAATATTGATAATTTATATAAAATGAAATGAATATCTAAAATGATTACTCTAACTAAAGCATATCTATCTATAGATAGTTTCTATCATTCTTTTATTTTCATTTTTTATTGATTACGATTCAATGAATTATTGATAGTAACGTATTTTAGGTGAATATCTTATAACTATCTGTCTATCTACATATCTATACTCTATGAGGTATTACTAACTTTATTAACAAGAATATTCTTGTTTTTACCTAGTATACTCTGCGAGGGAACGAAAAACCTTTTTTTTTTTTGCATGTCCCTTTAAAAGCTCCGTAAAGAACAAAGTAGAACATAATTGTTTTTTTATTTCCAACCACAACAGCTGAAATTGAGAAAATTATTAAGAGTTTAAAGTAGAAAGACAGCAGTGGGTATGATCAGATTTCTAATAAAATTTTGAAACGAATATACCCTGGAATCATTGATGCATTGCAAATAATTTTTGATAAGTCTTTACAATAAGGAGAATTTCCAAATAATATGAAATTGGCAATTGTTAAACCACTGTATAAAGGAAAAAGGAAAAATGAATTAAATAATTATTGACCGGTTTTTCTTTTACCAGTTTTATCTAAAGTTTTGGAAAAAATTGTGAGTATTAGGATCATCAGATTTTTCAAAAAAAACATAAAGTATTGGATGCCATCTTAGATTTTACGGGTAACATCCTAGAAAGTTTGAATAAAGGACAATATACTTTAAGCCTGTTTCTTGATATGTCAAAAGCCTTCGATAGTCTGAATCATAAAACACTGTTTAAAAAGTTGAAATTGTGTGGCATTCGGGGAAATGTCCTTTCATGGTTTAAAAGTTACCTATTAGATAGACAAATAAAAGTCAAGTTTAAACAGGTAATTTCCAGTAGTTATATGATGAAATATGGTACCCCACAGGGTTCTGTGATAGGTCCTCTCATGTACGTTATATTAGCCAATGACTTGGCAAAATGTTTGAAATTTTGTAATGCTGTAACATTTGCTGATGATACGACAGTGTATGCTTCAGGTGGCAATTTAAGATTCTTATATGGAAAAGTTAATGAAGATTTGAAATATTATAGTGAATGGTTTGACAGTAACTCTTTGACTTTAAATGTTGAAAAATCGAAATATATCTTATTTAGACCAAAATGTAAAGAAATAGTTTATCAGGGAAATATACAGTTAAGTGGAAAAGAAATAGATAAAGTATAAGAAAGGAAATAATTTAATGATGAAAGACTTAGTGAAATTACATTTGTTTAAAATATCTTATAGGTATGTCAATAATAAATTTTAAGTGCATGTTTGTTTAATTTTAGTTGCTTGATCAAGGGTGTTGCTTATGACCTAAAACACCCATGGGGTAAATGGTGTGGACTCCAAGCATTACCATCACATCAGTATGCACATGCTTTTGGCATATAATCTGACTTAAAACTTCAGACCCAGTAGCATTGAGTCAAATAGACAAATAGACAATTAGACAGGCATGACATGATAAATGCAACATCAACAAATCCTTACTGAAATATGCTTTTACAATGATTGTATATATCTGCCATTTTTCACAGATTTAAGACCCTACATAAACTATGAACTAATATTAGACATAAAACATAGGCTACTACAGCAGTATACACTCGGTAAATTTGAGAATTCTAAAGAATGGATCTATTATATCAGTGTAAAGTTAGCTATAGTCATGGTCAGTTATATTGCAAGATTGTTATTTGACAAATAAACTAATATACCCTGCCAGGTCAGCTAATTTGGCCATAAATGCTATTGGTTGTAATGGTCAGTTATGCTGGAAAATACTACAGAATACAAAAATGAGAAACAGAAGAACGCCAGAAATGTCATTAGCATTGTCGCTTCATAATACATTTTATTACACAGCACCTTCAATTTTGTCCAAATTTTCAAAATTCAAAGTTTATAGAAATGTGAAGGTGTCTCTCTTGTAGCATGCATTGAAACCATTCTGACCTCAATGTTGCAAAAAACGACTGTGAAAATCGCGAATCAGCAACCCTGATCATGTTTATAACCCGAAAACGTCCAAAGCTGTAAAGTAAGAAGAAATTGGCCATGAATACTGTAATACCAAGTTATATCAATTCGGTGTTTTATGATACAAAAGAACCTTATACTACAGCACTTATTATGGTTACAACACAAAGCTCTATACAATGAATGTCTTATTGAATAGATAAGTACCTTTTTTTGGTGATATATAGCTGACAATGTTATTCCTATAGTTTCTTATCTCAGAATACAAATGGGAAGTGGAAAGTGGAAGTGTGGCTAAAGGTTAACTTACCTATTAGTGTTCAAAAACATTGTTACTTAGGCCTATGTATATATAAATTTTGTAACATGAATAAATATTATATACAATACATGCATTTTATTATTAGTTCATAATGTAATGAACATATGTGTTTTAGAGTTGGTAGAAGTGTTGTATTATTTTTGAAGTTTGTTTACTTTTAGTTGCTTGATCAAGGGTGTTTCTTGTGACCTAAAACACCAGTAATATAATGCCATATTAACTAATTATGAAATAACAGAATTCCATACAATTCCTTGCTCGATTCTAAAATAGTTGGTTTTTTTAAATAAAGTCAGAAAATGTGTGTTTCAGTGTACAGTGTAGCACAATTTGCTTTTGTTTTTTTGCCCAAAGACCCTTTCTTATAATCATAAGTAATTGCAATGAGACATACACCACTGGTGTAATCAACTAAATTGCACTTAAAATTCACACAGGTCTTGATGACATTATATATTATTTATTAGTTAGATTTATAAATGTAGTTAATCCAAATAAATTAGATACTTCCCTTTTCGGTGTTCAATGCGCACTAGCGTCGTAGCTTAGCCAATCCTAGCCTTGGCCACTCAGGTGGTTAATCCTCCCCTTATAACGGGGGGGCACTTCCTTACAGTCAGTCGTTTCAACTATTTTCCCTCCCTCATGCTCCTATAGGGGGATATTCTTAAAACAAAGCCTTTCTGTGTCGCTTTTAGCTGCTTGTGTTAATATAAATTTAAGATTAGCATCTCAAAATTCAGATGCTTTCTTGATATCGTGCATGAAGAATGCTGCTTGCTGTTTGTGTATCATTTAAGTCTATAATGCTTGTCTAACCTGAATGAGCTTGTGCATAAGGATGCTCTGTTGTTTGATCATCTTAAGCTATTAATATACAAGTGCATGTTATTTAACTGGTGTATTATCTCATGTTGAGTGTTACCGTTGGGTATCCATGGGGGCATCATGTTCATGCAGTTGTTTCAAGTGTGCATTTATGTTTCGCCAAATAAATGGCAGGTTTCTGTCCATACCTATACAAGCTCCACTTTGTCTTGATTGTGTTAACGAACATTGGAAATTTGAATATATTTGTTCTTTAGAACATTAAAATGTATTTGTTTATTTATTGTAAAAGTCTATTTTGAAATGTATTTTTAATTTAAAAAAGAACCAAATGAGGACCAAAACTGGTGGATCTAAGAGCTCTTATTAATGGATAATTTATTTAATTAATCAATGCATAGTTATAATATTTATATCATAATATATATAGTACCAAATGAATTATGCCATGAAGATGGATGCTTTGACAATTTTGCACAGAATGTTATGTTCATCATATATTATAATTAAAATGATTCACACACAAAAAAGAAGCAATTTCAATGCAACACAATTAGTGAACTCAACCATATAATTCCTGTCATTTTAATGCTGAAAAGTAATTAAAAATAGGTTTAGGCCTATGTATTATTAGTACATAGACAATGGGACGTTTCGGGTAAAATTTTGGACGTTTTGGTGTAATTTTGGAAGTTTCAGAAATTGAATGTTCAGGAACATTTTCAGATGTTTCGGACTCTGACGTTTTGGATTTGGACGTTTTGACCAGTATGCATATAATGTCAGTAAGGTAATTTGCCAGGCAGGCAAATTTGCTTACGAAGCAACAATATCACATATTAAGGCTTGTTGACAAATACCAGTAGGTGTTCTGGGTATGGCAAACATGAATGGTTTTTGCCAAATAAATCAATATATCCTGCCAGGTCAGCTAATTTGGCTGTATGTTCTATTAGTTGTAACAGGTGTATTGTGCAATCATACACAGTTTTTTTTTCATATACATTAGGGTGCTTCAAAAAACTGAAGGTAAAAAAACCCTTGCTCCCTAGAGTTTTTCCCATTCAACTTGTCTTTTTGTGAAATTTGTGAAAAAAATTGGTCAATATCTCCATTCTTAGCCTTGCCACCAGGCTCTTGGAATATGTGGTATGATAGCCATTGAATTTGTACGGGCTCGGACACCATCATACAGTAGTTTTGATTTCAGCTGAGTTAAAAGTTTATTTTTAATTTATTGTACACAAGTGTAGAGCTCTTAACTAGACATAATGAGAAATAATATCACAATTAGCACTGAGTTTAGTCTCAACACACATTTGACTTATCAATTCTTCCTAAAAAGTGTGTGATTGAAAAAATCTAGAATATCGTATCAACAATGTGTGCAGTATGAACTCAGTTTATTCTGATCATGAAATGCAACAATGCACTGAAATGTGCTTGTGACATATTGCTCCTGCATGCATAGTATCCTTATTGTATATATTTTAAATGGTCTGAGCTTGGTGATATTATAGCATATAAATTAATACAATAATTTAACATGTCCTAAAAAAACTAAATGATTTCTTGACTTGAGGAATTTACCTTGAATGAGTTGTAGAAATAATGCTCCTATTGGCAAAATATTCTTATTGCATACATTTCAAATAATCTGAGGTGAGCCTGATTTTTCATATAATTATATAATATCACTGGTTTACAACACGAATATGTATTTTTTATTTGATCTTATGTGAAATTTTGTAATTAGACACATATGCAAAAACCCTGACAGGTAGATGGGAACTGCATATCTTTGAATATGATGTTTATATCATAAGAGCATACATCAACAAAAAAATCAACATTGCATCTATAAAAATTCCATGAGTTTATTGCAAAAAATTCAAACACTTCTATAAATCTTATGTACTTTATTAACAGTTTCCCTGCCCTTTGCAATGTTAAAAAGACCTACAGTTGGACAACAAAACGAGGATATTACTCTATATGTGACGCACCATGTAAAAAGGGGGCTAATGGGTGGATTTTTCAAAAATTAGTTTTTGATGGCAAGTAATTGTCTAACATGTGTAGTTTATGGAAATGTAAAAAATTTCCAGATATCTCAATATTTAGTGGTCATTTGGGGTATTTGAAAATTTGATGTTTTCGCGCACATAACCACTGAGACGTAATGAGCAGCGACACAGGCACTTGTTAAACTATGCATTACGTTTTATGGCATATCTTCGTTATCTGTCGTTCAAAACTTACGTGATTTGGATATGTGATAATGAGGTAACTGTTCTATACTCAACTAAAATTGTGAGCTGCTACAATAATCACTTTTGTAAAATTTAACATTAAAATTGGCGTCTTAAAAATCCGGTTTCCGACGTAAAAACAACCTCTGTATTTGGTTTTTTATCTCGGTTGCTCATTCACCAACAATTACCAAAATCTAGCATTGTGTTTGTCATGACATTTTCTAAATTTTTCTGGAATTTCATCATTATATGTGCAACATTTTTAACACAATTGAGCATCAAACATGGGCTACCAGCTGAGGTTAATATTCTTACTATAGAAGCCTACTAGTGCCACACACAACTTCTTTTTTTTTTTAGTTTTTTTTCTTCATAGCATCTGAATGTTTTTAGATTTGTGTTTTTTGATACAATTTTTTTTAGATTTGCGTTTTTTGCTGCATAGAAATTTTTTTTTTTTTTAACTTGCGTTTTTTGATACATATTTCTTTGGATTTTTGTTGTTTGATACATAATTTTTTTAAATTTACGGTTTTGTTGCGTAACTTTTTTAATTTGCGGTTTTTGATACATAATTTTTTTCATATGTGTTTTTTTCTACATAATTTTTTTTGCCATTTTTTGGTACATCATAATTTTTTTTGGTGTTATTTCCCACATATTGTTTTTCAGTATGCATTCTTTGCTACATGATATTTTTTCATCTGTGTTTTTGGCTACATAATTTTTTTTTTCAGGGTGCATTTATGCAAAAATAAAATTTTATTTTGCAGTTTTTATCATTTGTGACTTTTGCTAAATAATTTGTTATTATGTGTTCTTTGCTACATGATTGTTCATCTTTTTTGATTTTTGCTACGTAAAATTTTTTCACTTTGTTTTATCCAACATAATTTTTTTCAGCATGTGCATTTTTTTATACGCAATTTTTTTGAGTTTGTGTTTTTCATTACATAAATTATTCTAAATTATATATATATTTTTTACATTACATTTGAATCTTTTTTGCTATTATTCGCAAACATTTGCGAATAAACGCAAAACTATTCAACTCCTTCTAGAACCAATTGAGCAGAATAAAAAAATTATGTAACAAAAAAACACAAATTCGGAAAAAAAATTATGTGGCAAAAAACTTTAATATTTGCGAATAAACGCAAATATTTGCGAATAAATGCAATATTATTTAACTCCTTCTTGAACCATTTGAGTGAAAACGAAAAAAAAAAAAGTGGCCAAAAACGCCAAAAAAAAGTTGTATGAGGCACTAAAAGGCTTCCATATATGAGAGTTAGAACATATAGAACTAAAAGGGGACAGCACTAATTTTGATCTAATGCTAAAATTAGGACAAATATACCAAATGATAGCTCAAAGGCTCTACTTTAGGTATATAGCTAATGATGCTCTGAGTATTATTTTGGACAAATTGGGGGACATCATAAAAAGGTCAGTTTTTCTAGAAAACAAGCATGGTGACCCCTCTTTTTTATTGTCTCATATAGATTATTATAATAAGTTACAGTCGGGTACAATGTTATATTAAATTCATATGGCTGGACATTTTTTAATTGCAAGATTTGTAAAAAAAAATTCCCTTAAAAAATTAGACTTTTTGAATTGGCTTGCATTTTCTTTGGATCCCCTGAAATTATTGTTCTCTTTTGAGTTTCTAATGAAAATGGTCTCAAAATGTTCCTGAAAGTCCACTGCATGCAATAACATCACCTGCTTTTATAGTTATAGCATTGCAATTAAATTATTAATTATAAGGCTGGATATGAGTCGGAATGAGTGGGGAAAAGCACAAGAATAGAAAACATCCAATAATTTGAAAATTAGCATGCTGACCCCCCCCCCCCCCCCAATTTGTTTCCATATTTTAGCTTTATTATCCCAGGCAGAGGTTTGAGGTAATGCAGACCAATTGTAGACTGCAGAACTTGATTGATTTCTTTATTTGTAGATCTAGTAACATTGCCAAGCTGTTCCTAACTTGACACTGTTGACTTTCTGTATATATACTCCATTAACAAGTTATACATGTAGTGTGTGTGCAGGTGGATTTGTCACACTTAATTTCTGAAGCAGAACTCCAACGCTATTATATATACATTGATATAATTTGGTATCTTATTAGTCTGTATGGCCAAGTTGTGACTTTTGACAGTCTCATTGACATGTCTCAACTTTGTTTGAAGGATTTGGGAAAACATTTTTACAGATTATTTTGCTTTTCCAAAGCAGTACTCGAATACTACTGCACCTACATGCTTTGTTATTATATGTCTAAAATATTTTATTTGTGCCTTTTGGTGTCCTTATGGCCATAAATACTATAGAATATTGTGAAAAATTCATGTTTTCTAAAGCCTGTATCAACGGGGTCTCACCTACTAGTGTACCTAAACACATGTTATTTGTCTTCTAAAATGTCTATATCGTAATACTTTAAATTTCGAAGCTTCATTTTGACATATATTGCCCTTTCTTTTTTATAATTGTGGAAATTATGCAAAAATTGCTGAACTTGTGTTGTTTGCTACATTTCATAACCCCTGGTACTCTATGATACACTGATATCACAAACCTTTGGAGAATTAAGCGTACAGTGCCTTACAGAGGTATCCTGGACCATGCATGCTAGCAAATATGCCCCCCATTATAATTCTTCTCATGACATAAAAGACACATGCATTAATCACACAAGTTTTTTCAGATGAATATTTAATGATATCAATAAAAAGATGCAGAAAATCAAATTATTATACTATTATATACAGCTGTAACATTATGCAATCACATGCATGCTAAATCCCTTTAATCAGGCAATTTGATAAGATGCTATTGTTGAACCCAGAATTCTTTTTTTTTTTTGTTCAGACATACCCTACTAGTCATATAGTGGTTATACTGGGGAACTTTCATTTGATATTTTCGGCACTTATCAGGTGAATGCAGGAATCTGATAGCAGCTGTTGATTTACTTCTTCTTTCTGCCCCACCCAGGTTGATTAGCCACTGTACCTTTAGCTTTGAATTTGCGAAATAATGCATCCAACTGTGTCTTTTGAAATATTCAGTATCTTAGCTATTTTTGTATCATTTTCCTTGCTTGTGCAATGCCAAAATCTCTTCTCTGATGTTTTTGTGAGTATTCTCTTGTTTGAGCCATGTCTCCAGTTGACAATGACATGAATCTAATGATTTAAGGCAGTGATTAAAACTGGAACACCAGCACTCAATAACCCAATTAAAGCTGCTTGTTTTCAGTTTTTGTTATTCACTATTTGAACTGTTTGAACAACCCCAGATTTGCTAATCTGCGCTTTTATGAGTGATTGCATGTAGGGGTTGAATAATTTTAAGAAGACAGCTATAATTAAAAGTAGTATATCGTGATTCATCAGAAAAAAAAAACCTTGTCTCGTATTTGTTTAGTTGGTATATTTAAAGCAAAAAAAAAACAGCTAATGTGCAAAAAAATCACACAAAATCAGGTCATGCCTGCCATTTGAGTGCACGGTCTGACTAAACTTTAGCCATTATTCTACTCCCTGGGTAATATACTTGAAATAAAAAAATCTAATATTGTAAAAAAAAAAAAGATAACAAGAAAGGTGTGGTGTCCTGTATATGCTGAGGTAAAATACCCCACCCTTAGGGAAAATGTGTACAATAGTGTGGACACCTAGCCTATATCATCTCATCATTACATCTACCCCTGCCAGTTGGTCATGTAAGCTGACTAAGCTTCAGTAGCATTGAGGCATTTAACAAAAAAAGGATAATGCATGCCTGTTATAATGAGTGAATGAAAAGATTAGAATAATTATGAAAATAAATCATCATTTTCCAATTTCTGTCTGAACTGATATCTTTGAGGTCAATTTATGATTATTATAAATAAATATATTTAAGAAACACATGTGATAGGTCAAGTCAAGTGCAATCCCGGCAAAATTTTGAGACATTGTTTATGTCTGGGCCATTATTTCTTGATACATTTTGTATTGTTGCTATTTTTTGTTACATGGTAGACTATTTACAACAAAAAATGTCACAAAATAATATTTGTCAATCATTGAGATCTTAACCAATCAAATTAAATTAAACTTTGCAATGTATCTCCCACTGAACACATTGGCCAATGAGCTTCTGAAATAGGTGGACAATGTTTCCAATGCCTGCATAGCCTGCAGTCAGATGATTAATTTAATGTGTTAAAATCTGCTGTAATACTAAATAACCATTAACAACCCTTTTATACAATTTTCATGTAAATTCAAAGATCACATTTAGATTGCCACAGACGTAGTCCCTTTCCTTAGATACAGTCCCTATTAGGAAACACGGCTTGGCAACCGTCATTACGTCTGCCAAATAAAAAAAGCCTGATTGTATCCAGGTCAGCAGGTGCTTTCTAGGCCAGAACAGTCTTCAGGCTTAAGACTGGCCCAAATTTTTTTTATAATTACGCACGCGTGGCTTGCTTGCATTTTCCCGCCAATTTCGCAGTTATGACGTCACCACCCGTAAGCCCCCTTTTCCCGTGGCGCGCCACATATTTTGGCAGATTTTGGTCAAATAAAGATTGAATTATTCAGAAACAAGTCTAGAAATTATATTTCACATAAGGTTTTTTATACCTTGAAAATTGGGGTTGAAAGCCTGGAAAGACCTTGTAAAAGCCTTGAATTTGAATTGGAGAAGTGTGTGGGAACCGTGTGCAACATTACTGTTTGTAGTGACATAGTGATGTTAAAATTGAGGTGAAATAGTGACATGAGTACCAAAAAAAGTAGGCTTTTGTACCACTGATTTTTACGTTCATTCAGCAATGTCACACCACCTCAGTAAAACAAAATTTATTACTAATAAATACAGTAGAGCCTAAAACCATTATGCCAAAAGCTCATTCTCAACCTAAAACCTGCTACATTTAAATCTTGCCATTGCGTAAAACTATTTGGTCTTCTTAAATATGTGATGGGCTTAATATAGTGAGGGGTTAGATTGGAGTTACACTCTAAGAGATCGTTAACATTCAGTACAATAATGATGTGGGACTGCATCTGGGTCACGGTTCATCGCACTGAAATATCTTGTAATAGTTGACATGCCTCAAGTTTATGGTCACTTGTATTCTCTACGGCACATAAATCAAAGTAAATGATTATTAACCTATGCTATATACCTTTGCTTATGGCTAGCCTACATTTTCATGGCCCATCAAGTCAACAATACCTCAAAAACGTTGATTAAACTTCCTGAATTTTACCGGCAACTGCCTCATTCATGGCGATGTCATGATATATATATGAGTGGTTAAGCTACCTGAATTCATATTGGTTGGAAAGTGAAAGTGTAGTTTGAGTGTTGTGACGTCACACCTTTCATTAGCATATAAACGAATACATGACGTCACCAATGATGTCAGCATAATATTATGCATTGCTTTCGCTATTCAGCATTGCAGACCTATTGTGCACTCACTTGCACTTGAAATTATCATCATTCTGAATTTAAATTAATTTGGTTTTAGTCTTGAAAGGGGGGGGGACGGAGCCATGCAGCATGGCCATCCCCTCACCCCGTGCTTTGTGTGCAATAATATCAATTCTTGATTGATTATGGTTACACTATATGATACTGTATTAATAAAGCTTTGAATATTCTTCACTCTATAATTTTGCACATTACATATATGTATATGCATTCCTTTCATTGTACAGTACCAATTTTTGGCCTTTGTAGTCTTGTTTTAATTGATAAGAGACTGTTCAATGGAAACTGAAGAGATCTGCAGTTTTTGCTTTTTGGCACAAACTTATTTTCCATTTTTGGACCCCAGTGGCTAATGCCCCATTAATTGGGTATTTTATTTGTTAGTAATGTGGCTTTTTTAATATATATATTTTTGTGCATGGGTGGCTGGCTAATGTCATGCTGATGTATCAAACTAGGTTTAGCCTTGTAGTGTTTTTTTTTTTTTGTCAAATATCAATGTGCATTAGTGCATTACATATAATATTATCACTGACTGTTTGTGCATGGACCATGGTACTACTGTGGAGTCCATGTGAGCTATAAAACATGAGGATTAGTTTATTACATTGAATTGTATTTCATTGTATTGCATTGTATTGCATTGAATCGCATTGAGAACATGGAGAAATAGCTTGTGAGCCACATTGAGTTATATCTCTGGCATGAATTTATATTGAATTAGACAATTAGTGAGGTGTGGATGCCCTATGTTTTGCAGTGGAAGCCAGTGTGATAATTTTATTACAGCTTATTTGATTCAAGTTATTCATTTATTTGTTGTCAAAAGTTCATTGAACTTGATCAATGAATAGAGCTGTCACTTAGCTACATGAGTTACATATTTTAATAGGTCTAGGCAAGGTTTGCATGACTAGACTTCTTAATAAACAATTAGACTTGATTGTCTATTCAGTTGAAATTGCTACATTTAGCTGATGTTTTGACTGGGCCCGCTAAATGATTGCATCATTTCCAGTCACTGCAGGGGGCGGAGCTTATATTTGATTGATATGCTCTTTATTCATGAATCACGTGGGTTGTCTCATGTCTGAGAAATGCTTTTTGTCTTGGCCAAGACCTTTGGCCTTGGCCTATATTCAGAAACTGTTCATATTTTGCCTTGGCCTTCTCACCTGACTTTCTTTAACTAAAGACGTTCATCTTTAACTCACCTGAAGATGTTGGAGGAGTGCAAAACTTCAACTGGTAATTACTTGGCTTCTATACATGATAGAAAAATGCGGTTTTTTTTCTAAATAGTTCATTTGTACTTATCTTATCATCTATAATTTATTTAAAGCAACACAATGACCTAATTTATTGGGGGAAAATACTGATGACAAATGACTGACTATTTGTCAGCTGTCATGTTCTGTTGTGCTGACTGACAGACAGCCAGATTTAACTGAACTGACTGATTGAACTGATTAGCTGGAGTGACAGACTTATTATTAAACAGGCAGAGGGGGGGGTGGGGTCCAGACATTTTTTGTGGGGGGGGGGGGGGGGGTCTGATTCCTCAGAATCAATTGGGTTGCTGGAAAACGTTAAATTGCTTTTTATTTACTTTTTTTTAACTGTTATTTTTTACTTTTTTTTGGCTGTTTGGGAGGGGGGATGCATCCCCCCCCCCCTTCCCCCCTCTGGATTCATCCCTGTAACAGGCTGAATATTGTGCAACAAGATCATATCAATTTAGGTGTATGCACACTTTTGACCCATCAATTATTTGATATTTGAACAAATATCCTGCATTTTGTGAAAAGTTTTGAAGGTATCTGATTGAAAAAATGTTTTTAATTAATTAGGTTTTAGTAACTTACAAAAATGGTCTGCATTGTGTCAAATTAAGTGCACTTGAAGTCTATGCAAATTTTTGACAACAACTGTACTGTTTGTGACAAATGCTAATATTTAAAAAGAGGTGAATGTTTATTTTGAATACTGCTATAGTGTAAAAATTAAATTAATCTTAAAGATGTAATTATGTGAATTACAAATTTGCAATTACCACCTAATTGGACTACACATGAATCAGATTTTTGGAGAATTTTCCCATAAGAATTACAGAATACATGCCATGTTTGGTATCATTTTGCATGTATTTTTTATGAAAAATGTGATGGTGATGTTAAATAATTCATATCTACCAGTTCCACTAAGTTTGATGCTGGAACTACAGCTTAATTGGATCCACATGGTGCCCAGCTGTGCAACCTGCTATGCTTGGCTGATCACAAGGCCTGGGCTCAGGTGCAGGTGGTGGGGGGGGGGGGGAGGGGGGCACACTCTTAAATATTTTCTACATTTATTTAGACCAATAAATGTTAGGTAATAACATGGTACTCTTGTCTCCATGGTGATAATAATCCATCCAACTAGGCATTTTAAAAATTAATATGTGATATTTGATAAAGTACACACTTTAGACAATAAGTATGCTTACAGAGTCTGACTTAATAGTGACATTCTAAATAAATGTCCACTTTTTTAAAAAGTCAGCACAAAATAGATCACAAATATCCCCAACTTTCTAGGCCATAAAAACCCTCTCTTAATAAATTAAATAAATTACCCCCTTTTTTTTTTTAAATATCTTGTCACCCTTTTGTTATTTTTAACTATCTTGTCATCATTGTGGCTATTTTGTAATGATGGAGAATACATAGCACACTGTTGTTGCTAAGTAAGGCCACATTATTATTAAAAGGAAATTTAGCAATTGAATTGTAATGCCTGCCAACAATCAAAATAGCTCAATTTCCTTCTTCTTCTTTTTTAATAATGTATATTGTTATTTCTTATTTAATAATATATATGTAAATGGCAAGAAGCTGCAAGTGTGATGGTGTCATCTGAGTGAGGAATTGCAATTAGCATCCAAAGGCCAAAAGAAAGTGCATGTAGTTCCAAATATAGTTCACATGCTAGATTTATGAACTTTTCTCCAGAGGCTGCAGGTGTCAATATGTGGAATATGGCAATGCAAATAGCCTACGACCGGGAAGGACTTGTGAAAATAATGCCATCGAAGCACATCGCGAGTCACGTCTGGGGCTAGCCAATTCATAACTGTCTGGATATATCTTTATTTAAAATGGATAATTGTTGAACTAAATCAACAAGTAATTTCTGAATATGCATCATTCCTAGAAATAGTTCTTATTGCTTTAATTTTTGGTCATACAGAGATGATACAATGTATGATCAAACTGAGTTAGTTGATGTTCTTGACTGCTAACAACAAGCTGATAAGATTGTTGGCCTGAATAGCAATTTTTGTGTTCTGCCAATAGTACGTCTGGATAGAACTTTTGAATTGATAATTGATCAGCTAAATCAACAAGTTAATTTTGAATATACTGCCTCTTTTTTCTAAATATTTAATCCTGTAAATAATTCTGTAAAGACATATAAATTTTGTTGGCCTGATGGAGAATTGCTATGTGCTGATCAAAGTGGGCTGATTTACAGTTGTGTTTGACTGCTAACAATTTAATGACATTGTTTATCTGAATAATAAGCTTTGAGCTGTTTTCTAAACATGCTAAATATGTTGGAAGATCCTAATGTGTTATCGGTTAAGAAGCTGATTACTATATATAAAATAACTGAATTTCATGCAAGTAAATTAAATTAAATGAATTGATCACTAAATTAGTAAGTCAGGACTGGTGTTCAGTATTATATGTTAATAACTCCTTCACAAAGAGGTTGATGTTTAGGTGGATTGCAAACCCTAACTACTAACATTAATCTTTCCATCAGGTCAATGTAACATAACATTTCTTTTCTTATTCTTTATTGTTTGGATTTTAATTTTTCATCACCTTTATATATACTTTCGGCCTAATTCAATGATCTACATTTAAATAATGTCAGAAAATTTACTTAGTTTGATAGACTATGAAGATGTGCTTGTTTCTGATTGCAGTTATTTGAATATTGATGATAGTGTATTATGAAAGAGATTGTTCTTTCTTGATAGCACATCTTAATATACATAGTCTTCCTAATAAGCATAATGATATGATTGACTTGATGGATGTACTGAATGACAAAAATATGCTGCCAGATATACTGTTGTTATGTGAAACCTTTTTATCTGAAAAGAATCATAGTAAATTTGTACTTCCCAATTATGATTTGCTAAGCGAGTTCCGAAGAAATAAGCTCAGGGGTGGAGTCTCTATTATGATTCGTTCTCAAATTAATTATGTGGAAAGATCTGATTTGAAAATATTTGATGAAGGGAAATTTGAGTCTATTTTTATAGAAATACCACAGAAAGGTAGATCAAGTTTAGTTATAGGAGAAGTATATAGAGTTCCAGGAACGAATGAAAGCGACTTCATTGAGAAATATGAAAGTATCATCACGAAGATAAAATCAGAACATAAAAAGGTGATAATAGGAACAGATCAAAACTTAGATTATCTTAAAAATCAATTCACATGCTAATACAATGAGATTTTTTCGACATGAACTTAACAAATGGCATTATTCCAACAATATATAAGCCCACTAGAGTGACTCACAACAGTGCGACTCTTATAGATAATATTTATTTAGATGCTAATTTATACAAAAATGTTAAATCCTTTTTATTAAAACAGATATATCAGATCACTTTATGTGTTTAACTATTGTACACAATTGTTTATGAAAAACAAATACAGGTCAAAGTTATAAAACACGCAAAATTACTGAAGCGGTACTGAGAAACATGAAAGCTAGTCTGGTTAATAGAAACTGGAATATATTTGAAAACACGAGTGTTCATGAAAGCAGCGAATCTTTGTTTAATGAAATTAAATCCGTTGTGGACTTTTATGCTCCAGAAAAAACAATTGCACTTAATGCCAAAAGATATAGTACAAATGAGCCATGGCTTACACAAGGACTTAAAAAGTGTGCACGAAAATGTCTTACAATGTATGATAAAGTACTAAAGAAGCCAAGAGACAGTCCTGAATTTCAGAACTACAAGCAGTACAGTAACATGTATAATAAGTTGCGAAGAAAAGCCAAATTTCAATATTATAATGAATTAAAGGGGAACTAAAGGAAGTTTGCATGTAAATTTTAAAAGTTCAATTAGATGACAAAAAACACATTGCCGTAATACAAGTGTCCAAAAGTCCAATTTTAGTATGATTTGGAGCCAATTAAAAGTCAAGTTTGCACCATCCGCCACAACGCTGGGGGCCGCCATTATTGCACACGGCACCATGGCTAGTGACGTCACTTATGTCCTATAAGAACTGAGTTTGAACAGCTTGGCAAAAAGGCTGCACTGATTGCAATCCGTTTCAAGCACACCATTATAAATGTGTAAATGGCACTTCTTTGAAATACAAAATTGCAATTAAGCGATTTGTGTTTTAACAGTATTAAATAGGCCTATATATTTGCTCCCTTGGCAAACGACTTTCTGTTCCATTTTATCCAAAGCCTGTATATTGCATCCGTATTTTACAGATTATATACCACTTTTCCCCCAGTGTTTTTAAGATAATTCAATATGATTAATTATTTTGTTTAATTATGTTGTGAACCTTAAGCCTACCATAATTGTTGTAATGTACATATAAATATATATAATCGTTAATCCTATATGTTAATCCTATATGGTAATAATAAATGTATTGCTTATAATTAATATAATACAGCTATCATTATAGATACCAGTTATACATATATGGGTATTATCTATCCAGAATGATGGAAATGGAAATAGGTCAGCCCATCTTGTATTAAACTGAGACAAAAGCTTGGGTAGTAAGTAGTCATTTGATTAAATATGGCCACAACATTACAATATGTGAAATTAAAGGCAAATGTAGTATTTTTGCCATTGTGAATGAACACTAAGTAGAAATTAAAGGTATATACATGTACATATTTTTTCTTTCTGGATGAACAAGCAATTGACAAGCCAAACTTTACAACAAATTCATCATTTGTAATTCATAGGCAAAAGATATAATATGTCAATGATACATAAGTGTTGATTTCTTATTAATGTCCTCATTGTTTTTTTTTTGTTTTTTTTTGTTTTTAATTTTACAATGAACAAAGAAACAGAAATTACACTTCATAAATTTTTATTTAAAGTAAAGAGATCAATCAATACATTTTTTTAAGGTTTTACAACCATTAAAAAAACCATAAAATTGGAGATGACCCCATTTTAAAAGGATTGTGAGAGACTATGAGAACATATTAATTTTTAATAAAAGTCATTTGGTGTACCTTGTTTGGTATAAGTGACATAAAAAACTAGGGTTTTTCTATCTCTTTGAGTAATTTGATGAAATTTCCCATAACAAATTTTAGTTCAATATCTTCTGAGCCAATAGGTGCAGTTAAATTAGGCATATGAGCCCATTTAAACTTGTCAATAAATTACATCGCAGATCTTGAAAAAGATATCTACTCTATCTATCTGTCTATCTATCTATCTACCTATTTTTCCATCTATCTATCTATATATCTACATATCTACATATCTATATATATATCTAACTATCTGAAGTTTTCAATCAGATTGCAGTGCTCAATGGTGAAGAACTGCACTGCATCAAAATTTCATTGTAGTGGATCCCTGAAATTAAGACAACCCAATATTAAGACCACCCAATATTAAGACCACCTGAAATTAGGACCTCCCAATAAAGATAAGGCCACTCAATATTAAGACCACCTTGATTGATTTTGAGACCACTTCCCTGAGTCCCTAAACTGATAACAAGATCAAACAAAATTCAGAATTTAGACCACTTCAGTAGTAAGACCATTTAGCAATTGTAAAAGCTGGTCTTGTATGTGGTGTTCCACTGTAATTGCAATTAAAACACACACATATAGTAACGTCATATCAATGATTGCAGAAATAGTGTTAATTTCTCATTTGAATGACTATTTTCTCTTTTTTTATGATGCCAAGGTTTGATTTTTCTGCCCTGCCAGTGGTTTTAGAGCAAAAAATACTGAGGTCAATTGGTCAGAGCTGTTTGAAAAATACAGTTTGTTTAGAAAATTTCCTTAAACTCAATGTGAAAAGATGCAAGGTTGTGGGCTGGTAAATATCTCCCATTGTATCATGCACTTAACATTTCATAAAATCTAGATATAAATAATATATATATACATATATATAAAAACAATTGAATTTTGTTGTTGGAGAGAGATATGTTGACAATTTCAAGGTTGTATAATCTTTATTCTTTGTCATTTATGCTGATCATGATTTGTTTTTTCACAGTAATTTATGAGTTTAAACTATGAATTTGTGCAAATCAAGACATTATCAGATCGATCCTGACAGGGTCATTCTACAGTGAATGCCAGAGTTCTTTAGAATATTCAACCCTTAAAATGTGGTGTGCTGTACTGCTAGCAAAGTTACTATAGCGTGAACATAGAGAAAGCGATAGTGCTAATTAATTTATGCATCATATAGCAAAAATTAGAATAGAGAAAATCTGTATTTCATTAATGGGTATTTGGCAGTAAACTGGAAAATATAGGCAGTCTCAGGAGCATACCCAGGAGAGCCCTTTTTCAAATAGTCATATTGGCAACAATAGTATTCCTGGCTATGAACATGAACCTGGAACAGAAATTGCTATTATATGGAACTCTGTTCATATTGATATTACATTGAACTGATATTTGAGGACAACAAAAAATTGATTTATTTTCCTTTTTTGTTTTGGTGGTGGTAACATTTATTGTACATAATTCAGTCATATCTAAAGCAAGTGAAAGACTCCACCCATGGGTAAATGGTGTGGACTCCAAGCCTTACCATCTCATTAGTATGCACATGCTTTTGGCAAATAATCTGACTTAAAACTTCAGACCCAGTAGCATTGAGTCAAATAGACAAGTAGACAAGTAGACAAATAGACAAATACTCAAATAGACAGGCATGACATGATAAATGCAACATCAACAAATCCTTACTGAAATATGCTTTGACAGTGATAGTGCTCATATATCTGTCAATTTTCACAGATTTAAAATCTTACTTAATCTATGAACTAATATTAGACATAAAACATAGGCTGCTACAGCAGTATACACTTGGTAAATTTGAGAACTGTAAAGAATAGATCTATTATATAAGTGTAAAGTTTGCCATAGACGTGTGAATTGTATAAATCAATGAATCCCAAACTAAGAAATTTATTGAAATGTCATTTTGCAATACACCATTGCATAGGTGCAGTTAAATTAGGCATATGAGCCCATTTAAACTTGTCAATAAATTACATCGCAGATCTTGAAAAACATATGTACTCTATCTGTCTATCTATCTATCTATCTATCTATCTATATTTCTATATATCTACATATCTATCTATATATATATCTATCTATCTAACTATCTGAAGTTTTGAATCTGATTGCAGTGCTCAATCGTGAAGAACAGCACTGCATCAAAATTTCATTGCATTGGAACCCTGAAATTAAGACAACCCAATATTAAGACCACCCAATATTATGACCACCTGAAATTAGGACCACCCAATAATGTTAAGGCCACACAATATTAAGACCACCTTGATTGATTTTGAGACCACTTCCCTGAGTCCCTAAACTGATAACAAGATCAAAACAAAACTCAGAATTCACCACTTCAGTAGTAAGACCATTTAGCAATTGTAAATGCTGGTCTTATCTGTGGTGTTCCACTGTAATTGCAATTAAAACACACATATATAGTATCTTCATATCAGAGATTGCAGAAACAGTGTTAATTTATCATATGAATAACTATTTTCTCATTTTTTTATGCCAATGTTTGATTTTTTAGTTAGGGAAGTTGTTTAGATGCCTGCCCTACCAGTGGTTTTAGAGCAGAAAACACTGAAGTCAATTGGTCAGAGCTGTTTGAAAAATAAAGTTTGTTTAGAAAATTTCCCCAAACTCAATGTAAAAAGATGCAAGGTTGTGAGCCTGTAAATATCTCCCATTATATCATGCACTTAACATTCAAAAAATCTAGATATAAATAATATATATATATATGTATATAAAAACAATTGAATTTTATTGTTGGAGAGCGACATGTTGACAATTTCAAGGTTGTATAATCTTTATTCTTTGTCATTTATGCTGATCATGATTTGTTTTTTCACAGCAATTTATGAGTCTAAACTATAAAATTGTGCAAATCAAGACATTATCAGATCGATCCTGACAGGGTCATTCTACAGTTGTTTGCCAGAGTTCTTTGGAATATTCAACCCCTAAAATGTGGTGTGCTGTACTGCTAGCAAAGTTACTACAGTGTGAACAGAGAGAAAGCGATAGTGCTAATTAATTAATGCATCATATAGCACAAATTAAGAATAGAGAAACAAATCTGTATTTCATTATTGGCTTTTGGCAGTAAACTGGAAAATATAGGCAGTCTATAGCATACCAAAGAGAGCACTTTTTCAAATTGTCATAATGGCAACAATAGTATTCCTGGCTGTGAACATGAACCTGGAACAGAAATTGCTGTTATATGGAACTCTGTTCATATTGATATTCCATTGAACTGATATTTGAGGACAACAAAAAAATGATTTAGTTATTTTTTTGGTGGTGGTAACATTTATTGTACATAATTCAGTCGTAGCTAAAGCAAGTGAAAGACTCCACCCATGGGGTAAATGGTGTGGACTCCAAGCCTTATCATCTTATCAGTATACACATGCCTTCGGCATATAATCTGACTTAAAACTTCACATCCAGTAACATGAGTCATTGAGTCAAATAGACAAATAGACAGGCATAACATGATAAATGCAACATCAACAAATCCTTACTGAAATATGCTTTGACAATGATAACATATATCTGCCATTTTTCACAGATTTAAGACCCTTCATAAACTATGAATTAATATTAGACATAAAACACAGGTTGCTACTGCAGTATACACTCGGTAAGTTTGAGAACTCTAAAGAATGGATCTGTTAAGTAAGTGTAAAGTTTGCTATAGACATGTGAATTGTATAAATCAATGAATCCCAAACTAAGAAATGTATTGAAATGTCATTTTGCAATGCACCATTGCACAGATAGATATATAGATAAAAATGGGAAGTGCAGCCCTCTAATGCAAGTTCTTGATGAGGTGAGAGAGAGAGGAGAGTCCACCAATGTTTCACATTTACCCCATGGGTGGGATCTTTTACTTGCCTCTGCATAGACGCTGAGTACAAGGGACCACCAATTTAGATTGAAATTAGAAATTCATTGGATTGCACATAAACATAACATTGTCTATCTAAACATTTACACTAAGCCTGACTGGATGGCTTCAGCTTGACCCATTCATAATTGATTAAAAATATAATATTTAACCCTTGTTAACCTTAGTAAATGAATAAAAAAATCATTGATGTAAGATGATTATCATGAATAATCATGAATAATCATGAATAATACCAAAACCAATGCAAACTTGAATGCATTTGGTTGGCCCCATATGATCAAGATGGATAGGTTGATATGGGAAAGTGCAGCCACATAAGGCAAGGTCTTGCCGCTATTAATCTAATAATCAGTAAAGCCAGTGATCTTTAGCTCTGTAAAATGTTCACTGATGAGCATTGCATCACCATAACCACGTGAAAATGGCTTTTGCTCTCTTCACACTTCAATACTTTAGATTGTGATATTGTAATATCGTATCTTAAATGCTATGAGGAAAAGGCATATATCAATGGATTGGTGTATATATAAATTATGATGAAAATTGCAAATAATGTAAATGGCAATTTTATCTCAATTGGTAATGATTGGTAATACATAAGTTCCTAGATGTAAGGAGAGATTTTCTATAGCCTACTAGTGACCAAGTCATTTTTAATGTGATATTGAATTTCCCAACAATCGCAAGAATGTCAGTTAGTTTTAGTTGTCAAAATTGTGTAATTAGGCACATATGCAAAAACCCTGCAAATACAGGTAGATGGGAACTGCATATCATTGAATATATTTTTTATATCATAAGAGCATACATCACAAAAAAAAAATCGAACACTTTTATAGATCTTATGAACAGTTTCTCTGCCCTTTGCAATGTTAAAATGACCTACAGTTGGACAACAAAAAGAGGATATTATTCTATATTTTGGCAGATTTTCGAAAATAGAGATAGAATTCTTCAGAAACAAGTCTAGAAATTATATTTCACATAAGGTTTTTTTAGGCCTTTAAAATTGGGGTTGAAAGACTGGAAAAACCTAAGAAAAGCCTTGAATTTGAATTGGAGAAGTGAGTGGGAACCCTGTGCAACATCTACTGTTTGTAGTGACATAGTGACGTTAAAATTGGGGTGAAATAGTGACACAAGTACCACAAAAAGGAGGCTTTTGTACAACTGATTTTTACGTTCATTCAGCAATGTCACATCACCTCAGTATAACAAGATTTATTACTAATAAATACAGTAGAGCCTAGAACCATTATGCCTAAAGCTCATTCTCAACCTAAATGCTGCTACATTTAAATCTTGCCATTGCGTAAAACAATTTGTTCTTCTTAGATATGCGATGGTCTTCATATTGTGAGGTCTTAGATTGGGGTTGCACTCTAAGAGATCATTAAAATTCAGTGCAATAATGATAAAGTTACATATTTTTTTTAACTAATTCCTATTTATTTACACTCCTGTCTTAATTCTGTGCGATGAAAAGAAAGAAAATTAATGACAACTGTCACATTTGTGAATTCTGAGTGGATGGGCTACAATTTTGATTTCAAGACAAAATAGTTACTTTTTGTATTTAATGGTAGAGAACACATAGATACATGATGGCCAGAAATATATAATGATGGGTAATACTGGTAACCAATGTATACTTTGAGGTCTGGATTCAATTCCTGGTCTAACATACTAAAGATTAGTAATGTGGTCTTTGTTATTAAAATAAAACACCACTAAAAAAAGAAAGAGCAACATTTGCATAATGCTCAGCTGGCAATTAGAAGACATTAAGTGAAAATTTATCAAATCAGCTAATTTTTGCAGATCTTGGTTTCCAGTCAGTATCCCTGAGTATCAGAATCATAATAATCTCTAATCTATAGACAAACGATCGATCTATCTGTCTATCTATATCTATCTATCTATATCTATTTATCTATCTAGTTAGCTATCCATTGATCTATCTATCTATCTATCCATCCATCTATCTATCTATTTATTTATTTTCATCCAAGCCCATAACATACTCCTACTCATTCCATATTTTTCCCAGGAAAACATTTCCTTCATGATCAATATTTTTATCTAACCATTCAAATATTAATTCAAACAACCATTTTTATTAAGCACTTTTCTTTTCCTCATTCATGATTGCTTCCCTTCTTTGCTTTCTTTATCAACTTAAATTGTTATTATTTAGGCTAATTTTGAAATCATAAGAAATTGACAATTCCATGGTTTGTTTTTTGCATTGACCCTCATAGTCACCCTGATAACATGTAATGTACATTCATGGAAGTCATAAACAACCTATGGCTGGCAATAATATTCATGATAAAAAGTGTTTTTTGAATAATCCTATCTTTATATGTTAGTTGAAATTTTTAGAACGACAAGACACATAGCAAAATGCAATTGCACAATAATAATGTTTTTACATGTGTAGAATATAAAGAGTTATGAAGGTACAAAATATGCCAAACTTAACATATAAATTATATTTGCAATTTCCCTCTCATTAGTCTACACTTTTCTTGATAGTAAAACCATGAAATCTATATATTTCTGATACTATATTCTCTATGTGATACATGTATGATGAAGAAGTTGGTTGATAGACATAGACTAACATGAATACATATCATAGACTAACAATCTTTATATTTGATTCATAATTAAATGGTATTTTGATTGCAGATCCAGAAAGGAGAAAGAAGATTCTGCCTCTGCTTCTCGATCATGGGGCTGACATCTTGGCTACAAATAAGGAAGGGGACAATCCCCTTCACTATGCTTCTTATTTTGGCCACCCTGAGGCAGTGGAGTTGTTGCTCCCGTACTACAGCACAAAAGAAGCCGTGAATGCTGGGGGTAATGAAAATCTGACTGCTCTGCACAGGGCAGCCTGGAGCAAAGAAATAGGTAGGTACATGAGTATGTAACAAAAATACCTAAAAAGACATGCCTAAATAGTCTTTTCAACATTCATTGCATATTCGTAGTTATACATATATGGGTATTATATATCCAGAATGATGGAAATGGAAATAGGTCAGCCCATCTAATATTGTATTAAACTGAGACAGAAGTTTGGGTAGTAAGCAGTCATTTGATTAAATATGGCCACAACATTACAATATGTGAAATTAAAGGGAAATGTAGTATTTTTTGCCTTGGGGAATGAAGGCTAAGTAAAAATTAAAGGTATATACATGTAAATACTTTTTCTTTCTGGATGAACAAGCAATTGACAAGCCAAAGTTTACAACATATTCATCATTTGTAATTCAATAAACACCAGATATATTATGTCAATGATACATAAATGTTGATTTCTAATGTCCTCATTGTTTTTTTCTTCTGTATTTTTTTTTTATTTTACAATAAACATAGAAACAGAAATTACACTTCATAAATTTTTATTTAAAGTAAAGAGATCAATCAATTAATTTTTTTAAGGTCTTACAAGCATAAAAAAAAAAACCCATAAAATCGGAGATGACCCCATTTATAAAGGATTGTGAGAGACTATGAGAACATATTAACACATAATAAAAGTCATTTGATGTGACATAAAAAAAACTATGGTTTTTCTATCTCTTTGAGTAATTTGATGAAATTTCCCATAAAAAATGTTAGTTCAATATCTTCTAAGCCAATAGGTGCAGATAAATTAGGCATATGAGCCCATTTAAACTTGTCGATAAATTACATCGCAGATCTTGAAAAACATATCTACTCTATCTGTCTATCTATCTATCTATCTATTTTCCATCTATCTATCTATCTATCTATCTATCTATATATCTACATATCTACATGTCTATCTATATATATATCTATCTATCTAACTGTCTGAAGTTTTGAATCAGATTGCAGTGCTCAATGGTGAAGAACTGCACTGCATCAACATTTCATTGCAGTGGAACCCTGAAATTAAGACAACCCAATATTAAGACCACCCAATATTAAGACCACATGAATTGAAGACCACCCAATATTAAGAACACCTTCATTGATTTTGAGACCACTTTTCCGGGTCCCTAAACTGATAACAAGATCAAACAAAACTCATAATTCAGACAACTTCAGTAGTAAGACCACTTAGCAATTGTAAATGATGGTCTTAACTGTGGTGTTCCACTGTAATTGCAATTAAAACACACACATATCAATGATTGCAGAATGTTTGATTTTTTAGTTCGGGAAGTTGTTTAGATGCCTACCCTACCAGTGGTTTTAAGAAAACACTGAAGACAACTGATCTGAGCTGTTTGAAAAATAGTTTGTTTAGAAAATTTCCTCAAACGCAATGTGAAAAGATGCAAGGTTGGGAGCCTGTAAATATCTCCCATTGTATCATGCACTTAGCATTTCATAAAATCCAGATATAAATAATATATATATATACATATATAAAACAGTTGAATTTAATTGTTTGAGAGCAACATGTTGACAATTTCAAGGTTGTATAATATTTGTTCTTTGTCAATTATGCTGACCATGATTTCTTTTCCACTTTAATTGATGAAATTAAACTATAAAATTATGTAAATCAAGACATTATCAATGCGATCCTGACAGGGTCATTCTACAGTGTATGCCCGAGTTCTTTGAAATATTCAACCCCTAAAATGTGAAGTGCTGTACTGCTATCAAAGTTACTCTAGTGTATTTCATTATTGGCTTATGGCAGTAAACTGGAAAATATAAGCAATCTATAGCATACCCAAAAGAGCACTTTTTCAAATTGTAATTTTGGCAACAATAGTATTCCTGGCTGTGAACATGAACCTGGAACAGACATTGCTATGATATGGAACTCTGTTCTTACATTTTGTATTGATATATCATGGAACTGATATTTAAGGACAACAAAAACATTTATTTTTTTTTCTTTTGTTTTGGTGGTGGTAACATTTATTGTACATAATTCAGTCATAGCTAAAGCAAGTGAACGACTCCACCCATGGAGTAAATGGTGTGGACTCCAAGCCTTACCATCTCATCAGTATGCACATGCTTTTGGCATATAATCTGACTTAAAACTTCAGACCCAGTAACATGAGTCATTGAGTCAAATAGACAAATAGACAGGCATGACATGCTAAATGCAACATCAACAAATCCTTACTGAAATATGCTTTGACAATGATAGTGCTCATATATCTGCCATATTTCACAGAATTAAGACCCTACATAAACTATGAATCAATATTAGACATAAAACATAGGCTGCTACAGCAGTGTACACTCGGTAAATTTGAAAACTCTAAAGAATGGATCTATTATATAAGTGTAAAGTTTGCTATAGACGTGTGAGTTGTATAAATCAATGAATCCCAAACTAAGAAATTTATTGAAATGTCATTTTGCAATGCACTATTGCACAAATAGATAAATAGATAAATATGGGAAGTGCAGCCCTCTAAGGCAAGTTCTTGATGAGGTGTGAGAGAGAGGAGAGTCCACCCATGTTTCACATTTACCCCATGGGTGGGATCTTTTACTTGCCTCAGCATAGACGCTGAGTTCAGGGGACCACCAATTTAGATTAAAATTAAAATTCATTGGATTGCACATAAACATAACATTGTCTATCTGAACATTTACCCTAAGCCTGACTGGATGGCCTCAGCTTGACCTATTGAGAATTGATTAAAAATAAAATATTTACCCAATGTTTAACTAATGAAAAATTGTTGATGTAAGATGAATATCATGAATAATCATGAATAATACCAAAGCCAATGCAAACTTGAATGCATTTGGTTGGCCCCATATGATCAAGATGGATTTTATTGTGTTTCAATACAATGTCTGTCTTACTACTTGTCATGGTCTATATCAGACTTTATGCCTGGCTACCAATTTCCACCACCATTGCGCATATGTTTTCCTTTTTTCCTGACTTCAGCAAAAAGATTGTTGTAGCATAATTGTCACATTTACTGCTACAACAATCTTTTTGCTGAAGTCAGAAAAAAAAGGAAAACACATGTTGTATTGATACACAAAGTATAAGATACTTGATCATGCAGAAATGCCAAGTCAAGTGACTGCCAGAATCAGCATGAAATTATATTTTAAGAATTCTATCTAACTATATCACAAGCTATGTCGAAGCTAATATGCATGATAAATGACTTGTTATCATATGGTGTAACAATGGTAATGCCAAAATAAACAACAACACCAACAGTGTTTATTAACGTTTAAAGTCACATACTTATTCAATTTACTTTTCATTTTATTTTCTCAAATATTTCTATGAAATCTTCTATTTTCTTCGGTTCTTTATTTACTATCTATCTAACTAGCTAATCATCTATCTATCTACCTATCTATCTAACTATCTAACTATCTATCTAACTATCTGACTATCTATCTATCTATCTAACTATCTATCTATTTATCGAACGGTCTAATTATCTATCTATCTAACTATCTATCTATCGATCTATTGATCTATCTGAAGTTTTGAATCAGATTGCAGTTCTGAATGATCAAAAACCGCACTGCATCAAAATGTCAGTGCAGTTGAACCCTGAAATTAAGACAACCCAATATTATGACCACCTGAAATAATGACCACCTGAAATTAAGACCTATTAATATTAAGGCCACCCAATAATGTTAAGGCCACTCAATATTAAGACCACCTGAAATTAGGACCACCCAATAATGTTAAGGCCACTCAATATTAAGACCACCTTGATTGATTTTCGGATCACTTCCCTGGGTCCCTAAACTGATAACAAGATCACAAAATTCAGAATTCAGACCACTTCAGTAGTAAGACTACTTAGCAATTGCAAATGATGGTCTTAACTGTGGTGTTCCACTGTAATTGCAATTAAAACACACACATATAGTATCTTCATATCAATGATTGCAGAAACAGTGTTAATTTCTCATTTGAATGACTATTTTCTCTTTTTTTTTATGCCAATGTTAGATTTTTTAGTTAGAGAAGTTGTTTAGATGCCTGCCATGCCAGTGGTTTTAGAGCAAAGAACACTGAAGTCAATTTGTCAGAACTGTTTGAAAAATACAGTTTGTTTAGAAAATTTCCTTAAACTCAATGTGAAAAGATGCTAGGTTGTGGGCCTGTAAATATCTCCCATTGTATCATGCACTTAACATTTCATAAAACCTAGATATAAATAATATATATATATATGTATATAAAAACAATTGAATTTAATTGTTTGAGAGCGACATGTTGACAATTTCAAGGTTGTATAATCTTTATTCTTTGTCATTTATGCTGATCATGATATGTTTTTTCAGAGTAATTTATGAGTTTAAACTATAAAATTGTGCAAATCAAGACATTATGAAATCGATCCTGACAGGGTCATTCTACAGTGTACCCCTAAAATGTGGTGTGCTGTACTACTAGCAAAAGTTACTACAGTGTGAACAGAGAGAAAGCGATAGTGCTAATTAATTTCTACATCATATAGCAAAAATTAAGAATAGAGAAAAAAATCTGTATTTCATTATTGGCTTATGGCAGTAAACTGGAAAATATAGGCAGTCTATAGCATACCAAAGAGAGCACTTTTTCAAATTGTCATATTGGCAACAATAGTATTCCTGGCTGTGAACATGAACCTGGAACAAAAATTGCTGTTATATGGAACTCTGTTCATATTGATATTACATTGAACTGATATTTGAGGACAACAAAAAATTTATTGATTTATTTTTTTGGTGGTGGTAACATTTATTGTACATAATTCAGTCATAGTTAAAGCAAGTGAAAGACTCCACCCATGGGGCAAATGGTGTGGACTCCAACAAGCCTTATCATCTTATCAGTATACACATGCCTTCGGCATATAATCTGACTTAAAAATTCACATCCAGTAACATGAGTCTTTGAGTCAAAAAGAGATATAGACAGGCATGACATGATAAATGCAACATCAACAAATCCTTACTGAAATATGCTTTGACAATGATAACATATATCTGCCATTTTTCACAGATTTAACACCCTACATAAACTATGATTTAATATTAGACATAAAACATAGGCTGCTACAACAGTGTACACTTGGTAAATTTGAACACTCTAAAGAATGGATCTGTTAAGTAAGTGTAAAGTTTGCTATAGACATGTGAATTTTATAAATCAATGAATCCCAAACTAAGAAATGTATTGAAATGTCATTTTGCTATGCACCATTGCACAGATAGATATATAGATAAATATGGGAAGTGCAGCCCTCTAATGCAAATTCTTGATGAGGTGAGAGAGAGAGGAGAGTCCACCCATGTTTCACATTTACCCCATGGGTGGGATCTTTTACTTGTCTCAGCATAGACGCTGAGTACAAGGGACCACCAATTTAGATTGAAATTAGAAATTCATTGGATTGCACATAAACATAACATTGTCTATCTAAACATTTACACTAAGCCTGACTGGATGGCCTCAGCTTGAACCATTCATAATTGATAAAAAATATAATATTTAACCCTTGTTTACCTTAGTAAATGAATAAAAAAATCATTGATATAAGATGATTATCATGAATAATCATGAATAATCATGAATAATACCAAAACCAATGCAAACTTGAATGCATTTGGTTGGCCCCATATGAACAAGATGGATATATATTGATATGGGGAAGTGCAGCCATATAAGGCAAAGTCTTGCCGCTATCAATGTAATAATCAGTGAAGCCAATGATCTCTAACTCTGTAAAATGTTCCCTGATGAGCATTGCATCACCATAACCATGTGAAAATGGCTTTTGCTCTCCTCACACTTCAATGCTTTAGATTGTGATATTGTTATATCATATCTTAAATGGTATGAGGAAAAAGCATATATCAATGGATTGGTATATATAAATTATGATGAAAATTGCAAATAATGTAAATGGCAATTTTATCTCAATTGGTAATGAGTAGTAATACATAAGTTCCTAGATGTAAGGAAAGATGTTCTATAGCCTACTGGTGACAAAGTCATTTCTAATGTGATATTGAATTTCCCAACAATCGCAAAAATGTCAGTTAGTTTTAGTTGTCAAAATTTTGTAATTAGGCACATATGCAAAAACCTTGCAAATACAGGTAGATGGGAACTGCATATCTTTGAATATAATTTTCATATCATAAGAGGATACATAACAAAAAAAATCAACGTGGCATCTATAAAAATTCCCTGAGTTTATTGCAAAAATTCAAACACTTTTATAGATCTTATGTACTTTAGTAACTGTTTCCCTGCCTTTTGCAAAAAGAGGATATCACTCTATATTTTGGCAGATTTGCATCAAATAAAGATTGAATTATTCAGAAACAAGCCTAGAAATTATATTTCACATCAGGTTTTTGTATACCTTGAAAATTGGAGTTGAAAGCCTGGAAAAACCATGGAAAAGCCTTGAATTTGCATCGGAGAAGTGAGTGGGAACCGTGTGCAACATTACTGTTTGTAGTGACATAGTGATGTTAAAATTGAGGTGAAATAGTGACACGAGTACCAAAAAAAGTAGGCTTTTGTACCACTGATTTTTACGTTCATTCAGCAATGTCACTCCACCTCAGTAAAACAAAATTCATTAATAAATACAGTAGAGCCTAGAACCATTATACCAAAAGGTCATTCTCAACCTAAATGCTGCTACATTTAAATCTAGTCATTGCGTAAAACTATTTGGTCTTCTTAAATATGTTATGGTCTTAATATAGATAGGTCTTAGATTGGGGTTACACTCTAAGAGATCATTAAAATTCAGTGCAATAATGATAAAGTTACATATTTTTTTGAACTTATTCCTATTTATTTGCACTCCTGTCTTAATTCTGTGCGATGAAAAGAAAGAAAAAGAATGACAACTGTCACAGTTGTGAATTCTGAGTGGATGGGCTATAATTTTGATTTAAAGACAAAATAGTTACTTGTTGTTATGAATGAAATATATAGGTAATACTCGTAAGTAACCAAAGTGTATACTTTGAGGTCCTGGATTCAATTCCTGGTCTAGCATACTAAAAATTAGTAATGTGGTATTTGTTATTAAAGAAAACACCACCAACAATAAAAGAAGCAATAATTGTGTTACACTCAGCTGGCAATTAGAAAATATTTTTTAAACTTGATCTAATCAGCTTATTTATGCAGATCTTAGTTTCCAGTTAGTATCCCTGAGTATCAGAATCAGAATAATCTCTAATCTATAAACCAAAAATGTTGCATATTTTTTATATCTGGCATCTAGACCTATTGTAAAGTGCAGCCCCTTGCAGCCACTTATTAATTGTGATATTACCAATATGATATGACCAAGTTGTATACTCATCGTTACACTTGCCTTGGGCAAATGTATGTACATGTCAGGTTGTATGTATGTATATGTCAGGTACAATTATTGTGTACACTCTTCGTTACACTTGCCTTAGGCAAATGTCGTATGTACATGTCAGGTACTGTTGTACTGTTGTATGTCAGATGCAATTATTGTGTACACTCCTCGTTACACTTGCCTTAAGCAAAGGTTGTACATGCATGTCAGGTATTGTTTTATGTAAGATACAATTATTGTGTACACTCCTCGTTACGCTTGCCTTAAGCGAAGGTTGTACATACATGTCAGGTGCAATTGTTATGTACACTCTTCATTACACTTGCCTTGAGCATTTTTGTCTGTTCTAGCAATTGCTTAGCCTTTTACACTTTGCTTGTTGTTTAATGTTTATATTATACAAGCACATGTCAAGTGCAATATTGTTTGCACTTCATTACACTTGCCCTATGCAGGCCTCTGCTCATGTGTGACTTAATGCAGTTGTTGTGTGTGCTCATCATTTCATTTTGCTAGTCACTGCTCTGCTCACACGTGTCAGTATTTTCTTGCTTAGCTTTATGTTAATTTAGCCGCATGGAATCTATTAAATGTTTATTTCTAATTATGATGTGATTTGCATTGCCCTGTTAGGATGCCTCACTACTGAGTCCTGGCTTGTGGGAGGAGCTAACTTTCCCTCCAAAACTGACTGACCAAGCCAAAGTTGGCACTGAGCACAAAAGGCCTTTGTGGTCCAGTGTGAGCTGGGGCTAAAAATAGCCTCAGGACAATGTCTTGCAGACTCTTTGATTTGATTGGTTGTTCAGTTATGAAGAACCCGTAGGGGGCCTCTTCACTTATTTTAATGTATTCGACCCAGAAAGGCGCATGCACAACTAACCTCAGCAGTATTCACTAATTTTGGGTTAAAATTCTTGTTTACAACTTCCAAAGTTTATAAATTAAAGATTTAGGCATAATTGAACTTGTAACTAAGTAGTATCACTGTAGTAAAACAAGGTAAGCACATTGCTCATTCACTGCTCAGGTTAGCTATTTATAGAACACAAAGCCTACACTACAAAAAAAATTGCAATCACAACAGATTTGGTGGCCCTATGGACACAGCGCTCGCAATGCTGAATGTGGTGACAGTGGTTTGAATCCAGCTCAGTGAATTGTTTACTTTCATCAAAGTGACAGTCACATAATATTGCATGACTGTTAATAATTTGTAAAGACAAGATATTTTCTCTACTATCCTGACTGGCGCGGTTTCACAACATAACAACCGCGATACAAAAGCGCAACTTAAAAACTAAATTTGGTGACGATCTGACCAGTAGAAGCTGAGAAAAATTTGATTATAGTACATATTCAGGCCTTGCAAAAGCCGTGATTTTTTGACGTCATACAAATCGTCCACACACAATTCGTCTAAGATAAAAACAAACTTGACGGTTGTTGTTTTTCTAAGAAACGGACATTGTTTCGTTTTATTTTCAATTGTTACAATATAATAATCGACTATATTAGTGCTACTTTACATAAGAGCTAAAAATCTTATATTTCAGGATATTTATCGTATGCGGGGAGGCGCACCTGTCACTTCACTGCTGCGCCCTCTGAGAATAGATAATCTTTATTGTTTTTTTACAAAAGCTTTACTGTATGTGTGTTGCATCAGATTCGATTTTATAACTTAAGAAAGTAAGACGTTTATATCTAGCACATTTTAATACATCAAATGTGTTTCAATCTCAAATAATCTGTAACGATCACACACGTGCAACCACGAGGCTATGTCATGAGCAAGTAAAAAAATGTAATGCTACCGATTCACAACTTTAAAAACGATAAATATAGTATTTTTCAAGGGATGTAGATTGTGTTGATGCTATAATTGATGTGCTAAACATTAGGATAGTCAGATTGTAGTTCTTTCACGCAAAATGTTGTTAATTCTTGAGGAATGGCCTGTGACGTCATTCCCATCGATTCACTGTTCTGTTGATATTTTTGAGGACGGCGCCACTACCACAACTTTTTTAGTGTGATTTTGTGGTAATCTTTGCAGTATTTTGTGGTTATTAAGCCAGCTCAGTGACCAGCAATCACACACAGAAATAGAGAAATATATTACCTACAGTTATGACTGGAGTGATTGTGTCCGAAATTGGCATTATTCTTCAAATAGTGATTGTTTATAAAAGTGACTTTTTGAAAATGCCTCATGGGCTGAAAAAACCTATGGTTTGAAATCAGGGACTGATGGATCGGTCTAGCTGTCGATAAACTAGAGTCACCATATTTTAGCTAATTTGATGAAGTCTTTCATTACCATTTTGAAAATGCATAAATTAATTTTTTTTTCATATTTGAACTGGTCATAGTGGAGCTTTATTGCATACATAACAGGATGATTTGTCAAGCCTCTGACTAGCATTACGAAATCCACACCGTTTTATGCACATCATGTCATTACTTTTTTTATCATGTATTACTAGTATTACATGAATGATTACATATATTTGTTCATCTTTTCATGTATTGCAGATATTAACGCAAAGTTATGTATCCAGCATTAAAATTAAGCTCTTACTAAGTAAAACTCATACTTAACTTGCTATGTCTCAGCTATATTTACAAATATTAACATTGCTTTTTTTTTATTGACACCCATATTAATCATGTTATATAAGCAAATTGTATCATTACTTCTATATACACAGCATTATTACTAGCATTAGATGTATAATTGACTTCCTTTGTTGTTCAACCATGTGTGCATGTTTAGTGTTGCACTGTAACTTCTTATATATATAAATATATATATATATATATATATAATATATATATGTGTGTGCATTTATGTCCTATTACATTCAATCACGTTCTGCCCACCAGTAACGAGGTGTTACATCTTCTATATTTATATCATATGTACTTTTATACATTTGTTTATATTATATTGTATTTACATTCCTTTCATTTCACCCCGGACCATTCGGACCATTCAACACTAACTTATCTACTTAGTGCCATCATGGAGCCTTCTGATGGCTCCATAGTCCCAATATCATGTACAATGACAGCTGTCTACTGCTAATATTGTTCACATACCAGATATCTATTCTTTATTTTTTAAAGAATTTTCTTGTTAACAGTTGATTAGACATTTCTCAATGAAAAAAGTAGTTTTGGTTTAATTACACTTTCGCAATGAAAAATTAAATTTTGCTTTAAATTTGCTTGCTGTTGCTGCTCACGGCAAATAGACCAATATCACCATTTCATTTTAGAACATCAAATATCAATGACAAATATTATGGTTAGTTATATTGCAAGATTGTTATTTGACAAAAAAAACTAATATACCCTGCCAGGTCAACTAATTTGGCAATAAGTGCTATTGGTTGTAACGGTCAGTTATACTGGCAAATACTTCAGAATACAAAACGAGGCACAGAAGAACGCCATGAATGTCATTAGCGTCATCGCTTCATAATGCATTTTATTACACATCTCCTTCAATTTTCAAAATTCACAAAGGTCAATATAACAGTTTATTATGTACAAAAATGTGTAGGTGTCTCACTTGTAGCATGAATTGAAATCATTCTGACCTCAATGTTGCATAAAACGACTGTGAAATTGCGAATCGGCAATGCTGATCACGTTCGAAACCTGAAAACGTCCAAACCTATAAAGTCCGAAGAAATTGGCAAAGAATACTGCAGTACCAAATTATATCAATTTGGTGTTTTATGATACACTGACAGATATACTAATACATATTTCAAAAGAACCTTATACTACAGCACTTTTGATGGTTAAAACACGAAGCTCAATACAATTAATATCTTATTGAATAGATAAGTACCTTTTTTTTGGTGATATATAGCCGACAATGTTATTCCTATAGTTTCTTATCTCAGAATGAATTATACAAGTGAGAAGTGAAAAGAGGAAGTGTGGCGAAAGGTGTGAAAGCTTAACTTAGCTTAACTTAGCTCAACTGTTAACTTAGCTCAACTATGAACAGTTGTTCACAACAGTATGTTTTCTCTGGTAAATAAACATACACATTTTTTTTTTGCTTGTAGACTATTAGTATTCAAAAACATTCTTACTTAGGCCTGTATATGTATAGCCCTATATATCAATTTTGTAGCATAAATACATTTTATATACCGTACATGCATTTTATTATTAGTTCATAATGTAATAAATGTATGTTTTAAGTTAGTAGAAGTATCAATGAACTGTTGTTTTATATATAGACCCTGTTGTCGAACTTGTACAACCGTTGGATTTTTAAGTGCATGTTTGTTTTTATTTTAGTTGTTCAATCAAGGATGTTGCTTGTGAGCTAAAACACCAGTAATATTATGCCATATGAACTAGTTATGAAATAACATAATTCCATACATTTCCTTGCTCGATTCTAAAATAGTTGGTTTTATTAAATAAAGTCAGAAAATGTGTGTTTCAGTGAACAGTGTAGCACAATTTGCTTTAGTTTTTTTTCACAAAGATGCTGCATTGGTCATATTTTGTTGGGATTTACATGGACAATGTATTCACTTTCTTTTATCACCCTTTCTTATAATCATAAGTAATTGCAATGAGACATACACCACTGGTATAATCAACTAAATTGCACTTTAAATTCACACAGGTCTTGGTGACATCGAACATTGGAAACTTAAATATACTTGTTCTTTAGAAAGTTTAAATGTATTTGTTTATTTATTGTATGAGTCTATTTTGAAATATATTTTTAATTTGAAAAGTGATACAAATGAGGACCAAAACTAGCGTATCACCCAGCTCTTCTTAATTGATAACTTATTTTAATTAATCAATGCATGGTAATAATAGATATATTGTAATGTATATCGTACCAATTGATTAATGCCATGAAAATGGATGTTTCGACAATTTTGCACAGAATGCTACATTCATCATTATTATAATTGAAATGATTCACATAAAAAAAAGAAGAAATTTCAATGAATCACAACTAGTGAAGTCAACCATACAATTCCTGTCATGTTAATGCCGACAAGTGATTAAAATAGGTGTACATATATAATTTTATACGTTTCAGTAAAATTTTGGAAGTTTCAGAAATCAAATGTTCAGGAACATTTTCAAATGTTTCGGATTCAGACGTTTTGGAACTTGGATGTTTTGACTAGTATGTATAATGTCGCTAAGGTAATTTGCCAGGCAGACAAAAAATGCTAACCAAGCAATAACATCACGTCAGGCTTGTTGACAAATACCAGTAAGTGTTCTGGGTATGGTAAGCATTAATGGTTTTTGCAAAATAAACTAATATAACCTGCAGGTCAGCTGCCATACGTTCTCTTAGTTGTTACAGGTTTATTGTGCAATCATGCACAATATAAATGATATACAGTAGGGTGCTGCAAAAAAAGTGAAAGGTAAAAAAAAACCCTTGCTTCCAAGACTTTTTCCCATTCCACTTGTCTTTTTGTGAAATTTGTGAAAAATGTGGTCAATATCTCTATTCTTAGCCTTGCCACTAGGCTCTTGAATTATGTGGTATGATATCCATTGAATTTGTGACAGCTCACTCACAATCATACAGTGATTTTGGTTCAGTTGAATTTAAAGTTAATTTTTTTGTACACAAGTGAAGAATTCTAGCTAGACATAATGTGAAAAAATATCATAATTAGCACAAAGTTTAGTCTTAACTCTTGACGTGAGAAATTTACCTTGGATGAGTGATAGAAATAATGGTCCTACAGGCATAATATTCTTATTGCATACATTTCAAATAGTCTGAGCTGAGCTTGGGTTTTCATATAATTATATAATATCACTGGTTTACAACATGAATATTTATTTGTTATTTGATCTGATGTGAAATTTTTTATGTAATACTACTATTAGGCATTTGAATTAGTCTAAATATTATAATGGATATAATCTGTTTTTATTGTATTTATTCACTTTTTTTGTTGTGATTTCACACCACATGAGAAATTATTCAAGTTTGTTTTACCTTTCCTTAAGTGTCCTGCATAAGTTTATGTGAACCTAGTTTTACTCTGTTTTATAATAGCCAAGTTTAAAGTTTTACTGATTGACCAGTGATATAGATTTATCCTTCTATTACAAAAAAACCAAGATAGCATTCTGGCTGAATGCATGGAATTTAGCCACGGAAAGCTAAATGGATGTTCTCACCATCCATTACTGTTTCCGCATGTTTGATGAGCAATACAGGCATGAGGGTTTCCTGCATAGGCAGTACTATGTCTCATAAATAGAAGAAATGCTTAAAAACATCTTCCTTGGTGAGGATTCTGTGTTAAACAAGTTCAGGATTTGGTTTCCAAGGAGCAATGTGTTGCTATCCTTTTAAGACCTGGTTGCTCTATTGGCTCTATTGCGATTTGCATCAAAAGTTCTTCCTAAAAAGATTGTGATTATTATTCTTATTGCATACATTTCAAATAGTCTGAGCTGAGCTTGGGTTTTCATATAATTATATAATATCACTGGTTTACAACATGAATATTTATTTGTAATTTGATCTTATGTAAATTTGATGCTTAATACTACTATTAGGAAAATTTGAATAAGTCTCTATATTATATTTGAATTTATCTGTTTTATTGTATACATGCATTTTTTAGTGATTTCACACTACATGAGAAATTATTCAAATTTGTTTTGCATAAGTTTATGTGAACCTAGTTTTACTCTGGTTTATAATAGCCAAGTTTAAAGTTACTGATTGACCAGTGATATAGATTTATCCTACTATTACAAAAAGACCAAGATAGCATTATGGCTGAGTGCATGGAATGTTGCCAGGGAAAGCTAATGGATGTTCTGACCATCCATTACTGTTTCCGCACGTTTGATGAGCAATACAGGCATGAGGGTTTGCTGCATAGGCATTTCTTTGTCTCATAAATAGACGAAATGTTTGAAAACATCTTCCTTGGTTGGGTTTTGTGTTAAACAAGTTCAGGATTTGGCTTTCCAAGGAGCAATGTGTTGCTATCCTTTTAAGACCTGGTCGCTAATGGCTCTGTTGCGATTTGCATAGAAAATTCAAGCTGGTGGTGGCAATAATAAGGCTTAAACTCTAAATTTGGAGGTGACATTTTGCAATCTTTTGAAAACATTAACAAAAAAACAACCACCGAGCATCCTAATATACATACATGAGGTAATGAAAAAGGGGAAAATTCGGGTTTTCCATTCATGTTTCTGTAATCATTTGGAGAAATTTTAATTCATTTTAGTTCAATATCATTAGGTATTCTGTGCTACTAGTTACAGTGGATATATTGCAATTGAATTTGGTCGTACATTTGTAGTTGGTATGAAAACCGACATGATCTACACATAAAAAGTAGCCTGTCTCCATAATCAATAGTGTAATTCTAGAAAGATTTCTGCATGACTTTCACACATACAGATTTGCTTTTTAAAACCTACTTAAATACAGAAAAGAATGAGCTCTTTTTTTTTCTAATATTTTTTTTTTTTAAGATATATGACAAATGTACTTTGACCTCATGGCATTATGAAAAATGCACCTTGGCCATAGAGCACTTTAAAGTGTGCACCTTGATCTGTAATTTTTCAACAAATGACATTGAAGTCAATGGGAACAGATACTGAGATCAGGCTTTTCTCATTGTAAGGCTTGGTTCATCCTGAAATCGGTATAAATGTGTGTAAAAAGAAAACCCAGGCTTTTATATTAAGAACAGAAGGAGAAGCATTTTTTTTTATTTGACAGCAATTCCAAACTCCTTGATAGTCACTTTCCAAATAAATAAACATTAAAATTAAACATTATCTTGTAGTTAGTCCTTTTCATCAACTAGTCAGACTATTATCATCATACCGCAAAGACTCATTTGAATTTGCTAAATTGTTGTGACATAATGATGAGAATGGCCTGATGCTCTCTGTACACATTCAGTAAGTTGAAAATGATTAATGAATGGTTTCATTCTTCAATCATCATGTAAGCGAAGATCTGTGTGGTTTGAAAAACTTTACAATTACACCCTTGGAAGGCCTGGTCAAGCATGAGACTTTCTCAACTCTATTAGGAGTATACTGCAGAGCAGCTGTATACTCAGCGCTCAAGCTAAGCACTCCTATGTAGAGTGAAACAGTGGTTTAAATAAAATAGGATCTGCACAGTTCCTCCATGCCCTTGCTGGGTTTGAATCCATGACCATGTGCGTACGAGTCAAATAACTTATCCACTGGCCTACAACATCCAAAGTTCAACTTAGCAATACATCTCAATTTCTTTCTGAATTGATTCATTTTGAGAAAAATTATCACATTTAATTTCAATATTTAAATTCTATGTAAAAAAGAAAATAATGGACAGACAGACAGACAGCTGGACAGCTACACAGACAGGAATCTCTGCCCTTTGCAATGTTAAAATGACCTACAGTTGGACAACAAAAAGAGGATATTATTCTATATTTTGGCAGATTTTCGAAAATAGAGATAGAATTCTTCAGAAACAAGTCTAAAAATTATATTTCACATAAGGTTTTTTTAGGCCTTTAAAATTGGGGTTGAAAGACTGGAAAAACCTAAGAAAAGCCTTGAATTTGAATTGGAGAAGTGAGTGGGAACCCTGTGCAACATCTACTGTTTGTAGTGACATAGTGACGTTAAAATTGGGGTGAAATAGTGACACAAGTACCACAAAAAGGAGGCTTTTGTACAACTGATTTTTACGTTCATTCAGCAATGTCACACCACCTCAGTAAAACAAAATGTAATACTAATAAATACAGTAGAGCCGAGAACCATTATGCCAAAAGCTCATTCTCAACCTAAAACCTGCTACATTTAAATCTTGCCATTGCGTAAAACTATTTGGTCTTTTTAAATATGTGATGGTCTTAATATAGTGAGGTCTTAGATTGGGCTTACACTCTAAGAGATCGTTAACCTTCAGTACAATAATGATAAAGTTACATATTTTTTATAACTAATTCCTATTTATTTATCCCCTGTCTTAATTCTGTGCAATGAAAAGAAAGAAAATTAATGACAACTGTCATAGTTGTGAATTCTGAGTGGATGAGCTACAATTTTGATTTAAAGACAAAATAGTTACTTGTTGTATTTAATAGTAGAGAACACATAGATGCATGATGCCCAGAAATATATAATGATAGGCAATACTGGTAAGTAACCAAAGTGCATACTTTGAGGTCCTGGATTCAATTCCTGGTCTAACATACTAAAGATTAGTAACGTGGTCTTTGCTATTAAAAGAAAACACCACTAAAAAAAGAAGAAGCAATATTTGCATAATGCTCAGCTGGCAATTAGAAGACATTTGGTGAAAATTGATCAAATCAGCTAATTTTTGCAGATCTTGGTTTCCAGTCAGTATCCCTGAGTATCAGAATCATAATAATCTCTAATCTATAGACAAACGATCGATCTGTCTATCTATCTATCTATCTATCTATCTATCTATCTATCTAGCTAGTTAGCTATCCATTGATCTATCTAGCTATCTATCAATCCATCTATCCATCCATCCATCTATCTATTTATTTATTTTCATCCAAGCCCATTACATACTCCTACTCATTCCATATTTTTCCCAGGAAAACATTTTCATCATGATCAATATTTTTATCTATCCATCCAAATATTAATTCAAACAACCATTTTTAGTAAGCATTTTTCTTTTCCTGATGCATAATTGCTTCCCTTCTTTGCTTTCTTTATCAACTTAAATTGTTATTATTTAGGCTAATTTTGAACTCCTTAAAAAATTGATAATGCCATGGTTTGTTTTTTGCATTGACCCTCATAGTCACCCTGATAACATGTAATGTACATTCATGGAAGTCATAAAACACCTATGGCTGGCAATAATATTCATGATAAAAAGTGTTTTTTGAATAATCCTATCTATATATTAGTTGAAATTTCTAGAACAACATGAAACATAGCAAAATGCAATTGCACAATAATAATGTTGTTACATGTGTAGAATATAAAGATTTATGAAGGTACAAAACATGCCAAACTTAACTATCAATTATATTTGCAACTTTTCCCTTCATTAGTTTACACTTTTCTTGATAGTAAAACTATCAAATCTATATATTTCTGATACTATATTCTATATGTGATACATGTATGATGAAGAAGTTGGTTGATAGACATAGACTAGCATGAATACATATCATAGACTAACAATATTTATATTTGATTACATAATTAAATGTTATTTTGATTGCAGATCCAGAAAAGAGAAAGAAAATCCTGTCTCTGCTTCTCCAGCATGGGGCTGACATCTTTGCTACAAATAAGGATGGGAGCAATCCCCTTCACTTTGCTTCTTATTGGGGCCAGCCTGAGGCAGTGGAGTTGTTGCTCCCCTACTACAGCACAGAAGAAGCCTTGAATGCTAAGGGTGCATACAATGAGACTGCTCTGCACATGGCAGCCGGGAGCAAAGAAATAGGTAGGTACATGAGTATGTAACAAAAATACCTAAAAAGACATGCCAAAATAGTCTTTCCAACATCCATTGCATATTCGTAGTTATACATATATGGGTATTATCTATCCAGAATGATGGAAATGGAAATAGGTCAGCCCATCTAATATTGTATTAAACTGAGACAGAAATTTGGGTAATAAGCAGTCATTTGATTAAATATGGCCAAAACATTACAATATGTAAACATTTAAGGTAAATGTATTATTGTTTGCCATTGTGAATGAACACTAAGAAGAAATTAAAGGTATATACATGTAAATAATTTTTCTTTCTGGATGAACAAGCAATTGACAAGCCAAAGTTTACAACAAATTCATCATTTGTAATTCAATAAACACCAGATATATTATGTCAATGATACATAAATGTTGATTTCTAATGTCCTCATTGTTTTTATCTTCTGTATTTTTTTAAAATTTTACAATGAACATAGAAACAGAAATTACACTTCATAAATTTTTATTTAAAGTGAAGAGATCAATCAATTAATTTTTTTAAGGTCTTACAAGCATAAAAAAAAACCCCATAAAATCAGAGATGACGCCATTTATAAAGGATTGTGAGAGACTATGAGAACATATTAACACATAATAAAAGTCATTTGATGTACCTTGTTTTGTATAAGTGACATAAAAAAAACTATGGTTTTTCTATCTCTTTGAGTAATTTGATGAAATTTCCCATAAAAAATGTTAGTTCAATATCTTCTAAGCCAATAGGTGCAGTTAAATTAGGCATATGAGCTCATTTAAACTTGTCGATAAATTACATCGCAGATCTTGAAAAACATATCTACTCTATCTATCTATCTATCTATATTCCATCTATCTATCTATCTATCTATCTATATATCTACATATCTACATGTCTATCTATATATATATCTATCTATCTAACTGTCTGAAGTTTTGAATCAGATTGCAGTGCTCAATGGTGAAGAACTGCACTGCATCAACATTTCATTGCAGTGGAACCCTGAAATTAAGACAACCCAATATTAAGACCACCCAATATTAAGACCACATGAATTGAAGACCACCCAATATTAAGAACACCTTCATTGATTTTGAGACCACTTTCCCGGGTCCCTAAACTGACAACAAGATCAAACAAAACTCATAATTCAGACAACTTCAGTAGTAAGACCACTTAGCAATTGTAAATGATGGTCTTAACTGTGGTGTTCCACTGTAATTGCAATTAAAACACACACATATCAATGATTGCAGAATGTTTGATTTTTTAGTTCGGGAAGTTGTTTAGATGCCTACCCTACCAGTGGTTTTAAGAAAACACTGAAGACAACTGATCTGAGCTGTTTGAAAAATACAGTTTGTTTTGAAAATTTCCTCAAACGCAATGTGAAAAGATGCAAGGTTGGGAGCCTGTAAATATCTCCCATTGTATCATGCACTTAGCATTTCATAAAATCTAGATATAAATAATATATATATATACATATATAAAAACAGTTGAATTTAATTGTTTGAGAGCAACATGTTGACAATTTCAAGGTTGTATAATATTTGTTCTTTGTCAATTATGCTGACCATGATTTCTTTTCCACGGTAATTGATGAAATTAAACTATAAAATTATGTAAATCAAGACATTATCAATGCGATCCTGACAGGGTCATTCTACAGTGTATGCCCGAGTTCTTTGAAATATTCAACCCCTGAAATGTGAAGTGCTGTACTGCTATCAAAGTTACAATAGTGTATTTCATTATTGGCTTATGGCAGTAAACTGGAAAATATAAGCAGTCTATAGCATACCCAAAAGAGCACTTTTTCAAATTGTAATTTAGGCAACAATAGTATTCCTGGCTGTGAACATGAACCTGGAACAGACATTGCTATGATATGGAACTCTGTTCTTACATTTTGTATTGATATATCATGGAACTGATATTTAAGGACAACAAAAACATTTATTTATTTTTTCTTTTGTTTTGGTGGTGGTAACATTTATTGTACATAATTCAGTCATAGCTAAAGCAAGTGAACGACTCCACCCATGGAGTAAATGGTGTGGACTCCAAGCCTTACCATCTCATCAGTATGCACATGCTTTTGGCATATAATCTGACTTAAAACTTCAGACCCAGTAACATGAGTCATTGAGTCAAATAGACAAATAGACAGGCATGACATGCTAAATGCAACATCAACAAATCCTTACTGAAATATGCTTTGACAATGATAGTGCTCATATATCTGCCATATTTCACAGAATTAAGACCCTACATAAACTATGAATCAATATTAGACATAAAACATAGGCTGCTACAGCAGTGTACACTCGGTAAATTTGAAAACTCTAAAGAATGGATCTATTATATAAGTGTAAAGTTTGCTATAGACGTGTGAGTTGTATAAATCAATGAATCCCAAACTAAGAAATTTATTGAAATGTCATTTTGCAATGCACTATTGCACAAATAGATAAATAGATAAATATGGGAAGTGCAGCCCTCTAAGGCAAGTTCTTGATGAGGTGTGAGAGAGAGGAGAGTCCACCCATGTTTCACATTTACCCCATGGGTGGGATCTTTTACTTGCCTCAGCATAGACGCTGAGTACAAGGGACCACCAATTTAGATTGAAATTAGAATTCATTAGATTGCACATAAACATAACATTGTCTATCTAAACATTTACACTAAGCCTGACTGGATGGTCTCAGCTTGACCCATTCAAAATTGATTAAAAATAAAATATTAATCCATCGTTTACCTAATAAAAAAATTGTTAATGTAAAATGAATATCATGAATAATAATGAATAATCATGAATGATACAAAAACCAATCCAAACTTGAATGTATTTGGTTGGCCCCATATGATCAAGATGGATAGGTTGATATGGGGAAGTGCAGCCATATAAGGCAAGGTCTTGCCACTATCAATGTAATAATCAGTGAAGCCAGTAATCTCTTGCTCTGTAAAATTTTCACTTAAAACTAATGTGCATTGCATCACCTTAACCACGTAAAAATGGCTTTTGCTCACTTTACACTTCAATACTTTAGATTGTGACATTGTTATATTGTATAAAAGAATATTCCAATGGATTGGTATATATAAATTATGATGAAAATTGCAAATAATGTAAATGGCAATTTTATCTCAATTGGTAATGAGTAGTATAGTCTACTGGTGAAAAAGTCATTTCTAATGTGATATTGAATTTCCCAACAATCGCAAGAATGTTAGTTAGTTTTAGTTGTCAAAATATTGTAAATAGGCACATTTGCAAAAACCCTGCAAATACAGGTAGATGGGAACTGCATATCTTTGATTATGATTTTTATATCATATGAGCATACATCACCAAAAAAAAATTAAAATGTTGTTCAATATCTATTGCAAAAATTCAAACACTTTTATAGATCTTATGTACTTAAGTAACAGTTTCCCTGCCCTTTGCAATGCTAAAAAGACCTACAGTTGGACAACAAAAAGAGGATATTACTCTATATTTTTGCAGATTTTCGTCAAATAAAGATTAAATCATTCGGAAACAAGTATAGAAATCACATAAGATTTTTTATACCTTGAAAATTGGGGTTGAAAGCCTGGAAAAACCTTGGAAAAGCCTTGTATTTGAATTGTAGAAGTGAGTGGGAACTTTGTGCAACATCCACTGTTTGTAGTGATAAAGTGATGTTAAAATTGAGGTGAAATAGTGACATGAGTGCCAAAGAAAGTAGGCTTTTGTACAACTGATTTTTACGTCATTCAGCAATGTCACACCACCTCAGTAAAACAAAATTTATTACTAATAAATACAGTAGAGCCTAAAACCATTATGCCAAAAGCTCATTCTCAACCTAAAACCTGCTACATTTAAAGCTTGCCATTGCGTAAAACTATTTGGTCTTCTTGAATATGTGATAGGGTTTAGATTGGGGTTACACTCTAAGAGATCGTTAACATTCAGTACAATAATGATAAAGTTACATATTTTTAAAAACTAATTCCTATTTATTTGCACTCCTGTCTTAATTTTGTGCAATGAAAAGAAAGAAAATTAATGACAACTGTCACAGTCACAACAGAGCAATGACGGAGCTGTCTGGGAGGACATGATGAGAGCTCCTGATTTTAGATAGTTTTCTATCATTTTTGGGGGATGCATTCACCTAACCATCTGACCTTATGGATATATAGATACTACAGATATGATAGACTTATGTCTAATTAGTCTGCTTTTGATGATTTTCATTACCATAGTCACACTTCACTGGTTTCCATGTCTTCATGCTATTTTTGAATGCTTGGATTAATGGGCTGCATGGAAAGTTTATTGTTGTGGACTTGTCAGTTTTGTGAGCTGGATTAAAACGTGGAGCACAGTGTTCTGGTATTGCACATGGAGTTTAGTGCAGTATAGCGGACCAAAATGTATGCCCTAATTTGGCGTCCATTAAAAATTACATGTTATAAACAATTCACAAGTTTGAAATTCTAGCACAATTAAAATAAAATTGAATGTGAATAGTGGGGGTTTGTACCGCCCCCATGAAAAAGCAAAAATAAAATCTGTATATACCGTGAATATGAAAACCGCCGTCATAACTAAATTAGTTTGTGACGTCATACATTGATTTCAAGCATTTTTACGTCATAGGCATGGCAATGAGGCTTGTTAAATATGGTCATATATCCGGGTCTGCTATACTGCACTTTTTCCGAGTTTTGGTCCCAGCATTCTCTGTAGGTCAGCTGATAGTGATTGTGAATGGACATTGTGCATGGACATCGCATGGACATAGCAAACATGGCTTCTACTTCAAATTCTTATGAACGAACCCCTAAACAATATATCCGACTTTCTGAGCAGCGAAAAAGAATTATCTGATTCTCCTGTCATTCCTGAAAATCCTGAAAACAGACCATGGAGGAATACAAGATGTGGTATTCAAATGCCAGCTGATGATGCTCCTACCCTTGAATGGTTTAAACCTTTTTTTAAGAAAATGGATGCGATGTGGGACCTATGTGAGAAATTATAAGATAGTTTAGAGTATCATATCCTTGAACTCGGTAACAGTAAGAAGGAAGTGCAAAAGTTAACCGAGGTTGTTAATATTCTAGAGAAAAAATTTGAAGTGTTGGAGGTAGACAATGGGCGTCTCAAAATCCAGATTAAACAATTGAAAAAAAAACTGCCTCAAAAGTTAATTACATAGAAGAGAGCTAAATCTGATCTTTGAAGGGATTAGGGATACCTACAAAGAGAGTAATGAACTCTTATATAGTAAATTTGTACAAACACTGAACCACATGGAGGTATTCAGTGGCTGTGGCAAAAATGTCCCAATTGTGAAAATACATCGACTGGGTCCGTTCATTAAAGATGGTAGCAGGCCTGTATTGTGTCAATTCCTCAGATATAATGATGTGCAACTGCTGCTACAAAACAGAGGGCAACTCCCCAATGATGTATTTGTTAAAGATTACCCTAAAGAAATTGAGGAGAGAAGGCACCTACTGAGGCCTATTTTCAATAAGGCCAAGAGAATGGAGATTTACAAAGGCAAATGTCGCCTGTCTGTCGATAGATTGGTAATAGATGGCTACACGTATACTGTTGCACCAATTAACAATATTGACAAACTGCCTCCTGATTTGAATCCGAGAAAGGCAGCTGTAAAAGAAAACGACAAAATTATTGCTTTCTTCACGCAGGCGTCACCATTCAGTAACTTTCATAGTGTCTCTTTTGTGAAAGATGGTGTGAAATATCTGTGCAATGAGCAGTATATACAAGCTGAAAAAGCTCAAATCTTTGATGATGCTATCGCCCATGGCAGGATTATGCGGGCAACTAGTCCGTATGAAATGTCGGGCACATTTGGACGCTAGAGGCTGACAGAATAGCATATGAAGGGTGCCTGGCAAAATGTTCTCAGAATGAAGAGTTAAAGAAGATTCTACTCAATATGCAGAGTAAAGAGTTGGCAGAAGCTTCGCGGGACCCCTATTGGGGTGTGGGATTAACATTACATGATAATGGAATTCTGAACAGAGATGCCTGGACAGGAAAAAATACTCTGGGAAAAGTACTCATGAGAGTGCGTCAGGAATTATAATGACTGTCCACATGAACTCTACTACATAATCAGACCTTTGGTCATGCTTGCTATTGAAATGTTATGTGTATTTTATTAAAAGATTAAAATGGAAAAGTAAATTTAATGCAGATGTGATAATTGAATTGCTGATGTTATTTTCATCTGGAAGTACAAAAATTAATAGTAATATCAAAATCCTGATGATTTATATCTTAACAGGGTATTGAATGACAGTGATGGCTGTGTATTGACTGCTAAAAAATGAATAACAAATTGATGAGATTGTTGGAATGCATAGTAAATACTTATTTTCTGCCAATCTAATTGTCATGATATTTAATGCATAGTTTATTTACATTAAGTAACGTCTGTTTTTCATCACAATCTAGTTTCACTGCTTAGTGTTGCCCTCATTGGGATATTGTTTTTCTAAATATATTGCCCTAATTTTTGGTCAAACAATGAATAATTCTCGGTGTGACATCATGTTTAAAAAATTAATTAAAAGAGAATTGTTTTATTATCAAAATGCATTGTTGATCAAACATTTGGTAGATATTTTTGACTGATGACTGATAACAATGAACAACAATTTGATAAAATTGTTGGCCTGAATAGAAAAGTTTGTTTTTCTGCCAATGGTATATAATTGTTTTGGAATGCTGACAATGAACAACAGGTAATAGTTGTTAATTAATTTCTGCCAATACATAACTGTCAGGATATATCTTTATTTAAAATGGATAATTGTTTAACTAAATCAACAAGTAATTTCTGAATATGCATTATTCCTAGAGATAGTTCTTATTGCTTTAATTTTTGGTCATACAGAGATGACACAATGTATGTTTGGCTGATGCAGAATTGTTTTGTTGATCAAACTGAGTTAGTTGATGTTCTTGACTGCTAACAACAAACTGATAAGATTGTTGGCCTGAATAGCAATTTTTGTGTTCTGCCAATAGTACGTCAGGATAGAACTTTTGAATTGATCAGCTAAATCAATAAGTTAATTTTGAATATACTGCCTCTTTTTTCTAAATATTTAATCTTGTAAATAATTCTGTAAAGACATATAAATTATGTTTGACTGATGGACAATTGCTATGTGCTGATCAAAATGGGCTGATTTACAGTTGTGTTTGACTACTAACAATTTAATGACATTGTTTGTCTGAATAATAAGCGTTGAGCTGTTTTCTAAACATGCTAAATATGTTGGAAGATCCTAATGTGTTATCAGTTAAGAAGCTGATTACTATATATAAAATAATTGAATTTCATGCAAGTAAATTAAATTAAATGAATTGATCACTAAATTAGTAAGACACAGGACTGGTGTTCAGTATTATATGTTAAGAACACCTTCACAAAGAGGTTGATGTTTAGGTGGATTGCAAACCCTAACTACAAACATTAATCTTTCCATCAGGTTAATGTAACATAACATTTCTTTTGTTATTCTTTATAGTTTGGATTTTAATTTTTCATCACCTTTATATATACTTTCGGCCTAATTCAATGATCTACATTTAAATAATGTCAGAAAATGTACTTAGTTTGATAGACCATGAAGATGTGCTTGTTTCTGATTGCAGTTATTTGAATATTGATGATAGTGTATTATGAAAGAGATTGTTCTTTCTTGATTATAGCTCATCTTAATATACATAGTCTTCCTAATAAGCATAATGATCTGATTGACTTGATGGATGTACTGAATGACAAAAATATGCTGCCAGATATACTGTTGTTATGTGAAACTTTTTTATCTGAAAAGAATCATAGTAAATTTGTTCTTCCCAATTATGATTTGCTAAACGAGTTCTGAAAAAATAAACACAGGGGTGGAGTCTCTTTTATGATTCGTTCTCATATTAATTATGTGGAAAGATCTGATTTGAAAATATTTGATGAAGGGAAATTTGAGTCTATTTTTATAGAAATACCACAGAAAGGTAGATCAAGTTTAGTTATAGGAGAAGTATATAGAGTTCCAGGAACGAATTAAAGCAACTTTATTGAGAAATATGAAAGTATCATCACGAAGATAAAATCAGAACATAAAGAGGTGATAATAGGAACAGATCAAAACTTAGATTATCTTAAAAATCAATTCACATGCTAATACAATGAGATTTTTCAATATGAACTTAACAAATGTCATTATTTCAACAATATATAAGCCCACTAGAGTGACTCACAACAGTGCGACTCTTATAGATAATATTTATTTAGATGCTAATTTATAAAATAATGTTAAATCCTTTATTATTAAAACAGATATATCAGATCACTTTATGTGTTTAACTATTGTACACAATTGTTTATGAAAAACAAATACAGGTCAAAGTTATAAAACACGCAAAATTACTGATGCGGTACTGAGAAACATGGAAGCTAGTCTGGTTAATAGAAACTGGAATATATTTGAAAACATGAGTGTTCATGAATGCAGCGAATCTTTGTTTAATGAAATTAAATCCGTTATGGACTTTTATGCTCCAGAAAAAAACCATTGCACTTAATGCCAAAAGCACTTAATGCCAAAAGATATAGAACAAATGAGCCATGGCTTACACAAGGACTTAAAAAGTGTGCACGAGAATGTCTTACAATGTATGATAAAGTACTAAAGAAGCCAAGAGACAGTCCTGAATTTCAGAACTACAAGCAGTACCGTAACATGTATAATAAGTTGCGAAGAAAAGCCAAATTTCAATATTATAATGAATTAATACAAGAAACCAAACCCAATTCTAAAGAATTTTGGGCTATACGGAATAAACTGACTGGTAAAGTTATGAATAAGAAGGAAATAACAGATGAAATCTTAGTTAATGGAATGAAAGAAACCAACAAACAGCTTATCAGTAATGCCTTTGCAAAACATTACAGTGAAGTTGGAAAATTATTAGCTAATAAGATAGAAGAAAAAGGTAATATTTAAAATCCTATGAACTGTATAAAGAACAAAGTAGAACATAATTGTTTTTTATTTCCAACCACAACAGCTGAAATTGAGAAAATTGTTAAGAGTTTAAAGTCGAAAAACAGCAGTGGGTATGATCAGATTTCTAATAAAATTTTAAAACAAATATACCCAGGAATCATTGATGCATTGCAAATAATTATTGAATAATAAGTCTATACAATATGGAGAATTTCCAAATAATATGAAATGAGCAATTGTTAAACCACTGTATAAAGGAAAAATAAAAATTAATTAAATAATTATCGACCGGTTTCTCTTTTACTTTATCTAAAGTTTTGGAAAAAATTGTGAATATTAGGATCATCAGAATTTTCAAAAAACATAAAGTATTGGATGCCATCTTAGATTTTAAGGGTAACATCCTAGAAAGTTTGAATGAAGGACAATATACCTTAAGCCTGTTTCTTGATATGTCAAAAGCCTTCGATAGTCTGAATCATAAAACACTGTTTAAAAAGTTGGGATTTTGTGGCATTCGGGGAAATGTCCTTTCATGGTTAAAAGTTACCTATTAGATAGACAAATAAAAGTCAAGTTTAAAAAGGTAATTTCCAGTAGTTATATAATGAAATATGGTACCCCACAGGGTTCTGTGTTAGGTCCTCTCATGTACGTTATATTAGCCAATGACATGGCAAAATGTTTGAAATTTTGTAATGCTGTAACATTTGCTGCTGATACGACAGTGTATGCTTCAGGTGGCAATTTAAGATTCTTATATCGAAAAGTTAATGAAGATTTGAAATATCTTAGTGAATGATTTGACAGTAACACTTTGACTTTAAATGTTGAAAAATCGAAACATATCTTATTTAGACCAAAACGTAAAGAAATAGTTTATCAGGGAAATATACAGTTAAGTAGAAAAGAAATAGATAAAGTCCGGAATATCAAATTTCTCGGGGAGATTATTGATGAATTCTTAGAATGGGATCAACATATTAAACATTTACTAACTAAAATGAGAGCGGGGAATTATAGTTTGAATATGGTAAAAAACATGCTACCTGTTAGCTCAAGACTAATGGTTTACCATGCTAATGTACAAAGTCACATCAATTGTGCTTTAAGTGCATGGGGACCAATGATAAAAACAAAAGAAATGAAAAAAATAAAACACAGCAAAACAAATCAATTAGAATAATTTTCAAAGCTGGAAGGAGAACTAGAGTATCTGATCTATATAAGAAGGGAAATATTTTAACGATGGAGGACATTTGCTTACATTTGCTTAAAATATCTTATAGGTATGTCAATAATAAATTACCTATACAAATTGTAAATATTTTTTAAGTGCATGTTTGTTTAATTTTAGTTGCTTGATCAAGGGTGTTGCTTATGACCTAAAACACCCATGGGGTAAATGGTGTGGACTCCAAGCATTACCATCTCATCAGTATGCACATGCTTTTGGCATATAATCTGACTTAAAGCTTCAGACCAGTAGCATTGAGTCAAATAGACAAATATAAAATTATACAATTAGACAATTAGACAGGCAAGACATGATAAATGCAACATCAACAAATCCTTACTGAAATATGCTTTGACAATGATAACATATATCTGCCATTTTCACAAATTTAAAACCCTACATAAAATATGAACTAATATTAGACATAAAACATAGGCTACTACTGCAGTATACACTCAGTAAATTTGAGAACTCTAAAGAATGGATCTATTATATCAGTTTAAAGTTTGCTATAGACGTGTGAATTGTATAAATCAATGAATCCCAAACTAAGAAATTTACTGAAATGTCATTTAGCATTGCACAGATAGTTATATAGATAAATATCGAAAGTGCAGCCCTCTAAGGCAAGTTCTTGATGAGGTGAGAGAGAGAGGAGAGTCCACCCATGTTTCACATTTACCCCATTGGTGGGATCTTTTTGCCTCAGCATAGACACTGAGTTCAGGGGACCAACAATTTAGATTGAAATTAGAAATTCATTGGATTGCACATAAACATAACATTGTCTATCTAAACATTTACACTAAGCCTGACTGGATGGCCTCAGCTTGACCCATTCAGAATTGATTAAAAATCAAATATTAATCCATCGTTTACCTAATAAAAAAATTGTTAATGTAAAATGAATATCATGAATAATAATGAATAATCATGAATGATACCAAAACCAATGCAAACTTGAATGTATTTGGAAGTGCAGCTATATAAGGCAAGGTCTTGCCACTATCAATGTAATAATCAGTGAAGCCAGTAATCTCTAGCTCTGTAAAATTTTCACTAAAACTAATGAGCATTGCATCACCTTAGCCACGTAAAAATGGCTTTTGCTCACTTTACACTTCAATACTTTAGATTGTGACATTGTTATATTGTATAAAAGAATATTCCAATGGATTGACCCATTCAGAATTGATTAAAAATCAAATCATCTTACAATGGTAAATAAACAAAATATTGAAATTAGGTGTTGAAAAAGTATTTGACCCCCACCTAATAATCCACTAATATTCTTGTATCAAATGTAAACTGCTATGATAGGTAATACTGGTAAGTAACCAAAGTGCATACTTTGAAGTCCTAAATTCAATTCCTGATCTAGCATACTAAAGATTAGTAATGTGGTCTTTGTTATTGAAAGAAAACACCACTAAAAAAAGAAGAAGCATTATTTGCGTTACGCTCGGCTGGCAATTTGAAGACATTTAGTGAAAATTGATCAAATCAGCTAATTTTTGCAGATCTTAGATTCCAGTCAGTATCCCTGAGTATCTGAATCACAATAATCTCTTATAGACAAACAATGGGATGCATATTTTTAAACTATATACATTTCTCAATGATAAAAGTAGTTTTGGTTTAATTACACTTTTGCAATGAAACAGGAAATTTTGCTTTATAATGGTGCTTACGGCAAATAGACCAATATCACCATTTCATTTTAGAACATCAAATATCAATGACAAATATTACGGTTAGTTATATAGCTTGATTGTTATTTGACAAATAAACTAATATACCCTGCCAGGTCAACTAATTTGGCCATAAATGCTATTGGTTGTAACGGTCAGTTATACTGGCAAATACTACAGAATAGAAAAACGAGGCACAAAAGAACTCCATGAATTTCATTAGCGTTGTCGCTTTATAATACATTTTATAACACAGCTCCTTCAATTTTCACAATTCACAAAAGTCAATATAACAGTTTATTATGTACAAAAATGTGTAGGTGTCTCACTTGTATTATAAATTGCCTGTGAAATTACGAATTGGCAACGCAGATCACATTCGAAATCCGAAAACGTCCAAACCTGTGAAGTCCAAAGAAATTGGCTATGAATACTGTAATACCAAGTTATATCAATTTGATGTTTTATGATACACTGAAAGATATACTAATACTTATTTTAACAAAAGAACCTTATACTACAGCACTTATGATGGTTACAACACGAAGCATAACAACAGTATATCTGGCAGCATATTTTTGTCAATCAGTACATCCATCAAGTCAAAACATTGTTACTAATAGGCCTTTATATGTATAGCCCTATATATGAATTTTGTAACATAAACATACATGCATTTTATTATTAGTTCATAATGTAATAAACATGTGTTTTAAGTTAGTAGAAGTATCAATGAATGTGTTGTATTATACATAGACCCTGTTGTCAAACTTGTAAAACCGTTGGTGCATGTTTGTTTAATTTTAGTTGCTCGATCAAGGGTGTTGCTTGTGAGCTAAAACACCAATAATATAATGCCATATGCACTATTTATGAAATAACATAATTTCATACAATTCCTTGCTCGATTCTAAAATAGTTGGTTTTTTTAAATAAAGTCAGAAAATATGTGTTTCAGTGTACCGTGTAGCACAATTTGCTTTAGTTTTTTTGCCCAAAGATGCTGCATTGGTCATACTTTGTTGGGATTTACTTGGAAAATGTTTTCACTTTCTTTTAGCACCCTTTCTTATAATCATAAGTAATTGCAATGAGACATACACCACTGGTGTAATCAACTAAACTGCACTTTAAATTCACAGGTCTTGGTGGCATCGAAAATTGGAAACTTAAATATACTTGTTCTTTAGAAAGTTTGAATGTATTTGCTTATTTATCGTATGAGTCTATTTTGAAATATATTTTTAATTTGAAAAAAGAAACAAATGAGGACCAAAACTAGTGTATCACCCAGCTCTTCTTAATTGATAACTTATTTTAATTAATCAATGCATGGTAATAATAGATATATTGTAATATATATCGTACCAATTGATTAATGCCATGAAAATGGATGTTTCGACAATTTTGCACAGAATGCTATGTTCATCATTATTATAATTGAAATGATTCATATAAAAAAAAAGAAGAAATTTCAATGAATCACAACTAGTGAAGTCAACCATACAATTCCTGTCATGTTAATGCCGACAAGTGATTAAAATAGGTGTACATATATAATTTTATACGTTTCAGTAAAATTTTGGAAGTTTCAGAAATCAAATGTTCAGGAACATTTTCAAATGTTTCGGATTCAGACGTTTTGGAACTTGGATGTTTTGACTAGTATGTATAATGTCGGTAAGGTAATTTGCCAGGCAGACAAAAATGCTAACCAAGCAATAACATCACGTCAGGCTTGTTGACAAATACCAGTAAGTGTTCTGGGTATGGTAAGCATTAATGGTTTTTGCAAAATAAACTAATATAACCTGCAGGTCAGCTGCCATACGTTCTCTTAGTTGTTACAGGTTTATTGTGCAATCATGCACAATATAAATGATATACAGTAGGGTGCTGCAAAAAAAGTTAAAGGTAAAAAAAAACCCTTGCTTCCAAGACTTTTTCCCATTCCACTTGTCTTTTTGTGAAATTTGTGAAAAGTGTGGTCAATATCTCTATTCTTAGCCTTGCCACTAGGCTCTTGAATTATGTGGTATGATATCCATTGAATTTGTGACAGCTCACTCACAATCATACAGTGATTTTGGTTCAGTTGAATTTAAAGTTAATTTTTTTGTACACAAGTGAAGAATTCTAGCTAGACATAATGTGAAAAAATATCATATTTAGCACAAAGTTTAGTCTTAACTCTTGACGTGAGAAATTTACCTTGGATGAGTGATAGAAATAATGGTCCTACAGGCATAATATTCTTATTGCATACATTTCAAATAGTCTGAGCTGAGCTTGGGTTTTCATATAATTATATAATATCTCTGGTTTACAACATGAATATTTATTTGTTATTTGATCTGATGTGAAATTTTTTATGTAATACTACTATTAGGCATTTGAATTAGTCTAAATATTATAATGGATATAATCTGTTTTTATTGTATTTATTCACTTTTTTTTGTGATTTCACACCACATGAGAAATTATTCAAGTTTGTTTTACCTTTCCTTAAGTGTCCTGCATAAGTTTATGTGAACCTAGTTTTACTCTGTTTTATAATAGCCAAGTTTAAAGTTTTACTGATTGACCAGTGATATAGATTTATCCTTCTATTCCAAAAATCCAAGATAGCCTTCTGGCTGAATGCATGGAATTTAGCCACGGAAAGCTAAGTGGATGTTCTCACCATCCATTACTGTTTCCGCATGTTTGATGAGCAATACAGGCATGAGGGTTTCCTGCATAGGCAGTACTATGTCTCATAAATAGAAGAAATGCTTGAAAACATCTTCCTTGGTGAGGATTCTGTGTTAAACAAGTTCAGGATTTGGTTTCCAAGGAGCAATGTGTTGCTATCCTTTTAAGACCTGGTTGCTCTATTGGCTCTATTGCGATTTGCATCAAAAGTTCTTCCTAAAAAGATTGTGATTATTATTCTTATTGCATACATTTCAAATAGTCTGAGCTGAGCTTGGGTTTTCATATAATTATATAATATCACTGGTTTACAACATGAATATTTATTTGTAATTTGATCTTATGTAAATTTGATGTTTAATACTACTATTAGGAAAATTTGAATAAGTCTCAATATTATATTTGAATTTATCTGTTTTATTGTATACATGCATTTTTTAGTGATTTCACACTACATGAGAAATTGTTAAAATTTGTTTCACATTTCCTTAAGTGTCCTTAAGTGTCCCACATAAGTTTATGTGAACCTGGTTTTACTCTGGTTTATAATAGCCAAGTTTAAAGTTACTGATTGACCAGTGATATAGATTTATCCTACTATTACAAAAAGACTAAGATAGCATTCTGGCTGAGTGCATGGAATGTTGCCAGGGAAAGCTAATGGATGTTCTCACCATCCATTACTGTTTCCGCACGTTTGATGAGCAATACAGGCATGAGGGTTTGCTGCATAGGCATTTCTTTGTCTCATAAATAGACAAAATGTTTGAAAACATCTTCCTTGGTTGGGTTTTGTGTTAAACAAGTTCAGGATTTGGCTTTCCAAGGAGCAATGTGTTGCTATCCTTTTAAGACCTGGTCGCTAATGGCTCTTTTGCGATTTGCATAGAAAATTCAAGCTGGTGGTGGCAATAATAAGGCTTAAACTCTAAATTTGGAGGTGACATTTTGCAATCTTTTGAAAACATTAACAAAAAAACAACCACCGAGCATCCTAATATACATACATGAGGTAATGAAAAAGGGGAAAATTCGGGTTTTCCATTCATGTTTCTGTAATCATTTGGAGAAATTTAAATTCATTTTAGTTCAATATCATTAGGTATTCTGTGCTACTAGTTACAGTGGATATATTGCAATTGAATTTGGTCGTACATTTGTAGTTGGTATGAAAACCGACATGATTTACACATAAGAAGTAGCCTGTCTCCATAATCAATAGTGTAATTCTAGAAAGATTTCTGCATGACTTTCACACATACAGATTTGCTTTTTAAAACCTACTTAAATACAGAAAAGAATGAGCTCTTTTTTTTCTAATATTTTTTTTTTTTAAGATATATGACAAATGTACTTTGACCTCATTGCATTATGAAAAATGCACCTTGGCCATAGAGCACTTTAAAGTGTGCACCTTGATCTGTAATTTTTCAACAAATAACATTGAAGTCAATGGGAACAGATACTGAGATCAGGCTTTTCTCATTGTAAGGCTTGGTTCATCCTGAAATCGGTATAAATGTGTGTAAAAAGAAAACCCAGGCTTTTATATTAAGAACAGAAGGAGAAGCATTTTTTTTTATTTGACAGCAATTCCATACTCCTTGATAGTCACTTTCCAAATAAATAAACATTAAAATTAAACATTATCTTGTAGTTAGTCCTTTTCATCAACTAGTCAGACTATTATCATCATACCGCAAAGACTCATTTGAATTTGCTAAATTGTTGTGACATAATGATTAAAGGACCTGATGCTCTCTGTACACATTCAGTAACTTGAAAATGATTAATGAATGGTTTCATTCTTCAATCATCATGTAAGCTAAGATCTGTGCGGTTTGAAAAACTTTACATCTACACCCTTGGAAGGCCTGGTCAAGCATGAGACTTTCTCAACTCTATAAGGAGTATACTACAGAGCAGCTGTATACTCAGTGCTCAAGCTAAGCACTCCTTGGTAGAGTGAAGCAGTGGTTTAAATAAAATAGGATCTGCACAGTTCCTCTATGCCCTTGCTGGGTTTGACACTTATGCTCGTAATAGTATTGGTGGACATAAATCAGTATGTATAATGTCACAGGTCTGCTGTGTTGAGCTCAAACTGCAATGGCAGGTTAAGGGCTCAAATTTTAAACTAAAACTAAATTTCATGCTGTCTAATTTTCTTTCTTAAAGATCTAAATTACTTCTGAGACAAGTTAACAACCTAATCCTTGGAGTTAAGGTATAATAACTTCAAATAGAATTGATCATTCTTGCTCTTCATCATTTGCATGTAGTACACACTTCTTGGTCAAACTGAGTCAAACATTTTCTTTCAAGGTATTGTTGATGCAACCTCTTGTTCTTAGGTACTTTAAGGCTATCAATTTATTACTATTATTGCTGTAATGTGATGAATAAATTTGAATTGATACTATAACAAGTTACTTTACAGAGTATACTGATAAAATGATGCATGAATAGTACTTCCTGTTGTCTTTACCGGTAATGTTTAGTTCATAGAATGAATCATATTTTAAGAATGGCAACCACTCTTTTGTGCTACAGTGGTGTCTTTGGAACCCTATTCATAATGAACCCTGTTTTACCATTTTGTATGGATAAGATTTAACATGCCTTGAACAATACAACATTAGGACCTATATAATACATTTGACCTTTGTAAAATATTTTTTATCACTTCTTAAAATTTATCATGCATATTAGCTTCGACATAGCTTGTGATATAGTTAGATAGAATTCTTAAAATATAATTTCATTACTTTCAAATGCTGATTCTGGCAGTCATTTGACTGTTTGCATTGCTGCTTTATCAAGTATCTTATACTTTGTGTATCAATACAATGTCTGTCTTACTACTTGTCATGGTCTATATCACACTGTATGCTACCAATTTCCCCCACCATTGTGCATATGTTTTCCTTTTTTTTCTGACTTCAGCAAAAAGATTGTTGTAGCAGTAAATGTGATAATTATGTTATGCAGAATGACTTGTTATCATATAGTGTAACAATGGTAATGCCAAAATAAACAACAACACTAACAGTGATTATTAATGTTCAAGTGAAAAATAATGATAAAGTCACATACTCATTCAATTTACTTTTAATTTTATTTTCTCAAATATTTCTATGAAATCTTCTATTTTCTTCAGTTCTTAATTTACTATCTACCTGAAACTATCTATCTATCTATCTATCTATCTAACTATCCATCTATCTATCTATCTATCTAACTATCTAATTATCTATTTATCTATCTAACTATCTAACTATCTATCGATCTATTAATCTATCTGAAGTTTTGAATTAGATTGCAGTTCTGAATAATAAAAAACTGCATTGCATCAAAATTTCAGTGCAGTGGAACCCTGAAATTAAGACAACCCAATATGAAGACCACCTGAAATAATGACCACCTGAAATTAAGACCACCTATTAATATTAAGGCCACCCAATAATGTTAAGGCCACTCAATATTAAGACCACCTTGATTGATTTTAAACAACTTTCCTGGGTCCCAAAACTGATAACAAGATCATACAAAATTCTGAATTCCGACCACTTCAGTAGTAAGACCACTTAGCAATTGTAAATGATGGTCTTAACTGTGGTGTTCCACTGTAATTGCAATTAAAACACACATATAGTATCTTCATACCAATGATTGCAGACACAGCGTTAATTTCTGATTTGAATGACTTATTTTCTCTTTTTTTATGCCAATGTTTGATTTTTTAGTTACGGAAGTTGTTTAGATGCCTGCCCTGTCGGTGGTTTTAGAGCAAAAAATACTGAAGTCAACTGATCAGAGCTGTTTGAAAAATACACTTTGCTGAGAAATTTTGTATCATGCATTTAACATTTCATAAAACCTACGTAGATATAAATAATATATATATACATATATAAAAAACAATTGAATTTTGTTCTTGGAGAGAGATATGTTGACAATTTCAAGGTATATATGATTTTTATTCTTTGTCATTTATGCTGACCATGATTTGTTTTTTCACAGTAATTGATGAGATTAAACTATAAAATTGTGCAAATTAATACATTATAAACTTGATCTTGACAGGCTCAAACTACAGTGTATGCCAGAGTTCTTTAGAATATTCAACCCCTAAAATGTGGTGTGCTGTACTGCTAACAAAGTTACTATAGTGTGAACAGAGAGAAAGCGACAGTGCTAATAATTAATTTATGCATCATATAGCAAAAAATCTGTGTTTCATTATTGGCTTTTGGCAGTAAACTGGAAAATATAGGCAGTCTATAGCATACCCAAGATAGCACTTTCTCAAATTGTTATATTGGCAACAATAGTATTCCTGGCTATGAACATGAACCTGGAACAAAAATTGCTATTATATGGAACTCTGTTCTTATTCATATATCATGGAACTGATATTTGAGGTAACACTTATTGTACCTAATTCAGTCATATCTGAAGCAAGTGAAAGACTCCACCCATGGGTTAAATGATGTGGACTCCAAGCCTTACCATCTCATCAGTATGCACATGCTTTTGGCATATAATCTGACTTAAAACTTCAGACCCAGTAGCATTGAGTCAAATAGACAAATAGACAAGTAGACAGGCATGACATGATAAATGCAACATCAGCAAATATGCTTTGACAATGATAACATATATCTGCCATTTTTCACAAATTTAAAACCCTACATAAACTATGAACTAATAGTAGACATAAAACATAGGCTGCTACAGCAGTATACACTCGGTAAATTTGAGAATTCTAAAGAATGGATCTATTATATAAATGTAAAGTTTGCTATAGACGTGTGAATTGTACAAATGAATGAATCCCAAACTAAGAAATTTATTGAAATGCCATTTTGCAATGCACCATTGCACAGATAGATATATAGTTAAATATGGGAAGTGCAGCCCTCTAAGGCAAGTTCTTGATGAGGTGAGAGAGAGAGGATTCCACCCATGTTTCACATTTACCCCATGGGTGGGATCTTTTACTTGCCTGAGCATAGACGCTGAGTACAAGGGACCACCAATTTAGATATAATTAGAAATTCATTGGATTGCACATAAACATAACATTGTCTATCGAGACATTTACACTAAGGCTGACTGGATGGCCTTAGCTTGACCAATTCAGAATTGATTAAAAATAAAATATTTACCCATTGTTTAACTAATGAATAAAAAAATTGTTGATGTAAGATGAATAATCATGAATAATCATGAATAAAACCAATCCAAACTTGAATGTATTTGGTTGGCCCCATATGATCAAGATGGATAGGTTGATATGGGGAAGTGCAGCCATATAAAGCAAGGTCTTGCCGCTATCAAAGTAATAATCAGTGAAGCTCAGTAAAATGTTCACTGATGAGCATTGCATCACCTTAACCACGTGAAAATGGCTATTGCTCTCTTCACACTTCAATACTTTAGATTGTGATATTGTTATATTGTATCTTAAATGCTATGAGGAAAAATCATATATCAATGCATTGGTATATATAAATTATGATGAAAATTGCTAATAATTTAAATGGCAATTTTATCTCAATTGGTAATGAGTAGTAATACATAAGTTCCTAGATGTAAGGAAAGATTTTCTATAGAAAGAAATTTTAGTTAGCTTTAGTTGTCAAATTTCTTAGTTAGGCAAATATGCAAAAACCCTGCAAATACGGGTGGATGGGAACTGCATATCTTTGAATATGATTTTTATATCATAAGAGCATACATAAAAAAAATCAACATGGCATCTATGATAATTCCCTGAGTTTATTGCAAAAATTCATACACTTTTATAGATCTTATGTACTTTAGTAACAGTTTCCCTGCCTTTTGCAAAAAGAGGATATCACTCTATATTTTGGCAGATTTTTGTCAAATAAAGATTGAATTATTCAGAAACAAGTCTAGAAATTATATTTCACCGAAGGTTTGATTATACCTTGAAAATTGGGGTTGAAAGCCGGGAAAAACCTTGGAAAAGCCTTGAATTCGAATTGGAGAAGTGAGTGGGAACCCTGTGCAACATCTACTGTTTGTAGTGACATAGTGATGTTAAAATTGAGGTGAAATAGTGACACGAGTACCAAAAAAAATAGGCTTTTGTACAACTGATTTTTATGTTCATTCAGCAATGTCACACCACCTCAGTAAAACAAAATTTATCACTAATAAATACAGTAGAGCCTAGAACCATTATGCCAAAAGCTCATTCTCAACCTAAAACCTGCTACATGTAAATCTTGCCATTGCGTAAAACAATTTGGTCTTCTTAAATATGTGATGGTCTTAATATAGTGAGGTCTTAGATTTGAGTTACACTCTAAGAGATCCTAACATTCAGTACAATAATGATAAAGTTACATATTTTTAAAAACTAATTCCTGTTTATTTGCACTCCTGTCTTAATTCTGTGCAATGAAAAGAAAGAAAATTAATGACAACTGTCACAGTTGTGAATTCTGAGTGGATGGGCTATAATTTTGATTTAAAGACAAAATAGTTACTTCTATTTAATAGTAGAGAACACATAGATACATGATGCCCAGAAATATATAATGATAGGTAATAGTGGTAATCAAAGTGCATACTTTGAGGTCCTGGATTCAACTCCTGGTCTATCATACCAAAGATAAGTAATGTGGTCTTTATTAAAAGAAAATACAACCACAAAAAAAAAAGAAGCAATATTAGTTTTATGCTCAGCTAGCAATTAGAAGACATTTAGTGAAAATTGATCAAATCAGCCAATTTGTTTCGCATATCTTAGTTTCCAGTCAGTATCCCTGAGTATCAGAATCAGAATAATCTCTAATCTATAGACAAACGATCTATTGATCTATCAATCTATCTATATCTATCTATCTATCTATATCCATCTATCCATCTATCAATCTATCTATCTCTATCTATCTAGCTTGTTAGCAATCCATTGATCTAACTATCTATCTATCAATCAATCCATCTATCCATCCATCTATCTATCTATTTATTTATTTTCATCCAAGCCCATTACATACTCCTACTCATTACATATTTTTCCCAGGAAAAAATTTCCTTCATGATCAATATTTTTGCCTATCCATCCAAATATTAGTTCAAATCAACCATTTTAGTAAGCACTCTTCTTTTCCTAATGCATGATTGCTTCCCTTATTTGCTTTCTTTATCAACTTAAATTGTTATTATTTTGTCTAATTTTGAAATCATAAGAAATTGATAATGCCATGGTTTGTTTTTTTGCATTGACCCTCATAGTCACCCTGATAACATGTAATGTACATTCATGGAAGTCATAAACAACCTATGGCTGCAATAATATTCATGAAAAAAGTGTTTTTTGAATAATCCTATCTAATTATATTAGTTGAAATTTCTAGAACAACATGACACATAGCAAAATGCGATTGCACAATAATAATGTTGTTACATGTGTAGAATATAAAGAGTTATGAAGGTAAAAAATATGCCAAACTTAACATATAAATTATATTTGCAATTTTCCCTTTCATTAGTTTACATTTTACTTGATAGTAAAACTATCAAATCTATATATTTATGATACTATATTCTCTATGTCATGTATGATGAAGAAGTTGGTTGATGGATATAGACTAACATGAATACATATCATAGCCTAACAATATTTATATTTGATTACATAATTAAATGGTATTTTGATTGCAGATCCAGAAAAGAGAAAGAAGATCCTGTCTCTGCTTCTCCAGTATGGGGCTGACATCTTGGCTACAGATAAGAATGGGAGCAATCCCCTTCACTCTGCTACTTATTGGGGCCAGCCTGAGGCAGTGGAGTTGTTGCTCCCCTACTACAGCACAGAAGAAGCCTTGAATGCTAAGGGTGCATACAATGAGACTGCTCTGCACAAGGCAGCCGGGAGCAAAGAAATAGGTAGGTACATGAGTATGTAACAAAAATACCTAAAAAGACATGCCTAAATAGTCTTTTCAACATTCATTGCATATTCGTAGTTATACATATATGGGTATTATCTATCCAGAATGATGGAAATGGAAATAGGTCAGCCCATCTAATATTGTATTAAACTGAGACAGAAATTTGGGTAGTAAGCAGTCATTTGATTAAATATGGCCACAACATTACAATATGTGAAATTAAAGGCAAATGTAGTATTTTTTGCCATTGTGAATGAAGGCTAAGTAGAAATTAAAGGTATATACATGTAAATACTTTTTCTTTCTGGATGAACAAGCAATTGACAAGCCAAAGTTTACAACAAATTCATCATTTGTAATTCAATAAACACCAGATATATTATGTCAATGATACATAAATGTAAAATTTTACAATGAACAGAAAAACAGAAATTACACTTCATAAATTTTTATTTAAAGTAAAGAGATCAATCAATTAATTTTTTTAAGGTCTTACAAGCATAATAAAAACCCCATAAAATCAGAGATGACCCCATTTATAAAGGATTGTGAGAGACTATGAGAACATATTAACACATAATAAAAGTCATTTGATGTACCTTGTTTTGTATAAGTGACATATATAAAACTATGGTTTTTCTATCTCTTTGAGTAATTTGATGAAATTTCCCATAAAAAATGTTAGTTCAATATCTTCTAAGCCAATAGGTGCAGTTAAATTAGGCATATGAGCCCATTAAAACTTGTCGATAAATTACATCGCAGATCTTGAAAAACATATCTACTCTATCTGTCTATCTATCTATCTATCTATATTCCATCTATCTATCTATCTATCTATCTATATATCTACATATCTACATGTCTATCTATATATATATCTATCTATCTAACTGTCAGAAGTTTTGAATCAGATTGCAGTGCTCAATGGTAAAGAACTGCACTGCATCAACATTTCATTGCAGTGGAACCCTGAAATTAAGACAACCCAATATTAAGGCCACCCAATATTAAGACCACATGAATTGAAGACCACCCAATATTAAGAACACCTTCATTGATTTTGAGACCACTTTCCCGGGTCCCTAAACTGACAACAAGATCAAACAAAACTCATAATTCAGACAACTTCAGTAGTAAGACCACTTAGCAATTGTAAATGATGGTCTAAACTGTGGTGTTCCACTGTAATTGCAATTAAAACACACACATATCAATGATTGCAGAATGTTTGATTTTTTAGTTCGGGAAGTTGTTTAGATGCCTACCCTACCAGTGGTTTTAAGAAAACACTGAAGACAACTGATCTGAGCTGTTTGAAAAATACAGTTTGTTTTGAAAATTTCCTCAAACGCAATGTGAAAAGATGCAAAGTTGGGAGCCTGTAAATATCTCCCATTGTATCATGCACTTAGCATTTCATAAAATCTAGATATAAATAATATATATATATACATATATAAAAACAGTTGAATTTAATTGTTTGAGAGCAACATGTTGACAATTTCAAGGTTGTATAATATTTGTTCTTTGTCAATTATGCTGACCATGATTTCTTTTCCACCTTAATTGATGAAATTAAACTATAAAATTATGTAAATCAAGACATTATCAATGCGATCCTGATAGGGTCATTCTACAGTGTATGCCCGAGTTCTTTGAAATATTCAACCCCTAAAATGTGAAGTGCTGTACTGCTATCAAAGTTACTATAGTGTATTTCATTATTGGCTTATGGCAGTAAACTGGAAAATATAAGCAATCTATAGCATACCCAAAAGAGCACTTTTTCAAATTGTAATTTTGGCAACAATAGTATTCCTGGCTGTGAACATGAACCTGGAACAGACATTGCTATGATATGGAACTCTGTTCTTACATTTTGTATTGATATATCATGGAACTGATATTTAAGGACAACAAAAACATTTATTTTTTTTTTCTTTGTTTTGGTGGTGGTAACATTTATTGTACATAATTCAGTCATAGCTAAAGCAAGTGAACGACTCCACCCATGGAGTAAATGGTGTGGACTCCAAGCCTTACCATCTCATCAGTATGCACATGCTTTTGGCATATAATCTGACTTAAAACTTCAGACCCAGCAACATGAGTCATTGAGTCAAATAGACAAATAGACAGGCATGACATGCTAAATGCAACATCAACAAATCCTTACTGAAATATGCTTTGACAATGATAGTGCTCATATATCTGCCATATTTCACAGAATTAAGACCCTACATAAACTATGAATCAATATCAGACATAAAACATAGGCTGCTACAGCAGTGTACACTCGGTAAATTTGAAAACTCTAAAGAATGGATCTATTATATAAGTGTCAAGTTTGCTATAGACGTGTGAGTTGTATAAATCAATGAATCCCAAACTAAGAAATTTATTGAAATGTCATTTTGCAATGCACTATTGCACAAATAGATAAATAGATAAATATGGGAAGTGCAGCCCTCTAAGGCAAGTTCTTGATGAGGTGTGAGAGAGAGGAGAGTCCACCCATGTTTCACATTTACCCCATGGGTGGGATCTTTTACTTGCCTCAGCATAGACGCTGAGTACAAGGGACCACCAATTTAGATTGAAATTAGAATTCATTAGATTGCACATAAACATAACATTGTCTATCTAAACATTTACACTAAGCCTGACTGGATGGCCTCAGCTTGACCCATTCAAAATTGATTAAAAATAAAATATTAATCCATCGTTTACCTAATAAAAAAATTGTTAATGTAAAATGAATATCATGAATAATAATGAATAATCATGAATGATACAAAAACCAATCCAAACTTGAATGTATTTGGTTGGCCCCATATGATCAAGATGGATAGGTTGATATGGGGAAGTGCAGCCATATAAGGCAAGGTCTTGCCACTATCAATGTAATAATCAGTGAAGCCAGTAATCTCTTGCTCTGTAAAATTTTCACTTAAAACTAATGTGCATTGCATCACCTTAACCACGTAAAAATGGCTTTTGCTCACTTTACACTTCAATACTTTAGATTGTGACATTGTTATATTGTATAAAAGAATATTCCAATGGATTGGTATATATAAATTATGATGAAAATTGCAAATAATGTAAATGGCAATTTTATCTCAATTGGTAATGAGTAGTATAGTCTACTGGTGACAAAGTCATTTCTAATGTGATATTGAATTTCCCAACAATCGCAAGAATGTTAGTTAGTTTTAGTTGTCAAAATATTGTAATTAGGCACATTTGCAAAAACCCTGCAAATACAGGTAGATGGGAACTGCATATCTTTGATTATGATTTTTATATCATATGAGCATACATCACCAAAAAAAAATTAAAATGTTGTTCAATATCTATTGCAAAAATTCAAACACTTTTATAGATCTTATGTACTTAAGTAACAGTTTCCCTGCCCTTTGCAATGCTAAAAAGACCTACAGTTGGACAACAAAAAGAGGATATTACTCTATATTTTTGCAGATTTTCGTCAAATAAAGATTAAATCATTCGGAAACAAGTATAGAAATCACATAAGATTTTTTATACCTTGAAAATTGGGGTTGAAAGCCTGGAAAAACCTTGGAAAAGCCTTGTATTTGAATTGTAGAAGTGAGTGGGAACTTTGTGCAACATCCACTGTTTGTAGTGATAAAGTGATGTTAAAATTGAGGTGAAATAGTGACATGAGTGCCAAAGAAAGTAGGCTTTTGTACAACTGATTTTTACGTCATTCAGCAATGTCACACCACCTCAGTAAAACAAAATTTATTACTAATAAATACAGTAGAGCCTAAAACCATTATGCCAAAAGCTCATTCTCAACCTAAAACCTGCTACATTTAAAGCTTGCCATTGCGTAAAACTATTTGGTCTTCTTGAATATGTGATAGGGTTTAGATTGGGGTTACACTCTAAGAGATCGTTAACATTCAGTACAATAATGATAAAGTTACATATTTTTAAAAACTAATTCCTATTTATTTGCACTCCTGTCTTAATTTTGTGCAATGAAAAGAAAGAAAATTAATGACAACTGTCACAGTCACAACAGAGCAATGACGGAGCTGTCTGGGTGGACATGATGAGAGCTCCTGATTTTAGATAGTTTTCTGTAATTTTTGGGGGATGCATTCACCTAATCATCTGACCTTATGGATATATAGATACTACAGATATGATAGACTTATGTCTAATTAGTCTGCGAATGTTGAAAAAGATGCTTTTGATGATTTTCATTACCATAGTCACACTTCACTGGTTTCCATGTCTTCATGCTATTTTTGAATGCTTGGCATTAGGATTAATGGGCTGCATGGAAAGTTTATTGTTGTGGACTTGTCAGTTTTGTGAGCTGGATTAAAACGTGGAGCACAGTGTTCTGGTATTGCACATGGAGTTTAGTGCAGTATAGCGGACCAAAATGTATGCCCTAATTTGGCGTCCATTAAAAATTACATGTTATAAACAATTCACAAGTTTGAAGTTCTAGCACAATTAAAATATAATTTAATGTGAATAGTGGGAGTTTGTACCGCCCCCATGAAAAAGCAAAAATAAACTCTGTATATACCGTGAATATGAAAACCGCCGTCATAACTAAATTAGTTTGTGACGTCATACATTGATTTCAAGCATTTTTACGTCATAGGCATGGCAATGAGGCTTGTTAAATATGGTCATATATCTGGGTCCGCTATACTGCACTTTTTCTGAGTTTTGGTCCCAGCATTCTCTGTAGGTCAGTTGATAGATATTGTGAATGGACATTGTGCATGGACATCACAAACATGGCTTCTACTTCAAATTCTTACGAACGAACCCCTAAACAATATATCCGACTTTCTGAGCAGCGCAAAAGGGTCAATTCTGAAAACACCGGTGAGTCCCCTGATGCTAAAATAATTATCTGTAGTGATTCTCCTGTCACTCCTGAAAATCCTGAAAACAGACCATGGAGGAATACAAGATTTGGTATTCAAATGCTAGCTAATGATGCTCCATTGATTGCAAACCCTAACTACTAACATTAATCTTTCCTTCAGGTTAATGTAACATAACATTTCTTTTCTTATTCTTTATAGTTTGGATTTTCATTTTTCACCACTTTTATATATACTTTTGGCATAATTCAATGATCTACATTTAAATAATATCAGAAAATTTACTTAGTTTGTGTGCTTGTTTCCGATTGCAGTTATTTGAATATTGATGATAGTGTGTATTCTGAAAGAGATTGTTCTTTCTTGATAGCACATCTTAATATACGTAGTCTTCCTAATAAGCATAATGATCTGATTGACTTGATGGATGTACTGAATGACAAAAATATTCTGCCAGATATACTGTTGTTATGTGAAACTTTTTTGAAAAGAATCATAGTAAATTTTTACTTTCCAATTATGATTTGCTAAGCGAGTTCCGAAAAAATAAGCTCAGGGGTGGAGTCTCTATTATGATTCGTTCTCATATTAATTATGTGGAAAGATCTGATTTGAAAATATTTGATGAAAGGAAATTTGAGTCTATTTTTATAGAAATACCACAGAAAGGTAGATCAAGTTTAGTTATAGGAGTAGTATATAGAGTTCCAGGAATGAATGAAAGCGACTTTATTGAGAAATGTGAAAGTATCACCACGAAGATAAAATCAGAACATAAAAAGGTGATAATACGAACAGATAAAAACTTAGATTATCTTAAAAATCAATTCAAACACTAATACAATGAGATTTTTCAACATGAACTTAACAAATGGCATTATTTCCACAATATATAAGCCCACTAGAGTGACTCACAACAGTGCGACTCTTATAGATAATATTTATTTAGATGCTAATTTATAAAATAATGTTAAATCCTTTATTATTAAAACAGATATATCAGACTTTATGTGTTTAACTATTGTACACAATAGTTTATTAAAAACAAATACAGGTCAAAGTTATAAAACACACAAAATTATTGATGCGGTACTGAGAAACATGAAAGCTAGTCTGGTTAATAGAAACTGGAATATATTTGAAAACATGAGTGTTCATGAAAGTAGCGAATCTTTGTTTAATGAAATTAAATCCGTTATGGACTTTTATGCTGCAGAAAAAACAATTGCACTTAATGCCAAAATATATGGTACAAATGAGCCATGGCTTACACAAGGACTTAAAAAGTGTGCACGAAAATGTCTTACAATGTATGATAAAGTACTAAAGAAGCCAAGAGACAGTCCTGAATTTCAGAACTACAAGCAGTACCATAACATGTATAATAAGTTGCGAAGAAAAGCCAAATTTCAATATTATAATGAATTAATACAAGAAGCAAAAGACAATTCTAAAAAACTTTGGGCTATTCTGAATAAACTGACTGGTAAAGTTGTGAATAAGAAGGAAATAACAGATGAAATCTTAGTTAATAGAATGAAGGAAACCAACAAACAGCTTATCAGTAATGCCTTTGCAAAACATTACAGTGAAGTTGGAAAAATATTAGCTAATAAGATAGAAGAAAAAGGTAATATTTAAAATCCTATGAACTGTATGAAGAACTACGGAGCTTTTAAAGGGACATGCAAAGAAAAGTAAAGGCTGGGGATTTGTCGTTTTAACAAAAATATTTGCGTACGCACAGAATTTTTTTCCCGTTCACACGAAAATATTTGCGTTCGCACAGAATCTTTTTTGCGTTCGCATGAAAATATTTGCGTTCGCACAGAAATTTATTTCTGTTCGCACAAAAAATATTTACGTTCGCACGAAAAAAAAATTGCGTTCACACGAAAAATTAATTGCACCGGTAACCCACCGGCTTTTTGGACATTTTGCCGTCAGCGTAGGCAGGGAGGGGGGGGGGGGATGTATATACTTTAAAAGGCTGCTGCTCCTCTAATACTAGTCCGATTTTTGTCAAATAAAACTGAATAGTAGTATAATTCATACTGAATCCATACATGTTTTCGGATCGTAAATAGACCAAATATTAAGCGAGATATTTGTCTGAGAAGGCAGGTAGGCGGCAAACACTGGCACTCTCTCAAGCGTCCGCGCCTGGACTGTATCAATGCAGGCAGAGCTGAGCGCTTCTTTAAAAATAGACCAAATATTAAGCGAGATATTCTATATTATATAATAAGCAAATAAATCTATCTGTCTCTCTAAACTATCTATCTAAATATCTAAATATCTAAATATCTACATATCTATATATCTATATATCTAACTATCTAACTATCTAACTTTCTACATTAAAGAACAACGATTAATGTTGGGGGCGTTTTTGACAAGAATATTCTTGCTTTTGCCCAGTATACCTTATTAATTTTCCTCACCTCATCTATTCTATACTGCCATGGTGCAAAATGTACAAAGGGTGCTGGACTGATGCTTTTCTCCTTGGCATTTTCGAAGTGTACAGTCAAATAGTTTTAACCATCATATATATAATGTTTGTATGAGCTTTATTGCAATTCATTTCTACTCATTCTGCCAACTGGCCAATGGGAAGGACTTTTCCTTGGGTTTTGTAAAAGTCAATTAACCTATATATGTAATAGCAATCTGCCCTGACCGTTATGTCAATTGCTATTAGTATTTTGAATGATACAAAGAATGGGGTAAATCATGCTTTTTCATCATTCATCACAAGCATTAATTGAAATTCTAAATTTCAACTGATTCCTGTTTATTATGCATATTAAAGAGGGAGATTGTCTATAATTTGTTTTGATCATGGATGGAACATGCAATATCAATTTTAATCCCAGTTGGATTATTTTCAGAAACAACAACAAGAACGAAATATTGATAATTTATATAAAATGAAATGAATATCTAAAATGATTACTCTAACTAAAGCATATCTATCTATAGATAGTTTCTATCATTGTTTTATTTTCATTTTTTATTGATTACGATTCAATGAATTATTGATAGTAATGATTTTAGGTGAATATCTTATAACTATCTGTCTATCTACATATCTATACTCTATGAGGTATTACTAACTTTATTAACAAGAATATTCTTGTTTTTACCTAGTATACTCTGCGAGGGAACGTAAAACCTTTTTTTTTTTTGCATGTCCCTTTAAAAGCTCCGTAAAGAACAAAGTAGAATATAATTGTTTTTTATTTCCAACCACAACAGCTGAAATTGAGAAAACTATTAAGAGTTTAAAGTAGAAAGACAGCAGTGGGTATGATCAGATTTCTAATAAAATTTTGAAACGAATATACCCTGGAATCATTGATGCATTGCAAATAATTTTTGATAAGTCTTTACAATATGGAGAATTTCCAAATAATATGAAATTGGCAATTGTTAAACCACTGTATAAAGGAAAAAGGAAAAATGAATTAAATAATTATTGACCGGTTTTCTTTTACCAGTTTTATCTAAAGTTTTGGAAAAAATTGTGAGTATTAGGATCATCAGATTTTTCAAAAAAAACATAAAGTATTGGATGCCATCTTAGATTTTACGGGTAACATCCTAGAAAGTTTGAATAAAGGACAATATACTTTAAGCCTGTTTCTTGATATGTCAAAAGCCTTCGATAGTCTGAATCATAAAACACTGTTTAAAAAGTTGAAATTTTGTGGCATTCGGGGAAATGTCCTTTCATGGTTTAAAAGTTACCTATTAGATAGACAAATAAAAGTCAAGTTTAAAAAGGTAATTTCCAGTAGTTATATGATGAAATATGGTACCCCACAGGGTTCTGTGATAGGTCCTCTCATGTACGTTATATTAGCCAATGACTTGGCAAAATGTTTGAAATTTTGTAATGCTGTAACATTTGCTGATGATACGACAGTGTATGCTTCAGGTGGCAATTTAAGATTCTTATATCGAAAAGTTAATGAAGATTTGAAATATTATAGTGAACGGTTTGACAGTAACTCTTTGACTTTAAATGTTGAAAAATCGAAATATATCTTATTTAGACCAAAATGTAAAGAAATAGTTTATCAGGGAAATATACAGTTAAGTGGAAAAGAAATAGATAAAGTATAAGAAAGGAAATAATTTAATGATGAAGGACTTAGTGAAATTACATTTGCTTAAAATATCTTATAGGTATGTCAATAATAAATTTTGAGTGCATGTTTGTTTAATTTTAGTTGCTTGATCAAGGGTGTTGCTTATGACCTAAAACACCCATGGGGTAAATGGTGTGGACTCCAAGCATTACCATCACATCAGTATGCACATGCTTTTGGCATATAATCTGACTTAAAACTTCAGACCCAGTAGCATTGAGTCAAATAGACAAATAGACAATTAGACAGGCATGACATGATAAATGCAACATCAACAAATCCTTACTGAAATATGCTTTTACAATGATTGTATATATCTGCCATTTTTCACAGATTTAAGACCCTACATAAACTATGAACTAATATTAGACATAAAACATAGGCTACTACAGCAGTATACACTCGGTAAATTTGAGAATTCTAAAGAATGGATCTATTATATCAGTGTAAAGTTTGCTATAGACGTGTGAATTGTATAAATCAATGAATCCTAAACTAAGAAATTTACTGAAATGTCATTTAGCAATGCACACCATTGCACAGATAGTTATATAGATAAATATGGGAAGTGCAGCCCTCTAAAGCAAGTTCTTGATGAGGTGAGAGAGAGAGGAGAGTCCATCCATGTTTCACATTTACCCCATGGGTGGGATCTTTTACTTGCCTCAGCATAGACGCTGAGTTCAGGGGACCACCAATTTAGATTAAAATTAAAATTCATTGGATTGCACATAAACATAACATTGTCTATCTGAACATTTACCCTAAGCCTGACTGGATGGCCTCAGCTTGACCTATTGAGAATTGATTAAAAATAAAATATTTACCCAATGTTTAACTTATGAAAAATTGTTGATGTAAGATGAATATCATGAATAATCATGAATAATACCAAAGCCAATGCAAACTTGAATGCATTTGGTTGGCCCCATATGATCAAGATGGATTTTATTGTGTTTCAATACAATGTCTGTCTTACTACTTGTCATGGTCTATATCAGACTTTATGCCTGGCTACCAATTTCCACCACCATTGCGCATATGTTTTCCTTTTTTCCTGACTTCAGCAAAAAGATTGTTGTAGCATAATTGTCACATTTACTGCTACAACAATCTTTTTGCTGAAGTCAGAAAAAAAAGGAAAACACATGTTGTATTGATACACAAAGTATAAGATACTTGATCATGCAGAAATGCCAAGTCAAGTAACTGCCAGAATCAGCATGAAATTATATTTTAAGAATTCTATCTAACTATATCACAAGCTATGTCGAAGCTAATATGCATGATAAATGACTTGTTATCATATGGTGTAACAATGGTAATGCCAAAATAAACAACAACACCAACAGTGTTTATTAACGTTTAAAGTCACATACTTATTCAATTTACTTTTCATTTTATTTTCTCAAATATTTCTATGAAATCTTCTATTTTCTTCGGTTCTTTATTTACTATCTATCTAACTAGCTAATCATCTATCTATCTACCTATCTATCTAACTATCTAACTATCTATCTAACTATCTGACTATCTATCTATCTATCTAACTATCTATCTATTTATCGAACGGTCTAATTATCTATCTATCTAACTATCTATCTATCGATCTATTGATCTATCTGAAGTTTTGAATCAGATTGCAGTTCTGAATGATCAAAAACCGCACTGCATCAAAATGTCAGTGCAGTTGAACCCTGAAATTAAGACAACCCAATATTATGACCACCTGAAATAATGACCACCTGAAATTAAGACCTATTAATATTAAGGCCACCCAATAATTTTAAGGCCACTCAATATTAAGACCACCTGAAATTAGGACCACCCAATAATGTTAAGGCCACTCAATATTAAGACCACCTTGATTGATTTTCGGATCACTTCCCTGGGTCCCTAAACTGATAACAAGATCACAAAATTCAGAATTCAGACCACTTCAGTAGTAAGACCACTTAGCAATTGCAAATGATGGTCTTAACTGTGGTGTTCCACTGTAATTGCAATTAAAACACACACATATAGTATCTTCATATCAATGATTGCAGAAACAGTGTTAATTTCTCATTTGAATGACTATTTTCTCTTTTTTTTATGCCAATGTTAGATTTTTTAGTTAGAGAAGTTGTTTAGATGCCTGCCATGCCAGTGGTTTTAGAGCAAAGAACACTGAAGTCAATTTGTCAGAACTGTTTGAAAAATACAGTTTGTTTAGAAAATTTCCTTAAACTCAATGTGAAAAGATGCTAGGTTGTGGGCCGGTAAATATCTCCCATTGTATCATGCATTTAACATTTCATAAAACCTAGATATAAATAATATATATATACATATATAAAAAACAATTGAATTTTGTTGTTGGAGAGAGATATGTTGACAATTTCAAGGTTGTATAATCTTTATTCTTTGTCATTTATGCTGATCATGATATGTTTTTTCAGAGTAATTTATGAGTTTAAACTATAAAATTGTGCAAATCAAGACATTATGAAATCGATCCTGACCGGGTCATTCTACAGTGTACCCCTAAAATGTGGTGTGCTGTACTGCTAGCAAAGTTACTACAGTGTGAACAGAGAGAAAGTGATAGTGCTAATTAATTAATGCATCATATAGCAAAAATTAAGAATAGAGAAAAAAATCTGTACTTCATTATTGGCTTATGGCAGTAAACTGGAAAATATAGGCAGTCTATAGCATAGCAAAGAGAGCACTTTTTCAAATTGTAATATTGGCAACAATAGTATTCCTGGCTGTGAACTTGAACCTGTAACAGAAATTGCTGTTATATGGAACTCTGTTCATATTGATATTACATTGAACATATATTTGAGGACAACAAAAAATTGATTTATTTTCCTTTTTGTTTTGGTGGCAGTAACATTTATTATACATAATTCAGTCATATCTAAAGCAAGTGAAGGACTCCACCCATGGGGTAAATGGTGTGGACTCCAAGCCTTACCATCTTATCAGTATGCACATGCTTTTGGCAAATAATCTGATTTAAAACTTCAGACCCAGTAGCATTGAGTCAAATAGACAAATAGACAAGTAAACAAATAGACAAATAGGCAAATAGACCGGCATGACATGATAAATGCAAAATAAACAAATTCTTACTAAAATATGCTTTGACAATGATAACATATATCTGCTATTTTTCACAGATTTAAAATCTTACATAAACTATGAACTAATATTAGACACAAAACATAGGCTGCTACAGCAGTATAAACTAGGTAAGTTTGACAACTCTAAAGAATGGATCTTTTTTCATAAGTGTAAAGTTTGCTATAGACGTGTGAATTGTATAAATCAATGAATCCCAAACTAAGAAATTTATTGAAATGTCATTTTGCAATGCACCATTGCACAGATAGATATATAGATAAATATGGGAAGTGCAGCCCTCTAATGCAAGTTCTTGATGAGGTGAAAGAGAGAGGAGAGTCCACCCATGTTTCACATTTACCCCATGGGTGGGATCTTTTACTTGCCTCTGCATAGACGCTGAGTACAAGGGACCACCAATTTAGATTGAAATTAGAAATTCATTGGATTGCATATAAACATAACATTGTCTATCTGAACATTTACACTAAGCCTGACTGGATGGCCTCAGCTTGACCCATTCAGAATTGATTAAAAATATAATATTTACCCATTGTTTACCTAATGAATAAAAAAAATATTGATGTAAGATGATTATCATGAATAATCATGAATAATCATGAATAACATCAAAACCAATGCAAACTTGAATGTATTTGGTTGGCCCCATATGATCAAGATGGATAGGTTGATATGGGGAAGTGCAGCCATATAAGGCAAGGTTTTGCCGCTAACAACGTAATAATCAGTGAAGCCAGTGATCTGTAGCTCTGTAAAATGTTCACTGATGAGCATTGCATCACCATAACCACGTGAAAATGGCTTTTGCTCTCTTCACACTTCAATACTTTAGATTGTGATATTGTTATATTGTATCATAACTGCTATGTGGAAAAAACATATATCAATGGATCTTTGTATATATAAATTATGATGAAAATTGCAAATAATGTAAATGGCAATTTTATCTCAATTGGTAATGAGAAGTAATACATAAGTTCCTAGATGTAAGGAAAGATTTTCTATAGCCTACTGGTGACAAAGTCATTTCTAATGTGATGTTGAATTTCCCAACAATCGCAAGAATGTTAGTTAGTTTTAGTTGTCAAAATTGTGTAATTAGGCACATATGCAAAAAATCTGCAAATACAGGTAGATGGGAACTGCATATCATTGAATATAATTTTACTATCATAAGAGCATACATCACAAAAAAAAAATCGAACACTTTTATAGATCTCATGTACTTTATTTACAGTTTCCCTGCCCTTTGCAATGCTAAAAAGACCTACAGTTGGACAACAAAAAGTGGATATTACTCTACATTTTGGCAGATTTTTGTCAAATAAAGATTGAATTATTCAGAAACAAGTCTAGGAATTATTTTTCACCTAAGGTTGTTTAAACTTGGGGTTGAAAGCCTGGAGCTCTTATTAAATGATAATTTATTTTCACTAATCAATGCATAGTAATAATATATATTTCATAATATATTATATATCATACCAATTGAATAATGCCATGAAGACAGAAATTTTGACAATTTTGCATGGAATGTTATGTTCATCATATATTATAATTAAAATGATTCACACACAAAAAAAGAAGCAATTTCAATGCAACACAATTAGTGAACTCAACCATAATTCCTGTCATTTTAATGCTGAAAAGTAATTAAAATAGGTTTAGGCCTATGTATTATTAGTACATAGACAATGGGACGTTTCGTGTAAAATTTTGGACGTTTTGGTGAAATTTTGGAAGTTTCAGAAATTGAACGTTCAGGAACATTTTCAGATGTTTCGGACTCTGACGTTTTGGAATTTGGACGTTTTGACTAGTATGCTTATAATGTCAGTAAGGTAATTTGCCAGGCAGACAAATTGGCTTACGAAACAACAATATCACATATTAAGGCTTGTTGACAAATACCAGTGAGTGTTCTGGGTATGGCAAACATGAATGGTTTTTGCCAAATAAACTAATATATCCTGCCAGGTCAGCTAATTTGGCCATATGTTCTATTAGTTGTAACAGGTGTATTGTGCAATCATGCACAATGTATATGATATGTACATTAGGGTGCTCCAAAAAAAGTGAACCCTTGCTCCCTTGTCTTTTTGTGAAATTTGTCAAAAAAATTGGTCAATATCTCCATTCTAAGCTTTGCCACCAGGCTCTTGGAATATGTGGTATGATAGCCATTGAATTTGTATGGGCTCAACCATCATACAGTAGTTTTGATTTCAGCTCAGTTAAAAGTTTATTTTTATTTTATCGTACACAAGTGAAGAGCTCTAACTAGACATAATGTTAAACAATATCACAATTAGCACTGAGTTTAGTCTTAACACACATTTGACTTACAAATTCTTCCCTAAAAAGTTTGTGATTGCAAAAATCTAAAATAGTGTATCAACAATTTGTGCAGTATGAACTGAAGTTTGCTTGTGACATATTGCTCCAACATGCATGGTATCCTCATTGTATATATTTTATGGTCTGAGCTTGGTGACCATTATATTATAGCATATATAAATTATATAAATTAACAGTTATTTAACATGTCCTTAAGAAACAAAATTATTTCTTGACTTGAGGAATTTACCTTGAATGAGTGGTAGAAATAATGGTCCTACAGGCGCACTATTCTTATTGTATACATTTCAAATAGTCTGAGGTGAGCCTGGATTTTCATATAATTATATAATATCACTGGTTTACAACATGAATATGTATTTGTTATTTGATCTTATGTGAAAAATGTAATACTACTATTGGGCAAATTTGATATTTGATTTTATCTGTTTTTATTGTATACAGTGCCTTGAAAAGTATTAGACCCCCTTTAAAAATGATGCATTTTATATAATATCTCTCTGTTAAAATGTATGATGAATTTTATTATTTTACATATACATTATGCCTCATTCAATTATGAATAATCACTATAGAATATTGAAAAACAAATCATCTTACAATGGTAAATAAACAAAATATTGAAATTAGGTGTTGAAAAAGTATTTGACCCCCACCTAATAATCCTCTAATATTATTGTATCAAATGTAAACTGCTAATAGAAACTACTCAAAACAATCAAGTGATCAGTTAGTTGATTACTGTTTGGTCTTTAAAGGTCATGGGCAATCAAAATCATAATTTTGCAAAAAAAATTTTTCTTATCCATAGATTTAAGTTCATTAAAAATATCTGCAGTGAAAAAATCGACTTTAATTTGTATATTACAAACAAAAAGCGAAGTTTGCCGCACTCCCGTGCTTTTCGCGAATGTTAGGAAACTGTAGTTCCAGTAGCTGCCACCAGGGCCATCCGTGTGACGTCAGAGTTGCTGTTGTTGAATGGCAAACAGCATGGAAAACCCTGGTAGCAAGAGACAGGTTTAATTTTTGCAATTATTGCTCTTTTTTGGCATTCAAAAATAACCAGTTACTTCCCATTAGGTGAACCTTGGATCATATACACATAAATATATATATATATGATTGAAGGGATATAGTCTAGCTTAAAGTGTGTTATTTTATAAATTATAAGTTGATTTTCTTATATATTTTTTTTTATGTGTGATGTCTACATGTGTAAAATACAACTTTACAAGAAAGTTCTAGACTGTTAATTAGAGTAAAACAGCAATTACAAAGAAGAGGCTGAGTAGCCTTGTGCATTTGTAAATGGAGCAAAGTTTCTAATTTTCATTAACATAGTTGCATGCACATATTGCATTTCTTGTTGATATACTGTGCTGGGAGACAAAGTTAATAAAGAATGCCCCTCTTCATAAACAGTTATGATTACATCATCAGTTTATATCAAAGCTTTGGTCAGACCACTGAGGCATATCAAATTTTTAATTGCTTGCAGACCCCTCAAGATGAATTTAAGATAAACGTCTACATTTTAATTTTATGCCAGCATGTAATAGACAATAAATTACTAATATCACAAAAGTAAATATCATAGCTTTATCATTACAGTGTTGCCTATGAAAAGACTAATCATAATTTAAACTTTCTTTTTAAACTGTAACAGTCTGGATGATGTAAAGATACAGATTTTTTTTGTGAAATCATATTGAATCAATTATGACATCAGTAATGGATGATCCAGACTGATGCAAACTGTCAGACTCACTTATTTAGAAATTACGAAAGTAACCAAACCCAGTGGGGAAGCAGCAATGTCACATGACATAACTGTGAGCTAATGATTCTTGACACTGGATACTGATGATCCAACTAGAAACTGATGATCCAATTGAAATGTGACTTTCTTTCATGATACATAGGTTGACCAATGATGCAGGATCAGACTCATTAAACTCCCTTTATGATCTTCATTTTCATGCTATGTTTATAACACATACTACAAAGAAAGAGGAAAATTTGAAAAGTTCTTATATTCCTGAACCTATATATCTAAACTAGTATCACCAAACTTAAACATTTTTTAACTTTTATTTAAAACATTTTTCAAACTTTTAATAGAAAACAGTCATTATCTTGGTACTATATTTACAATTAAATCCTTAAAAATTTTGAGAATTTAAGTGCATAGGCCTATGTTTATGAATAATATACCTAAATAATTAGCAAAATATGACAATTTCACTTTTGCCAACTTTCTACAAGCACTTTGCTAATTACTATTTTTGCAATGGTGCCTTTGCAAAATATTGCAATACATAGTTAAATTACTCTAAGGACAGTGTGGTGTTATTATCTCAATTTGTCGAGGGTATGCTGTAATTAAAAGCAAAGGATGTTTAAAAAAAAGAGAAAGAAACTAATGCATCTGATGTATGCTTATTCTGTGATTGAACAAAGATGCATATTCCTTTCAGTGTTACTAAGAAACATTTTCTCCATGCATTAACATTGCGGCTTGAGCCTGCATCAGCAACTCTGACGTCAGTGCCTCAGTTGACCTAGTTACACTTCAGCGATCGTTGGCCAAAATGCCGTTGCGTGAATAGCCATAAACAAACACTAATATCTCTTTCTACAAAAGTCAGAATTACATAATACTCACAATTTAACTTTCTATTACTGTAAACCACGTACTGGTAAAATTTGATTTTGATTGCCCCCTGACCTTTAAGGGATTATTAAGTCCTTTCCTTAAAAGAATTCACTTTAATTCTGTCAAAATATCAGAACAAATCAGTCTCTTAAGTGAATTTGAACAAAACTTAGAAAATGAAGACTAGAATACTGCCTAATGACACAAGAAATGCTATTATTAATAAATTTAAAGATGGGAATGGTGCCAAGAAGATATCCAAGGGACTAAGCCTACCTGTATCCATTGTCAAGGCCATCAAAGCGAAGTGGAAGAAATTTGGAAGCATTGGTAACCAGCCTAGGTCAGGACCTCCTGCCAAAATTACAAAGAAAATGATTCGGAAACTAGTTAGAGATGTAAAAGCAAACCCTCAGATGACTTTGAGTGACCTTCCAGGCTCAGTATCTGCAGCTGGAGTGGATGTGGACAAGACAACAAAATCAAAGGTTTTGCACAAAGAGAGGTTCTTCGTCAAAGTTGCAAGAAAAAAAGCATTGCAGAAAAAAAGTCATTTAAAGGCTAGATTGGACTTCGCTAAATGGCATCTAAATAAGAGTCCTGAATTCTGGAATCGGGTATTCTGGTCAGATGAGACTACAATTGAACTTTTTGGGTTAAACTCTAAGAAGTACGTCTGGCGAAAATCTGGTACTGCCAGTGATCCTAAGAACACCATACCTAGCATCAAGCATGGTAGAGGCAGCATCAGGCTTTGGGGCTAGTTCTCCTGAGAAGGCACTGGGTCTATTGTTCGAGTGGAAGGAACAATGGATAGCAAGAAATATATCCAGCTTTTGGAAGAAATCTTGCTACAGTCAGTCACAAAACTGGGACTAGGACGACGCTTCCACTTCCAGCAAGACAATGATCCTAAGCATTGTGCAAAAATAACCTAGGAATTGTTTCAGAAGAAGAAGATCAAGGTTTTGCAGTGGCCCAGTCAAGGTCCCGATTTAAATCCCATCGAACATTTATGGTGAGACCTGAAAATTGCAGTCCACAAGCGGAAGCCCACAAACTTAGCCCAGTTGGAGCAGTTTTTGTATTGAAGAGTGGGGAAAACTGTCTCCTGCTAGATGTGCCAAACTTGTGGATGGTTATCCAAAGCGGTTGCAAGCTGTTATTGCAGTAAAAGGAGCTGCCACAGAGTACTGACTGTGTATGTTATGTAGGGGGTCGAATACTTTTTCAACTGCATTTTTAAGAACATATTTGTCCTTTTCTATATCTTTATACAATTAACCCTGTGTTGAACAAGTTTAGGATTTGGTTTTCCAAGGTGCAATGTGTTGCTATCCTTTTAAGACCTGGTCACTCTATTGGCTCTATTGCGATTTGCATCAAAAGTTCAAGTGAGTGGTGGCAAGGCTTACACTCTAAATCTGGAGGTGAAATTTTGCAATCTTTTGAAAACATTAAAAGAAAAAACCAACACCAATGGTAGAGCATCTATTCATACAAGGGGTAATTGAAAAAGGGGAAAAAATCTGGTTTTCCATTCATGTTTCTGTAATCATTTGGAGAAATTTAAATGCATTTTAGTTCAATATTATTAAGTATTCTGTGCTACTAGTTACAGTGGATATATTGCAATTGAATTTGGTCGTACATTTGTAGTTGGTATGAAAACCGACATGATCTACACATAAGAATTAATGAGCCTGTCTCCATAATCAATAGTGTAATTCTAGAAAACTTTCGGCATGACTTTCACACATACAGATTTGCTTTTTAAAACCTACATAAACACAGAAAGGTATGAGCTCTTTTTTTTCTAATATTTGATTTTAAGATATATGACAAATGTAAAGTATGCACCCTGATATATCTGTCATTTTTCAACAAATAACATTGAAGTCAATGGAAACAGATACCGAGATTAGGCTTGTTTATATTTCTCATTGTAAGGTTTGGTTCATCCTGAAATCTGTTTAAATGTGCGTAAAAAAAAAAACCCAGGCTTTTATAATAAGAACAGAAGCAGAAGCAGTTTATTTAATTTGGCAATTTCAAACTCCTTGATAATCACTTTCCAAATAAATAAACATTAAAATTAAACATTGTCTGGTAATTATCTTGTAGTTAGTCCTTTTCATCCACTAGTCAGACTATTATCATCATACCGCAAAGACTCATTTGAATTTGCTAAATTGTTGTGACATAATGATGAGAAGGGCCTGATGCTCTCTGTACACATTCAGTAACTTGAAAATGATTAATGAATGGTTTCATTCTTCAATCATCATGTAAGCTAAGATCTGTGTGGTTTGAAAAACTTTACTATTACACCCTTGGAAGGCCTGGTCAAGCATGAGACTTTCTCAACTCTATTAGGAGTATACTGCAGAGCAGCTGTATACTCAGCGCTCAAGCTAAGCACTCCTATGTAGAGTGAAACAGTGGTTTAAATAAAATAGGATCTGCACAGTTCCTCCATGCCCCTGCTGGGTTTGAATCCACGACCATGTGTGTACGAGTCAAATAACTTATCCACTGGCCTACAGCATCCAAAGTTTAACTTAGCAGTACTTCTCAATTTCTTTCTGAATTGATTCCTTTTGAGAAAAATTATCACATTTAATTTCAATATTTAAATTCTATGTCAAAAAGAAAATAATGGACAGACAGACAGACAGCTAGACAGCTAAACAGACAGGAATCCTTTATGGTGACCAATAAAATGGAGTCATTACATACAGCATATTTCTGAAGTTTATTATGCACCAGAGTACACAGACAATGACACTTATGCTCATAAAAGCATTGGTGGACATTAATCAGTATGTATACTGTCACCTGCTGTGTTGAGCTCAAACTGCAATGGCAGGTTAAGGGCTCAAATCTAAAAATAAAACTGAAGTTCATACTGTCTAATTTTTTTTCTTAAAGAGTGAAATTACTTCTGAGAAAAGTTAACAACCTAATCCTTGGAGTTAAAGTGTAATAACTTCAAATTGAATTTATCATTCTTACTCTTCATCATTTGCATGTAGTATGCACTTCTTGGTCAAACTGAGTCAAATAATTTTCTTTTAAGGTATTGTTGATGCAAGTTACTTACTTACTTAAAGAGTATACTGATGAAATAATGCATGAATAGTACTTCCTGCTGTCCTTACTGGTAATGTTTAGTTCATAGAATGAATCTTATTTTAAGAATGGCAACCACTCTTTTGTGCTGCAGTGGTGTCTTTGGAACCCTATTCATAATGAACCCTGTTTTACACTTTTGTATGGATAAGATTTAACATGCCTTAAACAATAAAACATTAGGACCTATATGATACATTTGACCTTTGTAAAATATCTTTGCTCACTTCTTAAAATCATGCATATTAGCTTTGACATAGCTTGTGATATAGTTAGATAGAATTCTTAAAATATAATTTCATTACTTTCAAATGCTGATTCTGGCAGTCATTTGACTGTTTGCATTGCTGCTTTATCAAGTATCTTCTACTTTGTGTATCAATACAATGTCTGTCTTACTACTTGTCATGGTCTATATCACACTGTATGCTACCAATTTCCCCCACCATTGTGCATATGTTTTCCTTTTTTTTCTGACTTCAGCAAAAAGATTGTTCTAGCAGTAAATGTGACAATTATATTATGCAGAATGACTTTTATCATATGGTGTAACAATGGTAATGCCAAAATAAACAACAACACTAACAGCGATTATCAACGTTCAAGTGAAAAATAATGATCGAGTCACATACTTATTCAATTTACTTTTCATTTTATTTTCTCAAATATTTCTATGAAATCTTCTATTTTCTTCAGTTCTTTATTTACTATCTATCTATCTATCTATCTATCTAACTATCCATCTATCTATCTATCTATCTATCTAACTATCTAATTATCTATTTATCTATCTAACTATCTATTTATCTATCTAACTATCTAACTATCTATCGATCTATTGATCTGTCTGAAGTTTTGAATCAGATTGCAGTTCTGAATGATAAAAAACTGCAGTGCATCAACATTTCAGTGCAGTTGAAACCTGAAATGAAGACAACCCAATATTAAGACCACCCAATATAAAGACCACCTGAAATAATGACCACCTCAAATTAAAACCACCTATTAATATTAAGGCCACTCAATAATGTTAAGGCAACTCAATATAAAGAACACCTTGATTGATTTTAAACAGCTTTCCTGGGTCCCTAAACTGATAACAAGATCAAACAAAATTCTGAATTCCGACCACTTCAGTAGTTAGACCACTTAGCAATTGTAAATGATGGTCTTAACTGTGGTGTTCCACTGTAATTGCAATTAAAACATACACGTGAAGTATCTTCATATCAATGATTGCAGAAACAGTGTTAATTTCTGATTTTAATGACTATTTTCTCTTTTTTTTATGACAATGTTTGATTTTTTAGTTAGGGAAGTTGTTTAGATGCCTGCCCTGCCGGTGGTTTTAGAGCAAAAAATACTGAAGTCAACTGATCAGAGCTGTTTGAAAAATACACCTTGCTGAGAAATTTTGTATCATGCATTTGACATTTCATAAAACCTAGATATAAATAATATATATATACATATATAAAAAACAATTGAATTTTGTTCTTGGAGAGAGATATGTTGACAATTTCAAGGTATATATGATCTTTATTCTTTGTCATTTATGCTGACCATGATTTGTTTTTTCACAGTATTTTATGAGATTAAACTATAAAATTGTGCAAATTAATACATTATAAACTTGATCTTGAAAGGGTCAAACAACAGCATATGCCAGAGTTCTTTAGAATATTCAACCCCTAAAATGTGGTGTGCTGTACTGCTAACAAAGTTACTATAGTGTGAACAGAGAGAAAGCGATAGTGCTAATTAATTAATGCATCATATAGCAAAACTTAAGAATAGAGAAAAAAATCTGTATTTCATTATTGGCTTTTGGCAGTAAACTGGAAAATATAGGCAGTCTATAGCATACCAAAGAGAGCTCTTTTTCAAATTGTCATATTGGCAACAATAGTATTCCTGGCTGTGAACATGAACCTGGAACAAAACTTGCTGTTATATGGAACTCTGTTCATATTGATATTCCATTGAACTGATATTTGAGGACAACAAAAAAATGATTTAGTTATTTTTTTGGTGGTGGTAACATTTATTGTACATAATTCAGTCATAGCTAAAGCAAGTGAAAGACTCCACCCATGGGGTAAATGGTGTGGACTCCAAGCCTTATCATCTTATCAGTATACACATGCCTTCGGTATATAATCTGACTTAAAACTTCACATCCAGTAACATGAGTCTTTGAGTCAAAAAGAGAAATAGACAGGCATGACATGATAAATGCAACATCAACAAATCCTTACTGAAATATGCTTTGACAATGATAACATATATCTGCCATTTTTCACAGATTTAAGACCCTACATAAACTATGAATCAATATTAGACATAAAACATAGGCTGCTACAGCAGTATACACTCGGTAAATTTGAGAACTCTAAAGAATGGATCTATTATTTAAGTGTAAAATTTGTTATAGACGTGTGAATTGTATAAATCAATGAATCCCAAACTAAGAAATTTATTGAAATGTCATTTTGCAATGCACCATTGCACAGATAGATACATATGAGAAGTGCAGCCCTCTAAGGCAAGTTCTTGATGAGGTGTGAGAGAGAGGAGAGTCCACCCATGTTTCACATTTACCCCATGGGTGGGATCTTTTACTTGCCTCAGCATAGACGCTGAGTACAAGGGACCACCAATTTAGATTGAAATTAGAATTCATTAGATTGCACATAAACATAACATTGTCTATCTAAACATTTACACTAAGCCTGACTGGATGGCCTCAGCTTGACCCATTCAAAATTGATTAAAAATAAAATATTAATCCATCGTTTACCTATTAAAAAAATGTTTAATGTAAAATGAATATCATGAATAATAATGAATAATCATGAATGATACGAAAACCAATGCAAACTTGAATGTATTTGGTTGGCCCCATATGATCAAGATGGATAGGTTGATATGGGGAAGTGCAGCCATATAAGGCAAGGTCTTGCCACTATCAATGTAATAATCAGTGAAGCCAGTAATCTCTAGCTCTGTAAAATTTTCACTAAAAACTAATGAGCATTGCATCACCTTAACCACGTAAAAATGGCTTTTGCTCACTTTGCAATTCAATACTTTAGATTGTGACATTGTTATATTGTATAAAAGAATATACCAATGGATTGGTATATATAAATTATGATGAAAATTGCAAATAATGTAAATGGCAATTTTATCTCAATTGGTAATGAGTAGTATAGTCTACTGGTGACAAAGTCATTTCTAATGTGATATTGAATTTCCCTACAATCGCAAGAATGGTAATTAGTTTTAGTTGTCAAAATATTGTAATTAGGCACATTTGCAAAAACCCTGCAAATACAGGTAGATCAGAACTGCATATCTTTGAATATGATTTTTATATAAGAGCATACATCACCAAAAAAAAATTAAAATGTTGTTCAATATCTATTGCAAAAATTCAAACACTTTTATAGATCTTATGTACTTAAGTAACAGTTTCCCTGCCCTTTGCAATGCTAAAAAGACCTACAGTTGGACAACAAAAAGAGGATATTACTCTATATTTTTGCAGATTTTCGTCAAATAAAGATTAAATCATTCGGAAACAAGTATAGAAATCACATAAGATTTTTTATACCTTGAAAATTGGGGTTGAAAGCCTGGAAAAACCTTGGAAAAGCCTTGTATTTGAATTGTAGAAGTGAGTGGGAACTTTGTGCAACATCCACTGTTTGTAGTGATAAAGTGATGTTAAAATTGAGGTGAAATAGTGACACGAGTGCCAAAGAAAGTAGGCTTTTGTACAACTGATTTTTACGTCATTCAGCAATGTCACACCACCTCAGTAAAACAAAATTTATTACTAATAAATACAGTAGAGCCTAAAACCATTATGCCAAAAGCTCATTCTCAACCTAAAACATGCTACATTTAAAGCTTGCCATTGCGTAAAACTATTTGGTCTTCTTAAATATGTGATAGTCTTAATATAGTGAGGGGTTAGATTGGGGTTACACTCTAAGAGATCGTTAACATTCAGTACAATAATGATAAAGTTACATATTTTTAAAAACTAATTCCTATTTATTATCTGTCTTAATTTTGTGCAATGAAAAGAAAGAAAATTAATGACAACTGTCACAGTCACAACAGAGCAATGACGGAGCTGTCTGGGTGGACATGATGAGAGCTCCTGATTTTAGATAGTTTTCTGTAATTTTTGGGGGATGCATTCACCTAATCATCTGACCTTATGGATATATAGATACTACAGATATGATAGACTTATGTCTAATTAGTCTGCGAATGTTGAAAAAGATGCTTTTGATGATTTTCATTACGATAGTCACACTTCACTGGTTTCCATGTCTTCATGCTATTTTTGAATGCTTGGCATTAGGATTAATGGGCTGCATGGAAAGTTTATTGTTGTGGACTTGTCAGTTTTGTGAGCTGGATTAAAACGTGGAGCACAGTGTTCTGGTATTGCACATGGAGTTTAGTGCAGTATAGCGGACCAAAATGTATGCCCTAATTTGGCGTCCATTAAAAATTACATGTTATAAACAATTCACAAGTTTGAAGTTCTAGCACAATTAAAATAAAATTTAATGTGAATAGTGGGGGTTTGTACCGCCCCCTTAAAAAGCAAAAATAAAATCTGTATATACCGTGAATATGAAAACCGCCGTCATAACTAAATTAGTTTGTGACGTCATACATTGATTTCAAGCATTTTTACGTCATAGGCATGGCAATGAGGCTTGTTAAATATGGTCATATATCCGGGTCCGCTATACTGCACTTTTTCCGAGTTTTGGTCCCAGCATTCTCTGTAGGTCAGCTGATAGTGATTGTGAATGGACAATGTGCATGGACATCGCATGGACATAGCAAACATGGCTTCTACTTCAAATTCTTACGAACGAACCCCTAAACAATATATCCGACTTTCTGAGCAGCGCAAAAGGGTCAATTCTGAAAACACCGGTGAGTCCCCTGATGCTAAAAGAATTATCTGATTCTCCTGTCACTCCTGAAAATCCTGAAAACAGACCATGGAGGAATACAAGATGTGGTATTCAAATGCCAGCTGATGATGCTCCTACCCTTGAATGGTTTAAACCTTTTTTTAAGAAAATGGATGCGATGTGGGACCTATGTGACAAATTATAAGATAGTTTAGAGTATCATATCCTTGAACTCAGTAACAGTAAGAAGGAAGTGCAAAAGTTAACCGAGGTTGTTGATATTCTAGTGAAAAAATTTGAAGTGTTGGAGGTAGACAATTGGCGTCTCAAAATCCAGAATAAACCATTGAAGGAAAACTGCCTCAAAAGTTAATTACATAGAAGAGAGCTAAATCTGATCTTTGAAGGGATTAGGGATACCTACAAAGAGAGTAATGAACTCTTATATAGTAAATTTGTACAAACACTCAACCACATGGAGGTATTCAGTGGCTGTGGCAAAAATGTCCCAATTGTGAAAATACATCGACTGGGTCCGTTCATTAAAGATGGTAGCAGGCCTGTATTGTGTCAATTCCTCTGCTACAAAACAGAGGGCAACTCCCCAATGATGTATTTGTTAAAGATTACCCTAAAGAAATTGAGGAGAGAAGGCACCTACTGAGGCCTATTTTCAATAAGGCCAAGAGAATGGAGATTTACAAAGGCAAATGTCGCCTGTCTGTCGATAGATTGGTAATAGATGGCTACACGTATACTGTTGCACCAATTAACAATATTGACAAACTGCCTCCTGATTTGAATCCGAGAAAGGCAGCTGTAAAAGAAAACGACAAAATTATTGCTTTCTTCACGTAGGTGTCACCATTCAGTAACTTTCATAGTGTCTCTTTTGTGAAAGATGGTGTGAAATATCTGTGCAATGAGCAGTATATACAAGCTGAAAAAGCTCAAATCTTTGATGATGCTATCGCCAATGGCAGGATTATGCGGGCAACTAGTCCGTATGAAATGTCGGGCACGTTTGGACGCTAGAGGCTGACAGAATAGCATATGAAGGGTGCCTGGCAAAATGTTCTCAGAATGAAGAGTTAAAGAAGATTCTACTCAATATGCAGAGTTAAGAGTTGGCAGAAGCTTCGTGGGACCCCTTTTGGGGTGTGGGATTAACATTACATGATAATGGAATTCTGAACAGAGATGCCTGGACAGGAAAAAATACTCTGGGAAAAGTACTCATGAGAGTGCGTCAGGAATTAAAATGACTTTCCACATGAACTCTACTACATAATCAGACCTTTGGTCATGCTTGCTATTGAAATGTTATGTGTATTTTATTAAAAGATTAAAATGGAAAAGTAAATTTAATGCAGATGTGATAATTGAATTGCTGATGTTATTTTCATCTGGAAGTACAAAAATTAATAGTAATATCAAAATCCTGATGATTTATATCTTAACAGGGTATTGAATGACAGTGATGGCTGTGTATTGAATGCTAAAAAATGAATAACAAATTGATGAGATTGTTGGAATGCATAGTAAATACTTATTTTCTGCCAATCTAATTGTCATGATATTTAATGCATAGTTTATTTACATTAAGTAACGTCTGTTTTTCATCACAATCTAGTTTCACTGCTTAGTGTTGCCCTCATTGGGATATTGTTTTTCTAAATATATTGCTTTAATTTTTGGTCAAACAATGAATAATTCTCGGTGTGACATCATGTTTAAAAAATTAATTAAAAGAGAATTGTTTTATTATCAAAATGCATTGTTGATCAAACATTTGGTAGATATTTTTGACTGATGACTGATAACAATGAACAACAATTTGATAAAATTGTTGGCCTGAATAGAAAAGTTTGTTTTTCTGCCAATGGTATATAATTGGTTTGGAATGCTGACAATGAACAACAGGTAATAGTTGTTAATTAATTTCTGCCAATACATAACTGTCAGGATATATCTTTATTTAAAATGGATAATTGTTTAACTAAATCAACAAGTAATTTCTGAATATGCATTATTCCTAGAGATAGTTCTTATTGCTTTAATTTTTGGTCATACAGAGATGACACAATGTATGTTTGGCTGATGCAGAATTGTTTTGTTGATCAAACTGAGTTAGTTGATGTTCTTGACTGCTAACAACAAACTGATAAGATTGTTGGCCTGAATAGCAATTTTTGTGTTCTGCCAATAGTACGTCAGGATAGAACTTTTGAATTGATCAGCTAAATCAATAAGTTAATTTTGAATATACTGCCTCTTTTTTCTAAATATTTAATCTTGTAAATAATTCTGTAAAGACATATAAATTATGTTTGACTGATGGACAATTGCTATGTGCTGATCAAAATGGGCTGATTTACAGTTGTGTTTGACTACTAATAATTTAATGACATTGTTTGTCTGAATAATAAGCGTTGAGCTGTTTTCTAAACATGCTAAATATGTTGGAAGATCCTAATGTGTTATCAGTTAAGAAGCTGATTACTATATATAAAATAATTGAATTTCATGCAAGTAAATTAAATTAAATGAATTGATCACTAAATTAGTAAGACACAGGACTGGTGTTCAGTATTATATGTTAAGAACACCTTCACAAAGAGGTTGATGTTTAGGTGGATTGCAAACCCTAACTACAAACATTAATCTTTCCATCAGGTTAATGTAACATAACATTTCTTTTGTTATTCTTTATAGTTTGGATTTTAATTTTTCATCACCTTTATATATACTTTCGGCCTAATTCAATGATCTACATTTAAATAATGTCAGAAAATGTACTTAGTTTGATAGACCATGAAGATGTGCTTGTTTCTGATTGCAGTTATTTGAATATTGATGATAGTGTATTATGAAAGAGATTGTTCTTTCTTGATTATAGCACATCTTAATATATATAGTCTTCCTAATAAGCATAATGATCTGATTGACTTGATGGATGTACTGAATGACAAAAATATGCTGCCAGATATACTGTTGTTATGTGAAACTTTTTTATCTGAAAAGAATCATAGTAAATTTGTTCTTCCCAATTATGATTTGCTAAACGAGTTCTGAAAAAATAAACACAGGGGTGGAGTCTCTTTTATGATTCGTTCTCATATTAATTATGTGGAAAGATCTGATTTGAAAATATTTGATGAAGGGAAATTTGAGTCTATTTTTATAGAAATACCACAGAAAGGTAGATCAAGTTTAGTTATAGGAGAAGTATATAGAGTTCCAGGAACGAATTAAAGCAACTTTATTGAGAAATATGAAAGTATCATCACGAAGATAAAATCAGAACATAAAGAGGTGATAATAGGAACAGATCAAAACTTAGATTATCTTAAAAATCAATTCACATGCTAATACAATGAGATTTTTCAATATGAACTTAACAAATGTCATTATTTCAACAATATATAAGCCCACTAGAGTGACTCACAACAGTGCGACTCTTGTAGATAATATTTATTTAGATGCTAATTTATACAATAATGTTAAATCCTTTTTATTAAAACAGATATATCAGATCACTTTATGTGTTTAACTATTGTACACAATTGTTTATGAAAAACAAATACAGGTCAAAGTTATAAAACACACAAAATTACTGAAGCGGTACTGAGAAACATGGAAGCTAGTCTGGTTAATAGAAACTGGAATATATTTGAAAACATGAGTGTTCATGAAAGCAGCGAATCTTTGTTTAATGAAATTAAATCCGTTGTGGACTTTTATGCTCCAGAAAAAAACCATTGCACTTAATGCCAAAAGCACTTAATGCCAAAAGATATAGAACAAATGAGCCATGGCTTACACAAGGACTTAAAAAGTGTGCACGAGAATGTCTTACAATGTATGATAAAGTACTAAAGAAGCCAAGGGACAGTCCTGAATTTCAGAACTACAAGCAGTACCGTAACATGTATAATAAGTTGCGAAGAAAAGCCAAATTTCAATATTATAATGAATTAATACAAGAAACCAAACACAATTCTAAAGAATTTTGGGTTATGCGGAATAAACTGACTGGTAAAGTTATGAATAAGAAGGAAATAACAGATGAAATCTTAGTTAATGGAATGAAAGAAACCAACAAACAGCTTATCAGTAATGCCTTTGCAAAACATTACAGTGAAGTTGGAAAATTATTAGCTAATAAGATAGAAGAAAAAGGTAATATTTAAAATCCTATGAACTGTATGAAGAACTACGGAGCTTTTAAAGGGACATGCAAATAAAAGTAAAGGCTGGGGATTTATCGTTTTAACAAAAATATTTGCGTACGCACAGAAATTTTTTCCCGTTCGCACGAAAATATTTGCGTTCGCACAGAATTTTTTTTGCGTTCGCATGAAAATACTTGCGTTCGCACAGAAATTTATTTCTGTTCGCACAAAAAATATTTACGTTCGCACGAAAAAAAAATTGCGTTCACACGAAAAATTAATTGCACCAGTAACCCACTGGCTTTTTGGACATTTTGCCGTCAGCTGTCAGGGAGGGGGGGGGGATGTATATACTTTAAAAGGCTGCTGCTCCTCTAATACTAGTCCGATTTTTGTCAAATAAAACTGAATAGTAGTATAATTCATACTGAATCCATACATGTTTTCGGATCGTAAATAGACCAAATATTAAGCGAGATATTTGTCTGAGAAGGCAGGTAGGTGGCAAACACTGGCGCTCTCTCAAGCGTCCGCGCCCGGACTGTATCAATGCAGGCAGAGCTGAGCGCTTCTTTAAAAATAGACCAAATATTAAGCGAGATATTCTATATTATATAATAAGCAAATAAATCTATCTGTCTCTCTAAACTATCCATCTAAATATCTAAATATCTACATATCTATATATCTATATATCTAACTATCTAACTTTCTAACTTTCTACATTAAAGAACAACGATTGATGTTGGGGGCGTTTTTGACAAGAATATTCTTGCTTTTGCCCAGTATACCTTATTAATTTTCCTCACCTCATCTATTCTATACTGCCATGGTGCAAAATGTACAAAGGGTGCTGGACTGATGCTTTTCTCCTTGGCATTTTCGAAGTGTACAGTCAAATAGTTTTAACCATCATATATATAATGTTTGTATGAGCTTTATTGCAATTCATTTCTACTCATTCTGCCAACTGGCCAATGGGAAGGACTTTTCCTTGGGTTTTGTAAAAGTCAATTAACCTATATATGTAATAGCAATCTGCCCTGACCGTTATGTCAATTGCTATTAGTATTTTGAATGATACAAAGAATGGGGTAAATCATGCTTTTTCATCATTCATCACAAGCATTAATTGAAATTCTAAATTTCAACTGATTCCTGTTTATTATGCCTATTAAAGAGGGAGATTGTCTATAATTTGTTTTGATCATGGATGGAACATGCAATATCAATTTTAATCCCAGTTGGATTATTTTCAGAAACAACAACAAGAACGAAATATTGATAATTTATATAAAATGAAATGCATATCTAAAATGATTACTCTAACTAAAGCATATCTATCTATAGATAGTTTCTATCATTGTTTTATTTTCATTTTTTATGGATTACGATTCAATGTATTATTGATAGTAACGTATTTTAGGTGAATATCTTATAACTATCTGTCTATCTACATATCTATACTCTATGAGGTATTACTAACTTTATTAACAAGAATATTCTTGTTTTTACCTAGTATACTCTGCAAGGGAACGAAAAACCTTTTTTTTTTTTGCATGTCCCTTTAAAAGCTCCGTAAAGAACAAAGTAGAACATAATTGTTTTTTATTTCCAACCACAACAGCTGAAATTGAGAAAATTATTAAGAGTTTAAAGTAGAAAGACAGCAGTGGGTATGATCAGATTTCTAATAAAATTTTGAAACGAATATACCCTGGAATCATTGATGCATTGCAAATAATTTTTGATAAGTCTTTACAATATGGAGAATTTCCAAATAATATGAAATTGGCAATTGTTAAACCACTGTATAAAGGAAAAAGGAAAAATGAATTAAATAATTATTGACCGGTTTTTCTTTTACCAGTTTTATCTAAAGTTTTGGAAAAAATTGTGAGTATTAGGATCATCAGATTTTTCAAAAAAAACAAAGTATTGGATGCCATCTTAGATTTTACGGGTAACATCCTAGAAAGTTTGAATAAAGGACAATATTCTTTAAGCCTGTTTCTTGATATGTCAAAAGCCTTCGGGAGTCTGAATCATAAAACACTGTTTAAAAAGTTGGAATTTTATGGCATTCGGGGAAATGTCCTTTAATGGTTTAAAAGTTACCTATTAGATAGACAAATAAAAGTCAAGTTTAAAAAGGTAATTTCCAAGACTAATGGTTTACCATGCTAATGTACAAAGTCACATCAACTATGCTTTAAGTGCATGGGGACCAATGATAAAAATAAAAGAAATGTAAAAAATAAAGAAAACAGCAAAACAAATCAATTAGAATAATTTTCAAAGCTGGAAGGAGAACTAGAGTATAAGATCTATATAAGAAAGGAAATATTTTAATGATGGAGGACTTAGTGAAATTACATTTGCTTAAAATATCTTATAGGTATGTCAATAATAAATTACCTGTGTGAATTGTAAATCTTTTTTAAGTGCATGTTTGTTTAATTTTAGTTGCTTGATCAAGGGTGTTGCTTATGACCTAAAACACCCATGCGGTAAATGGTGTGGACTCAAAGCATTACCACCTCATCAGTATGCACATGCTTTTGGCATATAATCTGACTTAAAACTTCAGACCCAGTAGCATTGAGTCAAATAGACAAATAGACAAGTGGACAAATGGACAAATAGACATCAACACATCCTTACTGAAATATGCTTTGACAGTGATAGCATATATCTGCCATTTTTCACAGATTTAAGACACTACATAAACTATGAACTAATATTAGACCTAAAACATAGGCTGCTACAGCAGTATACCCTCGGTAAATTTGAGAACTCTAAAGAATGGATCTATTATAAGTGTAAAGTTTGCTATAGACGTGTGAATTGTATAAATGAATGAATCCCAAACTAAGAAATTGATTGAAATGTCATTTTGCAATGCACCATTGCACAGATAGATACATATGAGAAGTGCAGCCCTCTAATGCAAATTCTTGATGATGCGAGAAAGAGAGGAGAGTCCACCCATGTTTCACATTTACCCCATTGGGTGGGATCTTTTACTTGCCTCAGCAGAGACGCTTAGTACAAGGGACCACCAATTTAGATTGAAATTAGAAATTCATTGGATTGCACATAAACATAACATTGTCTATTTAAACATTTACACTAAGCCTGACTGGATGGCCTTAGCTTGACCCATTCATAATTGATTAAAAATGTAATATTTACCCCTTGTTTACCTAATGAATAAAAAAAATTGTTGCATTTGGTTGGCCCCATATGATCAAGATGGATAGGTTGATATGGGGAAGTGCAGCCATATAAGGCAAGGTCTTGATGCTGATGCTATCAAAGTAATAATCAGTGAAGCCAGTGATCTCTAGCTCTGTAAAATGTTCCCTGATGAGCATTGCATCACCTTAACCACGTGAAAATGGCTTTTGCTCTCTTCACACTTCAATACTTTAGATTGTGATATTGTAATATCATATCTTAAATGCTATGAGGAAAAGGAATATATCAATGGATTGGTATATATAAATTATGATGAAATTGCAAATAATGTAAATGGCAATTTTATCTCAATTGGTAATGAGTAGTAATACATAAGTTCCTAGATGTAAGGAAAGATTTTCTATAGCCTACTGGTGACAAAGTCATTTTTTAATGTGATATTGAATTTCCCAACAATCGCAAGAATTTTAGTTAGTTTTAGTTGTCAAAATTTTGTAATTAGGCACATATGCAAAAACCCTGCAAATACAGGTAGATGGGAACTGCATATCTTTGAATATGATTTTTATATCATAAGAGCATACATAAAAAAAAATCAAATGTTTTTCAATATCTATTGCAAAAATTCAAACTCTTTTATAGATCTTATGTACTTTATTAACAGTTTCCCTGCCCTTTGCAATGTTAAAAAGACCTGCAGTTGGACAACAAAAAGAGGATATTACTCTATATTTTTGCAGATTTTCGTCAAATAAAGATTAAATTATTCAGAAATTATATTTGACATCAGATTTTTAAACCTTGAAAATTGGGGTTGAAAGCCTGGAAAAACCTTGGAAAAGCCTTGAATTTGAATTGGAGAAGTGAGTGGGAAGCCTGTGCAACATCTACTGTTTGTAGTGACATAGTGATGTTAAAATTGAGGTGAAATGGTGACACGAGTACCAAAAAAAGTAGGCTTTTGTACAACTGATTTTTATGTTCATTCAGCAATGTGACACCACCTCAGTAAAAAAAAAATTCATTGCTAATAAATACAGTAGAGCCTAGAACCATTATGCCAAAAGGTCATTCTCAACCTAAAGGCTGCTACATTTAAAGCTTGCCATTGCATAAAACAATTTGGTCTTCTTAAATATGTGATGGTCTTAATATAGTGAGGTCTTAGATTTGGGTTACACTCTAAGAAATCATTAACATTCAGTACAATAATGATAAAGTTATATATTTTTTAACTTATTCCCATTTATTTGCACTCGTGTCTTAATTCTGTGCGATGAAAAGAAAGAAAAAGAATGACAACTGTCACAGTTGTGAATTCTGAGTGGATGGGCTATAATTTTGATTTAAAGACAAAATAGTTACTTGTTGTTATGAATGAAATATATAGGTAATACTCGTAAGTAACCAAAGTGTATACTTTGAGGTCCTGGATTCAATTCCTGGTCTAGCATACTAAAAATTAGTAATGTGGTATTTGTTATTAAAGAAAACACCACCAACAATAAAAGAAGCAATAATTGTGTTATACTCAGCTGGCAATTAGGAAATATTTTTTAAACTTGATCAAATCAGCTTATTTATGCAGATCTTAGTTTCCAGTTAGTATCCCTGAGTATCAGAATCAGAATAATCTCTAATCTATAAACCAAAAATGTTGCATATTTTTTATATCTGGCATCTAGACCTATTGTAAAGTGCAGCCCCTTGCAGCCACTTATTAATTGTGATATTACCAATATGATATGACCAAGTTGTATACTCATCGTTACACTTGCCTTGGGCAAATGTATGTACATGTCGGGTTGTATGTATGTATATGTCAGGTACAATTATTGTGTACACTCTTCGTTACACTTGCCTTAAGCCCCTGTCACACGGGCCGGTTGTGCCGTAGTGAACCCGTAGTATTACGTAATAGTTGCGAAAATCGCTACCCGGCTCCAAGCCGGCGGTCCCAATACGGCCACCCGTGGATACCCGGTGATACCCGGCAAGCACCCGTGGGACCCTTGGCCAAGCCGCGAAACCCGGCCCCGGTAGCCGGTTGTGCCATGCTTGCATGGCACAACCGTAGCAATCTCACGGGTGTAAAAAAAAATAAAAATACCCGTGGAAGCCGGCGGGTGACCCGTGAAAGCCGGCGGGTGACCCGTGAAAGCCGGCGGGTGACCCGTGAAAGCCGGCGGGTGACCCGTGAAAGCCGGCGAATTATCCGGCCCTAATTTCACACTGGCGGCTTTTTGAGGGGTTCTACGGGTAACCCGGCGGCTTTCACGGGTAACCCGGCGGCTTTCACGGGTAACCCGCCGGCTTTATGCTACCAGCGTCAGCGTAGGCAGGGAGGGGGGGGGGGTTGTATATATTTTAAAATGTTGCTGCTCCTCTAATATTAGTCAGATTTTCCTCAAATAAAGACTGAATGGCAGTATAGCTCATACTGATTCCATACGTATTTTCGGATTAAAAAAAACCCGAATATTAAGCGAGATATTTGTCTGAGAAGGCAGTTGTCTTGCGGCGGCTGCTGCTCCATTTATATTAATCCGATTTTCGTCAAATCAGGACTGAATTGTAGTATAAATCATACTGATTCCATACGTGTTTTCGGATTGAAAAAAGACCAAATATTAAGCGAGATATTCGTCTGAGAAGGTAGCTAAGTTGGCGGAGGCAAACAGTGGTGCTCTCGCAGACGTCCGCGCCCTGAGTGTATCAATGCAGGAAGGGCTGAGCGCTTCTTTAAAATGCTGCTGCTCCCCTAATATTAGTCCGATTTTCGTCAAATTAAAACTGTATTGTAGCATAGTCATACTGATTCCATCATGTTTTCGGATTGAAAATAGACCAAATATTAAGCGAGATATTCATCTGAAATGCAGTTCTCTGGCGGCGGCCAGGTGCTCTGTGTATGGTCATGACTTGAATGGTGTGGTCAATATTTTTGACCATGATATATATACATTGTTTGGATGAGCTTTATTGCAATTCATTTCTACTCATTCTGCCAACTGCCATGACCGTTATGTCAATTGCTATTAACATTTTGAATGATATAAAGAATGGGTGTAGAGAATACAGCAAATGCTCAATACATGTGTCAATTGCCTAATTGCCTAAATTGGGGTTCTTTGACCTGTCATTTCATAGTTTGTTCAAAGATGACACAGTAATATGACATTGTCTTGATTGTCATTCACAATTACAAAAAGATGTCATTGCTTTCATTAATCAAAAACAATGTATTGTATTGTAATTACCAGGCAATGATATTTTTTTTATACATGTGAACATTCTTATCTTTTTGTGTATATTTTTGTAAAATTTAAATCTAATATTGATATTGTAATTAGTATTTGTGATTTGATCTGTGATTTTATTTTCTATCTTTTATGGACCAAATATTAAGCTAGATATTCTATATTATTTAATAAGCATATAAATCTATCTGTCTCTCTAAACTATCTGTCTATCTATATATTCGATTTTCGTCTAATAAAGACTGAATTATTCAGGGAAATGTGTAGAATTTATATGATAGTTAAGGTGGGGAAAATTAATGGAGTATACTAGGCACAAACAAGAATATTCTTGTTAATAAAGTTAGTAATATCTCATAGAGTATAGATATGTAGTAGACAGATAGTTATAAGATCTTCACCTAAAAATATGTTACTATCAATAATTCATTGATTCCTAATCAATAAAAAACGAAAATAAAACAATGTTTGCCTGTTGCCAATAAAATTCCGACTTGATAAAGATGTCTATGGAGCTATAATAACTATCTATAGATAGATATACTCTAGTTTATATAAATTATCAATATTTCGTTGTTGTTTCTGAAAATAATCCAACTGGAATTAATATTTTAAATTGCATGTTCCATCCATGATCAAAACAATCTCCCTCTTTAATATGCATAATAAACAGGAATCAGTTGAAATTCAGAACTTCAATTAATGCTTGTGATCAATGATGAAAAAGCATGACTTACCCCATTCTTTGTATTATTCAAAATGCTAATAGCAATTGACATAACGGTCAAGGCAGATTGCTATTACATATATAGGTTAATTGACTTTACAAAACCAAAGGAAAAGTCCTTCCCATTGGCCAGTTGGCAGAATGAGTAGAAATTAATTGCAATAAAGCTCATCCAAACAATGTATATATAATGGTAAAAAATATTGACCACACCATGCAAGTCATGAACATACACAGAGCACCTTGCTGCCTTCTCTGACGAATATCACGCTTAATATTTGGTCTATGTTCAATCTGAAATTCTGTGTGAAATAAGTATGAACTCTTCTATAACTAAATATTTATTTGACGCAAATCAGATTAATATTAATGGAGCAGCAGCCGCCACCAGACAACCGCCTTCTCAGACGAATATCTCGCTTAATATTTGGTCTATTTTCAATCCGAAAACACCTATGGAGTCAGTATGAATTATACTACAATCCAGTCTTTATTTGACGAAAATCGGACTAATATTAGGGTAGCAGCCTTTTAAAGAAGCGCTCAGCATTGATACAGTTCCGGCGCGGACGTCTGCGAGAGCACCACTAATTGCCTCCGCCAACCTAGCTACCTTCTCAGACGAATAACTCGCTTAATATTTGGTATATTTTCGATCCGAAAACAGGTATGGAATCAGTATAAACTATACTACAATTTAGTTCTATTTAACGATAACCCGTAGAACCCGCCGAGTTACCCGTAGAACCCGCCGAGTCACCCGTAGAACCCGCCGAGTCACCCGTAAAACCCGCCGAGGTACCCGTAGAACCCGCCGAGGCACCCGTGAAAGCCGGCGGGTAACCCGTGGCAGTCGGCGGGTAACCCGGCGGGTAACCCGTAGCACCCGGCAGGTAACCCGGCGGGTGCTGCCCCGCCCCTTTTTGCCGACAGAACCTGTCGCCAAACCGGCGGAAAGAGCTGTTACATAACTATTACGTAATACTACGGGTTCACTACGGCAAAACCGGCCCGTGTGACAGGGGCTTTAGGCAAATGTCGTATGTACATGTCAGGTACTGTTGTACTGTTGTATGTCAGATGCAATTATTGTGTACACTCCTCGTTACACTTGCCTTAAGCAAAGGTTGTACATGCATGTCAGGTATTGTTTTATGTAAGATACAATTATTGTGTACACTCCTCATTACGCTTGCCTTAAGCGAAGGTTGTACATACATGTCAGGTGCAATTGTTATGTACACTCTTCATTACACTTGCCTTGAGCATTTTTGTCTGTTCTAGCAATTGCTTAGCCTTTTACACTTTGCTTGTTGTTTAATGTTTATATTATACAAGCACATGTCAAGTGCAATATTGTTTGCACTTCATTACACTTGCCCTATGCAGGCCTCTGCTCATGTGTGACTTAATGCAGTTGTTGTGTGTGCTCATCATTTTATTTTGCTAGTCACTGCTCTGCTCACACGTGTCAGTATTTTCTTGCTTAGCTTTATGTTAATTTAGCCGCATTATTATGATGTGATTTGCATTGCCCTGTTAGGATGCCTCACTACTGAGTCCTGGCTTGTGGGAGGAGCTAACTTTCCCTCCAAAACTGACTGACCAAGCCAAAGTTGGCACTGAGCACAAAAGGCCTTTGTGGTCCAGTGTGAGCTTGGGCTAAAAATAGCCTCAGGACAATGTCTTGCAGACTCTTTGATTTGATTGGTTGTTCAGTTATGAAGAACCCGTAGGGGGCCTCTTCACTTATTTTAATGTATTCGACCCAGAAAGGCACATGCACAACTAACCTCAGCAGTATTCACTAATTTTGGGTTAAAATTCTTGTTTACAACTTCCAAAGTTTATAAATTAAAGATTTAGGCATAATTGAACTTGTAACTAAGTAGTATCACTGTAGTAAAACAAGGTAAGCACATTGCTCATTCACTGCTCAGGTGAGCTATTTATAGAACACAAAGCCTACACTACAAAAAAAATTGCAATCACAACAGATTTGGTGGCCCTATGGACACAGCGCTCGCAATGCTGAATGTGGTGACAGTGGTTTGAATCCAGCTCAGTGAATTTTTTACTTTCATCAAAGTGACAGTCACATAATATTACATGACTGTTAATAATTTGTAAAGACAAGATATTTTTTCTACTATCCTGACTGGCGCGGTTTCACAACATAACAACCGCGATACAAAAGCGCAACTTAAAAACTAAATTTGTTGACGATCTGACCAGTAGAAGCTGAGAAAAATTTGATTATAGTACATATTCAGGCCTTGCAAAAGCCGTGATTTTTTGACGTCATACAAATCGTCCACACACAATTCGTCTAAGATAAAAACAAACTTGACGGTTGTTGTTTTTCTAAGAAACGGACATTGTTTCGTTTTATTTTCAATTGTTACAATATAATAATCCACTATATTAGTGCTACTTTACATAAGAGCTAAAAATCTTATATTTCAGGATATTTATCGTATGCGGGGAGGCGAACCTGTCACTTCACTGCTGCGCCCTCTGAGAATAGATAATCTCTATTGTTTTTTTACAAAAGCTTTACTGTATGTGTGTTGCATCAGATTCGATTTTATAACTTAAGAAAGTAAGACGTTTATATCTTGCGCATTTTAATACATCAAATGTGTTTCAATCTCAAATAATCTGTAACGATCACACACGTGCAACCACGACGCTATGTCATGAGCAAGTAAAAAAATGGAATGCTACCGATTCACAACTTTAAAAACGATAAATATAGTATTTTTCAAGGGATGTAGATTGTGTTGATGCTATAATTGATGTGTTAAACATTAGGATAGTCAGATTGTAGTTCTTTCACGCAAAATGTTGTTAATTCTTGAGGAATGGCCTGTGACGTCATTCCCATTGATTCACTGTTCTGTTGATATTTTTGAGGACGGCGCCACTACCACAACTTTTTTAGTGTGATTTTGTGGTAATCTTTGCAGTATTTTGTGGTTATTAAGCCAGCTCAGTGACCAGCAATCACACACAGAAATAGAGAAATATATTACCTACAGTTATGACTGGAGTGATTGTGTCCGAAATTGGCATATTCTTCAAATAGTGATTGTTTATAAAAGTGACTTTTTGAAAATGCCTCATGGGCTGAAAAAACCTATGGTTTGAAATCAGGGACTGATGGATCGGTCTAGCTGTCGATAAACTAGAGTCACCATATTTTAGCTAATTTGATGAAGTCTTTCATTACCATTTTGAAAATGCATACATTTTTTTTTCATATTTGAACTGGTCATAGTGGAGCTTTATTGCATACATAACAGGATGATTTGTCAAGCCTCTGACTAGCATTACGAAATCCACACCGTTTTATGCACATCATGTCATTACTTTTTTTATCATGTATTACTAGTATTACATGAATGATTGCATATATTTGTTCATCTTTTCATGTATTGCAGATATTAACGCAAAGTTATGTATCCAGCATTAAAATTAAGCTCTTACTAAGTAAAACTCATACTTAACTTGCTATGTCTCAGTTATATTTACAAATATTAACATTGCTTTTTTTTTATTGACAGCCATATTAATCATGTTATATAAGCAAATTGTATCATTACTTCTATATACACAGCATTATTACTAGCATTAGATGTATAATTGACTTCCTTTGTTGTTCAACCATGTGTGCATGTTTAGTGTTGCACTGTAACTTCTTATATATATAAATATATATATATATATATATAATATATATATGTGTGTACATTTATGTCCTATTACATTCAATCACGTTCTGCCCACCAGTAACGAGGTGTTACATCTTCTATATTTATATCATATGTACTTTTATTCATTTGTTTATATTAAATTGTATTTACATTCCTTTCATTTCACCCCGGACCATTCGGACCATTCAACACTAACTTATCTACTTAGTGCCATCATGGAGCCTTCTGATGGCTCCATAGTCCCAATATCATGTACAATGACAGCTGTCTACTGCTAATATTGTTCACATAGCCAGATATCTATTCTTTTTTTTTTAAAGAATTTTCTTGTTAACAGTTGATTAGACATTTCTCAATGAAAAAAGTAGTTTTGGTTTAATTACACTTTCGCAATGAAAAATTAAATTTTGCTTTAAATTTGCTTGCTGTTGCTGCTTACGGCAAATAGACCAATATCACCATTTCATTTTAGAACATCAAATATCAATGACAAATATTATGGTCAGTTATATTGCAAGATTGTTATTTGACAAAAAAAACTAATATACCCTGCCAGGTCAACTAATTTGGCCATAAGTGCTATTGGTTGTAACGGTCAGTTATACTGGCAAAAACTACAGAATACAAAAACGAGGCACAAAAGAACTCCATGAATTTCATTAGCGTTGTCGCTTTATAATACATTTTATAACACAGCTCCGTCAATTTTCAAAATTCACAAAGGTCAATATAACAGTTTATTATGTACAAAAATGTGTAGGTGTCTCACTTGTAGCATGAATTGAAATCATTCTGACCTCAATGTTGCATAAAACGACTGTGAAATTTCGAGTCGGCAACGCTGATCACGCCCATAACTCAAAAACGTCCAAACCTGTGAAGTCTGCAGAAATTGGCATGAATACTGTAATACCAAGTTATATCAATTTGGTGTTTTATGATACAAAAGAACCTTATAATACAGCACTTATGATGGTTACAACACGAAGCTCAATACAATTAATATCTTATTGAATAGATAAGTACCTTTTTTTTGGTGATATATAGCTGACAATGTTATTCCTATAGTTTCTTATCTCAGAATGAATTATACAAGTGAGAAGTGAAAAGAGGAAGTGTGGCGAAAGGTGTGAAAGCTTAACTTAGCTTAACTTAGCTCAACTGTTAACTTAGCTCAACTATGAACAGTTGTTCACAACAGTATGTTTTCTCTGGTAAATAAACATACACATTTTTTTTTTGCTTGTAGACTATTAGCATTCAACAACATGCTAACTTAGGCCTGTATATGTATAGCCCTATATATCAATTTTGTAACATAAATACATTTTATATACAATACATGCATTTTATTATGAGTTCATAATGTAAGAAACGTATGTTTTAAGTTAGTAGAAGTATCAATGAACTGTTGTTTTATACATAGACCCTGTTGTCGAACTTGTACAACCGTTGGATTTTTAAGTGCATGTTTGTTTTTATTTTAGTTATTCAATCAAGGATGTTGCTTGTGAGCTAAAACACCAGTAATATAATGCCATATGAACTAGTTATGATGTAACATAATTCCATACATTTCCTTGCTCGATTCTAAAATAGTTGGTTTTATTAAATAAAGTCAGAAAATGTGTGTTTCAGTGTACAGTGTAGCACAATTTGCTTTAGTTTTTTTTCACAAAGATGCTGGATTGGTCATATTTTGTTGGGATTTACATGGAAAATTATTCACTTTCTTTTATCACCCTTTCTTATAATCATAAGTAATTGCAATGAGACATACACCACTGGTGTAATCAACTAAATTGCACTTTAAATTCACACAGGTCTTGGTGACATCGAACATTGGAAACTTAAATATTCTTGTTCTTTAGAAAGTTTAAATGTATTTGTTTATTTATTGTATGAGTCTATTTTGAAATATATTTTTAATTTGAAAAAAGAAACAAATGAGGACCAAAACTAGTGTATCACCGAGCTCTTCTTAATTGATAACTTATTTTAATTAATCAATGCATGGTAATAATATATATATCGTAATATATATCGTACCAATTGAATAATGCCATAAAGATGGATGTTTAGACAATTTTACACAGAATGCTACGTTCATTATTATTATAATTGAAACGATTCACACAAAAAAAAAAGAAGAAATTTCAATGAATCAGAACTAGGGAAGTCCACCTTACAATTCCTGTCATGTTAATGCCGACAAGTGATTAAAATAGGTGTAGGCCTATGTATTATTTGTACATACATAATTTTGGACGTTTCGGTAAAATTTGGAAGTTTCAGAAATCGGACTTTCAGGAACATTTTCAAATGTTTCGACTCGGACGTTTTGGAACTTAGACGTTTTGACTAGTATGTATAATGTCAGTAAGGTAATTTGCCAGGCAGACAAATTTGCTAACCAAGCAACAATATCACGTAAGGCTTGTTGACAAATACCAGTTAGTGTTCTGGGTATGGAAAGCATTAATGGTTTTTGCCAAATAAACTAATATATCCTGCCAGGTCAGCTAATTTGGCCGTACGTTTCTATTAGTTGTGACAGGTGTATGGTGCAAACATGCACAATGTAAATAATATACAGTAAGGTGCTGCAAAAAAAGTGAAGACAAAAAAACCCTTGCTCGACAGACTTTTTCCCATTCCACTTGTCTTTTTGTGAAATTTGTGAAAAATATGCTCAATATCTCTATTCTGAGCCTTGCCACCAGGCTCTTGAAATATGTGGTATGATAGCCATTGAATTTGTGACGGCTCACACACAATCATAGTTATTTTGGTTCAGTTGAGTTTAAAGTTTATTTTTTTGTACACTAGTGAAGAATTCTAGCTGACATAATGTGAAAAAATATCATAATTAGCACAGAGTTTAGTCTCAACACACATTTCACTTATCAATTCTTCCTAAAAAAGATTGGTTTTGCAAAAATCTAAAATAGCATATCAACAATTTGCGCATTATGAACTGACAGTTTATTCTTATAATGAAATGCAACAATGCACTGAAATTTGCATGTGACATATTGCTCCTACATGTATAATCTGAGCTTCAGGTTACCATTATATTGTAGCATATATTAATTATATAAATTAATACAATAATTAAACATTCCCTAAAAAAACAAGAATTATTTCTTGACGTGATAAATTTACCTTGAATGAGTGGTAGAAATAATGGTCCTTCAGGCATAATATTCTTATTGCATAAATTTCAAAATGTCTGAGCTGAGCTTGGTTTTTCCTATAATTATATAATATTTCTGGTTTACAACATGAATATATTTTTTTGTTATTTAATCTTATGTGAAATTTGATGTGTAATACTACTATTAGGCTAATTTGATATTTGATTTTATCTGTTTTTATTGTTTATATGCACTTTTGTGTGATTTCACACTACATGAGAAATTGTTAATTTCCTTAAGTGTCGTGCATCAGTTTATGTGAACCTAGTTTTACTCTGTTTTATAATAGCCAAGTTTAAAGTTTTACTGATTGACCAGTGATATAGATTTAAATATGTATATGTTTATTGCTGTAGACACACATATTGCATTACAATATGGTGTATTTGCAAAATATTAGTTAAATTCAAATTGCAAAATAACAAAAAATTTTAAATAATTAATCAAATAGTACAAAAGTATATCAAAATGTTCTAGTGCGAATCTGGATCCTGCACATAAAGTTCATGACTTTATAAATCTCTGATTAACTGTATAATACAGTAGTCTTCAGTAGAGCATTTCAATACTTGTGTGAAATTTGAATTTAATTTTGTTAATTCATTCACCGGTACTTTAGTAGCATGACTAATCATACTTAAGTTTTGGCCAATGATACTCTTCATTGGGTTCAGACCATTGTTTGCAAGGTATTTCACAGTTTCGTTCTTGATTTCTAGCATTGTGTGCACAAGTTTTTATAATTATCCTTTTGTAAATTTGTACACTGGAGTGGTTGGTCTATTTTCAAGAGATGAGGCAGGTACCTAGTGTTTGTTTGTGCGGGTAATCCAAGCACTCTCCTTGCACACCTGTTCCACTTTGTCTGAAATGCTTTTGTCCCATTATCACTTAGATCCCATGCCTGCACTCCATACATGTGACACAACCTAATCCTTGGAGTTAAAGTGTAATAACTTCAAATTGAATTTATCATTCTTGCTCTTCATCATTTGCATGTAGTACACACTTCTTGGCCAAACTGAGTCAAATAATTTTCTTTTAAGGTATTGTTGATGCAACCTCTTATTCTTAGGTACTTTAAGGTTATCAATTTATTACTATTTTTGCTGTAATGTGATGAATATTTTTGAATTGATACTATAACAAGTTACTTTACAGAGTATTCTGATAAAATGATGCATAAATAGTACTTCCTGCTGTTTTCACCAGTAATGTTAAGTTCATAGAATGAATCATATTTTAAGAATGGCAACCACTCTTTCGTGCTACAGTGGTGTCTTTGGAACCCTATTCATAATGAACCCTGTTTTACCCTTTTGTATGGATAAGATTTAACATGCCTAAAACAATACAGCATTAGGACCTCTATGATACATTTGACCTTTGTAAAATATTTTTGATCACTTCATAAAATTTATCCTGCATATCAACTTCGACATAGCTTGTGATATAGTTAGATAGAATTCTTAAAATATAATTTCATTTCTTTCAAATGCTGATTCTGGCAGTCATTTGACTGTTTTTATCAAGTATCTTAAAGTTTGTGTATCAATACAATGTCTGTCTTACTACTTGTCATAGTCTATATCACACTATATGCTACCAATTTCCACCACCATTGCACATATGTTTTCCTTTTTTTTCTGACTTCAGCAAAAAGATTGTTGAAGCAGTAACTGTGACAATTATGTTATGCAGAATGACTTGTTATCATATGGTGTAACAATGGTAATGCCAAAATAAACAACAACACCAACAGTGTTTATAAACGTTCAAGTGAAAAATAATGATAAAGTCACATACTTATTCAATTTACTTTTCATTTTATTTTCTCAAATATTTCTATGAAATCTTCTATTTTCTTCAGTTCTTTATTTACTATCTATCTAACTAGCTAACCATCTATTTATCTACCCACCTACCTATCTATATAACTATCTTAACTATCTATCTAACTATCTGACTATCTATCTATCTATCTAACTATCCATCAATCTATCTAACTGTCTAATTATCTATCTATCCAACTATCTAACTATCTATCTAACGATCTATTGATCTATCTGGAGTTTTGAATCAGATTGCAGTTCTGAATGATCAAGAACCGCACTGCATCAAAATGTCAGTGCAGTTGAACCCTGAAATTAAGACAACCCAATATTAAGACCACCCAATATTATGACCACCTGAAATTAAGACCTACTAATATTAAGGCCACCCAATAATGTTAAGACCACCCAATATTAAGACCACCTGAAATTAGGACCACCCAATAATGTTAAGCCCACTCAATATTAAGATCACCTTGATTGATTTTGGGACCACTTCCCTGGGTCCCTAAACTGATAACCAGATCAAACAAAAGTTCAGAATTCAGACCACTTCAGTAGTAAGACCACTGAGCAATTGTAAATGATGGTCTTAACTGTGGTGTTCCACTGTAATTGCAATTAAAACACACACATAAAGTATCTTCATATCAATGATTGCAGAAACTGTGTTAATTTCTGATTTGAATGACTATTTTCTCTTTTTTGATGCCAATGTTAGATTTTTTAGTTAGGGAAGTTGTTTAGATGCCTGCCCTGCCAGTGGTTTGCTGTTTGAAAAATACAGTTTGTTCAGAAAATTTCCTCAAACTCAATGTGAAAAGATGCAAGGTTGTGAGCGTGTAAATATCTCCCATTGTATCATGCACTTAACATTTCAGAAAATCTAGATATAAATAATATATATATATACATATATAAAAACAATTGAATTTAATTGTTGGAGAGCGACATGTTGACAATTTCAAGGTTGTATAATCTTTATTCTTTGTCATTTATGATGACCATGATTTATTTTTCCACAGTAATTTATGAGATTAAACTATAAAATTATGTAGATCAAAACATTATCAACGCGATCCTGACAGGGTCATTCTACAGTGTATGCCAGAGTTCTTTGGAATATTCAACCCCTAAAAAAAGTGCTGTACTGCTAGCAAAGTTACTAGAGTGTGGTGGAAAACTCCACTCATGTTTTGTTTTGTGTTCCATACATTTCTTGAAATCATTGTTTGTTGCCTCCGTGAGTCCCTCGGCTGTTTCCGGTCACAAGATGGCGAACTTCGACGGAAATGACTGAAGTGTGTTGTACAGCTTCGTGCATGTTCGGACGAGAGGCCCCAGGCAGGGAATTCTTGCGGTGTCTTATACCTGTTATTGGTCGTTCAATTTTGAAAACCCACCGGGGGGCCTCTTTCCTTACTTTAATATATATATACAGAACCAAATGGCCGTGCAAATAGCCGCATAACACGGCAAGGAAATTGGTTTATATTTTGCATCTTGACGTCCGTACCATTTGACAGCTGACAGTTACATTATCGAAGCAAACGTTCGCTAACCACGACGACCGGAGCGCATAACTTCGTCAAAAGTTAATCAAATTTCTCAAAGTATACATTAATTAAAAGCCAGAAAGTCATAGAATACCTTTCTGAACAAATACAGTATCCCCTCCCTCTGAAAACGGCAAAATTCGCCTTCAAAACGTTGCATAGATAGATATATAGATAGATATGGGAAGTGCAGCCCTCTAAGGCAAGTTCTTGATGAGGTGAGAGAGACAGGAGAGTCCACCCATGTAACATATTTACCCCATGGGTGGGATCTTTTCTTGCCTCAGCATAGACGCTGAGTACAAGTAACCACCAATTTAGATTGAAATTAGAAATTCGTTGGATTGCACATAAACATAACATTGTCTATGAACATTTACACTAAGCCTGACTGGATGGCCTCAGTTTGACCCAATCAGAATACAAAAGTTACCCATTGTTTACCTAATGAATAAAAAAATTGTTGATGTAAGATGAAATATCATGAATTATCATGAATAATCATGAATAATACCAAAAACCAATGCAAACTTGAATGCATTTGGTGAAAATATTTGCCATCGCGTAAAACTATTTGGTCACGTATACTGTTGCACCAATTAACAATATTGACAAACTGCCTCCTGATTTGAATCCGAGAAAGGCAGCTGAAAAAGAAAATGACAAAATTATTGCTTTCTTCACACAGGCGTCACCATTCATTAACTTTTATAGTGTCTCTTTTGTGAAAGATGGTGTGAAATATCTGTGCAATGAGCAGTGTATACGAGCTGAAAAAGCTCAAATCTTTGATGATTCTATCTCCCATGGCAGGATTATGTGGGCAACTAGTCCGTATGAAATAAAAAAAGAGGGCAGTCATACACAAAACTATGTCGGGCACGTTTGGACGCGAGAGGCTGACAGAATAGCATTTGAAGGGTGCCTGGCAAAATGTTCTCAGAATGAAGAGTTAAAGAAGATTCTACTCAATACGCATAGTAAAGAGTTGGCAGAAGCTTCGCGGGACCCCTTTTGGGGTGTGGGATTAACATTACATGATAATGGAATTCTGAACAGAGAAGCCTGGACAGGAAAAAATACTCTGGGAAAAGTACTCATGAGATTGCGTCAGGAATTAAAATGACTGTCCACATGAACTCTACTAAATGATCAGACCTTGGGTCATGCTTGCTATTGAAATGTGTATTTTATTAAAAGATAAAAGTGGAAAAGTAAATTTAATGCAGATGTGATAATTGAATTGCTGATGTTATTTTCATCTGGAAGTACAAAAATTAATAGTAATATCAAAATCCTGATGATGTATATCTTAACAGGGTATTAAACGACAGGGATGGCTGTGTATTGACAGCTAAAAATTAATAAAAATTCATGAGATTGTTGGAATGCATAGTAATACTTATTTTCTGCCAATCTAATTGTCATGATATTTAATGCGTAGTTTATTTACTTTTAGTAACGTCTGTTTTCATCACAATCTAGTTTCACTGCTTCGTGTTGCCCTCATTGGGATATTGTTTTTCTAAATATATTGCTTTAATTTTTGGTCAAACAATGAATAATTCTAAGTGTGACATCATGTTTAAAAAATTAATTAAAAGAGAATTATTTTATTATCAAAATGCATTGTTGATCAAACATTTGGTAGATATTTTTGACTGATGACTGATAACAATGAACAACAATTTGATAAGATAGTTGGACTGAATAGAAAAGTTTGTTTTCTGCCAATGGTACATAATTGTTTTGGAATGCTGACAATGAACAACAGGTAATAGTTGTTAATTAATTTCGGCCAATACATATCTGTCAGGATATATCTTTATTTAAAATGGATAATTGTTGAACTAAATCAACAAGTAATTTCTGAATATGCATCATTCCTAGAAATAGTTTGTATTGCTTTAATTTTTGGTCATACAGAGATGATACAATGTATGTTTGGCTGATGGAGAATTGTTTTGTTGATTAAACTGAGTTAGTTGATGTTCTTGAATGCTAACATCAAACTGATAAGATTGTTGGCCTGAATAGCAATTTTTGTGTTCTGCCAATAGTACGTCAGGATAGAACTTTTGAATTGATAATTGATCAGCTAAATCAACAAGTTAATTTTGAATATACTGCCTCGTTTTTCTAAATATTTAATCTTGTAAATAATTCTGTAAAGACATATAAATTATGTTTGACTGATGGAGAATTGCTATGTGCTGATCAAAGTGGGCTGATTTACAGTTGTGTTTGACTGCTCACAATTTAATGACATTGTTTGTCTGAATAATAAGCTTTGAGCTTTTTTCTAAACATGCTAAATATGTTGGAAGATCCTAATGTGTTATCAGTTAAGAAGTTGATTACTATATATAAAATAATTAAATTTCATGCAAGTAAATTAAATTAAATGAATTGATCACTAAATTAGTAAGACAGGACTGGTGTTCAGTATTATATGTTAATAACACCTTCGCAAAGAGGTTGATGTTTAGGTGGATTGCAAACCCTAACTACTAACATTAATCTTTCTATCAGGTTAATGTAACATAACATTTCTTTTCTTATTCTTTATAGTTTGGATTTTAATTTTTCATCACCTTTATATATACTTTCGGCCTAATTCAATGATCTACATTTAAATAATGTCAGAAAATTTACTTAGTTTGATAGACTATGAAGATGTGCTTGTTTCTGATTGCAGTTATTTGAATATTGATGATAGTGTGTATTATGAAAGAGATTGTTCTTTCTTGATACCACATCTTAATATACATAGTCTTCCTAATAAGCATAATGATCTGATTGACTTGATGGATGTACTGAATGACAAAAATATGCTGCCAGATATACTGTTGTTATTTGAAACTTGTTTATCTGAAAAGAATCATAGTAAATTTTTACTTCCCAATTATGATTTGCTAAGCGAGTTCCGAAGAAATAAGCTCAGGGGGTGGAGTCTCTATTATGATTCGTTCTCATATTAATTATGTGGAAAGATCTGATTTAAAAATATTTGATGAAAGGAAATTTGAGTCTATTTTTATAGAAATACCATAGAAAGGTAGATCAAGTTTAGTTATAGGAGAAGTATATAGAGTTCAAGGAATGAATGAAAGCGACTTTATTGAGAAATGTGAAAGTATCATCACGAAGATAAAATCAGAACATAAAAAGGTGATAATACGAACAGATAAAAACTTAGATTATCTTAAAAATCAATTCACATGCTAAAACAATGAGATTTTTCAATATGAACCTAACAAATGGCATTATTTCAACAATATATAAGCCCACTAGAGTGACTCACAACAGTGCGACTCTTATAGATAATATTTATTTAGATGCTAATTTATAAAATAATGTTAAATCCTTTATTATTAAAACAGATATATCAGATCACTTTATGTGTTTAACTATTGTACACAGTTGTTTATTAAAAACAAATACAAGTCAAAGTTATAAAACACGTAAAATTACTGATGCGGTACTGAGGAACACGAAAATGTCTTACAATGTATGATAAAGTACTAAAGAAGCCAAGAGACAGTCCTGAATTTCAGAACTACAAGCAGCACCATAACATGTTTAATAAGTTGCAAAGAAAAGCCAAATTTCAATATTATAATGAATTAATACAAGAAGCCAAAGACAATTCTAAAAAACTTTGGGCTATTCTGAATAAACTGACTGGTAAAGTTGTGAATAAGAAGGAAATAACAGATGAAATCTTAGTTAATAGAATGAAGGAAACCAACAAACAGCTTATCAGTAATGCCTTTGCAAAACATTACAGTGAAGTTGGAAAAATATTAGCTAATAAGATAGAAGAAAAAGGTAATATTTAAAATCCTATGAACTGTATGAAGAACTACGGAGCTTTTAAAGGGACATGCAAAGAAAAGTAAAGTCTGGGGATTTGTCGTTTGAACAAAAATATTTGCGTACGCACAGAAATGTTATCCCGTTCGCACGAAAATATTTGCGTTCGCACAGAAATTTTTTTGCGTTCGCATGAAAATATTTGCGTTCGCACAGAAATTTATTTCTGTTTGCACACAAAATATTTACGTTCGCACGAAAAAAAAATTGCGTTCACACGAAAAATTAATTGCACCGGTAACCCACCGGCTTTTTGGACATTTTGCCATCAGCGTAGGCAGGGAGGGGGGGATGTATATAATTTAAAAGGCTGCTGCTCCTCTAATACTAGTCCGATTTTTGTCAAATAAAACTGAATAGTAGTATAATTCATACTGAATCCATACATGTTTTCGGATCGTAAATAGACCAAATATTAAGCGAGATATTTGTCTGAGAAGGCAGGTAGGCGGCAAACACTGGCGCTCTCACAAGCGTCCGCGCCCGGACTGTATCAATGCAGGCAGAGCTGAGCGCTTCTTTAAAAATAGACCATTAAGCGAGATATTCTATATTACATAATAAGGAAATAAATCTATCTGTCTCTCTAAACTATCTATCTAAATATCTAAATATCTAAATATCTACATATCTATATATCTATATATCTAACTATCTAACTTTCTACATTAAAGAACAGCGATTAATGTTGGGGGCGTTTTTGACAAGAATATTCTTGCTTTTGCCCAGTATACCTTATTAATTTTCCTCACCTCATCTATTCTATACTGCCATGGTGCAAAATGTACAAAGGGTGCTGGACTGATGCTTTTCTCCTTGGCATTTTCGAAGTGTACAGTCAAATAGTTTTAACCATCATATATATAATGTTTGTATGAGCTTTATTGCAATTCATTTCTACTCATTCTGCCAACTGGCCAATGGGAAGGACTTTTCCTTGGGTTTTGTAAAAGTCAATTAACCTATATATGTAATAGCAATCTGCCCTGACCGTTATGTCAATTGCTATTAGTATTTTGAATGATACAAAGAATGGGGTAAATCATGCTTTTTCATCATTCATCACAAGCATTAATTGAAATTCTAAATTTCAACTGATTCCTGTTTATTATGCATATTAAAGAGGGAGATTGTCTATAATTTGTTTTGATCATGGATGGAACATGCAATATCAATTTTAATCCCAGTTGGATTATTTTCAGAAACAACAACAAGAACGAAATATTGATAATTTATATAAAATGAAATGAATATCTAAAATGATTACTCTAACTAAAGCATATCTATCTATAGATAGTTTCTATCATTCTTTTATTTTCATTTTTTATTGATTACGATTCAATGAATTATTGATAGTAACGTATTTTAGGTGAATATCTTATAACTATCTGTCTATCTACATATCTATACTCTATGAGGTATTACTAACTTTATTAACAAGAATATTCTTGTTTTTACCTAGTATACTCTGCGAGGGAACGAAAAACCTTTTTTTTTTTTGCATGTCCCTTTAAAAGCTCCGTAAAGAACAAAGTAGAACATAATTGTTTTTTATTTCCAACCACAACAGCTGAAATTGAGAAAATTATTAAGAGTTTAAAGTAGAAAGACAGCAGTGGGTATGATCAGATTTCTAATAAAATTTTGAAACGAATATACCCTGGAATCATTGATGCATTGCAAATAATTTTTGATAAGTCTTTACAATATGGAGAATTTCCAAATAATATGAAATTGGCAATTGTTAAACCACTGTATAAAGGAAAAAGGAAAAATGAATTAAATAATTATTGACCGGTTTTTCTTTTACCAGTTTTATCTAAAGTTTTGGAAAAAATTGTAAGTATTAGGATCATCAGATTTTTCAAAAAAAACATAAAGTATTGGATGCCATCTTAGATTTAAGGGTAACATCCTAGAAAGTTTGAATAAAGGACAATATACTTTAAGCCTGTTTCTTGATATGTCAAAAGCCTTCGATAGTCTGAATCATACTGTTTAAAAAGTTGAAATTTTGTGGTAATCGGGGAAATGTCCTTTCATGGTTTAAAAGTTACCTATTAGATAGACAAATAAAAGTCAAGTTTAAAAAGGTAATTTCCAGTAGTTATATGATGAAATATGGTACCCCACAGGGTTCTGTGATAGGTCCTCTCATGTACGTTATATTAGCCAATGACTTGGCAAAATGTTTGAAATTTTGTAATGCTGTAACATTTGCTGATGATACGACAGTGTATGCTTCAGGTGGCAATTTAAGATTCTTATATGGAAAAGTTAATGAAGATTTGAAATATTATAGTGAATGGTTTGACAGTAACTCTTTGACTTTAAATGTTGAAAAATCGAAATATATCTTATTTAGACCAAAATGTAAAGAAATAGTTTATCAGGGAAATATACAGTTAAGTGGAAAAGAAATAGATAAAGTATAAGAAAGGAAATAATTTAATGATGAAGGACTTAGTGAAATTACATTTGCTTATAATATCTTATAGGTATGTCAATAATAAATTTTAAGTGCATGTTTGTTTAATTTTAGTTGCTTGATCAAGGGTGTTGCTTATGACCTAAAACACCCATGGGGTAAATGGTGTGGACTCCAAGCATTACCATCACATCAGTATGCACATGCTTTTGGCATATAATCTGACTTAAAACTTCAGACCCAGTAGCATTGAGTCAAATAGACAAATAGACAATTAGACAGGCATGACATGATAAATGCAACATCAACAAATCCTTACTGAAATATGCTTTTACAATGATTGTATATATCTGCCATTTTTCACAGATTTAAGACCCTACATAAACTATGAACTAATATTAGACATAAAACATAGGCTGCTACAGCAGTATACACTCGGTAAATTTGAGAATTCTAAAGAATGGATCTATTATATCAGTGTAAAGTTAGCTATAGACATGTGAATTGTATAAATCAATGAATCCTAAACTAAGAAATTTACTGAAATGTCATTTAGCAATGCACACCATTGCACAGATAGTTATATAGATAAATATGGGAAGTGCAGCCCTCTAAGGCAAGTTCTTGATGAGGTGAGAGAGAGAGGAGAGTCCATCCATGTTTCACATTTACCCCATGGGTGGGATCTTTTACTTGCCTCAGCAAAGACGCTGAGTTCAGGGGACCACCAATTTAGATTAAAATTAAAATTCATTGGATTGCACATAAACATAACATTGTCTATCTGAACATTTACCCTAAGCCTGACTGGATGGCCTCAGCTTGACCCATTGAGAATTGATTAAAAATAAAATATTTACCCAATGTTTAACTAATGAAAAAAAAATTGTTGATGTAAGATGAATATCATGAATAATCATGAATAATCATGAATAATACCAAAGCCAATGCAAACTTGAATGCATTTGGTTGGCCCCATATGATCAAGATGGATTTTATTGTGTATCAATACAATGTCTGTCTTACTACTTGTCATGGTCTATATCAGACTTTATGCCTGGCTACCAATTTCCCCCACCATTGCGCATATGTTTTCCTTTTTTCCTGACTTCAGCAAAAAGATTGTTGTAGCATAATTGTCACATTTACTGCTACAACAATCTTTTTGCTGAAGTCAGAAAAAAAAGGAAAACACATGTTGTATTGATACACAAAGTATAAGATACTTGATCATGCAGAAATGCCAAGTCCAGTGACTGCCAGAATCAGCATGAAATTATATTTTAAGAATTCTATCTAACTATATCACAAGCTATGTCGAAGCTAATATGCATGATAAATGACTTGTTATCATATGGTGTAACAATGGTAATGCCAAAATAAACAACAACACCAACAGTGTTTATTAACGTTTAAAGTCACATACTTATTCAATTTACTTTTCATTTTATTTTCTCAAATATTTCTATGAAATCTTCTATTTTCTTCGGTTCTTTATTTACTATCTATCTAACTAGCTAATCATCTATCTATCTACCTATCTATCTAACTATCTAACTATCTATCTAACTATCTGACTATCTATCTATCTAACTATCTAACTATCTATCTATTTATCGAACGGTCTAATTATCTATCTATCTAACTATCTAACTATCTATCTATCGATCTATTGATCTATCTGAAGTTTTGAATCAGATTGCAGTTCTGAATGATCAAAAACCGCACTGCATCAAAATGTCAGTACAGTTGAACCCTGATATTAAGACAACCCAATATTAAGACCACCCAATATTATGACCACCTGAAATAATGACCACCTGAAATTAAGACCTATTAATATTAAGGCCACCCAATAATGTTAAGGCCACTCAATATTAAGACCACCTTGATTGATTTTCGGACCACTTCCCTGGGTCCCTAAACTGATAACAAGATCACAAAATTCAGAATTCAGACCACTTCAGTAGTAAGACCACTTAGCAATTGCAAATGATGGTCTTAACTGTGGTGTTCCACTGTAATTGCAATTAAAACACATAAAGTATCTACATATCAATGATTGCAGAAACTGTGTTAATTTGATTTGAATGACTATTTTCTCTTTTTTTGATGACAATGTTAGATTTTTTAGTTAGTGAAGTTGTTTAGATGCCTGCCCTGCCAATGGTTTTAAAGCAAAAAACACTGAAGTCAACTGATCAGAGCTGTTTGAAAAATACAGTTTGTGGAAAGATGCAAGGTTGTGAGCCTGTAAATATCTCCCATTATATCATGCACTTAACATTTCATAAAATCTAGATATAAATAATATATGTATACATATATAAAAACAATTGAATTTAATTGTTGGAGAGAGATATGTTGACAATTTCAAAAAAAATTAAAAATTGAAAATCAACATGGTATCTATTAAACATTTCCTTTAGTATATTGCAGGAATTCAAACACTTTTATAGATCTTTTGTACTTTATTAACAGTTTCCCTGCCCTCTGCATTGTTAAATAGACCTACAGTTGGACAACAAAAATAGGATATTACGTAGATTTTCTTCAAATAAAGATTAAATTATTCAGAAACAAATCTAGAAATTATATTTCACAAAAGGTTTTTTTAGGCCTTGAAAATTGGGGTTGAAAGCCTGGAAAAACCTTGGAAAAGCCTTGAATTTGAATTGGAGAAGTGAGTGGGAACCCTGTGCAATAGTGATGTTAAAATTGAGGTGAAATAGTGACACGAGTACCAAAAAAATTAGGCTTTTGTAGACAACTGATTTTTACGTTCATTCAGCAATGTCACACCACCTCAGTAAAACAAGATTTATTACCGATAAATACAGTAGAGCCTAGAACCATTATGCCAAAAGCTCATTCTCAACCCAAAGGCTGCTACATTTAAAACTTGCCATTGCTTAAATACAATTTGGTCTTCTTAAATATGTCATGGTCTTAATATAGTGAGGTCTTAGATTACACTCTAAGAGATCATTAACATTCAGTACAATAATAATAAAGTTATATATTTTTTTTAACTAATTCCTATTTATTTGCACTCGTCTTAATTCTGTGCGATGAAAAGAAAGAAAATTAATGACAACTGTCACAGCTGTGAATTCTGCGCGGATAGGCTACAATCTTGATTTCAAGACAAAATAGTTACTTCTTGTATTTAATAATGGTGGAAAACACATGGAAACATGATACCCAGAAATATATAATGATACGTAATACTGGTAAGTAACCAAAGTGTATACTTTGACGTCCTGGATTCCATTCCTGGTGTAGCATACTAAAGATTAGTAATGTGGTCTTTGTTATTTAAGAAAACACCACCAACAAAAAAAAGAAGCAATAATTGTGTTATGCTCAGCTGGCAATTAGAAGATATTTTTTTAGACTTGATGAAATTAGCTAATTTTTTCAGATTTTAGTGTCCAGTTAGTATCCCTAATATATAAGTATACTTATAGACAAACAATGTGATGCATATATTTTAACAGTTGTATAATAAGACATTTCTCAATGAAAAAAGTAATTTTGGTTTAATTAAACCTTTCGCAATGAAACATGAAATTTTGCTTGATAAATTTGCTTGGTGCTGCTGCATCCAATGGTGCTTATGGCAAATAGACCAATATCACCATTTCATTTTAGAACATCATTATCACTGTAAAATGTCATGGTCAGTTATATTGCAAGATTGTTATTTGACAAATAAACTAATATACCCTGCCAGGTCAGCTAATTTGGCCATAAGTGCTATTGGTTGTAATGGTCAGTTATGCTGGAAAATACTACAGAATACAAAAATGAGAAACAGAAGAACGCCAGAAATGTCATTAGCATTGTCGCTTCATAATACATTTTATTACACAGCACCTTCAATTTTGTCCAAATTTTCAAAATTCAAAGTTTATAGAAATGTGAAGGTGTCTCTCTTGTAGCATGCATTGAAACCATTCTGACCTCAATGTTGCAAAAAACGACTGTGAAAATCGCGAATCAGCAACCCTGATCATGTTCATAACCCGAAAACGTCCAAAGCTGTAAAGTAAGAAGAAATTGGCCATGAATACTGTAATACCAAGTTATATCAATTCGGTGTTTTATGATACAAAAGAACCTTATACTACAGCACTTATTATGGTTACAACACAAAGCTCTATACAATGAATGTCTTATTGAATAGATAAGTACCTTTTTTTGGTGATATATAGCTGACAATGTTATTCCTATAGTTTCTTATCTCAGAATACAAATGGGAAGTGGAAAGAGGAAGTGTGGCTAAAGGTTAACTTACCTATTAGTGTTCAAAAACATTGTTACTTAGGCCTATGTATATATAAATTTTGTAAAATGAATAAATATTATATACAATACATGCATTTTATTATTAGTTCATAATGTAATGAACATATGTGTTTTAGAGTTGGTAGAAGTGTTGTATTATTTTTGAAGTTTGTTTACTTTTAGTTGCTCGATCAAGGGTGTTTCTTGTGACCTAAAACACCAGTAATATAATGCCATATTAACTAATTATGAAATAACAGAATTCCATACAATTCCTTGCTCGATTCTAAAATAGTTGGTTTTTTTAAATAAAGTCAGAAAATGTGTGTTTCAGTGTACAGTGTAGCACAATTTGCTTTTGTTTTTTTGCCCAAAGACCCTTTCTTATAATCATAAGTAATTGCAATGAGACATACACCACTGGTGTAATCAACTAAATTGCACTTAGAATTCACACAGGTCTTGATGACATTATATATTATTTATTAGTTAGATTTATAAATGTAGTTAATCCAAATAAATTAGATACTTCCCTTTTCGGTGTTCAATGCGCACTAGCGTCGTAGCTTAGCCAATCCTAGCCTTGGCCACTCAGGTGGTTAATCCTCCCCTTATAACGGGGGGACACTTCCTTACAGTCAGTCGTTTCAACTATTTTCCCTCCCTCACGCTCCTATAGGGGGATATTCTTAAAACAAAGCCTTTCTGTGTCGCTTTTAGCTGCTTGTGTTAATATAAATTTAAGATTAGCATCTCATATTCAGATGCTTTCTTGATATCGTGCATGAAGAATGCTGCTTGCTGTTTGTGTATCATTTAAGTCTATAATGCTTGTCTAACCTGAATGAGCTTGTGCATAAGGATGCTCTGTTGTTTGATCATCTTAAGCTATTAATATACAAGTGCATGTTATTTAACTGGTGTATTATCTCATGTTGAGTGTTACCGTTGGGTATCCATGGGGGCATCATGTTCATGCAGTTGTTTCAAGTGTGCATTTATGTTTCGCCAAATAAATGGCAGGTTTCTGTCCATACCTATACAAGCTCCACTTTGTCTTTATTGTGTTAACGAACATTGGAAATTTGAATATATTTGTTCTTTAGAACATTAAAATGTATTTGTTTATTTATTGTAAAAGTCTATTTTGAAATGTATTTTTAATTTAAAAAAGAACCAAATGAGGACCAAAACTGGTGGATCTAAGAGCTCTTATTAATGGATAATTTATTTTATTAATCAATGCATAGTTATAATATTTATATCATAATATATATAGTACCAAATGAATAATGCCATGAAGATGGATGCTTTGACAATTTTGCACAGAATGTTATGTTCATCATATATTATAATTAAAATGATTCACACACAAAAAAAAAGCAATTTCAATGCAACACAATTAGTGAACTTAGCCATATAATTCCGGTCATTTTAATGCTGAAAAGTAATTAAAATAGGTTTAGGCCTATGTATTATTAGTACATAGACAATAAACGTTTCGGTTAAAATTTTGGACGTTTTGGTGAAATTTTGGAAGTTTTAGAAATTGAACGTTAAGGAACATTTTCAGATGTTTCGGACTCTGACGTTTTGGATTTGGGCGTTTTGACCAGTATGCTTATAATGTCAGTAAGGTAATTTGCCAGGCAGGCAAATTTGCTGACGAAGCAACAATATCACATAAGGCTTGTTGACGAATATCAGTAGGTGTTCTGGGTATGGCAAACATGAATGGTTTTTGCCAAATAAACTAATATATCCTGCCAGGTCAGCTAATTTGGCCATATGTTCTATTAGTCGTAACAGGTGTATTGTGCAATCATGCACGATGTATATGATATGTACATTAGGGTGCTCCAAAAAAAGTGAACCCTTGCTCCCTTGTCTTTTTGTGAATTTGTGAAAAAAATTTGTCAATATCTCCATTCTAAGCCTTGCCACCAGGCACTTGGAATATGTGGTATGATAGCCATTGAATTTGTGTGGGCCCAGACACCATCAGACAGTGGTTTTTGTTTCTGTTGAGTTAAAAGTTTATCTTTTATTTTTTTTTACACAAGTGAAGAATTCTAACCAGACATAATGTGAAACAATATCAATATTAGCACAGAGTTTATTCTCTCAACACACATTTGACTTACCAATTCTTCCTAAAAAGATTGTGATTGCGCAAAAATCTAAAATAGTGTATCAACAATTTGGGCAGTATGAACTGACAGTTTATTCTGATCATGAAATGCAAAAATGCACTGAAGTTTGGTTGTGACATATTGCTCCTACATGCATAGTATTCTCATTGTTTATATTTTAAATGGTCTGAGCTTGGTGACCATTATATTATAGCATATATAAATTATATATAAATTAACAGTTATTTAACATGTCCTTAAGAAACAAAATGATTTCTTGACTTGAGGAATTTACCTTGAATGAGTTGTTGAAATAATGGTCCTACTGGCATAATATTCTTATTGCATACATTTCAAATAGTCTGAGGTGAGCCTGGATTTTCATATAATTATATAATATCACTGGTTTACAACATGAATATGTATTTGTTATTTGATCTTATGTGAAATTTAATGTGTAATACTACTATTGGGCAAATTTGATATTTGATTTTATCTGTTTTTATTGTATACAGTGCATTGAAAAGTATTGGACCCCCTTTAAAAATGATGCATTTTATATAATATCTCTCTATTAAAATGTATGATGAATTTTATTATTATCCATATACATTATGCCTCATTCAATTATGAATAATCATTATCGAATATTGAAAATCAAATCATCTTACAATGGTAAATAAACAAAATATTTAAATTAGGTGTTGAAAAAGTATTTGACCCCCACCTAATAATCCTCTAATATTATTGTATCAAATGTAAACTGCTAATATAAACTACTCAAAACAATCAAGTAATCAGTTAGTTGATTAGTGTTTGGTCTTTAAAGGTCATGGGCAATCAAAATCATAATTTTGCAGAAAATTTTTCTAATCCATAGATTTAAGTTCATTAAAAAGATCTACAGTAAAAAAACCAATTTTAATTTGTATATTACAAAAAAAAAAAAAAAGTTTGCCGCACTCCCGCGCTTTTCGCAAATGTTAAGATCCAGAAACTGTTGTTCCAGTAGCTGCCACCAGGGCCGTCCGTTTGACGTCAGAGTTGCTGTTGTTGAATGGCAAACAGCATGGAAAACCCTGGAAGCAAGGGACAGGTTTAATTTTTGCAATTATTGCTCTATTTTGGCATTCAAAAATAACCAGTAACTTTCCATTAGGTGTACCTTGGATCATATAAGTGTGTTATTTTATAAATTATTAGTTGATTTTCTTATTTTTTTTTTTTATGTTTGATGTCTACATGTGTAAAATACAACTTTACAAGAAAGTTCTAGACTGTTAATCAGAGTAAAACAGCATTACAAAGAAGGGGCTGAGTAGCCTTGTGCATTTGTAAATAGAGAAAAGTTTCTAATTTTCATTAACATAGTTGCATGCACATATTGCATTTCTTGTTGATATACTGTGCTGGGAGACAATGTTAATAAAGAATGCCCCTCTTCATAAATGGTTATGATTACATCATCAGTTTATATCAAAGCTTTGGACAGACCACTGAGGCATATCAAATTTTTAATTGCTTGTAGACCCCTCAAGATGAATTTAAGATAAAAGTCTACATTTTAATTTTATGCCAGCATGTAATAGACAATAAATTACTAATATCACAAAAGTAAATATCATAGCTTTATCATTATAGTGTTGCCAATGAAAAGACTAATCATAATTTAAACTTACTTTTTAAGCTGTAACAGTCTGGATGATGTAAAGATACAGATTTTTTTGTGAAATCATATTGAATCAATTATGACATCAGTAATGGATGATCCAGACTGATTCAAACTGAAGCAACAATGTCACATGATTCTTGACACTGGATACTGATGATCCAACTAGAAACTGATGATCCAATTGAAATGTGACTTTTTTTCATGATACATAGGTTGACCAATGATGCAGGATCAGACTCAATAAACTCCCTTTATGATCTTCATTTTCATGAAAATTTCTTATTTTCCTGAACCTATATATCTTAACTAGTATCACCAAACCTAAACATTTTTTAACTTTTAATGGAAAACAGTCATTATCTTGGTACTATATTTACAATTAAATCCTTAAAAAGTTTGAGAATTTAAGTGCATAGGCCTATGTTTATGAATAATATACCTAAATAATTAGCAAAATATGACAATTTCACTTTTGCCAACTATCTACAAGCACTTCGCTAATTACTATTTTGCAATGGTGCCTTTCCAAAATAATGCAATACATAGTTAAATTACTCTTAGGCCAGTGTGGTGTTATTATCTTAATTTGTCAGGGTATGCTGTTATTAAAAGCAAAGAATGTTAAAAAAAAGAGAAAGAAACTAATGCATCTGATGTATGCTTATTCTGTGATTGAACAAAGATGCATATTCCTTTCAGTGTTACTATAATATCTCTTTCTACAAAAGTCAGAATTACATAATACTCACAATTTAACTTTCTATTACTGTACACCACGTACGGGTAATATTTGATTTTGATTGCCCTGACCTTTAAGGGATTATTAAGTCCTTTCCTTTAGAGAATTCACTTTATTTCTGTCAAAATATCAGAAAAAATCACTCTCTTAAGTGAATTTGAACAAAACTTAGAAAATGAAGCAAGAGAACTGCCTAATGACACAAGAAATGCTATTATTAAGAAGTTTAAAGATGGGAATTGTGCCAAGAAGATTTCCAAGGGACTAAGCCTACCTGTATCCACTGTCAAGGCCATCATAGCGAAGTGGAAGAAATTTGGAAGCATTGGTAACCAGCCTAGGTCAGGACGTCCTGCCAAAATTACAAAGAAAATGACTCGGAAACTAGTTAGAGATGTAAAAGCAAACCCTCAGATGACTTTGAGTGACCTTCCAGGCTCAGTATCTGCGGCTGGAGTGGATGTGGACAAGACAACAATAACGAAGGTTTTGCACAAAGAGAGGCTCTTCGGCAAAGTTGCAAGAAAAAAAGCATTGCAGAAAAAAAGTCATTTAAAGGCTAGATTGGACTTCGCTGAAGGGCATCTAAATGAGAGTCCTGAATTCTGGAATCTGGTATTCTGGTCAGATGAGACTACAATTGAACTTTTTGGGTTAAATTCTAAGAAGTACGTCTGGCGAAAATCTGGTACTGCCAGTGATCCTAAGAACACCATACCTAGCATCAAGCATGGCAGAGGCAGCATCAGGCTTTGGGGCTAGTTCTCCAGAGAAGGCACTGGGTCTTTTGTTCGAGTGGAAGGAACAATGGATAGCAAGAAATATATCCAGCTTTTGGAAGAAATCTTGCTACTGTCAGTCACAAAACTGGGACTAGGACGAGGCTTCCACTTCCAGCAAGACAATGATCCTAAGCATTGTGCAAAAATAACCTAGGAATTGTTTCGGAAGAAGAAGATCAAGGTTTTGCAGTGGCCCAGTCAAGGTCTCGATTTAAATCCCATCGAACATTTATGGTGAGACCTGAAAATTGCAGTCCACAAGCGGAAGCCCACAAACTTAGCCCAGTTGGAGCAGTTTTTGTATTGAAGAGTGGGGAAAACTGTCTCCTGCTAGATGTGCCAAACTTGTGGATGGTTATCCAAAGCGGTTGCAAGCTGTTATTGCAGTAAAAGGAGCTGCCACAATGTACTGACTGTGTATGTTATGTAGGAGGTCGAATACTTTTTCAACTGCATTTTTAAGAACATATTTGTCCTTTTCTATATCTTTATACAATTAACCCTGTGTTGAACAAGTTTAGGATTTGGTTTTCCAAGGTGCAATGTGTTGCTATCCTTTTATGACCTGGTCCCTCTATTGGCTCTATTGCGATTTGCATCAAAAGTTCAAGTGAGTGGTGGCAAGGCTTACACTCTAAATCTGGAGGTGAAATTTTGCAATCTTTTGAAAACATTAAAAAAAAAAAACCAACACCAATGGTAGAGCATCTATTCATACAAGGGGTAATTGAAAAAGGGGAAAAATCTGGTTTTCCATTCATGTTTCTGTAATCATTTGGAGAAATTTAAATGCATTTTAGTTCAATATTATTAAGTATTCTGTGCTACTAGTTACAGTGGATATATTGCAATTGAATTTGGTCGTACATTTGTAGTTGGTATGAAAACCGACATGATCTACACATAAGAATTAATGAGCCTGTCTCCATAATCAATAGTGTAATTCTAGAAATTTTCGGCATGACTTTCACACATACAGATTTGCTTTTTAAAACCTACATAAACACAGAAAGGTGTGAGCTCTTTTTTTTTCCAATATTTGATTTTAAGATATATGACAAATGTAAAGTATGCACACTGATATATCTGTCATTTTTCAACAAATAACATTGAAGTCAATGGAAACAGATACCGAGATTAGGCTTGTTTATATTTCTCATTGTAAGGCTTGGTTCATCCTGAAATCTGTTTAAATGTGCGTAAAAAAAAAACCCAGGCTTTTATAATAAGAACAGAAGCAGAAGCTTTTTTTTTTATTTGACGGCAATTCCAAACTCCTTGTTAATCACTTTCCAAATAAATAAACATTAAAATTAAACATTATCTTGTAGTTAGTCCTTTTCATCAACTAGTCAGACTATTATCATCATACCGCAAAGACTCATTTGAATTTGCTAAATTGTGTTGTGACATAATGATGAGAAGGGCCTGATGCTCTCTGTACACATTCAGTAACTTGAGAATGATTAATGAATGGTTTCATTCTTTAATCACCATGTAAGCGAAGATCTGTGTGGTTTGAAAAACTTTACAATTACACCCTTGGAAGGCCTGGTCAAGCATTAGACTTTCTCAACTCTATTAGGAGTATACTGCAGAGCAGCTGTATAGTCAGCGCTCAAGCTAAGCACTCCTTGGTAGAGTGAAGCAGTGGTTTAAATAAAATAGGATCTCCATGCCCTTGCATGTTATATAAGAAATACTTCTCAATTTCTTTCTGAATTGATTTATTTTGAGAAAAATTATCGCATTTAATTTCAATATTTAAACTCTACATCAAAAAGAAAATAATGGACAGACAGACAGACAGCTGGACAGCTACACAGACAGGAACCCTTTATGGAGTCATTACATACAGCATATTTCTGAAGTTTTTTATGCACCAGGGTTCACAGACAGATGACACTTATGCTCATAAAAGTATTGGTGGACATTAATCAGTATGTATACTGTCACTTGCTGTGTTGGGCTCAAACTGCAATGGCAGGTTAAGGGCTCAAATTTAAAAATAAAAATAAATTTCATGCTGTCTAATTTTCTTTCTTAAAGAGTGAAATGACCTAATCCTTGGAGTTAAAGTGTAATAACTTCAAATTATATTCCTGTATTCCTGGCTATAAACATGAACCTTTAACAAAAATTGCTAACACATGGAACTCTGTTCTTATAATATATCATGGAACTGATATTTGAGGACAACAAAACATTAATTTTTTATTAATTTTTGGTGGTTGTAACATTTATTGTACATAATTCAGTCAAATCTAAAGCAAGTGAAAGACTCCACCCATGGGGTAAATGGTGTACAAATAGGTATATAGATAAATATGGGAAGTGCAGCCCTCTAAGGCAAGTTCTTGATGAGGTGAGAGAGAGAGGAGAGTCCACCCATGTTTCACATTTACCCCATAGGTGGGATCTTTTACTTGCCTCAGCATAGACACTGAGTACAAGGGACCACCAATTTAGATTGAAATTAGAATTTCATTGGATTGCACATAAACATAACATTGTCTATCTAAACATTTACACTAAGCCTGACTGGATGGCCACAGCTTGACCCATTCAGAATTGATTAAAAATAAAATATTCACCCAGTTTTTGCCTAATGAATAAAGAAATCTTTGATGTAAGATGAATATCATGAATAATAATAAATAATCATGAATAATACCAAAACCAATTTCAAACTTGAATGTATTTGGTTGGCCATATGAACAGTATGATTTTAAAGTTGTAAAGTTGTGCAATGTCTGTTTTTCACCTAAATACTTCATAATGCAAGGGGAATGGCATGAATAATAATTCCAGTTTAGGTACTTTTTGGGAAAGAACATTTCTATGATGTTGTTTGCAATTACAGGGATGGGAACGTCCTATATTTTCCTGGTTTTCCTTTTGTTTTGGAAATTCCATTTTTTTTCTTTAAAATCATAAAAAACCTCCTATATTTCCTATTTTTGGATTGCTGGGATACATCCGGGCAGCCATTTTGAAATGAACTGTGGGAAAATTCGGAGACTTTTTTTTAAACTCATGTATTTGGCATTTTGATTTTATGCACAGTGCATTTGAGTCTTTTCTACAGCCACTTAGTTTACTAAATATGAATGATTGCACTAATACCAAATGATATTTAACAGATCTATGAACGACTGGTGCAGTTTCTTTATATATGCAGAACCTATTAAATGGTTTTTAGGACACTTACAAGCACTCTCCGAAATCCTAGCAATTGCACCTTTATTGCTATTTGTTGGAGTGAATTATACTGATTATGTGGAATTGTGGATACTAACATTGCCTTTACAGTATATATTTATTGTAGATGGAACACTGATAATGCCCAAAATAGTCCCGATTTGGTGTTTATTATGACAGGACTGCTAAGTTTACTATTAACACATGTTGTACATGGGTGCTGAATAGGAATTTCTATAAAAGTCATTAACAAATAATTAGATAGCAACCCAGCCTCTCTGCAAAGTCTCCATTGTGCCCTTGAGGTTTAAAGAGCTTGTGCACTCTATGGATGAGTATAAATATATTCACTCTGAGTGTTCTCTATAACTCTTAAAAGAAAAATACCAATATGTGAATGAAAATCCAAAGAATTAGTGTAGTTGATGCTAGTTGTATGATCGCATGGATATGGTTCACTGTAAAATGTTATTTGATTTGTTTATGAGCCATATGTTGCAATTATGTAAGTCAATTTTATTAGGTTAATTCAAAATTCAACTTCGTTAGTTATAGATATTAACCACAGGGCTGTTTAGACAGGTCTACTATTCTATGGTTTTTGCTTAATCTATTTGACAAATTCAAGGCAAGGAGTCAATGAAATATGGGTTAGTGTGACATGGCTGGAAACTAGAACATGCACATTATTTATGCATTGTAAAGCCCCCCTCCCCCCCTCACACTGTACTGCAGTGACTTCAATCCCATTAAGTCAACCAACGCCCATTAACCTCAGTGTTATACAGTGTACAGTGCAGCTATTGATAACAGACACAGTGCACATTTTCTGGAGTGACCCCTGTTGTTTCGTTCAGTTCCGTTCAGTTGCGCAACCTACAGTGAGCCGAAAAAGTCCTACGTTCAGAAAAAAATTATTTGAAAAAGTATATAAAAATATACAAAGATCAGCAGGGCCTTCTAGGACAGCCACGCAGTCTCCAATCCTCAGTCACTTAATATAAAATGTGCGACGATCAATTGAATGCTTTGGGGGTGATTTTTGTCAGTTTAGATTTTTATGAGTTAATTAAATTCAGATGAAGGTTTGAGCATAAAGCATTTTATTGATTCTCATTAACAGTTGTAAGTGACACTTAGTGTTGTGTTTCCACAATTCAATATTTTGTAAGTGAAAATGAATGGAGTTTAATAATCAGTTTATAAGTATCCAAACTGACAAACTGATAAATAATATATAATTATATTACTATAGGAGACATGCTTGTGATGGAGGAATGACATTTATCAATCTGAAGCAAAGTTATGATTATGAAAAACTTTGCTTCTGATTGATAAATGTCATTCCTCCAACACAAGCATGTCTTCTAAAGTAATATATATATATATATTATATAAATATCAGGCGTACCTGGTTTGTTTTAAGTTTAAGTATTCCACTTGCAAGACCCATTTATTGGCATTTAATATGAAATTAAGGATATAACAAAAATATTATTTTCCAAAAAAGAAAAGATACCTGATGTTGTGTGTAGAATGCCAGCAGCACTAGGCCTACAATGTAAACACTTTAATATATAGGGAAATCCTGCCAAAACGGTTTTAACTTGCTCTTTCATACAGTTTTGGAAGTACAGCTATAAATGGCACACCTTTAGAACCGGATACAAAAGCGCAACTTACAAATCAAATTTGGTGAAGATCTGACCAGTAGAAGCTGAGTAAAGTTTGATTCTAGTACAAATTCAGGCCTTGCTATCCTCCCTGTCTGCGCTGCGTACGCTCAGCGTTCGTTCGCCTGGTCGAGCAACCCCTTCCCTGCCTGCGCCGCCTACGCTGCTGCTGCATTGACCGATATATTTTCAAACATCAGAGCGTTCGTTCGCTTAAAAATACACGGTCTGTTATAGAACATAGTATGATAGTTCTATACTTAATAAAGGCCTAGGCTCAGGTATAAAATTACTGGAAGTGCCATAAATGCACTGATCTTGGATAAATTGTATGATATTTACATGCCATATTGGTGAGCATTTTCTTTTAGTTGATCTTTGATATGATGGATGACATTCACATAGTATATTTGAGTAGCATTTTCCACCAAAACTCGCTAGAGGGCTCCGACCAAGTCACAAATTGATAAGCTTTTATGTTGATGTTATAAATTTCTGATTATTTGCTTTATTCGCACACTAGGACACAGAAAATATTTGGAAATGATATTTCAATTATTGTCAAATTTAAGAAAGTGGACTGGACAGAGCTATTTTAAAATTGAATTTTTATCCAAAAGGTGTGAAAGTTTGTAATGTATGCCTTATCTGTGTATGTTTAATTTATTTAATGTTGTATATAGTCAGATTACATGGTAATCAAAGTTACAAACTTCTGTACGACAAAAAAAAATAAAAAAAATAAAAATGGAAATAAATAAATAAAATTAAAAAGTAAGAAAAGTCTTTAAATCAAAGAGTTCGTCAAATATGTGATGTCAGGTTCATATGATGTAACCTTGTCGGTATAAATTTCCGTAGTTTGATATTCATCTTCCGATCCCGCACCTGAAGGTAAAAATAGATTAATTGTAGTGTTATTCCCCTTTTGACCAACTTATTGATAAAATTAACAATTGAGTTCTTAAATAGCAGTTTCACGGTTAAGTAGCCATTTAGTGATAGCTGTTTTAAAGGTGTTGAGTGAGACGCTTCTTTTGATCTCCACTGGGATGTTATTCCAAGGTTTTGCCCCATGATACCTAAAACTATTCTTCCCGTATGTGACTGTATTGAAATGTGGAAGTGACATTCTTTCATTGTCTCTCATTTCATACTGTGAGTTTTGAGCATTAAATATATCAGAGACTTGTTGTGGTGCCATACCTTTTTTAACTTTATATAGTAATAGAGCAGCGTTTTTAGTACATCGTTTATATACACAAAGTTGCATTTCTTGATTACAGATTTCTTCATTAATTAATTGGCCTTTATTTGTGTCAAATCTAAGTGCACGTTTGTTTGTTCTTTCTAGTTTGTTAATATTCATTTTGTTTGAAGACATCCAGACCGCTGAGCAGTAGTTAAAATTGCTGCTAATGTAGCTGTTGTATATAATCTTTTTTGTCTCTTTGTCAAGATAGTGTTTAGTTCTTTTCAAAGCATTTATCTGTTTTCCTGTCTGCTTGCATACCTCATCAATATGTGAACTGAATTTCAAATTCATATCCAACTGTACTCCAAGGATGTTGATGTTCTAATCTCAGTTTTACATACCATAAGAGAGTTGTTGCTTAGGTTAGTATTTGTGTTGGAATGAAGGACTGACCAGTTGATACGTAGATCACTTTATTAAAGATCTTTCCATGGTTTCCTAAAAATTGGGAAACACCACAATAACTAAAAGTACATAACAATATATCACATAAATATCAATAAATAAATAAATATGTTCATAATAAACATAATAATGAACAATAAATGGATATGTGTGACTTACAATTCTGACCAGACATGGCCTTCATCCAACAATTAGATTAATTCACAACATGGATTCAGATCTACAAGTTAAATGTTTAAACAGTCTAAACTATTTGCCAACTAAATAAATAAAGTTTGACTAATTGCAAATAGTTAAATGAAAGTATATGAATGAACACTTACATGTATATCAGTTGAAGACAAATAAGATCAGATCAGAGATAAAACAACTTCACAGTACAGGAGGTATCATTCGAATTGCCCAGCACACAAATAAATAGCAATACTTCAGGTAGACGGTGCTGCCCCTAGTGGTACAACTACTGCCCTGCCACCTTGTGGGAATAACACTGCTTTTACTGCCACCTTGTGTTAATACAATACTTTACTTAGAAATCACACACTCATTCCAATACACTGGGGGGATACATGTTGCTGTAATTACAATTATCAGCAATAGTACACAGTGCACCCCTTACAAGCAATACATTAAATAAATATGTATATAAATTGTAAATGCAGTAAGTAAATTTGATTAAAATCTATACAATTTAAGAATAATCGATTCAAACAGTTGGGGTAATTATACAATATAACCACAATGAATTCAATTGTGTTGATCAACAGGAACCAACAATGCTAATTTATGCACACTTCTGGTAACTTCAGTGTCTGGAACACCAGAATACTTGTCAAACCTTTCCCCAACTTTAAAATTCTTGTAAATTACAGTCACCTTTCTCACCTTGCCATCTTTGCCAGGGAAAACTTTGTTGACCTTTGCAACCTAACTCTTCAGCACAAGATTTTTGAGCATCTTTGATGACCAATCTTTCTGCTTTGCGCAACAAATCTGGAGTGACAAATTTACTACCACCACTTCTGAAGGACTTCATCTTGGCAATAGACAGGAGTCTAGCAATCACCCAATACACTGTCCTTACATTTCCAAACCTAGCATAATCAATGGGAAACCGATCATCAGAACGACGAACAACAGACACACATGCCAACTTCTTTTCTCCTGGCAAACTGACATCTTGCTGCAAACCGAACTTCAGTCCCCATTCATCAACTTCTCTATATAGGATACTGGAACCTAGCCACCACTCAGAACTATCACTCAACTCATCAGGATATTTGCCACGTGTGAGCCAGTCAGCAGTATTCTTCTTACCTGCTAACCATGCCCATTCAGACATGTCGCCATTTGTGGATATCTGTATTTCACCTATTCTAACGCCCTCAAACACCTTGAATCGTGTACTAGTTTTGTTGAGCATGTTAAGTACAGTTTCAGAATCCACCAATTGCAATACCCTCATGCTGTTTGATTCAAACCATTTCATGGCAGTTATGCAATCTTTGTGTAATTTTTCTTTTAGAACTACTACATCATTGTCTGTACAGCAGAAGGTGTTATCATCGGCGTAATTATAGATATTACTGTTGAGTTTAAGAAATAGGCAGTCTTTGATAAATATATTGAATGAAGGTGGTCCTAAAATTTAACCTTGTGGAACACCTTTAATGTTATAAACCCAGTTTAACTTAGATAGTGTTTCTCCTATTTTCACTCGATGTTGCCTATGCATTATGTAAGATTTCATAAGTTCACAGGAATTCAAATCAAATCCATATGCAGACAATTTAGCTAAAAGAAGCCCATGTGGCATACAATCAAAGGCCTTTGAAAGATCAATTGAAATTACTCCTAACATTTGCCCCTATAAAGAGATTGTCTAATATCTTCTGTAAGTCTTACTAGTAAATCTTGACAGCTATGACCTTTCCTGAAACCTGATAAGTACATGTAAAACAATGTATTCATATACTCGTATATTTGTTTATACAGAACCTTTCCCATAATTTTTGATAGTATTGGCAATAGATTAACTGATCTGTAGTTATCTTTGTTGAGCTTGTCCTTCTTTTTATACAGAGGTGTAATGTTTGCTTTCTTCATTTGGACTGGAAATGTATTTTCTAATATGCATCTATTTATTAACTGTGTAAGTGGCCTTACCAGTGCACTACCTAACTTTTTGATGAATTGAGCAGGGATATCATCATAACCTGCAGCCTTCTTTGATGATAGAGATTTCATGACATTTATTGTTTCCCTTTCTGTGACAAATCTTAATGTGAAATTATTCATATGAGAGTTTCATTTTATCTGTTCTTTAATGCACTTTACACTCTCATGGTTGGAATACTCGCTTATTATATCACAAAGTGGTTTTTCATTGTTTTCTGGAATTCCAATATCCAACCCTATACTTTGAAAAAATGTGTTAAATATGCTACAGACCTTTTGCTCATCTGTCACAATTTCACCATTTTCCCGTATTGGGATACTATCAGACTTAGTTCTAGACTTAGAGAACAACTGTTTTATAGCATTCCAAAAGTCTTTGTTTCTTGTTCCTAATTTACATTTATCTTCAAAGTATTTGCATATTTCCCTTCGTTTAATAGCATTGACATGATTCCTTATTGCTTTGTATGGGGACAAATAATGATTTGATCAGAATTTGTAGTATTTGTTTCTTAATCTGTTTCTGTATAACATTGCTTTCCTGAGTTCTTTGGACATACAATGGAAATCATTTTTCTTTATTGTCTTTTGTTTCTTGGGTGCATGCTTATCAAGTAATCTGCAAAGATGTTCATGCATCACTTCATATGCACAAATTGCGTCTGTACTGCCCATAACGGCCTGTGAAAGATCAATATATGATAATTCTGACAATACAGTTTCATAATCTATCTTAGCCAACTTCCTTACTGACACTTTCTTTGTTTTTGGGGCAGGTTTATGTAGTCCTATTAAATTGTGAAAATCACAAATACATGTGTTTTCAGAGAAACTATGCAAAACCTTTCTTCGTTTTGTCACCAGCATGACATCTATAAGTGTTGGTTGACTTGATTTGTAGCATGGGGCATCTTTAATGATGTTTGTCAGACTAAATGATGGAATAATACTAGACAGCATGTTGTCTTGAAACATATTGAAGTTTAGGTCCCCAATGACAATTATATTTTCATATGCCTCAGATACCAATTCAAAAGTGTCTTGAAAATTTTTTTGAAAATGACTGGATCTGTTCTTGGGTTTTTGTACATACATAATAGTATTACCTTCTGATCTGATATATTCAATCCAACTGACATACATTCTATCTCATTATTACAAAGTTTGATTTTGCCTTCAGAAAACGGTATATCTTTGTTTATGTATAATAACAGCCCCCGCTGTTTGATCTCTGATCGTGTCTCATGCAATTGTAACCCTCAATATTTAACATTTCTTGATTGAAGGAAGCATCCAGTTTTCGTCTCACTCAAAACCATCACATCTAGCTTGCACCTTTGTTGTAATTCTTTTATCTCTACTATTTTTGACCCAAGACTGTTAATATTCAAGTGAGAAATAATTATATGATTAGCATATTTCGTTCGCACATTTTGCACCTTGCTAAAAAGCCTTTCTGAATTATCATTTTGATCACTCTCATCATTTTGATCACCCTGATCACCCTGATCACTTTGATCACTTTGATCATTGTGATCGCCCTCATCAATCTGACCATTTTGATCACTTTCTACACTATAGTGTTCTGTTATGTAATTTGTAGCATCATTACATACTACCTCTGTTGTTAAGTCCACACACGGATCCTTAACATCTAATTCATACAACTGAGGTAGAATTATACTTATCTTATCATTTTCCCGCTGTTTTGCGGAAGTATCTCTGTAGGTCCACCTTTCTTTTGAGTAGTAGCTGCAGTGCTTCCTCTTGTGTCCTACCAGGCCGCACGCCCAGCAGGATACAGTCTCCTGTTTGCGACACTGTCTCATTCCATGCCCAGTTTCACCACATTGGTAACATCTTGGCTGTTGCTCTCGTTGCCCAGTTTTGTTTGTGTTGCTGAGGTTCAGGTGTCCTTTCGAAGAAGTTTGGATTGGTGAGCAGTTTTTGTCGGAATTTCATCCATATTTTCCCCAGCATATTCTGTCCTGTTCCAGATTTTCTGGTCCCCAAAATTCATGTGCCGTATCTTCCACTATCTGTTTTGATCAAGACTCAAGTAGGGCAGTTTGGGCTTCATCACATACCCTGATCTCTCAGACAAAAGGGATTCCATAACTTTCACTTTTCTTTGTTGCCATTGTTCATTTGTTTTAAATTTTTTTCCCATTCTCATGGCATGAAGTACAGTTTGTGCTCTCATGATATTTGAGGCTGCATCATAGTCATTCATAGCTTCAGCCTTCATGTGTTGATAGGCCACTTCTGTGGATCCAAATGGTTTTCTTTTCATGTTTATTGTGACTTCAAAGAAATTGGATAGGGGGTGTTTGTGTCGCCTGAATCGTAAAGTGTCAGATTTGTCAAGATTTGGGTATCTTGTTGGAGTGAATGCAAAACCCTCCATGATTACTCCAAAGTTTTGAAGCAGGCTATCAACACCACATTTTGTCAAATGTGATTCATCATTCACAAGGAATTCACATTTCCATTCCAGAGGTGGAATGACGGATCATTTTCCACAAATGACAGTCCTTCATTATGACACATGCTTTTCAGTTTTTCATTCACCCCTTTAGTTTTCTCTGTGAGGTTTTTGTCTTTTCTTGGCAATACACTTGAGATGAGGATTTTCTCAGTTTTGTCGGAGGCTGATACAGTCAGAGCTTGGTAATCTAAAATGATTTCAGTCATTTCTTTCAAGATCAATTGATCCACCTAATGATCATCTCACTGTAATTCTTATCTCCTGCTAATTCATTGATCTCCTTGTGCAGATCCTCAATGGTTGCGCCACCCTTTGCAATTACATCCCAATTGTCCAGTTCACATTACGTAACAGACTGGTGCCCAGCAACAGTTTTGGCATGGGGGGGGGGTGCACTAGGTGTCATGTGGGAGGATCCTGGGGGTGTGTCCTTAGCCTGTTCATTCATGCGCATGCAATATGATTTGTTAATTGGTTGGAGAGGTCAGTCCCCTGACTGGCCAATTGCTTAGAGAGTTCAGTCAACTGTGACTTGACTCCAGCAATCTCAGCTTCTGCTTTGATCCTCTGTTGAGTCTCATTTTCAAGTCTTTCTGTTATCGTGCTCAGCATCTGTATCATTTGAAGTTAATTGCTGTTAAGTTAAGTAAAATTTCATGAAGAAATTATGATTTAGACGATGTATTATTTGATTTCTTGCTTTTTATATATTTTCATTAACAAGACAATAATTTATTCTTCATTTTGAAGAAAAAAATTTTATTAGTAGTTTTAAGTATGCAATGCTGGGGTTATAATATGTGTTTTATATTATTACCAGTACGGAACTTCACTGTCTCAGACCAGAATCTTTTATCTTCTGTGCTAAGGCTCTTGCCACACTGGATTTGCCTGATCTCCATCACCCTCAACTGTGAAATCCTCATCACTTCCAGCATTAAATAAAGCCACAAAAAAAAAATTATAATCCATATGAATTCAGCGAAATTCAGAAAAACTTCCCAGGTCACCATCTCAAAAATTCTGCAAAAGATACCAGTTATAGAACTATGTAATTAATGGAAAAATCAAAAATTCCAGGTCTCCAGTGTCAATGGTTTAGAAGATACAGAAAATTGAAATTTTATTATTTTTTTTGCGGAAAAGCCAAACGGCATGAATTTCCATGTTCAGACGTCCATATCTCTCTTTTTTTTCATAATGTAGGTATGAAATGTTGTACCTAGGGTAAAGAAATTGTATTGAACCCATACATGTATGCTGTTACATCAGGGCTATTGGTGATATATTTCAAATTTCTGTATCTTCTAAACCATTGACACTGAGTCCATTTAGGTGGTCATACGTAGTTCTTATACGTGACAGTGTGAACACCCCTTAAAATGCTTGCAAGATTACAAGCATATACTTTGTCCGGTGTCCGTCATTAAAATTGTATCAAATTTTCAGATATCAGAAGTGCAAACAAATGTTTCAAACAGAGAAATATGATTTCATGAGCAAACTCACTTGAAGAAAGTCTCTAGTGATGAAAGATCAGCAAAAATCTGAATTTTACATGTGATTGGGTATTTTTGGCCTCCACTGTATTTCTGCTCATCGAGTACTGGTTTTGTGTGTGCTAAACTCTCAAATTCACAAGAAAAGTCGGAATCATTTGTAAATTTAGTCTGAACTTTATTACAAAGTATCACAATTGATACAAATACATTGAAATAAACAAGATTATTTTTACTGAAAGATAGAAATTGCAAGATTAAAATTCATAATCATTTCTCAGTTTTCCACTCCAGATAAGAATACTACTAATTGCATTAAATTTGTTCACATGCCAAAAAAACGTAATAACTATGCTGAGACAATCATGAAGTCTAATTATCCAATTTGCCATTGACCTTATCAAGTGCACAGGCAAGCACCATGCAGGGCAAGCATCACAAGTGTCATAATCATAGTAAAGAAAACTAGAAAATGAGATATACTTTTTTTACAAATAGAATTTGTCCAACTCAAAGTTTGCAATGGCTGAGCCGCTGGGGCTCATGTCAAGCCTCCAACACTATTTCATAAATCGTGCAAGTTTACACTTGGTTTTATTTGCTTTGATTTTGCAAGATAGGTGACTGTCCTTCCATTAGTTGAAAATTTCACACAAACTTGAGAAATCTGAAACAGACAAGAAACTGTAAGCACATTTGTATTGGGCATGGGCTTTATTATTCAATGAAGAAAAATCATGTGTCAAAATAGAATTACCATATGATTTGTTTTTCTAAGTTGTAGTAATTGTTTGACTTTTTTGTCTGACAAAAATCTGTCTTAAGTTCTGAACAATAAATGCATTATTTCATGAAATTATCATCTCATTTGAGGAGCTTTTGATATTGTATTCTTGCTTGTTCCAAAATTTCAAATGAAGAACTGTTGTCTAGTTTCTGAGCCAGTGATTTATATTCACCCATTTACTTAAGTAAACAAAATATTTAGAAGTTTTATTAAGTAACATATTTGTGCAAATTGAGACAGTGACAAAAAGTGTAGGGCCTAAAAAGAATGGAATAGAAATCCAAACAGTGACATTACAGAAAATGTCACACATATGTGACACATATCGAAAATATTATTATTGTATGTTTTAATTTTGATAAATATAAGTATCACTAGTAACTTGTTTTTACTTGAGAACTATCATAAGTCATTATTAGTATGACACTTAATGAAAGGGGAGACGAATACACACTTCTGAACCAATGGTATGCAGTCCAGTCAATAAGAAAACAAACAGTAAAATACTCGTATTATCGCTCGGCCGCCAATTACCTTGTGATCAGCTCCTGTTTTTTCCCAGATAAATGGGTGTTTGTCTTTGTAATCTCCTCCCTTAGCTCTTCCAACTTCTTGGCATTGAAATTCACCATAGTTCCGACATTTAAAATTCAGTATTCATTAAATAATCTCGCATAAACCAAACTGAAATATGCGCGGCTGGGAACTCAGCCATAGTGCCTATGTGGTGGTGGCATCGCCTAGCGTGAACCTACTGCTCGGTCCCCAATTGACAAGTAAAAAGGTAAGTTGGTCCCCTCCTCTGCACAAGTGCAAAGGAGTCGGTCTCGGCTTTTAGTCAGGATCCTGACATTTTGCTGATTGGCTGATTCTGTCTCTGATGTCTGATTGGCTGCTTCAACAGGGGGGGGGGGGGGCGTTCAAACCAACAGCTCAGGTAGCAAGACACAATGACCAATCATGGCTTGGCGTAGACTTGGCCATTCATAAACCATGGGAGAACTGCTAGCGACCAGTCTGCCTACAGTGTAGGAGACTGCGGCACCAGTGCTAGTAAAAGGTGACATGCCTCAGTCTGACCAGAGCTTTGAACTGAAATTAATTGTTTGTCTTTGATATAATGTGATAAACTGATAATGTGAGGGGGCATTATTAATTAGTGTTGTTTCTACTCTTAGAAATAGGATACCATATTGTAACTTAGAACCAGGACAGTATATCAATAAGAAATTTTATTTGTGCATCATTTCAAACTTTTAAATAAAATAATTCAAAGATAGAAACGTTGCTTAGATTTTTTCAAATGCGACAAGACTACTCAGCCCTTTCAATGTACAAAACAGGATTATATTATTCTAATGTTCAGTGAAGGCCTACTACATCTCTGATGTAGGGAATAGGGACTGATGAATCGGTCTTGTAGGCCTTCTTGTAAATCAGACATGTGCAGTTATCACACTTTTAAGTAATAAATGTCAACATAACGCTGAATATCAGAACAGAATTCAAACAAATTTACTTAAAATTGCCAAATTTATACTGACTTATATTTCAACCATGGCTATCAAATAGGTAACAGTACTTAATGACCGGTCACCCAGGCATTCAATTCCACATTCTGAATGTATGTACAGAATTAATTAGGAGGGCTCCACCTGGTTGACAACATTTTTCCATTTATGCAGTTGTAAATTTTTCTTAGAACAAATCCTGGTTAAAAAAGTTGTTTGCACATTAATTATCATTTTTGTTTTTATTTCTATTTACCTCTATTTATTTTATTGTGATCAAATATAACGAATCAAGATTATAATTAATTATGTTCATTTCAATTGTACTGCTATATTCTACTAAACTGTATAAATTTTCCTTGTGTTTTTACAGGCTATACAAAATAAAATTAAAAATATATATTATATTATATTTGTAATAGCAACAAATAATCTAAGCTAGCTCATATCCCCCCTCCAATCATATATATATGATCCAAGGTATATATAATGATAGGTTACTGCTTAAAAGTGCTTACTTTTGAATGCCAAAATGGAGCAACGTACAATTGCAAATAGTAAACCTGTCACTGTTTGTCTCATTTCCATCCTCCAAGCTGCTAAATTCCAAACTGTCCTAAGCCAGGTTTATAAGGAATATTTTTGTTTGAGTTAAAATTTTAGGTTTTGGTGTCATAATATCATGCAATTCATCATTTGTTCGTTGAACTGCCTGATTAATCCATGGTATGAGCTACTCGAGCGCAGCACTTCTGACGTCACACGTATGGCCCTGGTGGCATCTACTGAAACTACAGGTTCTTGATCCTCAAATACATAAAAAGCGCGGGAATGCGGATAGGAACATTTTCGGGAAAAGTTTGATTTTGATTGCCCATGACCTTTTAGAGATATTTTAGAGCATTACTTTTGGCACATTTTATAAAATCAATCCAGATGTGATGTCTATATAAACAAGTCTTTTTCCAATTATCTCCACAAATGTTCCGATGGATAAGGCCTGAGGCTTTGAGTTGACCACTCTAAAAAAATAAATTATTAGAGATCAGTTATTCAGCATGTCCAATTTCTTGGCTGAGAGCTTCAGATTTATCATTTTCCTGCTTCCTTTTTCATAATGCCATCAATGTGACAAATTTAAGCATCCACTGGCCGCCTAAAGTTTTCTTAGGGTTGAAAGCCTAACCAAAATTGCTCTGAACAAGTTTGGCATTATTGCATGAAACCAAACACATGTTCGTCTCATTACTCTTCCTTTCTTCACAGATGTCAGAAAACATAATATGAAATATCATGATGACATGGTGTTTCTGCAGTTATGCTTTCATTGCAGCTTGCTATAACTCAAGCTTTTCCAAGTTTTTCTTCTATTAAGCTTGGTGACTGATGGTAGTTTTACTTACTCTCAGATCAAAATATAAAGAAGCAGGTGACCTTGTGTATTTGTAATCATTAAACAATATCCCCCAATTTTCACCCAACCCCCTTCTAATTATACCTAGGCCTCCCCTGGTTAAAAATCCTGGCTACGGCCATGAAAATGCTGAATTTTATAAATAATTGTATATGCAGTGAAAAATATTTAAATGCCATCAATGTTCTACATATTAATAACCAATATACTGGTTTATTTCCAGCTAATTCAAGTGACAGAAAGAGAATTGTGAATCTGTTGCTACAATCTGGGGCATCAACAGAAACCAGAAATGATGACGGGGAAACTCCACTTCACTTTGCCAGTCAGGCTGGTCATTGTGGGGTAGCGGAAATCCTCCTGAAGCATGGAGCGGTTGTGAATGCTGTGAGCAATAGGAATGACACTCCATTGCACAACGCTGCACAAAATGGCAAAATTGATGCATGTAAAGGTATGGTACTCTCCATCAAGTATTTTGTATCACTGAAAATATTTTTCATGCTATCCAGCGACTCTGTTACTTGTTTGATCACTATCACACATTTTACTTCTGTAGTATTGCTGGACTATGGGGCAGACCCATATGCCAAAAACACACTGACATATCTATCACAGGTTCATGCAGATATATTTGACATAGAATTTTTTGAAAACTGGTCCATATCTATCGTTTTCAAACATTGTGAAATGATTTTCAAGTCTTTTAGACTTTTTAACATCAGGGGACACTCAAATATTGAAAGTTTTGTTTTAGGTATGCTATCCTAATTCTAACTGGATTGACAGATGAGTGCATGGGTGCAATACCTGGGGTAGGGGGTTGAGGGAATACATCCCCCCTACTAATTTATATTTCATACATGTTTAAGTATTTGATAAGATCGTGCAAATGATGATACAAACATGAAATTTGGTGGAGTAGTTCACCTGATGTTCTTGATTAAATCTGCGAGATTGCCTATTAGAAAATCGAAGATTGCAACCATCTCTGACGATGGCCGCTAAATTGGGCACTTGAAGTTGATTTTTTGTCATAGTAATGTGTGTAGTTGGCTGATTTGAATGATCTTGTGTGGATTCCTATGTTTTTAAGTATGCTTGAGTGAATTTGACTATTAGTATAGCCCTCTGACTTGAACTTCAGTCATTCTGTGCAATTTAAGGATTTTTATACATTGCTATTCATATTTGTGGCAGTAACTACTTATGAATGTGCTGGGGTGTAGGGGTATTGTGGTAGATATGGAACCTTTGTTTTTAAACAGTCAGTGGATGGAAAACTGGCACTAGTCGTCATCACTGGCCACCCTCTTACCTATTACTCCAAGAAGATGCTAATGCCCAACAATGCCACTCCCTCATAAATGGTGTTGGTTTGCGAAGAAACCAAATGAGGTTAGCACACAGATAGAAAGCATGAAGTTGATGAAACAGACATGCTGATAAGATCCAGGCCTCTGACCATTACTTTAAGCTAAATTTTTAGTTCACTGTCTTGTAGCAGGAAAGGGATTTCTTAAAGGCAAAAATAGCCTTGCGCTACCCAAGGAACATTAGTGACATAACTGATGGTGTTCAGTGTTGTCAACAACTTCTATTGCTTAACCAGCTTCAATTCAGCCACCATTCAACTGGAAGCAGTTACAGTGGGTTCATGTCAAGTGCTTACTTTTGCTATGTTTAAATATACACTTTGTTGGAACCCCAGTTTCCTTATGTGTATTTTAGGGTTGAACCAAGTATTCACTAGAGCCACCAGTGAACAAAATTGGAACTATTGTTTTTCTTTCAGGAAATTGCGATTCCCTCTTTTGGGTAAAAATAGGAAGATAAACATTTTTAAAATGCTGTACAGAACCTGACAATGAATATATTTAAATGCGAAATCCTCAAACATTATCACTGTAACAGACCTGAAGTCACTTCCTGGTTTTCCTTCAATTTCAGTAACATTTATGGTTTGGCGCAACCAAGCCAAGAAAAAAAAATTATAATAATGAAACATTTAGAAAAAGATAAAACTGAATAATCATATGCATAGCGAACATTGCACTTCTTTAAACTTAAAATTCCATAGTATACTGTAAAACACTGACTTTACTATACTATTTTTAATTTGATTATTATTTTGATTAATAGTGGCATAATACAACACCATTTACTAATCCGATTGTTCAAGACATGTCAGACACAAAGACGCCATTATTTAGGTCACAAGTATAAAGTAAACATGAAGTACAAACAATAATAAATAGTAATTTCTGAAAACATGAGGTGCACGGTAGTAAAATAATGTCTCGCTCAGTGTAAATCAAAAATACCTTGGACTAAGTGGGAGGTAATTTTTGAAGATATATAAACTATATTAAAGAAAAAAAGGAAATAAACAAATAAAAACAAAAACAAGAAATGATTACAACAAAACTATTGAAATTTTTTTTATTATAATGATGTCAAGTGTGTTTAGTTGGCCAGAAGCAGTGTTGACTGTTGTGAAATGTGTAGCATGTGCAGAAAGGCCAATGTGTATTTCAGGTGACATGTTACACTTCTTAAACAAGAACTGTAAATGAAATACTGACCCAGTATGCATCAGAACGCATCGGCCAGTCTCCACACATGCGGCATCAGTACGCACCGGCGTGGGAGGGCAACACAGAAGGGTGTAATTATGACCGCGATAAGGCAGTTCACATGAGTACGCACCGGCATTGCGCTGGAAAAAGTACCTGGCCATGGAAAGGATATGTTGTACTTGAGAATGTGGTTGCCAATGGCACCATTGATCCAAATGTCTTGAGGTATTACTCAGAGGTAGAAAAATAAAAGTCATTATGATAGGTCATCTGTATTCCTGATGGCTCATACGTGCTTTGTTTTATAAGCAGAGGTCAATGGGGATCAGTAGATCTAATGGCCACAAATGAAGTCTACTCAAATTTTGGTCATATTGTAATAATTATTGAAACCACACAAAATTGACAGAATGTAGAATGTTACTAATAAGTCTAATCCCACTTTTTATCCCATAGAAACCTCTCAAAGTACCAATTACCTTAAATTTCCCATCTTTACAATGATGATTTTGTGCCGTCTTCTCATTATGGGCTAATATGTTATGGTCAGAGGGAACCAGCAGAAATTACAAAGAATATAGCAGTTGGGATTTGATTTATTGCTAACATTCCTTTCCGTTTTGTGCTGCTTCAAGGAATTAATGGGAAAATTTGACCAAAATCAAGTGGACATTTATATTGAATCCTACTATGATAAGCCACCCAACAGACATCTAGAGATAGGTTTGAATAGTTCTGGATACTTATGGTTTCTGGTGTCTACTAGGGCTCTGTATTGTTTGATTCAAACGATACGATATGCATCATCGATACACTCATTCGATACACGATACGTATCGGCGATAAATATTCATAGCTATATATAAGTAAAAATTTATTATTCAAATAGGACGTTTAGGGAATTGGACATTTCAGGTGTGGACGTTTTAGTTGTCAGACGTTTTGACTTGATACTGCTCCAAGCAAGCTAATTACTGATTGGCTGTTGTATTTTGGGTCTACTCATTTCGACCAATCACAGCGCAGAACACAAAGTAATCAAAATGGCGTTTGTCACTGATAATCACGACGATCTAAGCTACGTTTTGAAAGGAAATTGGTTTATATTTTGCATCTTAGGGACAGAATAACTATATATTGGTTTACTGATATGATACCGAAAATCACACGTTGTATACCGGTTCTTTTATCGATTGCTTGTTACCGGTGTGACCGATAATCACCGAACCGGTGTAGAGCCCTAGTGTCTACTGGCTGCATGTGGTTTGTGTTTAAGTCAGCCACTTTTACCAAGTTTGTAATATATGCTTTAAGTGCAAGTTACCCATGTTCATAAATTATTATCTATAATTATCAGTAAATCAGATTGTAATGCAGACAGCAGTTTCTCTCAATGTTGGAAATTTTTGTATATAAAGGTATCTTCAAAGTCTTCAAGATTTTGTCCTGGCAGTTTTCACCGCCCCCCCCCCCCCCCCCTCCTCTAGAAATATGAAAAATTTACGCCCATGTTATTTTATTTAGGAAGTCATATTTATTTAATCATTAGGAAATACTCTTCTTGGGCTGAAAGCAAAATAACAAATGAGGAGAAACTTCTGGAGTGACACATTTTGAGGTTTTCTGTGAAAAAATGTCTAATGAGTAATGATATTGATATCAAACTGTTTATATTGTTGATGTGCCATGAATTTATTGCTTATTATCCTCTGGTTCTTTTATAACCTTTTTTTTTTTTTGTATGTATATATATATGTACAAAATTCGCTATTGCCAGCTTCATCAAGTGTATTTGATTGAAAATCTATATCAGGTCATGCACCTTCATTGGAAGGCAGTGTATGTTCAATGATTTTGGTGATCATGAGAACTATATATATGGCAATATTGCATTAACCCGATAGTAAATTTCTGCATAATACAATATATTTAGTACCTTATGGTAATATAACCTTGAGGTCTTTGAGTGTTCCATCTTACAACATGACAAGAATGTTCCTCAACTTAAAGTTTACTTCAGCTAATTGTTTCTTTTCTGCAGACTTAATTTTAGACAAGACTGAAAGTACTTGTGTGAGCACAGAGACTTGATCAAATGGAAATTGGAAAATAACTATTGATTACGTATTTGAGATACTGCTCACATATATTTATGTGAACACTCATTTACTTTATAAAGCAAAGCATTAGTATTTTTCACACTGTGTTGAAAGTTCTGGTGATTTGTAAGTTCTCTCTTTTTGTTTGTGAGCATGTTTTTCACTGATGATATTTTTTAAAATCACCAGCAGTCTTACTAGCTCTTACATTACATGTTTGTATTTAATTTAAGCAGGATAAACATCCAATACACTGTATGTGATAGTCACTGTCAGAACTGTGATGTGCTTTAGATCAGTTGGTCTGACTTTTTTCTTTTCTGTGAAAGTTGGAAAACAACAGAAACCTTGATAGAGTAATATTCTATGATATTTGTTGATCAAATATCATAATATAACAATGTCTAAATATGACATCGACTGACTGACACGGACATCTTTCAGTTTCAGTCATGATATAGGAAATGCCAAATTAAGTTCACTAACAGTGATTATTAACATTCAATTGAAAAATAATGATTAATTCACATACTTATTTAATTTAATTTTCATTCATTTTCTCAATGAATCTACTCGATACCAAACAAGCTTTCTAATCGAGTCGTCAATGCACGATTCATCCCCGCCAAAACGGGTCAATTCTTCACTAAAAAAAAAAAGTCGATTCATCACCATGATTTGGGCGATTTTTCACCCGTAGTTTTCTACATATTTTATGGTAGTAGTGATGATGAATACACTAATCGCAAGGATTACAAAGTGCATCCTAGCAGCAGTATTTTCAGTGCATTGTAAACTAAATTTCATGCTGTCTAATTTTCTTTCTCAAAGAGCGAAATTAGACAAGTTAACAACCTAATCCTTGAAGTTAAAGTGTAATAACTTCAATAGAATTGATCATTCTTGCTCTTCATCATTTGCATGTAGTACACACTTATTGGTCAAACTGAGTCAAACATTTTCTTTTAAGGTATTGTTGATGCAACCTCTTGTTCTTAGGTACTTTAAGGTTATAAATTTGTTACTATTATAACTGATGAATAAATTTGAATTAATAATATAACAAGTTACTTTACAGAGTATACTGATAAAATGATGCATGAATAGTACTTCCTGCTGTCCTTACCGGTAATGTTTAGTTCATAGAATGAATCTTATTTTAAGAATGGCAACCACTCTTTTGTGCTGCAGTGGTGTCTTTGGAACCCTATTCATAATGAACCCTGTTCTACACTTTTGTATGAATAAGATTTAACATGCCTAAAACAATAAAACATTCGGACATATATGATACATTTGACCTTTGTAAAATATTTTTGCTCACTTCTTAAAATCATGCATATTAGCTTTGACATAGCTTGTGATATAGTTAGATAGAATTCTTAAAATATAATTTCATTACTTTGAAATGCTGATTCTGGCAGTCATTTGACTGTTTGCATTGCTGCTTTATCAAGTATCTTATACTTTGTGTATCAATACAATGTCTGTCTTACTACTTGTCATAGTCTATATCACACTGTATGCTACCAATTTCCCCCACCATTGCCCATATGTTTTCCTTTTTTTTCTGACTTCATCTAACTATCTGACTATCTATCTATCTATCTAACTATCCATCTATCTATCTAACTGTCTAATTATCTATCTATCTAACTATCTAAATATCTATCTATCGATCTATTGATCTATCTGGAGTTTTGAATCAGATTGCAGTTCTGAATGATCAAGAACCGCACTGCATCAAAATGTCAGTGCAGTTGAACCCTGAAATTAAGACAACCCAATATTATGACCACCTGAAATAATGACCACCTGAAATTAAGACCTACTAATATTAAGGCCACCCAATAATATTAAGGCCACTCAATATTAAGACCACCTTGATTGATTTTGAGACCACTTCCCTGGGTCCCTAAACTGATAACAAGATCACAAAATTCAGAATTCAGACCACTTCAGTAGTAAGACCACTTAGCAATTGCAAATGATGGTCTTAACTGTGGTGTTCCACTGTAATTGCAATTAAAACACATAAAGTATCTTCATATCAATGATTGCAGAAACTGTGTTAAAGGGGAACTAAAGGAAATTTGCATGTTAATTTTAAAAGTTCAATTAAATGACAAAGAACACATTGCTGTAAATACAAGTGACTAAAAGTCAAATTTTAGTATGATTTGGAGCCAATTAACAGTGAACTTTGTACCATCCACCACAACGCTGGGGGCCGCCATTATTGCACACGGCACCATGGCTAGTGACGTCACTTATGTACCATGAGATCTTGCACATTGACAGATTGCAATTATATGATAATTGTGAAGATGACAGTGTGCAAGTAGGCACTCATATTAAAGGAGCTATTACATAAAAGAGATACTCGGGTGGTTGTGCCTTGGCTACTAAATTTACCTCGATCTGCACTAAGTAAAAGTAATATTTTTTACTCACAATTATAACTATTTTTATAATGATTTTATTATTTTTTAGTCTCATTTTATTATGTTCTCTTTGTATTTGGGTACGGAAATAAATAAATATATATATAAATATTTACATGTATTGGTGAAAAAAGCATAAATAGATAAACTATATCTTAAAAGCATTTTGTGCACTGCATTGGCACGGTTTAAAGAAATTTATATTCTATACTAAACTCAGTGTACAACCAAAGCTGGCTAATTTACATCACATTTCTCTATAATTGCATAGTCTCAAATTGTTCAATGGCAATTTACTTGACACTTGGTAAGAACAGTGACATGCTCTTATTTCAATTGCAATTGACACCGGTGGTGTGTTGCTGACACTGCTCAACTCAAGCAGTTAGATTGCACTTGGTTCTCATGGTACAACAGTGACGTATTTCCGGTGAGTGCAAAACACCGGGAATCTTGAAAATGGCGGCCTCCGTAGTTCACAACACGCAGCTAATAAATGCAGGATATTACATTACCAGTGGATATATACAAGTTATAATAGGCGTAGATGTGTTCCAATGGACCAAAGCTAAAATCTGAGAGGTAAAGTGCTGAAGGTGTTAGTTCCTCTTTAATTTGATTTGAATGACTATTTTCTCTGTTTGAAAAATACAGTTTGTGGAAAGATGCAAGGTTGTGAGCCTGTAAATATCTCCCATTGTATCATACACTTAACATTTCATAAAATCTAGATATAAATAATATATATATATACATATATAAAAACAATTGAATTTAATTGTTGGAGGGCTACATGTTGACAATTTCAAGGTTGTATAATCTTTATTCTTTGTCATTTATGCTGACCATGATTTTTGTTTTTCCAGAGTAATTATGAGATTAAACTATAAAATTATGTAAATCAAGACATAATAAACGCTATCCTGACAGGGTTATTCTACAGTGTATGCCAGAGTTCTTTAGAATATTCAACCCTTAAAATGTGATATGCTGTGCTGCTAGCAAAGTTACTATAGTGTGATTAGAGAGAAAGTGGATAGTGCTAATTAATTTCTACATTATATAGCTAAAAAAACGAAAATACAAATAAAAACTGTATTTCATTATTGGCTTATGGCAGTAAACTGGAAAATTAAGGCAGTCTCCGTAGCATACCCAAGAAAGCTCTTTTTCAAATTGTCATATTGGCAACAATAGTATTCCTGGCTATAAACATGAACCTGGAACAAAAATTGCTATTATATGGAATACTGTAATTATTGATATCTCATGGAACTGATATTTGAGGACAACAAAACATTTATTTATTTTTTTTGGTGGTGGTAGCATTTATTGTACATAATTCAGTCATATCTAAAGCAAGTGAAAGACTCCACCCATGGGGTAAATGGTGTGGACTCCAAGCATTACCATCTCATCAGTATGCACATGCTTTTTGCATATAATCTGACTTAAAACTTTAGACCCAGTAGCATTGAGTCAAATAGACAAATAGACAAGTGGACAAATGGACAAATAAACATCAACACATCCTTACTGAAATATGCTTTGACAGTGATAGCATATATCTGCCATTTTTCACAGATTTAAGACCCTACATAAACTATGAACTAATATTAGACCTAAAACATGACATGATAAATGCAACATCAACAAATCCTTACTGAAATATGCTTTGACAGTGATAGTGCTCATATATCTGTCATTTTTCACAGATTTAAAATCTTACATAATCTATGAACTAATATTAGACATAAAACATAGGCTGCTACAGCAGTATACACTTGGTAAATTTGAGAACTCTAAAGAATAGATCTATTATATAAGTGTAAAGTTTGCTATAGACGTGTGAATTGTATAAATGAATGAATCCCAAACTAAGAAATTTATTGAAATGTCATTTTGCAATGCACCATTGCACAGATAGATACATATGAGAAGTGCAGCCCTCTAATGCAAATTCTTGATGATGCGAGAAAGAGAAGAGAGTTCACCCATGTTTCACATTTACCCCATTGGGTGGGATCTTTTACTTGCCTCAGCAGAGACGCTTAGTACAAGGGACCACCAATTTAGATTGAAATTAGAAATTCATTGGATTGCACATAAACATAACATTGACTATTTAAACATTTACACTAAGCCTGACTGGATGGCCTTAGCTTAACCCATTCATAATTGATTAAAAATATAATATTTAACCCTTGTTTACCTAATGAATAAAAAAAATCGTTGCATTTGGTTGGCCCCATATGATCAAGATGGATAGGTTGATATGGGGAAGTGCAGCCATATAAGGCAAGGTCTTGATGCTGATGCTATCAAAGTAATAATCAGTGAAGCCAGTGATCTCTAGCTCTGTAAAATGTTCCCTGATGAGCATTGCATCACCTTAACCACGTGAAAATGGCTTTTGCTCTCTTCACACTTCAATACTTTAGATTGTGATATTGTAATATCATATCTTAAATGCTATGAGGAAAAGGAATCTATCAATGGATTGGTATATATAAATTATGATGAAATTGCAAATAATGTAAATGGCAATTTTATCTCAATTGGTAATGAGTAGTAATACATAAGTTACTAGATGTAAGGAAAGATTTTCTATAGCCTACTGGTGACAAAGTCATTTTTTAATGTGATATTGAATTTCCCAACAATTGCAAGAATTTTAGTTAGTTTTAGTTGTCAAAATTTTGTAATTAGGCACATATGCAAAAACCCAGCAAATACAGGTAGATGGGAACTGCATATCTTTGAATATGATTTTTATATCATAAGAGCATACATAAAAAAAAATCAAATGTTTTTCAATATCTTTTGCAAAAATTCAAACACTTTTATAGATCTTATGTACTTTATTAACAGTTTCCCTGCCCTTTGCAATGTTAAAAAGACCTGCAGTTGGACAACAAAAAGAGGATATTACTCTATATTTTTGCAGATTTTCGTCAAATAAAGATTAAATTATTCAGAAATTATATTTGACATCAGATTTTTAAACCTTGAAAATTGGGGTTGAAAGCCTGGAAAAACCTTGGAAAGGCCTTGAATTTGAATTGGAGAAGTGAGTGGGAAGCCTGTGCAACATCTACTGTTTGTAGTGACATAGTGATGTTAAAATTGAGGTGAAATGGTGACACGAGTACCAAAAAAAGTAGGCTTTTGTACAACTGATTTTTATGTTCATTCAGCAATGTGACACCACCTCAGTAAAAAAAAATTCATTGCTAATAAATACAGTAGAGCCTAGAACCATTATGCCAAAAGCTCATTCTCAACCTAAAGGCTGCTACATTTAAAGCTTGCCATTGCATAAAACAATTTGGTCTTCTTAAATATGTGATGGTCTTAATATAGTGAGGTCTTAGATTTGGGTTACACTCTAAGAAATCATTAACATTCAGTACAATAATGATAAAGTTATATATTTTTTAACTTATTCCCATTTATTTGCACTACTGTCTTAATTCTGTGCGATGAAAAGAAAGAAAAAGATACTTTTGATGATTTTCGTTACTATAGTCACACTTTACTGGTTTCCATGTCTTCATACTATTTTTGAACATGCTTAAATAGCAGTTTATTGTTGTGGACTTGTCAGTTTTGTAAGCTGGATTAAAATGTGGAGCACAGTGTTCTGGTATTGCAGCATTCTATGTAGGTCAGTTGATAGTGATTGCGCATGGACATTGCGCATGGACATTGCGCATGGACATTGCGCATGGACATTGCGCATGGACATTGCGCATGGACATTGCGCATGGACATTGCGCATGGACATTGCGCATGGACATTGCGCATGGACATTGCGCATGGACATTGCGCATGGACATTGCGCATGGACATTGCGCATGGACATTGCGCATGGACATTGCGCATGGACATTGCGCATGGACATTGCGCATGGACATTGCGCATGGACATTGCGCATGGACTTTGCGCATGGACATTGCCCTTGGACTTTGCGCATGGACATTGCGCATGGACATTGCGCATGGACATTGCGCATGGACATTGCGCATGGACATGACGCATGGACATGACGCATGGACATGGCTTCTACTTCAAATTCTTACGAACGAACCCCTGAACAATATATCCGACTTTCTGAGCAGCACAAAAGGGTCAATTCTGAAAACACTGATGCTGGATTGGGGATACCTACAAAGAGAGTAATGTACTCTTATATAGTAAATTTGTACAAACACTGAACCACATGGAGGTATTCAGTGGCTGTGGCAAAAATGTCCCAATTGTGAAAATACATCGACTGGGTCCGTTCATTAAAGATGGTAGCAGGCCTGTATTGTGTCAATTCCTCAGATATAATGATGTGCAACTCCCCAATGATGTATTTGTTAAAGAAGATTACCCTGAAGAAATTGAGGAGAGAAGGCGCCTACTGAGGCCTATTTTCAAGAAGGCCAAGAGAATGGAGATTTACAATTGCAAATGTAGCCTGTCTGTCGATAGATTGGTAATAGATGGCTACACGTATACTGTTGCACCAATTAACAATATTGACAAATTGCCTCCTGATTTGAATCCGAGAAAGGCAGCTGAAAAAGAAAACGACAAAATTATTGCTTTCTTCACGCAGGCGTCACTATTCAGTAACTTTCAGAGTGTCTCTTTTGTGAAAGATGGTGTGAAATATCTGTGCAATGAGCAGTATATACAAGCTGAAAAAGCTCAAATCTTTGATGATGCTATCGCCCATGGCAGGATTATGCGGGCAACTAGTCCGTATGAAATGTCGGGCAGCTTTGGACGCGAGAGGCTGACAGAATAGCATATGAAGGGTGCCTGGCAAAATGTTCTCAGAATGAAGAATGAAGAGTTAAAGAAGATTCTACTCAATATGCAGAGTAAAGAGTTGGCAGAAGCTTCGCGGGACCCTTTTTGGGGTGTGGGATTAACATTACATGATAATGGAATTCTGAACAGAGATGACTGGACAGGAAAAAATACTCTGGGAAAAGTACTCATGAGAGTGCGTCAGGAATTAAAATGACTTTCCACATGAACTCTACTACATGATCAGAACTTCGGTCATGCTTGCTATTGAAATTTTATGTTTATTTTATTAAAAGATAAAAATGGAAAAGTAAATTTAATGCAGATGTGATAATTGAATTGCTGATGTTATTTTCATCTGGAAGTACAATAAATTAATAGTAATATCAAAATCCTGATGATTTATATCTTAACAGGGTATTGAATGACAGTGATGGCTGTGTATTGACTGCTAAAAATGAATAACAAATTGATGAGATTGTTGGAATGCATAGTAATACTTATTTTCTGCCAATCTAATTGTCATGATATTTAAAGCATAGTTTATTTACATTAAGTAATGTCTGTTTTTCATCAGAATCTAGTTTCACTGCTTAGTGTTGCCCTCATTGGGATATTGTTTTTCTAAATATATTGCTTTAATTTTTGGTCAAACAATGAATAATTCTCAGTGTGACATCATGTTTAAAAAATTAATTAAAAGAAAATTGTTTTATTATCAAAATGCATTGTTGATAAAACATTTGGTATTTTTGACTGATGACTGATAACAATGAACAACAATTTGATAAGATTGTTGGCTTGAATAGAAAAGTTTGTTTTCTGCAATGGTACATAATTGTTTTGGAATGCTGACAATGAACAACAGGTAATAGTTGTTAATTAATTTCTGCCAATACATATCTGTCAGGATATATCTTTATTTAAAATGGATAATTGTTGAACTAAATCAACAAGTAATTTCTGAATGTGCACCATTCGTAGAAATATTTCTTATTGCTTTAATTTTTGGTCATACAGGGATGATACAATGTATGTTTGGCTGATGGAGAATAAATTATTGTTTTGTTGATCAAACTGAGTTAGTTGATGTTCTTGACTGCTAACAACAAACTGATAATATTGTTGGCCTGAATAGCAATTTTTGTGTTCTGCCAATAGTACGTCAGGATAGAACTTTTGAATTGATAATTGATCAGCTAAATCAACAAGTTAATTTTGAATACACTGCCTCTTTTTTCTAAATATTTAATCTTGTAAATAATTCTGTAAAGACATATAAATTATGTTTGACTGATGGAGAATTGCTGTGTGCTGATCAAAGTGGGCTGATTTACAGTTGTGTTTGACTGCTAACAATTTAATGACATTGTTTGTCTGAATAATAAGCTTTGAGCTGTTTTCTAAACATGCTAAATATGTTGGAAGATCCTAATGTGTTATCAGTTAAGAAGCTGATTACTATATATAATATTAATTGAATTTCATGCAAGTAAATTAAATGAAATGAATTGATCACTAAATTAGTAAGACAGGACTGGTGTTCAGTATTATATGTTAATGACACCTTTGTAAAGAGGTGGATGTTTAGGTGGATTGCAAACCCTAACTACTAACATTAATCTTTCCACCAGGTTAATGTAACATAACATTTCTTTTCTTATTCTTTATAGTTTGGATTTTAATTTTTCATTACCTTTATATATACTTTCGGCCTAATTCAATGATCTACATTTAAATAATGTCAGAAAATGTACTTAGTTTGATAGACTATGAAGATATGCTTGTTTCTGATTGCAGCTATTTGAATATTGATGATAGTGTGTATTCTGAAAGAGATTGTTCTTTCTTGATAGCACATCTTAACATACATAGTCTTCCTAATAAGCATAATGATCTGATTGACTTGATGGATGTACTGAATGACAAAAATATGCTGCCAGATATACTGTTGTTATGTGAAACCTTTTTATCTGAAAAGAATCATAGTAAATTTTTACTTCCCAATTATGATTTGCTAAGCGAGTTCCAAAGAAATAAGCTCAGGGGGTGGAATCTCTATTATGATTCGTTCTCATATTAATTATGTGGAAAGATCTGATTTGAAAATATTTGATGAAGGTAATTTTGAGTCTATTTTTATAGAAATACCACAGAAAGGTAGATCAAGTTTAGTTATAGGAGAAGTATATAGAGTTCAAGGAATGAATGAAAGCGACTTTATTGAGAAATGTGAAAGTATCATCACGAAGATAAAATCAGAACATAAAAAGGTGATAATACGAACAGATAAAAACTTAGATTATCTTAAAAATCAATTCAAACGCTAATACAATGTGATTTTTCAACATGAACTTAACAAATGGCATTATTCCAACAATATATAAGCCCACTAGAGTGACTCACAACAGTGCAACTCTCGTAGATAATATTTATTTAGATGCTAATTTATACAATAATGTTGAATCCTTTATTATTAAAACACATATAATCAGATCACTTTATGTGTTTAACTATTGTACACAATTGTTTATTAAAAACAAATACAAGTCAAAGTTATAAAACACGCAAAATTACTGATGAGGTACTGAGAAACATGAAAGCTAGTCTGGTTAATAGAAACTGGAATATATTTGAAAACATGAGTGTTCATGAAAGCAGCGAATCTTTGTTTAATGAAATTAAATCCGTTGTGGACTTTTATGCTCCAGAAAAAACAATTGCACTTAATGCCAAAAGATATAGAACAAATGAGCGATGGCTTACACAAGGACTTAAAAAGTGTGCACGAAAATGTCTTACAATGTATGATAAAGTACTAAAGAAGCCAAGAGACAGTCCTGAATTTCAGAACTACAAGCAGTACTGTAACATGTATAATAAGTTGCGAAGAAAAGCCAAATTTCAATATTATAATGAATTAAAGGTGAACTAAAGGAAGTTTGCATGTAAATTTTAAAAGTTCAATTAGATGACAAAAAAACACATTGCCGTAATACAAGTGTCCAAAAGTCCAATTTTAGTATGATTTGGAGCCAATTAAAAGTGAAGTTTGCACCATCCGCCACAACGCTGGGGGCCGCCATTATTGCACACGGCACCATGGCTAGTGACATCACTTATGTCCTATAAGAACTGAGTTTGAACAGCTTGGCAAAAAGGCTGCACTGATTGCAATCCGTTTCAAGCACACCATTATAAATGTGTAAATGGCACTTCTTTGAAATACAAAATTGCAATTAAGCGATTTGTGTTTTAACAGTATTAAATAGGCCTATATATTTGCTCCCTTGGCAAACGACTTTCTGTTCCATTTTATCCAAAGCCTGTATATTGCATCCGTATTTTACAGATTATATACCACTTTTCCCCCAGTGTTTTTAAGATAATTCAATATGATTAATTATTTTGTTTAATTATGTTGTGAGCCTTAAGCCTACCATAATTGTTGTAATGTACATATAAATATATATAATCGTTAATCCTATATGTTAATCCTATATGGTAATAATAAATGTATTGCTTATAATTAATATAATACAGCTATCATTATAGATACCAGTTATACATATATGGGTATTATCTATCCAGAATGATGGAAATGGAAATAGGTCAGCCCATCTTGTATTAAACTGAGACAAAAGCTTGGGTAGTAAGTAGTCATTTGATTAAATATGGCCATAACATTACAATATGTGAAATTAAAGGCAAATGTAGTCTTCTTTGCCATTGTGAATGAACACTAAGTAGAAATTAAAGGTATATACATGTACATATTTTTTCTTTCTGGATGAACAAGCAATTGACAAGCCAAACTTTACAACAAATTCATCATTTGTAATTCATAGGCAAAAGATATAATATGTCAATGATACATAAGTGTTGATTTCTTATTAATGTCCTCATTGTTTTTTTTTTTGTTTTTTTGTTTTTAATTTTACAATGAACAAAGAAACAGAAATTACACTTCATAAATTTTTATTTAAAGTAAAAAGATCAATCAATACATTTTTTTAAGGTTTTACAAGCATTAAAAAAACCATAAAATTGGAGATGACCCCATTTTAAAAGGATTGTGAGAGACTATGAGAACATATTAATTTTTAATAAAAGTCATTTGGTGTACCTTGTTTGGTATAAGTGACATAAAAAAACTAGGGTTTTTCTATCTCTTTGAGTAATTTGATGAAATTTCCCATAACAAATTTTAGTTCAATATCTTCTAAGCCAATAGGTGCAGTTAAATTAGGCATATGAGCCCATTTAAACTTGTCAATAAATTACATCGCAGATCTTGAAAAACATATCTACTCTATCTATCCGTCTACCTATCTATCTACCTATTTTTCCATCTATCTATCTATATATCTACATATCTACATATCTATATATATATCTAACTATCTGAAGTTTTCAATCAGATTGCAGTGCTCAATGGTGAAGAACTGCACTGCATCACAATTTCATTGCAGTGGATCCCTGAAATTAAGACAACCCAATATAGGTAAGGCCACTCAATATTAAGACCACCTTGATTGATTTTGAGACCACTTCCCTGGGTCCCTAAACTGATAACAAGATCAAACAAAATTCAGAATTTAGACCACTTCAGTAGTAAGACCATTTAGCAATTGTAAAAGCTGGTCTTGTCTGTGGTGTTCCACTGTAATTGCACTTAAAACACACACATATAGTATCTTCATATCAATGATTGCAGAAACAGTGTTAATTTCTCATTTGAATGACTATTTTCTCTTTTTTTATGCCAAGGTTTGATTTTTCTGCCCTGCCAGTGGTTTTAGATACTGAGGTCAATTGGTCAGAGCTGTTTGAAAAATACAGTTTGTTTAGAAATTTTCCTTAAACTCAATGTGAAAAGATGCTAGGTTGTGGGCTGGTAAATATCTCCCATTGTATCATGCACTTAACATTTCATAAAATCTAGATATAAATAATATATATATACATATATATAAAAACAATTGAATTTAATTGTTGGAGAGCGACATGTTGACAATTTCAAGGTTGTATAATCTTTATTCTTTGTCATTTATGCTGATCATGATTTGTTTTTTCACAGTAATTTATGAGTTTAAACTATGAATTTGTGCAAATCAAGACATTATCAGATCGATCCTGACAGGGTCATTCTACAGTGAATGCCAGAGTTCTTTAGAATATTCAACCCCTAAAATGTGGTGTGCTGTACTGCTAGCAAAGTTACTATAGTGTGAACAGAGAGAAAGCGATAGCGCTAATTAATTTATGCATCATATAGCAAAAATTAGAATAGAGAAAAAAATCTGTATTTCATTAATGCGTATTTGGCAGTAAACTGGAAAATATAGGCAGTCTCAGTAGCATACCCAGGAGAGCTCTTTTTCAAATAGTCATATTGGCAACAATGGTATTCCTGGCTATGAACATGAACCTGGAACAGAAATTGCTATTATATGGAACTATGTTCATATTGATATTACATTGAACTGATATTTGAGGACAACAAAAAATTGATTTATTTTCCTTTTTGTTTTGGTGGTGGTAACATTTATTGTACATAATTCAGTCATATCTAAAGCAAGTGAAAGACTCCACCCATGGGGTAAATGGTGTGGACTCCAAGCCTTGCCATCTCATTAGTATGCACATGCTTTTGGCAAATAATCTGACTTAAAACTTCAGACCCAGTAACATTGAGTCAAATAGACAAGTAGACAAGTGGACAAATAGACAAATACTCAAATAGACAGGCATGACATGATAAATGCAACATCAACAAATCCTTACTGAAATATGCTTTGACAGTGATAGTGCTCATATATCTGTCATTTTTCACAGATTTAAAATCTTACATAATCTATGAACTAATATTAGACATAAAACATAGGCTGCTACAGCAGTATACACTTGGTAAATTTGAGAACTCTAAAGAATAGATCTATTATATAAGTGTAAAGTTTGCTATAGACGTGTGAATTGTATAAATCAATGAATCCCAAACTAAGAAATTTATTGAAATGTCATTTTGCAATACACCATTGCATAGATAGATATATAAATAGATATGGGAAGTGCAGGCCTCTAAGGCAAGTTCTTGATGAGGAGAGAGAGAGAGAGGGAATCCACCCGTGTTACACATTTACCCCATGGGTGGGATCTTTTTCTTGCCTCAGCATAGACGCTGAGTACAAGGGACCACCAATTTATATTGAAATTAGAAATTCATTGGATTGCACATAAACATAACATTGTCTATCTAAACATTTACACTCAGCCTGACTGGATAGCCTCAGCTTGACCCATTCAGAATTGATTAAAAATAAAATATTTAACCATTGTTTACCTAATGTATGAACAAATTGTTGATGTAAGATGAATATCATGAATAATCATGATTAATCATGAATAATCATGTTATTCATGAATAATCATGAATAATACCAAAACCAATGCAAACTTGAATGTATTTGGTTGGCCTCATATGATCAAGATGGATAGGTTGATATGAGGAAGTGCAGCCATATATGGCAAGGTCTTGCCGCTATCAATGTAATGATCAGTGACGCCAGTGATCTTTAGCTCTGTAAAATGTTCACTGATAAGCATTGCGTCGCCTTAACCACATGATATTATCAATGTGATATTGAATTTCCCAACAATCGCAAGAATGTTAGTTAGTTTTAGTTGTCAAAATTTTGTAATTAGGCACAAATGCAAAAACCCTGCAAATACAAGTAGATGAGAACTGCATATCTTTGAATATGATTTTTATATCATAAGAGCATACATAAAAAAAATAAAATCAACATGGCATTTATAAAAATTCCCTGAATTTATTGCAAACACTTTTATAGATCGTATCAAGATTGAATTATTCAGAAACAAGTCTAGAAATTATATTTCACCTTAGGTTTATTTATACCTTGAAAATTGGGGTTAAAAGCCTGGAAAAACCTTGGAAAAGCCTTGAATTTGAATTGTAGAAGTGAGTACGAACTCTGTGCAACATCAACTGTTTGTAGTGACATAGTGATGTTAAAATTGAGGTGAAATAGTGACACAAGTACCAAAAAAAGTAGGCTTTTGTACAACTGATTTTTACGTTTATTCAGCAATGTCACACCACCTCAGTAAAACAAAATGTATTACTAATAAATATAGTAGAGCCAAGAACCATTATGCCAAAAGGTCATTCTCAGGAAAAAGTGCAGTATAGCAGACCCAAATTTATGACCATATTTAACGAGTCTCATTGTCATGCCTATGACGTAAAAATCCTTGAAATCAATTTATGATGTCACAAACTAAGTAGTTTTGATGGCGGTTTTCATATTCACGGTAGAGACAGAGTTTATTTTTTGCTTTTTCATGGGGGCTTTTAATTGTGCTAGAACTTTAAACATGTGAATTATTTTATAAAATTTAATTTTAAATGGACGCCAAATTAGGGCATAAATTTGGGTCCGCTATACTGCACTAAACCCCATTCTAAACCTAAATGCTGTACATTTAAATCTTGCCATTGCGTTAAACAATTTGGTCTTCTTAAATATGTGATGGTCTTAATAAAGATAGGTCTTAGATTGGGGTTACACTCTTAGCGTTCATTAACATTCAGTACAATAATAATAAAGTTACTTTTTTTTTTTTACTAATTCCTATTTATTTGCACTCCTGTCTTAATTCTGTGCAAAAAAAAAAAGAAAATTAATGACAACTGTCACAGTTCTGAGTGGATGGGCTACAATCTTGATTTCAAGACAAAATAGTCACCAACGCGTATAATTTGTGGTTTGGATTCAGTTCTTGGTCTAACATACTAAAGATTAGTAATGTGGTCTTTGTTATTAAACGAAAACACCACTAAAAAAAGAAGAAGCAATATTAGTGTTAAACTTAGCTGGCAATTAAAAGACATTTACTGAAAATTGATCAAATCAGCAAATTTTTGCAGATCTTAGTTTCCAATCAGTATCTCTGAGTATCTGAATCAAACAATGGGATGCATATTTTTAAACAATGTACATTTCTCAATGACCAAAGTAGTTTTGGTTTAATTACATTTTTGCAATGAAACAGGAAATTTTGCTTTACAAATTTGTTTGGTGCTGCTGCATTCCATGGTGCTTACAGGAAATAAACAAATATCACCATTTCATTTTAGAACATCAAATATCACTGAAAAATATCATGGTCAGTTATATTGCAAGATTGGTATTTGACAAATAAACTAATATACCCTGCCAGGTCATCTAATTTGGCCGTAAGTGCTATTGGTTGTAATTGTCAAGTTATACTGAAAAATACTACAGAATACAAAAATGAGAAACAGAATAACACCAGAAATGTAATTAGCGTTGTCGCTTCGTAATACATTTTATTACACAGCTCCTTCAATTTTGTCCAAATTTTCAAAATTCAAAGTTTATCAAAATGTTAAGGTGTCTCTCTTTTAGCATGAATTGAAACCATTCTGACCTCAATGTTGAAAAAAACGACTGTGAAATCGCGAATTGGCATTGCTGATCACGTCCACGTCCAAACTTATCAATTTGGTGTTTTATGATACAAAAGAACCTTATACTACAGCACTTATTATGGTTACAACACAAAGCTCAATACAATGAATGTCTTAGTGAATAGATCATTACCTACTTTTGTTGATATATAGCTGACAATGTGATTCCTATAGTTTTTATCTCAGAATGAAATATACAAATGGCAAGTGAAAAGAGGAAGTGTGGCGAACGGTGTGAAAGCTTAACTTAGCTTAACTTAGCTCAACTGTTAACTTAGCTCAACTGCGAACAGTTGTTTCTCGACAGTATGTTTTCTCTTGTAAATAAACATACACTTCTTTTTTTTTAGCTTGTAGACTATTAGTATTCAAAAACATTCTTACTTAGGCCTGTATATGTATAGCCCTATATATCAATTTTGTAACATAAATACGCTTTATATACCATACATGCTTTTTATTATTTGTTCATAATGTAATAAGTTACATGTGTGTTTTAAGTTAGTAGAAGTATCAATGAAGTGTTGTATTATACATAGACCCTGTTGTCCAACTTGTGAAACTGTTGGTTTTTTAAGTGCATGTTTGTTTAATTTTAGTTGCTTGATCAAGGGTGTTGCTTGTGACCTAAAACACCAGTAATATAATGCCATATTAACATGTTATGAAATAACAGAATACATTTCCTTGCTCGATTCTAAAGTAGTTGCTTTTCTTAATCAAGTCAGAAAATGTGTGTTTCAGTGTACAGTGTAGCACAATTTGCTTGCCCTTACCTTTTTTTTTCCTCAAAGATGCAGCATTGGTCATATTATGTTGGGATTACATGGGCAATGTTTTCACTTTCTTTAGAGTGCTTTCTTATAATCATAAGTAAATGCTATGAGACATACACCACTGGTGTAATCAACTAAATTGCACTCTAAATTCACACAGGTCTTGATGACATTATCGAACATTGGAAACTTTGATATATTTGTTCTTTAGAAAATTAAAATGTATTTGTTTATTTATTGTGTAAGTCTATTTTGAAATGTTTATTTAATTAAAAAAAAGAACCAAATGAGGACCAACACTGGTGTATCTAAGAACTCTTATTAATTGATAATTTATTTTAATCAATCAATGCATGGTAATAATATATATATCGTAATATATATCGTACCAATTGAATAATGCCATGAAGATGGATGCTTAGACAATTTTGCACAGAATGCTACGTTCATCGTTATTATAATTGAAATGATTCACACACAATAAAAGAAGAAATTTCAATGAATCACAACTAGTGAAGTCAACCATACAATTCCTGTCATGTTAATGCTGACAAGTGATTAAAATAGGTGTTGGCCTATGTATTATTTGTACATATATAATTTTGGACGTTTCGATAAAATTTTGGAAGTTTCAGAAATTAAACTTTTAGGAACATTTTTGGAACTTGGACGTTTTCACTAGTATGTTTATAATGTCAGTAAGGTAATTTGCCAGGCAGACAAATTTGCTAACCAAGCAACAATATCACGTAAGGCTTGTTGACAAATAAAAGTTAGTGATCTAGGCATGGTAAGCATTAATGCTTTTTGCCAAATAAACTAATATATCCTGCCAGGTCAGCTAATTTGACCGTACGTTCTATTAGTTGTGACATGTGTATTGTGCAATCATGCACGATGTACATGATATACATTAGGGTGCTGCAAAAAAAACTGAAGGTAAAAAACCCTTGCTCCTAAGAGTTTTTCCCATTCCACTTGTCTTTTTGTGAAATTTGTGAAAAATGTGGTCAATATCTCCATTCTAAGCCTTGCCACCAGGCTCTTGAAATATGTGGTATGATAGCCATTGAATTTGTGACGACTCGCACACTCATACAGTTTTTTTTTTTTTACACAAGTGAAGAATTCTAGCTTTACATAATGTGAAAAATTGTCATAATTAGCACAGAGTTTAGTCTTAACACACATTTGACTTATCAATTCTTCCTAAAAAATCTGGAATAGCGTATCAACAATTTGAATATTATGAACTGACAGTTTATTTTTATAATGAAATGCGACAATGCACTGAAATTTGCTTGTGACATATTGCTCTTAAAACAAAATGATTTCTTGACGTGAGAAATTTACCTTGAATGAGTGGTAGAAATAATGGTCCAGCAGGCATAATATTCTTATTGCATACATTTCAAAAAGTCTGAGCTGAGCTTGGTTTTTCATATAATTATATAATATCTCTGGTTTACAACATGAATATTTGTTATTTGATCTGATGTGAAATTTTATATGTAATACTACTATTAGGCATTTGAATTAGTCTAAATATTATAACGGATGTTATCTGTTGTTATTGTATTTATTTACTTTTTTTGTGATTTCACACCACATGAGAAATTATTCAAATTTGTTTTACCTTTCCTTAAGTGTCCTGCATAAGTTTATGTGAACCTAGTTTTACTCTGCTTTATAATAGCCAAGTTTAAAGTTTAACTGATTGACCAGTGATATAGATTTATTCAACTATTACAAAAAGACCAAGTAGTGTAGGGCCTTGTGTAATGTATCCTAACTTTAGGGTACATTTTTGGAACCAATGTTTTTTTTTGATCCTTGATGTCTATAGAACAAAACCTGAGTTGGTTCCATTTTTTATTTACACTCCTAAGGCCGCCATCTTGAAATCAAAGATGGCCGCCACCGAAACTTTATTTTTGCCATAAATCGATACCTATTTGACATATCGTGACAAATTAAGGGTCAAATGTGCATAATTTGAGAAACAGAATTCAATGGTGCATTTTTTTGTATCCTAAAATGATCAGAATGGCAAAATAGTTGTATATTAATCAATTTTGTCTGGCAATATGGGCATCAATGTCTATATTTTTCACAATACTCTTTCTTCTTCTGAGTAATTTCCACCTTTGAAGATGCTTGGTATTGGGATGCTTGGTTTGACATCGACATCTTTTATTTTTAGGTGGTGATGGATAGGTGTAGTCTGTGCAAGGAAGTGCGAAGAATGTCATAGAAAGTTATCTATGGTAATTTCCAAGATTCTTTGTTTGACTTGTTTGACTTGTTTGACTGTTGCTTGTTTTTCCATGCTTGCTTGACCATTGGTGTATTTCATTTTTTGTTAATTACTTAATAATGTTGTAATTGGTGATGGTATCATTGCATTAATGTCTTTGCTTCCAGGTATACATGTACCCACAATTGATTTTAAATACAAGATGGCATCTGAAGATGAGAAAATGCACAGATTATGAACTTTGTATATTTTGTCAAGAAAAAACCAAAGAACAGTTAGTTGACCAAAAACATTTGAACTTTAAACATGATTCGTATGGAACTTTCCTAAATGCTCTTCACCGGAGAGCAGAAATTGGTAATATACGTCTTGTTCCTGCCAGTCGAAGACTAAAAGGCATTGAGAGTTCAGATCTGCAGGAAAGAAATGCATCATGGCACACCACTTGCTATAAGCTTGTAAGCAATCGCTCGCATATGGCCAGGGATGAAAAAAGATACAGAGATGCGTGCATTACTAGTGATGTCACTCAGCTTACTAATCGTAAAAGGGGTAGGCCATCATCATCTTCGCAAATGCAAGACCTTCAACCCACAACTTCAGTCAGTACCCGAACCCAGTGCGGAAAATTCTTCAAAGATAGGTGTTTCTTTTGCCAGAAAGAGACAGACAAGCCTGTCCATGCCTGTCTTACAGAGGTAACAAGATCAGCGTAATCATTCAAAACAGTGATAACGACAAATGGAAAGCAAATCTAGCTGATGTGATCACTAATGGTGATCTTTTATCCCGAGATGTTGTCTATCACCATCTGTGCTACACTCAAAACTGGAAAAAGTACTTCAAACTGGGGATGGATGCTGACCAATTGGAATCATCAACTGGAAACTTCAGTGCAGGAGATGCCGAGAGTCCAATACAGGTGGCTGCAGACATAGAATTTCTAAGTATAATGCAGAATCGAATTGATACACAGGAATGCATACCTGTTCCAGAAGCTCAGCAGTTCTACTTGGACATCTTGAAAAGCTATGAAATATCCCAGAGTATAACTGAATTGCAATTCAAGCAGATGCTACTTCATCACTTAGAAAATGCCATGATTACCAAAGGCACTGGCAAGAAATCAGCTATCATTCATTCGAAAGATGCCGCAATTACAGCCGTCCGTTTAAAAGCTGCATCTGAGAAGAATATGCAAATAGAGTACAAAACATTGCTGAAGAGTGCAACAATTGCACGCAATGCAATAAAGAGGACACACATGCCATGGTCTTTCAAAGGTTCTTTGAAGAATGAATTGAAGTCAGGTGTACCACAGGAATTAATATCTTTAGTACGGTGGATCATCCAAGGCACTTCCTCCATGAAGAGTGAAACGAGGACAGAAACAACAGACAAAGCATGTTATCTTATTTCCCACCACATTCTTCAAGAAATTAAATCAGACAGACAAATTCAGTATCCTACCAAGTCATCCAATTCATCCTTCCGTTCTTCAAGAGAAACTCCATTGTCAGTTGGTCTTTCTTTGCACAGCCATCACCATAATCGCAGCAAGAAGGATATTGAGGTGTTGCACCAAAGTGGAACTGGGATCTCATACAAACATCTAAAGAACATCACCTCAAAGATTGCTGCAAATGTTCAGAGAAATATGGAAATGTTTCATGGTGTATATGTTCCTCCAGGTCTGCTGAAGAATGTGCCAATTACATGCTCCCTCGATAACATTGATGCCAAGGGTGATACTCTGGATGGTCGCAACACTTTCCATGGTACGGCTTGAGCTGTGTATCAGAGATCCCCCATTGACGTATCCCAGTTTGAAGCAGTCACTCTTCCTGTTGATATAAGTGAAAAGGAATCTTCTGCTTTACGCTCAATTCCTTCAACAGTCACAGAAATATCAGACTGTAAGATAGTTGGGAGTCCAAAACCAACAAGGAGTCCAAGGTATGAGAACTTCAAGCTTGGGAAATATAATGATCAACTTACATGGGCAACTCAGAATGATATTGGTTGGTTGCTGGCACGCTATGCCCACAGGTCAGGTCCTTCCAATTTGCACTGCATCCCGATCTGGTCAGCATACAATTCCCTCGCAACTTTGCCAGACAGTAATGATGAGCTACGTGATCACAGTCACAGTTTGCCAATAATCAATTCACCTGCTCATGAATGGAGGACACTAGTGACAGCTCTGGAGAAGTTTCATCTTCTACACAAGATAACATGCCCTGATTTACCAGGCAAGGTCATGGTGACCTTGGACATGGATTTGTACAAACGGGCACTCAAACTCGAGCATCTTGATGAACAGTTCACGGGAAAATGGATGCTTTGCCCTGGTGGATTTCACATTGTCCTGTGTGCCCTTAGATGCCTGGGTAGAACTATTGAGAATAGTGGCATTGATCAAGCTTGGAGCAGAGATCTGTACAGCAGTGTGACTGTTGCTCAGATTCTAAATGGAAACCATCACAACCGTGCCATGCAGGCTCATGAAATGACTCTAGAGGTTCTATTTGATTTGTGGTTTTCAGTTTTTCTGAACGAAAGACCACATGTCCTTGATGCCATGTCAGAAGCTTTTGCAGAATTGGCTGAAGCTTGCAATCAGAAAAAAGATGTAAAACTGGCACATCAAAAACTGTTGATGGTAGTGGAGCAATTGAACCTGGAGAAGCAGTTGACTGACTTCGATAACTCACACAGCAGTTATCCCATGTACCTGTGGGCAAGGATGTATATAAAACAAGTGATGAACTTGCTGAACTTTATTCGTTCCCTGAAGAATCCAAATCTGTTTTTGTACTTGGGATCCCTTGAAAATCTCTGCAAGTACTTTTTCAGTTATAACCGTCTAGATTATGCGCAGAATATCACTGAGTACCTTGCGAGGGTAGATGATGCACAGACATCTGACAAATCAGTGTGGGAAACCTTGTCAACTGGTGGTTTTGCACTGAAAGCAAATGAGATACATTTCACTGGCATTGGCATTGACCAAGGACAAGAGTTCCTCAACAAAGTCCTCAAAGGAGAAGGAGGATTGAAAGGGATCACTAATTGACCCGCCACACTGTTGAAGTTCTGCTTGTCGGTGGCAGAAGTTGGTCGAGTTGCAGCAGAATTTGAAGAATTGGTTGGCATGAACCCATCATCCAGAAAGCATCACCATCATCTGACACCAGCTCTATCCAAACACAGAGATAAATGTGTACAGCAACTAACTGCTGCACTGGAAGGAGCCAATCCATTTGCTGACATATCGCCAAGACTCCACAATGTGTTGACAAACCAAGTGCTGCCTGAAAATATCGAGCAAGATATATTGAATATGGAAATGCGTGGACAACAAGCTCTGAAATCGTTTGTAGACCAAAGAATTTGTGGACCAATCAATCTATGGGATTCAATGAAGAAACAGAAATTTCTCAACTGGGAAGATGCTTGCAGGCCTGCAAAGCTCAAGGATGCCAAAGGCAGTGTTGAACTGAAGGCTACCAATACACTTTTTGCTAGAATGCTGATAATTGCCAAGTCAAACCGACAAATTGATCTTGAAGAGGTTATATCAACCTATGAATTTTCCTCCAGTAATTCTTGCATTATGAATTCTGATGGATCACTCATTCCTTGCAACAATAAGAGTGAACTTTTGCATGTTCTGGAAGAACTACAGCCACAGCAGCTCTCTGATTTAACAGTTCCTGAGAACACCTTTCTCATTATTGATGGGATGTCAGTTGTTCATGAAACAATTTCAGCAGCACAGCCTAAAACTTGCAAAGAACTAGCTGATGTGTTTGTGAAAGTGGTAGCAGCCAGATCCACAGGTTATGAAGGTTGTCGCTTGATCTTTTTAATTGATAATTATGCAAGAACAAATTCTGTCAAGGACATAATGAGACATGGTCATTGTCAAATCAACACGGGTGCTTTTCATGTTGCTGATGCTACACCAATTCAAAATGCTAAAACATTTCTGGCAAGCAACACCACCAAGGATGCATTGACCTTGTATCTTGCTGAGAAAGTACTTCTCCTTAAAAAACCAATTGTCACAGTGACAAGACTTCATGTGAAAACAAACAGAAATGATGTCCCAAAAACTGATGTGAGTTCTCATATTGAGGCCGATACTCTAATGATTCTACATGCTGCAGAGTTAACCGCTGAAGGGAAAACAGTTCATTTCCTCACTCAAGACACCGATGTATTAGTATTGGCCCTTAGACGGTATGAACTTCTTGGACCCAATGCTGCTATGATACTTGGAACAGGAGAACGGAAAAGAAAAATCTACCTGAAAGCTATATATGAACAGCTCGGTGCTTCAAAGGCTGCTGCTCTACCTGGATTCCACTGTTTAACAGGGTGTGACACATGCGGCCAAATACGGGGGAAGGGGAAGAAAACTGCATTCAAGGTGTTTAACCAGTGTTCTCTGGAAACTTTGCGAGCTCTGGCAGATTTGGGCAGTGATGAGCAGCCCTGCAATAGTACAATGTCACAATGTGAAAGTTTTCTGTGCCAGTTGGTGAGCACCAAGAAAAATCAAGGGAAGATTTCTGGAGAACTTCGATGGAGTCATTTCACTGGAAACTCAAATGTTGATAAAATTCCTCCTACATCTGAATCATGGCAACAGCATATCCTTCGGGCTCACATGCAAGCTTATGTGTGGCACCAAGATATAGTGGTTCAAGCAAACCATCCAGATCCATGCCAGTTTGGCTGGTCTAAATCTTCTGATGACAAAATCACTCCTAAATTAACTGAATTATGTGCAGCTCCTTCAGCTGTAGTGGAGCTTGTTAAATGCGGATGTAGGATAAGCAGATGCAAAGGAAGGTGTTCCTGCAAGCAGAACAACTTATCATGCACAGACTTGTGCAAGTGTGAAGGGGCCAAAAATTGTGAAAATGCTTTCATTCCCATTCACAGCCCAGAGATTGATGAATCTGATACCGATGACGAGAATGGCGACTGAATGCTGACAGCCCCCCCCCCCTTGAAATGAAATGTATTATGTTATATTATATTCAAAAGTTGTTTCCAATGTTCTCTGTTACTTGATAAGTAATATCATTAACTTCTTCGTTGACATTGTATAGATCTGTCATACTTGACAGGAATCAATTAGTTGTAACACAAAATCTCACATTGTTGTTCACTACTTGAAAGTTATATTTCAACTGAGATTATCTTTTCATGCCTTGATTTTACATAATTCATTTATCTCAAATACATAATGGAATAAAATTCTAAGGAACGCAATATATTGATATTTGACTTCATGAAAAGGAAATATGCAATTGGAACAAAGTTTCTTGTAAATTTTGTGAAAGAAATCATAGCAATTTAAGCATCAACTCAAGATATCGTGCAAAATAATGATAAATTCTAATTCTAACCCAGTTAATTCAATTCTCCATCCTCAATTTGATATAATTTGACCTTTCATTTGCCACTGTGTGACAAATAGGTATCGATTTATGGCGAAAATAAAGTTTCGGTGGCGGCCATCTTTGATTTCAAGATGGCGGCCTTAGGAGTGTAAATAAAAAATGGAACCAACTCAGGTTTTGTTCTATAGACATCATAGATTAAAAAAAACATTGGTTCCAAAAATGTACCCTAAAATTAGGAAACAGGCAAATATCCTACATAGTGCCCTACACTAAAGATTGCATTCTGGCTGAGTGCATGGAATTTGGCCAGGGAAAGTTAATGGATGTTCTCACCATCCATTACTGTTTCCGCACGTTTGATGAGCAATACAGGCATGAGGGTTTACTGCATAGGCATTTCTTTGTCTCATAAATAGACGAAATGTTTGAAAACATCTTCCTTGGTTGGGTTTTGTGTTAAACAAGTTCAGGATTTAGTTTTCAAGGAGCAATGTGTTGCTATCTTTTAAAACCTGGTTGCTCTATTAGCTCTGTTGCGCTTTGCATAGAAAATTCAAGTGAGTGGTGGCAAGGCTTAAACTCTAAATTTGGAGGTGAAATTGTGCAATCTTTTGAAAACATTAACAAAAAAGAACAACCGAGCACCATAATATACATACATGAGGTAATTAAAAAAGGGGAAAATTCGGGTTTTCCATTCATGTTTCTGTAATCATTGGGAGAAATTTAAATGCATTTTAGTTCAATATCATTAGGTATTATGTGCTACTAGTTACAGTGTATATATTGCAGTTGAATTTGGTCGTACATTTGTAGTTGGTATGAAAACCGACATGATCTACACATAAGAATTAATGAGCCTGTCTCCATAATCAATAGTGTAATTCTAGAAAAATTCCTGAATGACTTTCACACATACAGATTTGCTTTTATACCTACTTAAATGCAGAGAGGAATGAGCTATGTTTTTTCTAATATTTGATTTTAAGATATATAACAAATGTACTTTGACCTCATGGCATTATGAAAAATGTTGACCATAGAGCACTTTAAAGTGTGCACCCTGAAGTGTGCACCCTGATCTGTCATTTTTCAACAAATAACATTGAAGTCAATGGGAACAGCTCCAGATACTGAGATTAGGCTTGTTTATATTTCTCATTGTTAGGCTTAGTTAATCCTGAAATCTGTATAAATGTGTGTAAAAAGAAAACCCAGGCTTTTTTTTATTAAGAACAGAAGCAGAAGCAGTTTATTTTATTTGATGGCAATTCCAAACTCCTTGATTATCACTTTCCAAATCAATAAACATTAAAATTAAACATTATCTTGTAGTTAGTCCTTTTCATCACTTTTCATCAACTAGTCAGACTATTATCTTTATACCGCAATGACTCATTTGAATTTGATAAATTGTGTTGTGACATAATGTTGAGAAGGGCCTGATGCTCTCTGTACACATTCAGTAACTTGAAAATGATTAATAATTGGTTTCATTCTTCAATAACCGTGTTAGTGAAGATCTGTGCGGTTTGAAAATTACACCCTTGGAAGGCTTTGTCAAGCATGAACTTTTCTCAACTCCATTAGGAGTATACTATATATATATATAATTTTTATTGACAGTAAAATATCATCCATGATATATATGTCATAAATAAAATAAAGAACAGAAAATACAGGAATACAGAAAATACAGAAATGTTCAAATAAAATTTGTAAACTAGATATGCTATACTAGTAATGCGGTTCCAGCCCCCAAACTTTATTTTTTAAATAATGTTTATAGTAACATCTATGTATATATACTGTACAGTGTCAGAAGATGGAGAACATATAACTCACATATCAATATCAATTAAGAATTTTCCCAGGCACCTCAGTAGCTCAGATTCCTTTGAGCACATGATAGATATAAATTTATTGGTGTCATTCATTATGTCAAAATCATATATGTAAACTCTAGCTTGATCAAACAGTCGTAGGCGCAGTGATGTGTTATTTGGACATATTATTAATGAGTGTATCTCATCCTCAACTTCATTTAAGTTACATTTCGTACATAGTCTCTCTTCTACAGGTTTTAATGGTCTTTCATATGTCTACCTGTTTCTATACGAAGGTTATGGGAACTGGTTCTGAATCTAGCTATTTTATTATAAGTTTTTCTACCCAAGTTTAACAGAAGGTATGGTTCAATTCTATAATCTGGTATACTGCAGAGCAGCTGTATACTCAGCACTCAAGCTAAGCACTCCTGGGTAAAGTGAAGCAGTGGTTCAAATAAAATAGGATCTGCACAGTTCCTCTCTTGCTAGGTTAAACCCACGACCATGTGCATACGAGTCAAATACCTTATCCACTGGCCTACAGGATCCTCTTGTTCTTGGGTACTTTACACTCTAAAAACTATAAGTGCTATATGGAACCTTTAAAGGTTCAAAAGCCCGGTATAGATATGGAACCTTTATTAGTTCTATTTAAGAACCTCTCTAAAGGTTCTTTAAAAGAACCACTGAAGGTTCCATATTAAGGTTCTTGATGGAACCCAATGGTTCTTGTACAAAATGTCTGTATTGAACCCAATGGTTCATGAACAAACCCGTCAAATGGTTCTGTAAAGAACCCTTGGATTGTTCAACAGTTCTTCAAAGAACCTTTATAGGTGCATTTCTGGTTCTGTTTAGGGTTCAATTTAGAACCCTGCGATCTATTTGGAACCTAACAAGGTTCAAGTAAAGGTTCATATATTGGTTCTTTCAGATATGAATAAGTATACAGCACAACAAAATATATTTTGATTTATACATTTATTTTCTTTCATGAACAAAATTATATAGTTTTGGTGTGTTGGACTGAGCTCCACACAACCTAGGGGTAAAATCACTTCATACATAATGTATAAGTTTACCAAATTAACCATACCACAATCAATGATGCAAAATTCAACATAACACATGGTGTATTTTTGGTATCCACTAAACAGCAATGAAACATTCAAAAGCCAGAGAAATATCAGGTTCTCTGTCTTGAATGACCATCACACCATTTTTGAACATTTTCCACATAGACTGGACTCTCTCTTGTGCTTGATCTAAAAAATGTGGGTGTTGACTCCTGCAAAATTAAAGCGTAGGAAGAGTTATTATAAAAATCATGACATTTGATGGATGCATCAAAGATATTCATTATATAACATCACCAATTATAAGGATCAGACTAATATTATTACAGCAGTCAATGTTTTGCATATTTATTAATTAGGTAGAAACAACACTGTTTTTATATTGTTGTTGACAGGCAATCCTCATGTCCATGGTCTCCTTGTTGGCATTCTGGTTCTTTATTGAAAATATCAATAACACCACGAGTCATTTACAGTCTATATTTGCATTATAGATGCTCAAACAAAATAATTTGATATCTTTGATTTTTCAAGAAAGAATTTTTAAAATACTATACAAAGTTTTTTTACCTTTCCTTTTCTCCTTAATGTACCCTGGCAAGCTGAATTGCACATTTTCCAGTCTCTTTGGAAAAATACAGTTGTGGCTTCATTTCATGTAGAGTCTAAAACAACAAATTCTATTGATAATTCAATATGAATACTTCAATGTGATGAAAATAAATGAAAAAATAAAAAAGGCAAAAATCATGAAAATATTCGCAATTTCATACGAAATAATACATAAATGTTGCAAAGTGGCTTGAAAATTTACAACATGTGTTAAATTATCACCTCCAAAAAAAAATTTGCAAAAATGTGCTGATTGCAATTGCCACTTTTGTCCTATACCCATGTAGATGTATAGCTGACATATCTGCCTGCAAAATCTTGAGGCATGAATACTTTTGCAATCTACTGTATATGCAAAAGTGACATTTACGGATTGATGATATTGAAATATAGCAATTTTATATTTTTTGTAATTTATATTTACTGCATCACATAAACAGTGACAAAGGGAGTTTAATGAGAGAGTCTGATCCTGTGTCATTGGTCAACCTATGTTTTATTATGGAAAAAGGTCACTTTTCAGTTGGATCATCATTTTACAGTTGGATCATCAGTGTCCAGTGTTCAGAATCATGAGCTCACAGTTATGTCATGTGACATCATATAACATTGCTGTGAGGTCAGCATGAGCTGACTTCCCTACTGGGTTTGGTTACTTTCGTAATTTTTAAATAAGTCAGTCTGACAGTTTGAATCAGTATGGATCATCCATTACTGATTTCAGAAGTAATTCAACATGATTTCAAAAAAAAAAAAATCTATATCTTTACATTATCCAGACTGTTACAGTTTAAAAAGTAATGACTATTGATATACATGTACACAGAATCATTCTGTTCTAATAATTATTTTATAGTTTAAATTATGATTAGTCTTTTCATAGGCAACACTATAATGATAAAGCTATGATATTTACTTTGGTGATATTAGTAATTTATTGTCTATTACATACTGGCATTAAATTTAAATGTAGACTTTTATCTTAAATTCGTCTTGAGGGGCCTGCAAGCCATTACAAATTTGACATGCCTCAGTGGTTTGACCGAAGCTTTGAACTGGAATGACATGTTTGTCTTTCATTTAAAAATGATGAGGTTATCATAACCGTTTATGAAGAGGGGCATTATTTGTTAACTTTGTCTCCTAGAAATAGGATACCATTGTGTATTATCAGCAACTGCAAACCAGCACAGTATATCAATAAGAAATGCAATACATGCATGCAACTATTTTAACAAGGCTACTCAGCCCCTTCTTTGTAATAGTCAAACAGTTGTTTATTTTATGAGCTATAGGTACTGTTTTATTCTACTGAACTGTCCAAATGTTTCTTGTAAAAGTTAATTTTACACATGTAGACATCATGCATGGATGACATTCTGCCGTAAAAAAAAAAAGAAAAACAATTTTCAATTTATGAAATAACACACTCTAAGCTAGACTATATCCCTTCAATCATATACATATGTATATGATCCAAGGTACACCTAATGGGGGGTTACTGGTTATTTTTGAATGCCAAAATAGAGCAATAATTGCAAAAATTAAACCTGTCACTCTTTGTAGATCTCATCATTTCCATCCTCCAAATTAAATGCTGAGCTGCCATCAGATAAAAAAGCATTACCAGGCCTGTTTGGAATATTTGAGATAGGGTCCAACGCATTGGGTTAAAAAAATCCTTGGCCGGTCATAGTATCATTGGACTCACCCTTGCTACCATTGTTATCCATGCTGTTTGCCATTCAACAGCAGCAACTCTGACGTCACACGGACGGCCCTGGTGGCAGCTACTGGAACTACAGTTTCTGGATCCTAACTTCGTTTTTTGTTTGTAGCAAACAAATTAAAGTCAGTTTTTTCTGCAGATCTTTTTAATGAACTTAAAGCTATGGATAAGAACATTTTCAGCAAAAGTATGATTTTGATTGCCCATGACCTTTAACAATAATTTAAGTATTGGTAACTAATGTTCTTGGCATTGAACCCTTTTGTCCAGTTTTTAACCTTTGTTGTGTGATTGAACCGTATGGTTCTTATATTGAACCTTTAAGAACCATTCGGAACCTTTACGTGTACTATAGAACCTTCAGGTTCCATATGGAACCCCGATCTAAGGTTCCATATTGAACCTTTAAGAACCTTTTTTTTCTTAGAGTGTAAGGTTATCAATTTATTACTATTTTTGAGGTAATGATGAATAATTTTGAATTGATACTATAACAAGTTACTTTACAGAGTATACTGATAAAATGATGCATGAATAGTACTTCCTGCTGTCTTTACCGGTAATGTTTACTACATAGAATGAATCATATTTTAAGAATGGCAACCACTCTTTTGTACTACAGTGGTGTCTTTGGAACCCTATTCATAATGAACCCTATTTTACCCTTTTGTATCTGTCTTACTACTTGTCATGGTCTATATCACAATTTATACTACCAATTCCCCCTCCCCCCCCCCATTGCACATATTTTATTATTTTTTCTTTTTCTTAGGCAAACAATTTGTTGTAAATGTGATAATTATGTTATGCAGCATGACTTGTTATCATACGGTGTAACAATGGTAATGCCAAAATAAAGAACAACACTAACAGTGATTATTAACTTTCAAGTGAAAAATAATAATAAAGTCACATACTAACTATCTTATTATCTATCCATCTATCTATCTATCTATCTATCTATTTATCTATCTATCTATCTATCTGTCTATCTATCTATCCAACTACCTATCTATCTAACTATCTAACTATCTCTTTATCTAACTATCTATCTATCTATCTGTCTATCTATCTAACTATCTTTATATCTGTCTGAAGTTTTGAATCAGATTGCAGTGCTCAATGATGAAGAACTGCACTGCATCAAAATTTCATTACAGTGGAACCCTGAAATTAAGATAACCCAATATTATGACCACCCAATATTAAGACCACCTGAAATAATGACCACCTATTAGTATTAAGCCACTCAATATAGAGACCACTCAATATAGAGACCACCTGAATTGAAGACCACCCAATATTAAGAACACCTAGATTGATTTAAACAGCACTATACGGTGTCCCTAAACTGATATGAAGGGCGGGGGCCTAGCTCAGAGGTAGCGCTCTGGGCTTCCAACCGCTGGGTCCCGGGTTCAATTCTTAGGCTTAAGGTTTCATCCTTCGTCTCATTGCCATGGTCTCTGCCTGTCCTAATTAGCCCAACTGGTGCAGAAATACAGGATGTAAAGCCCTAATCACCCAAATCCCTAAACTGATAACAAGAGCAAACAAAACTCAATTCAGACCACTTCAGTAGTAAGACCATTTAGCAATTGTAAATGATGGTCTTAACTTGGTGTTCCGCTGTAATTGCAATTAAAACACACATATAGTATCTTCATATCAATGATTGCAGTAACAGTGTTAATTTCTTATGTGAAGGACTATTTTCTCTTTTTTTATGCCAATGTTTGATTTTTTACTCAGGGAAGTTGTTTAGATGCCTGCCCTGCCAGTGGTTTTAGAGCAAAATATACTGAAGTCAACTGATCAGAGCTGTTTGAAAAATACACTTTGTTTAGAAAGTACCTCAATATCAATAATAGGTTGTGTGCCTGTAAATATCTCCCATTGTGTCATGCCCCCAAAATTTCATAAAATCTATGTATAAATACTTTAATTTAACGTCTCACCTGTTGGAGAGCAGTGACAGGTTGACAATTTCAAGGTTGTATAATCTTTATTCTTTGTCATTTATGCTAACCATAATTTTTTTTTTCACTGTAATTTATGAGATTTAACCATAAAATTGTGCAAATCAAGACATTATAAAATTGATCCTGACAGGGTCATTCTACAGTGTATGCCAGAGTTCTTTAGAATATTCAACCCCTAAAATGTGGTGTGCTGTAATGCTAGCAAAGTTACTATAGTGTGAAGAAGAGAGAAAGCGATAGTGCCAATTACTTTCTACATCATATCGCAACAAATTAAGAATAGAGAAAAAAATCTCTATTTCATTATTGGCTTATGGCAACTGGAAAATATAGGCAGTCTCAGTTGCATACCCAAGAAAGGACTTTTTCAAATTTCTATATTGGCAACAATAGTATTCCTGGCTATGAACATGAACCTGGAACAAAAATTGCTATTATATATATCATGCAACTGATATTTGAGGACAACAAAACATTTATTTATTTATTTTTTTGGTGGTGGTGGTAACATTTATTGTACATAATTCAGTCATGTCTGAAGCAAGAAAGATTTCACCCCCCATGGGGTAAATGGTGTGGACTGCAAGCCTTATCATCTCATCAGTCATACACATGCCTTTGGCGTATAATCTGACTTAAAACTTCAGATCCAGTAGCATTGAGTCAAATAGATAAATATACAAATGGAAAAGTAGACAAATAGACAGGCACGACATGATAAATGCAACATCAACAATAAAATTCTAACTGAAATATGCTTTGACAATGATAACATTTTTCACAGTTTTAAGACCCCTACATAACCTATGAACTAATATTAGACATAAAAACATAGGCTACTACAGCAGCATGCCCTTGGTAAATTTGAGAACTCTAATAAAGAATGGTTATATTATATAAGACCCCTACATAACCTATGAACTAATATTAGACATAAAAACATAGGCTACTACAGCAGCATGCCCTCGGTAAATTTGAGAACTCTAATAAAGAATGGTTATATTATATAAGTGTAAAGTTTGCTATAGACCTGTGAACTGTAAAAATCAATGAATCACAAACTAAGAAATTTATTGAAATGTTATTTTGCAATGCACCATTGCATATATAGATATATCAATAGATATGGGAAGTGCAGCACTCCAAAATATTATTGATTTATTTTTTCATTTGATAGACCTGTGAACAAAGTATAACAATTTTTTAAAGAAATACTGAGGATGTCAAAATGTAATTTCTTCTGTGGCGATTGATACAGAATGATTCTTTTGTAACTGCAATTGACTCATGTATTTGATTGATTTTATATACAGTGTACATTTGATTCGTTCTACAGCATTCAGCATTAGCGCAATTCAGTCCTATTTAGTTAACTAAGTTGCTGTGGAAGGGTGGGTGGGTGATTAGGGAAATACAGGACGTAAAGCCCTAATCAACCACCCACCCTTCTACAGCAACTTAGTTAACTAAATAGGACTGAATTGCGCTAATGCTGAATGATATTTAACAGATCTATGAACGTCCGGTGCAGTCTCTTTCTGTGTGCAGAACCTTTTGAATGGTTTTCAGGACATCCTTAAGTGCTCTCTGAAATCCTACCAATTGCACCTTTATTTCTTGGTTCAGTTATTTGTTGGAGTGAATTATACTGATTATGTATAATTGTGGTTACTAACATTGCCTGCACATGTATTCTAGATTGAACACTGATAATGCCAAAAATATCTGCATGGTTGTATCCAAGTGAATACTGTGTTGGTGTTTATTATGACAGGACCGCTAAGTTTACTATAATTATGTTGTACATGGGTGCTGATTAGGAATTTCTATAAAAGTCATTACCAAATAATTAGATAGTAACCCTGCCTCTCTGCAAAGTCTGCATTGTGTCCTTGAGTTTTGAAGAGCTTGTACAGTCTATGGATGTCATTGGATGAGTATGAATATGTACACTCTGAGTGCTCCCTATAACTCTTAAAAGAAAAATGCCAAAATTGGAATGAAAATCCAAAGAATTAGTGTAGTTGATGCTAGTTGTATGATTGCATGGATATTGTTCCCTGTAAAATGCTATTTGATTTGTTTAAGAGCCATATGTTGCAATTATGTAAGTCAATTTTATTAGGTTAATTCAAAATTCACCTTTGTTGGTTGTTGTGGATATTGACATGGCTGTATAGACTGGTCTGCTATTCTATGGCTTTTGCTTAACCTAGGTGACATATTCAAGCCAGGGAGTCAATGAAATGGGGGTTAGTGTGACAGACCTGAGCTAGGCTGATTATGGCTGGAGGCTAGAACATGCCCAACTCCCACATTTCCTAAGTTGATGTCCCTGAAATATTTTTTCCCCCTCTGTTTGTTGTGGGTTGTGCATCTCATGGTCATGTTACGTAATATTCTGTATGAAGATGGGTTAAGATTTATTAACACTAATATATCTTGAAGACACCTTTTGTTCCATGATTTAGCATTCCAATATATGTTTTTGGCTATTTCTCTATTGGTATATAGATGTTTCCCCATTTTATTTGTTCCACATCAATACATGTTTCAGTTTTGTTTTTATATTGTTATTTTGTGAACACAAAAATTTAATTTTTCCCTTACGACTAAATTGAAAATTAGACTTTTTTAAAAGAACAATTTAATTTTAATCAGAAACTGACAGAACCAAGATACTCAGGATGCTCCTGGATGCAGGGGCCGATCTTGAAGCCAGAGAGCAAAATGGGGAGACCCCTGTCCACATAGCTTGTTACTATGGTCAGCTGGTGGCAGTCCAGTTCCTGTTGCAGCGGGGAGCCAATGCTCTGGTTCAGAACAAATATAGTGAAACTCCATTGCATATCGCTGCAGAGACAGGACACGCAGAAGTGTGCAGAGGTTTCATTCTTTTAAAATGTTTGTTGTCTTTGTAGTCATTAAAAACACCCACAAAAACCTTGTATGTAGATTAGATGTAACATACATTATATTGATAAATTCCTGACTATGGTCTTCATCAAATAATATTTTTAATTGATTGAATAGAAATACTGTGTTGTTAAATAAAACCATTAAAATGGACATGTTTGAAATTCTAACTTGCATACATTCATGTCCCATTTTATTTGATTATTGTCTATAACATCCAGTTTCCCATTCATTAATCCTACCATTGACTTCGGTCTGCAATTGCTATTCTCTGAATCAGAGGATCTCTTACGACACACGAAGGCTTGATTAACTAATCCCAAAATCCAAATCTGTCCCTGGGAACTCAAAAACCTATTTAGACAAGTGATGGTCACATTGCAAATGAAATATTATGTTAACTACACTTGTAATATATATTGTAGGCAAACAGCAGAAATAGTTATCTTCTTTGTGCTGTAGGCCTACTCGCACACTAAACATTCAGTATTTTGCAAGCTAGACAGAATATAGTTCCTTTAGTGATTTTTACTAACTGAAATTAATGCTAGGATGGCAATACCATTGTGCTTATAAACTGTAACACTAGATGTTACCACATCAGGTCATCCACAGAATAGCATTAATTACAGGGCATCTTTAAAGATTAATAATTTAGGTGTTTATGCTAATTAATATGGAACCTCAGTTGAGCATACTCCAAGGTATGGTTAGGTTTTGCACATTGTAGCTACAGGTAATTGTTGCTAGCTTTAATATCAACGTTGTTATTTAAGATTCAGACACTCGGCTCAAGTAGCTCATGCAATTCCTTCCTTGACTGCATGATTGAGGAAATAGGCAATGACGCCCTATATTCAAGCAACAGCACACATGTTTCAGAGTATGATTACTCAAACCCTACTTGATCCGAATTAATATAATTATATATGTCAGGATAGTTATGGGTTTTATATATAGTAAAGCCTGTCAGGTAAAGATGACAAGACGCACTGTATGTGTTATAAATGTAGTAACAACACAAATTATACCATTTGCGCTTTCTGTATAGTTAAAGAAACTTGCATTGTACTCAGTACATACTAATCAATAGGAGCAGGAATACATTTTATTTAGACTCAATAACAATAAACAAGAAACATCAGCTGAAAGCTGGTTTTCAAGTAAAAACAATAACAATCAATAAAATATAATAAGCCATCAGGGTAAAACCTTAAAAAAAATCTTGTGATAAATAAACTGACAGCAGTTATAACCGTGTTCTTCAATACAAATCCAAGATAATAGTTTGGCTTTAAATAGTTCCATGTTTTTGTACCAGCATAATATAAAGATCTGTACCCATACATTACAGTATTATAGCTGGGAACATGGAAATTCATGACACATAACCTCTTACTATCCCTCAGTATCCCTCAAATAATGATCCATTAATGCTGTTGATGTTGTCATCATAACTTGTGAACCTGTTTAATGTTTTTTAGCTAAATTTGGGTAGGAGTTTTTTTTTTTTTTTTTAGACAAAGGGTCAACAACCAGTAACATAATTTATTTATATTGATTGAAACAGTTTGGAAGGTGAATCTCAGAAAGTTTTTTTTTTCTGCTGTATGATAATTACACAGAAACAAAAACAACAAATAATAGTGTACCTTCTGGACTACTAATTCCTGTAAAATAACACTATTGTTCAAAATCAGGGCATATATATATTATGCTTTTTGGTTTGCAACAATTATAACTTATAGTCTGTTACTTCCAAGGAAGCTAAACAAAGATGTAACTAATACAAAATTTTTTTTTACTGAAATTATGATTAGTCATCACTGTGCTATCCATACACACTATCTTATTTTATGACAAGAAATAAAAAATGAATGAGCCATGTGGTGAACCATGTGACTGTTATTTGCATTCAAAGTTAGAATCATTAAAATGTACGAATGTTACTCAAATGCACATCTTCCAGAAGCCGCCACCAAATTTTTATAATGATTTTTTGTTGAGGAAATTATGTTATCCATGTGATTATTATTATATTTTTTTTCTATTTTCAGTATTGCTTGACTATGGGGTAGACAGTTTGGTAAAAAATAGTGATGGGAAAACAGCTGAGGAGGTAGCGGATGAAAAAATTAAAAAAGAATTTGCAGGTAAACTGCCCATGGAAGACATTAGGACAGTTGATATTGCTTAAGTGTTATTATAAGTTACTGATAATGTGATATTATCAAGAGGTGTACTGGCAAAATTATCATAGATACCTGAAACTGAGATGCTGATAATTAAACAAATAAGTCTTGTTTGTTTGCTTTTTTTAAATTATACATTTATTTTTATTTTATTTGCATAATTCCCTAGTTTCATAAATATGGGTGATTTTTATTGGCTTGTGTTTTGAGTAAGAGTAGTTTTGCATCACAGACACATATTTAGTAAAACCTACAGAAAAATTACAAACTTTCACATGTTCACTTCTTCAAAATCTTCTTTTTTGGGGGTTATTTTTCAGATCTGTTGTCACAGAAGAAGGGAAAACAAAGTAAGTGCATTCAAATTAATTCAAATTTGTTGTTAAAAAAAAATGTAGACTATTTTTAACGAATTGCCAATTTTAAAACCAAGTTTGTAATGTGCTTCTTTTCACAATAAATTAAAAGATAAAACAATACATGCTGCATTTATAAGTAAGCATGACACAATGATGCTTTACCATGGGCTTTGCCCGTCATCCTCCATGCAATTCACTGTTAGTTTATTTCTGACTCATTTGCAACCAATACAGTGAAACTAATGCATACAGTAGTCTAGATTGAAGATGTGCTTCACAAGTTGGTTTGTACCAATGTTAGTTACCACATACTTAATAATATCTATTATATTTGTTGAATTTGCTAGTCCCTACCGAATTTGTTTCTAGCATGGAAATATTATTATTTCTAAGCCGCGTTGAAATTATTTTGAGAACATTCAGAACGTGACAATAATTTGTCAATGTGGCGATTTAAAAAATCTAGAGTGTGTTTATTGCGCCATTGCTTAAGGTTACTACGATGTTGACTAAATACCATTTGAAATTAAGACCAAACATATTGATATGGGGTCATTCTACCAAAAAAGTCCTTTCCCTGTCTGATGACTTAATTACATGTAGCAGACACAGGTTCCATTTGTGGCCTTTTTTTTCTATCACACATTGTAATTATTCTAGAAGACAATAACTTTAAAATAATATAACACCATATTGTCCATCTATGTGCTTTACCGCTATTTAAGGTATCTCCATTAAAACAGTGACAGCTTTATTCAAGTGTCCCACTACCTGGGTTCAGAACTTCTTAATTGCTTAACATGTCTTAAATAAAACTGTGAAAAATTAAGAAAATCTAACAAACTGTGGCATAGAAGTGATACCAAATAGCTCTCACAAATGAAAGAGAGGTTGTTGAAATTAAATCATTAGGCCAATGACCCCAGCCCACATCTAATCCTGATTAAAATCATTGGCTAGAAATACGGTTGTATTTTCTGGTAAATGACCATAGGAATTATTGTCAGAGTTCTAGTAGACGGAAAAAAAAGTTTGTTGACATTCTGGTTAATGACTTAAACCGTCTTTTTTTACTTTGCCAACAGTGTTGACCTTGTAGTTGTTGATGACATTGTTTTGAATGATTTGACTGCACACTGCCTCATGATGCCACTGGATTTGGCGAAGCCCAATAATGATTTATTAAACAACCTTTTCCAGGGATTTTGATGAATAAATTGGGTATGGGACGTCTTGGAAGGTTCATGGCTGGCTCAGCCAAACATTTAAAATGGCTGGCGAGCCGGCTCCTGGTGGCAGCCTCGGGGTCTAATATGACATCCTGTTTGTTAATGATCTACTTGCAAATATAATAGGTATATTATTGCCTCCATGATATATGACTATAGTATGACATCTAGACTAGATTGGCAACTAAGCATGCCTCTCTTACTCATAAACCTAGCACAAAGAAAACTTGTTGGTCGAAAAAAAGTGGTTGCAACGACTTCGCATTGTTCAGTGGCGAGTCTTTTGATGAATTGCCACGTCTGATTGGCTAAGCGGTCGTTAAATAGTTTTTTGATTCCGTGACCGACCACTTCCATAGTTGTTTACAAGTCATTAGTGTGAAAATGGTCATTTCAGATAAGGTTTTTAAGTGCCTGGAACATTTCATTCTAAATTAAAGAAAATAGGTCGCTCACACAAAATCACCTTAATTCAAAACTTTGCAAAGGTGGATTCATGAGTGATGTATGGTAGATTATTTAGCCACCAAGAGACATATCTTTGCATGTTACTTAACATTTGTCAAGACCTCACTTCTCTAAATTAACTTTTAGGAGAAAATGTCTTTTCATGGTCTCCATTGTTGAGTCATAGATTACAACAATGGTGTGGCCTCTTTTAAATCCCTGCTCTTCAGTGTTATGCTACAAATCTTACATGTGGGTTCACGTCACTTTTTGTATATATTTACTTTTTAATCAAGTTTTTTAAATTCAAAAGTTTTTGTTAAGCTAAGACTTCAAACTGGTGGCGAATTGTAGACAAAGCGCAAAATTTCCCATTAATCTTTATATAAATGGCAAACACTCACTCTTGTGCACAGGCTTCACTGCCTGAATCTTTATTTAGTATACGGTATGCAACTACCTCACATACTAGCAATTGGTTTGGGAGCAGTGCCTTTTAACTTAACTGGTGGAGATGGGGCAGAATCTGGTCAATCCCAGTGGGGTAAATCCAGTTTAAGCAAGTTTCATTTAAAAAAAAAAGAGGCCTAAACAATAGGGAGAAAAATTTACAACCTACAGAGGGAGCTTTGACCGTAGCAGATAAAAAGACAATATGATGATGTCTTTACGTAATTGTTACATCGATGACGTCAAAATATAGATGATGTCATTAAACAATACTTATCTGCTATGGTCTCAGTGACCTCTGGTGGTAATTTTCCTCCCCATTGTGAAAGGGAATTTTGTGTATTATTAAATTTATATTTCCACTAAATGTGCAAAATTTTCAGTTTCTTTTTGTTTAAAATATCTTTGATATCGTTATACAAGCTGTTTCATAAATTATTATTTTTATTTTTTTCAGTAACCTCAAAACCACAGTCTCAGCAAGTTTCATCTAAAAGTGAGGCAGAAGTAAATGTGAAAGGTAATTTATTTTTGCTTTTATCATAATATTAAATTATTATTTTTTTAAATATGCCTTTTATGTTGTTCACAAATAACTTTTCTTAATTTTAGTGTTTAATGTTATTTAGAATTTTACTTAAATGTTTAACATTATTTGTTTTGTTGCATAAAAATATTATTTATAAGTTACTTTGAAATTATTTCAACAAGTTTATTCAGGAGGTTTTTTTTGTCACTGCGCCATTTTAAAACTCTTGAGTATGATCATTGCACCTTTGCTTGAGGTTTTTGCCATGTTGATTGAGTACTGCTTGACACGAAAAGCCAAATTTTATTGACGTGGTTTCAGGTTGTTTAATATGTCAAGATTTCAAAAGTAATGAAAGGGAGAGCTCAACTGCATCCAGTTCACTTTCACCATCTGCATCTACTGGTTCCATATCTGCTGGTGCTGCAGCTGCTGGTGCTGCAGCTGCTGCCATCTCATATCAACAATTTGGTCGGTTACTATTATTTTATTCTTAAAAGGATCTATTCAGTTTTGATTACATTTGTGAAAATACCAATAATTCATTTTGTCAATGAAAATCCAGCCACAACAAGGAAATCTACAACTCGTATCAGTCAAATTTGTCATAATATTAGGCATAATTGTTTTACTGATCAAAACTTTGCCGTCTGGAAAATACATGCCAGATCACATTTCTAAATGACTTGATGATCAATTTACTCCTAACTCTGCATGCTACATTCTATATTTAAATGTTTTTAATTCTTACAACCATAAAGAACAATTGTTTAAAATCACATCAATGTTAAAAAAATGATTTAAGGGTAACAGGACAGTTGGTGTAAAGCTATTCAGTCAGCACTGTAGCTTTGACACTTATATTAAAAGAGAACATATTTTTTTAGTGGTATATTCATATTGTCACATTCATGTTCTTTGATCAGCTTCCATAAGGAAGGCTCCATGTGCAATTCTGCAGCAAAACCAGGTATTTTTGATGCGGCAACTTCAAATCGATGAGAAATTTCTTAATATCTTAAAACAAAGAGGATTACTTGAAGAGACGAAGGTGAAACACATAACTGTAAGTATTAAAATGATAACAAGTTATAGAAACAGAGTCAGTCATTTCTTATATTTAAAAAAATCTGACATTAGGTTTGTTATGATTTTGCTTTCTACATTACATTTGTAGAGCAATTTTAATGTAATGCTTCTTACCTTTGGGTTTTTAAATTCATATACACCTGTTCAGGTTTTCCTGCACATAAATGTCACTTATTTTATATTTTGTCTGTTGAAGAATGAGAGTGCTCCACTGAAGAAGAGCTCAAAACTCCTGAACAATCTAGATTCCACTGGGAGTAGTTTTCTACAAGAATTTGTTTCTGCTCTTATGGAAACCAAGCAAGAAGATGCAGCAGAACAACTGAATCCAGAGCTGGCTGCAGCATGGAGGAATGGTGAGAATAGCTATGCTGTACCTCGTTAACGAAGTGACACTGCTGGTTACAGCTACAGATTAAGAGAGACAGCAGGTCATCCTGTGACAGTTGCCCCACTTCCAGATATTATAACCGAGAAAAGTAGGCTGGAAAAACATTCTTAAATTTGAACTCATAATACTTAACACCTTGACATCTAACTGCTGAAAATTATTATGTGTTAATGACAAAGCCTGATTCAAAATCATGTGTGTAATATACAATCATATTACATGTATTAAACTCTTAACATCTCGACACGTGGGTGACAAATCTTAACAATTAGGCATTGAATATTAACCAAGCAGAGGTTACAACAGGAAAAATAAAGATTTAAGAATTATTTTATTAGATCACTTTCCACACCGAAACACTACTCTCCCACCAGACCCTGTCAAACAACCCTTGTTAGAATGCAATCAGCCGCTCTCTTCGAAGAGTGGCTACTTTAAATTTAATTATGATTTTGTAGTTTAGCGATTAAAACAACAAATTAGGTTGTTTATAAAGGATTTCAGAATGCCTTTTTTATGTCTGCAGTAATGATAAATATCTGATTGAACTATGCATAAGAAATATTTATGTATCTAAATGTCTTTGAATTACTTTTATAATTTCTCTGTCCGCACTGGAATTATTACTAACACTACTCTCCCACCAGACTCTGTCAAAACTCTTTTTTTACAATGTAAAACTAGCTGAACTAGATAAAACCCAGCTATCACTAATTCTCTGTTGGTTAATTTTTCTAGGCTTCAAGGAAATACCACCACCAGCCCATTTGCAGAAGGACAGTTCTACAGGATCCATTTCACTGTCACCATCTGCATCTTCTGGTCCTGCAGCTACCACATCCGCCCTTCAAGGTCAGTAAACATCTACCTTTTACCATCCTCATTCTATGTCATATTAAAAACCACATGTACACTGTTATAACAATAGTGATTTATCTCTTGCATTAGTTTTTCTGAATAACACTAAGCTGCACATTGAACTCCTAACAATTCACCTCTATATTCCCCAGTCTTGAAATCTCCAAACAAATATATAAGGATACATTAAAGTGAACAAGAGTCTGGTCATCTTTGTAGTGTGGCTTAAACATGCAGGTTCTCAATGTATGTTGAATGACCATTTACTAGCCACAGATGTGTAAATTTCAACAACATTAACAGTTATTCTTCATTTTAAAACATTGTTTGGTAAAATCTAAATAAAAAAGATTTCTGTTAAGATATTCAAAATGTCTCAGCCAAGGCCGGTTCAGTAACTAAGTCTCCCTGAGTATCATAAAAATGTTACTTTTTTGCAGGAATGTCCATGCAAAAAAGTAAACATGATGAATGCATCAAGCTCAATTTGACATTTTTGAAAAGAGAACTTAAACTTGATTTGCTTTGGGATAGCCTATTGGAAAACAAAGTCCTGCCGGAACACACAATAGAAACACTTCAGGTAATATCAACTTTAGTATCAATTAATTGTTTTGTTATGTATATGCATTTGTCAAAGGTCACTGGTAGATCTTTTAATATTTAGAAACATTGTATGAGTTTATTGTATTGAAACAGGCATAATACACATAATATCACAATGTTGGTGTCATTTTTATGTTGCATCAGTCACAGGCACCTGAAAAACAATGTTCACAACTGATAAAAGAACTAAAACTAACAGAACAAGATTCTTGGAATGGATACCTCCTGTGTCTGGATGATACAAATCACAGTCATATTTCATGGCGTCTCAGAGAAACCGAACGGCTTCACAAGCAAAATCCATCTATCCTCGGGGCAGAGTTGAATAAGTGTAAGTTCAGACATATTAAAAATGGAATGAAATACTCAGCAATGATGAGAAAAATTGCATATTACACGCCACCCAATTACTCAGTTGGGAGTTGTACCTGCTTGAAATATAATGTTTAATAGTGGAGAAGAAGAAACAATTAAAAGTTTTACTGTATTCCAAACAAACATTCCATAATGTTTACAAGTTAAAGTCGTCAGGCATGCACAACCTGCAAGAATTTTAAAGCTTTTGTTTCATGACCTCAGGTGATGTTTTCGTAACCATTACCTGAAAAAAATAAAGTAGAAGAATGTTTACTTTTTGGACATGTTTTGTCACACAACACATGAATCATTGCAAACTCAATAAAAACAAATTTCACACATCCCACCAGACAAACTGGTAGTGCACAACAGGCTAATAAAAAAAGAACTACCTATTCTTAAAGAATTAGTAGCTTAAAATAGCATTCAAGCTACTGTTGAAGGAGATGAGGTAATGTGCAGAGTTTACTGGTGTGTGCTCAAAATATCGCGTGCTGGACAGCCTTATTACCTGTATAACAAGTTGAGACAGCCCATTCACTTGTAAATTCAAGCTTTGACAGCTTTTATAAAGTGTTATTTCTCTGTACAGAAAAAGGGACTCATTTAAATCAACTTTATGTTAATTCATGTTTCTAGACTTCAGGGAAAATCCACCACCAGCCCATGTGCGCCAACCAGGTTAGTTGACTTAAACCTTTCATATTTTCCATATTTCCTATCACAATCTTCTGGCATGAACAACTTCAGGAAACCCAGTCTCCTTAAATAAGCATGCTTGGGTGAAGCATGCTCTGTCTTACAAAGTCATAAATACACTCAGAATCTGCAAAATTCACCGATCAGTGAATACGCTACCCACCCAATGACTGCCATGAATATAATGTAGCAATTTTTAACTAGGATAGTACATTGTAAGCAATGTTTTATGTGAAATAGTGAGTTTTCAAGCAGTTTTTGGATGTGGCAAATTTCTCTGATTGATGAATTTTGCTGATTCGAAGTGTTACAACTCATGTTTATTTCAAAAGAAGCAATTCCAGCTGATTCATCTGTTTTGGAAGCAGTCAACACCAGCTCATTATCACAAATGAGGGATTCTGCATCTGAACTGGCGTGAGTGTTAACTGCCGGATGTAGGCAGCCATTATCTACTGGATTTTTTTCTTTTTGGGATACTTTCAATCAGACACGTAGTAATTGTATCAATATACTATACTACATCTTTCTTTTCAGAGAGAGTGTGGAAAATATAAATTTGTTTGAAAGTGTAAGTTAAATAGTTTTTACTGCACAGAATAAAACTAATTAAATCATGTTTTCTTTCCAATCTAATATATTTTAATCCTTTATCAGCATAAAATTTCATCTTTCATTAATATTCAACACTGGATTATTACCAATCATATATTTTTCAAATGAACCTGCAGTGTTGCATTTTTACTTGTGTAAATTATTTTATTCTGAACCTTTTGCAAATATGAATATCCTATTTCAGCGAGAGGCAAAAATGAAGAGGCTAGAAAAATACATCAGTCGTTTAAAGCGTGACAGTCAATCGCAACGTTATAGAGAGAGCAACATCAGCAAGAATCAAGAAGATCTTGCAAAATTCCTGGTAGTGGATGATGCTTTACTGCATAAGCTTGTTGGGAAAGGTGTAATAACATCTGTACAGCAGGAAAATTTCAGAGTGAGTGTGCTCAAATGTCATCCGAAATCCTATGAGAAACCTCTAACATTCAGAGCTATTGTTGTGGCTATTCTCCATATGTTGGTAGGACAAAAAGTATTGACCAAACCTTCAAAAACTCCAAAATCCCATGGAAAAGTCTCATGTTAAAAAATTCCCTGAGAATATTATTTCTCTCGAATAAGTAATTAGTCTCTCTGTATAATTGTATTGAGGCAGATATTTTGGACAAAATTCAGTGGCAACCATCATGGTGCTTCTTGTTACTTACCAGTAATGCGCAATCCCTTACAGATACAAATGCATAAGTTCTCTCCCTCTTGGTCATTGCACTGTCGTGGCCACATTGAACAGAGTCAGCCAAATGACAAAGTCACTAGTACCTGTCAGCGATGTAATAATTGCATTAAATGTGAGCTACAGTATTCTTCAATCCTGAAATATGAAGAAAAAAACCCACATATAATTTATAATTTTATAAGCATGCAGTGTCATAGTGTAACTGCATGAACTGCACTTGGCAGTGTCATTGTCGAGCAAAATAAAATAAATTTATAAAAAAAAAAAGTCAAGTTACATGTAATGGGTTCACTAACTGCAAATTTGTATCCGTTACTAGACTGAAAACTTTTTTTATCTCACAGATGGTCTATAAAACACCATATGACACAAATGGAGATATGATCAATATCATCAGAAAAATTCCTGATGAGAAGTACTTCGATTTCCTGGATGCTATGGCCGAGACAGATTTGGATTTAGTCAACATTTTGACAGGTATGCCATTGGAATTTCAAATTGTTGTAGTTCTTTCATGTACTTTTGTGTTGCATAGGATTTTAGAAAAATATAAAGTTCTATTTTGATTTGTAAATTTTAATTCAAATGACAGAAAAAGTTTATCCTAGCCAGGAACTATTTACTCAAAACTTTAATTTTAAAGACTTGAAACTTGGGGAAAATGTATAAGCAGGGTTTCCTAGAGGCCTGTTTTTGGGGCTACAAACTGAACTACCCTCCCCACATCTTTTCAGACGAAAATAAAATATATATATACAGACTGATATTGCAGAAGTCAGATTGAAAAGAAGCAGTCCAACCAAAGGCTGCCAAAATGTTCATATTAATCTTATGATAGCTTTACTTATACTTATTACAGTGTTTTAGATCACCAGCAATAGACAACTCTAAAAATTTACAATTTATCAATTTAATTATTTCAACAAGAAAAATACAACAAAGCAGATAAGTACTCTAAAAAAAAATATATATATATATATATATATATATACTCAAAGTCCAAATTTTTTTATTAATAGATGTAAAATAGTCGTAAATGTAGGGCATCCTAATGTGTGGATCCTTTGTGTAGATCCTGTGGTCATAATGATATTCTCACAGTCCTTGACAACAGTGCTTGATAGTCCTTTAGTGGTTTTAATCCTTTTTGGTCTGATGGTAAATCACAGTCTACTTTGCTCTCCAGCAATGTACTCAGGTGATGCAATTAGATGGCAAAACTCTCCACAGTAATCTGTGATCAGTCCGAACTTTCTCAGTGGTGACAACATAGTATAAGCTCTGAAATGTATGTCAACAGAGTCTTGGTCCCTCCAAAAAAATCTCTCCTTACTCCCACAAATGTCAAAGCTTCCAGGAATCTATATTATTAGTAACGTTTTATTCACTGTCAAGATACCCTGAGAACAGCACCTTGATGCAACAGCTAGGACACACATTGTATAAATTGGATATAATTGCATCTGGAACAAAAAACATGTGTAAAAAAGAACAATTGTTTTATTACTTTAGAGTATAAATTTAGCAACAGCTCCCACAGAATGCCACACATTCTAAGGAGGCCTGCCTTATGGAATGTAACTTTCTACACCCAACTCGCACTTTCATTTTCAGATGGCCAGTGGTTCCAAAAGTAGAAAGCCTGAACTTTTGCAAACTGGATACATAAGCATATTCCTGTGACTTTAAATGACATCATGTGGATTATATCTCCCAAGGCAAGGGTCTTCTTTACATGGATGGGTAATCCAGGCTTCCAATATTACTAATGCAATACAGGGAGGCCATGCCTGATGCAGACACAGCACAGATTCCTGATGCCAGAAATGCTTCAAGCAGTAGAGTACCTACAATAAAGTCTGCCTTCCGGCTCATTATCAACTTTGCACCTTTTATAGAGTTTTAATATTATTCCATAACAGAAGATATATTTGGGTTCTGCTTGCTGACAAAAAAAAATTCAGTTTTCTTATATAATATAGACCATATACCCACATCAGATATTTCCAGGATTTTTAGATTCCTTACATCACGTGTGACTTTACTCTTCCATCCATCATTCAAGTTTTATTGTAACTTACAAGTTAGGCCCTTCCCTCCAAAATAAGAAATAAAAACTTCTGACACAAATTTGTCAAATCTGCCTGCCCAACATCCTCAAGCTACCACTGGACTACATGTACATACAATTATTGGGCAATGATGCAAACAGTCTGTATTGCGACACCACATTGGCTTTTGGTAGCAAAGAGTTCAATAACGCTTGGTTAGAATATTAAGTCCATGAAAATATGGTCAGATTACTGTACACTAATTAGCAATAATTTAAAAATCAGTCGCTCCACCAAAGCAAGACATTTGTATTCAAATTGTCAGCAATGATAGTATATTTTTTTTATGCATTGATACAAAATACTCATAAATGCCAATATCGATCAATTGTAAATTTGAAATTGCATTGTCATATAAAAAAATTTATTTTGAGGTCATGGCTTTATTAGTTTTATGTAGTTTTTTAATTTAACTATTTATTAGTTACGGTCAAATAGGTCTTTTATTATTAAATTGATGTTACTAATATTATGGTATGGGCTCATTTGTTGTGTTTTTCTATTGACAATGGCTCACAGAGCAGTCTACTTTATACTAACTTGTAACTAAATATGTAAATTTACTTTTAAGAAAAATGTATTAGTAAGTATAATTTTTTATCTTGTATATGAAAAAAAATGTTGTTTGAAGTTTTGTATACTTTTATAAAGCATTCCTGAGACAGTGACAACATTCATTCATTGTTTGATGTCTAAGATAAATAAAAAAAACATTAAAACCAAATAACCGCATTGATGTAATTTTCCTCTTATTTCAGTTACAACAGGGTTACTGATGTTTGCCACATATTTCTTGTAATCAAATGTAAGGGATTATTTTTTGACATTATTGTTTAAATTTGAATGGATCATTGCGGAGCCAAAAACCTTGATTTTAGTGCCAAAGCTAATGCGACCAACTGGAATTTTTCCATCTGAAATTACAAAATTTTCAGGTTCCCAATTGTAGGTATACGTAAGTGAATTTGCGAAAGAAATAGAATGAGGGGTCATTTAATGCAGTACCATGCTGGTGCTGTAGGACAAGACAAGACTGGAAGTGGTCAAAGACCTGCATGTATAAGTCAAAAATAAATAAGCCAAGCCTCAAAATTTCATATTATGTAGCAATAGATATAGGTATAGCATATACATAGCACAACAACAAAATTATATTATTATATACAGACATAAAAGAACATTCAAGGCAGTTACATAAAAAAGGGAAGAAGGATATGTCTCAATATTTAAAGTTGTCCTATACTGCACACTCATCACCTGGGAAGCTTGCAGCAGTGGATACAAGGTAATATCTGATGCAATGCAAGTTTTAATGTAGGAAACTACTGGGATATAATATCATTATCTGCTTAGTCAGGAATTTTGAATATAATGCAAACCCTATCAATTGAATGAATTACCCATCACCAGTTTTTTCTTATGTAGCATGTGCAGAGGTTTATCTTTTCAACGAAGATTAACTGTAGCAGGCATATGAAAAGGGGGAATATGTTTTAAGAGGCAAATTTAGCAAAACAACAGATGGGTCATTAGCCAGAGTTAAAATGCCACTGATTCAAACTAAGAAAAAAGTCTTAAGCTAGGAAAACATATGCAACTGGGTAAAATTATGGGGAATGGACAAAAACTAGAGAAAAACAGGTTTGATTTAGGCCTATTAAAAAAATTCCAATTTTCCTGGAATCTTGGTAATTTAAATCCAATCAATCCATTGAATGCCATTCCATATTTTGCCAATCATATCAAAGCTAATATTAGAAGAAACTTGGCGAAAATGTATCAATTTTCGTAAGACTACCATTTTAAAGTGTTAGGGGAAGAGAACATTTTAAGACTCTCCATCGTCCCCCTTCTATTCAAAATGACCAGCCGCACCCCATGAATCAAAGGTAAGTTTCATATAAGGAAACTTAAATTTTTTTAAAGTCGTTCCTAATTATTGATACTAAAAAATATCTTGCCAGGGAAAATTCAATTGCATGCCTTTCCAATAAAATTCCATACATACAAGGCAGTTTAGAAAACTATAATCTCACACTTATCCTATTCCAACATCTTAACCTTGCATGCATTAATAAATGCCACGGTTAATGGCCCACCAGTATCACTATCACATCCTTCACCAACAGATAGTAATCAAAGCACTTGTAAACAAATAACAACCCAAAGAATGTGTACTACGAATTGACACAAAAGTCAGTACTGAGATCCATGCCATGCACTTTGGTAGCAGCTGAAAGCAAATCACCCTACAAACATTCCATGCCACATTGGTGGATGACAGTGACAAAATATACGAGTTCTGTGTGGGCCCATTTGGATCCTGTGCTCTCGGATTAAGTACAACAGTGTTCAGAAGGTCCACTTCATATCTGACGGGCCAACCAGTCAGCATCGCAGCAAAAGACATTTTACAATGCTTCTACCATTTACAAAATTTTAACACCCAATTTACATGTTCGTTCCTCGAAGTCTTGCTGAAAAAACTTAAAGTGCACATGAATATTTTCACAACAGAACAAATTGTTCAACTTGTGGAATCATCAGAGGAAATTAATGCCATCAAGTGAGCATGTCCCTTATTTACGTCCCAGTTTGGAAATCCACCAAATCATGGTACCCAGTCAAGGCTACTGTGCCACAGGAAGTTGTCTTGTTATTGTCATGCCACTAATGGAGAAAACCCATTATGTTATTGTCAGCAACTAGATGGTACAGTTAGCTTAAATGTTAATTATTTACCAAATGAATCCGTCTCAGTCCACAATGAAAGTTCTGTGGTTATAGGAATTGAATCCCGCCTTTCACTACAAGTTCACAAAATGTTGTTGATGTTTGACATTGTCACAGTCACTGTTAATGAGATTGGTGAAATTTCTACTGTTGTTCCATCAAATCCAGATGCAGGGCTATTAAATATCTGCTGTAAGAAGCCCTTTATGCAAAAGGACAACACCAAAGGTCATTCATCTTCCGCTACTTCCATAATGTTGACAAATCGCTTTCATTTTTTCTGATAAATACATAGAAATTTAGTGACAGCTCGCATGTTCTTGCCAGAAACATTTCAAAACGACACATGAACAGAATACCAACTAACACCAGAGGGGATAGACATAACCAAAATCTAACACTAGGGGGCCAGGAGCTCAGCCAAACCTTACAGAAAATGTTGTGCCTACAGCAGAAATTTAATAGCCCTGCATCCGGATTTGATGAAACAACATTAGAAATCTAACACTAGGGGGCTAGCAGCTCAGCCAAACCTTGCAGAAAATGTTATGACATAATAGCATGTAAATGTCATCAAAAGACATCTATAATGGTTACGTTTCTGCCAAATCATGTGTAAATCATCAGAATTATATTCATGAAAATGTTATGTGGCAATAGCATGTGAATCTCATCAAGAGACATCCACAATGGTTGCTTTTCTGCTCAATCATGTGCATTGTTAGTGAATATTCATGAAAATATGTGCCACAATAGCATGTGAGTCTCATTAAAGATCTATAACAGTTGCTTTTCTGCCTAATCATGGATTACTTTTCTGCTTAAAACACTGTCCAGTAGCAATTGACTACAGTCCAATTTGGTCAATTAAGCCAAGCATTAAAACACAAAAAGACACATATGTACAATAAAATCTCTTGTAGTGTGGAAAAGAAATGCATAGGGCCCTTTTATAAAATATTTAAAAACACAGAAAATATATCAGGCTGATTCACCTGAATCAAGCTATTCTGGATTGCTTCAAATATTCTTCAAATCCAAATAACATTCAATTACCCAGGAGGAGCACAGCAACATTTCACACTGATTCAGGTGAATCAGATAACTTAGATCATATAAATGCAAACCTGCTCAAACCTGGTCAACCTGTAATCTTATGAAACATCAATCTCTGGTCTGATTTATCTAAACCGCATGCTACAAATATTATACACATCCAAAATATCAATGAACCAGCCCAGGAGCGGTGCAAAATTTCAGACTGATTTAGGTGAATCAAACATACAATATAGTACATGAAGAGCAAATCTGATCAGTCTTGTGAAACTTATCAATCTCTTGCTTGATTTACCTGAATCGTATACAACAAACATTCTCATATCCAAATCACACAGAACTTGCATAGGAGTGGAGCAAAATTCTGGGCTGATTTAGGTAAATCACAGACCGTAGATCATACAAAAAGGAAAAATGCTCAATCTGTATGTTATTATGTGAGACGTTGATATCTGGCACATACAAAATGACCCAAGAACACAACAAAATTCTGGAATGATTTAGGTGAATCAGAGACAGTAGATCATACAAAAACAAAACCCGCTTAATCTACAAATAAAACATTGTATAAATGATCGGCATATATAATCATGTGAAATATATCAATATCTGGCTCCGAGGAAACTAGCATAAAGAAAACTACCCAAGCGCACAGCAAAATTCTTGACTGATTTAGGTAAATCAGATTATGTAGATCATACCAAAAGCAAAACTGCTCTACCTGTAATTTTTGAGAAACTTAAGCAATGATAGCTTGATTCACCTGAATCACATGCTACAAATTCTTTACATCAAAAATCACACAGAACCTGTCCAGGACTGGAGCAAAATTCTGGACTGATTTAGGTGAATCAGAGACAGTAGATCATACAGAAAGGAAAAATGCTCAATCGGTATGTTATCATTTGAGACATCAATATCTGGCACATACAAAATTACCAAAGAACACAACAAAATTCTGGAGGGCGGGGGCCTAGCTCAGAGGTAGCGCTCTGGGCTTGATTCCCGTTCGAGCCTAAGTTGGGTGGCTGTTTCATCCTTCATCTCATTGCCATGGTCTCTGCCTGTCCTAATTAGCCCAACTGGTGCAGAAATACAGGATGTAAAGCCCTAATCACACACACACGCACGCACGCACGCACACACACACACACACAACACAATTCTGGACTGATTTAGGTGAATCAGAGTCAGTAGATCATACAAAAAGCAAAAGTGCTCTACCTGTAATTTTTTAGAAACTTAACAAATATCTATTGACTATTCTGTTATATTGGTGCATGGAGACAACTCTATATATTCTTAATTGTCTCCATGCTTATCATGCACCCAACCTTGATCTAACCTAAAAGCACTACATGCAAGGAAATATATTAATAATATATAATCTGGTCTTGTTTCTACTGAAAAATAATTATGACACCTTTTAATCAATAATGAAACGTTATTTACAACTTTGACATTAAAAAAATAATGTGTCTCAAGAAACATTATACAAAGTCTTTCCAATTAAATCATTGCAGTTATGCTAGTTAATGCAATTAGATCAAATTGAGCAAAAAAAAAAAGTACTGTTGGTGCAAGCATTGAAATGCGGATATGAATAACTTCTGACATGTCTGTCTGTCTAACTGTCTAGCTGTTTAGCTGGCTGTCTGTCTGTCCGTCTGTCTGTCTGTCTGTCTGTCTGTCTGTCTCTGTCTGTCTGTAAGTCTCTGTATGTCAGTCTATTCGGGATTATCCGAATGATGTTGTTAGTCACATGCGGCATGCCATTTTGGTGTAATCAAAGCCAGGGCCATACCCAAACCTAAAATATTAACTGAGGTCCAACCAGATAGTCCTTGGGATGGAATTGAGAAAAAAAAATTTATGAAATTCTCTATTTTATATATAAGGTTATGTAGTGCGTATCATAGGCGTTTTCTCATATTTCTGTAATATAATTTCTACTCTGATGTTATTGCCATATGCAAGAAAGAGCTATGACCGTTGGACCCGAAATATTCATCTATAATAACATGCACAAGATTGTAATTGCAGCATCCTTACCTTTATGTCTCAAGGAGGGCAGAGGGGCAGTAGCCTGACTGCCGATTGAAGAAACATATTAACAAAACTAAAAGCACAATAATTATGCAGTATAAGCAAGGAGGGGTATGGGACATCTATGTCAAGGAAAAGATAAAGGGGCTGGGGGGGGAAGGTTAAAGTTGGCCTGATTAGTGTCTCCACTGCTCCCATTTCCAGGTCAGTTTGCACTCAGTCCTCAGCTGCTATCACATTATGTAAATAGTGTACACATGGATTTACCTTTTGTTGACTGCTAGCTCTAAACCCTAGAGATTAGTGATGACCAAAGACACCCAAGTAAGTGAAAACAAAAAGTGTATATTTTGTTGGAAATATATTTTATATAGAAATAGGCAAAGCAATCAACACTGACATGCAGTTAATATTCTATGGATGCTAGATTCAGACAAAGACTGAACATAGACAGACTATTAGACAGCCTGGTTATTACCTGTATATAGATAAAATCAATGCAAAAAGCTGAAATAGATAAGTTAAAATATATACATAACCAAAAGATTTAAATGAACATAATGAAGAATCCTACATTTAGTAGTACTGAGTGAATGATCGAATGAATGAATTTTACCAGCAGATAAGATCGAAGATGAATTTCATTTTTTTTGTGCGAGTGTCTCAGCACTGTCAGCAGTAGTTGAATGTTCAATGGTGGCAAAATACATACAGTTGAATTGGATGTCCAATTACAACTGTTGAGCTCTGTTAAATATACAGTATACTATTTAAATTGTTTCTCTGCTACCCCCTTCCCCCCTTTCCTAATTTGCACCCAACTGAAGTTTGTATCCTTAAGGGGTTTAAAGTGAGGTCTATTTCATTACTATACCACCTATCCCACATGGTCATATTAGACCCTGAAAATGACAAAATTTCAATTTAGAAAAATTTGCTGATATATAATCAAAAATGAAACAGAATATCTCCATAGTGTTGAGATACACAGGATAAAAATCAAGCAATTCTAAAGCTGTATGGCAAAGGTTCAAAATATCAATTTTAATAAATTATTGAACTTAGACATTTCTGTAAAACCACTTACCACAATATAGGACTCTTTGGCTTTCCATTTTTGCTAGGCCACTGTAATTTATATAAAGAATTGACAACAGTAATTGTAGCTCTGGGTTTCGTACCATTTAGAATAAATAAAGCCAAATATGCTAATCCAAAAATGACTCAAAATCTGGTTTTTGATTGATTTTCTCAGATTTCAAAGGATCATAACATTTGAAATTTTGGTGATCTTATATGGTGATATTTAAGTGTGCAAAATATGAAATAAATCTGAGAGGGTCATGCTTGGACCATTGGTTAATTTGACATGGAATGACCCTTCTGTACCTGGAATTTGTTAGGGCTATGAAGTGGGTTTTTGTCATTTTGTTCTATAATTTTCATTATGGCGTCCCTTGGAGAGGGGGGGAATGTTCTGAAAAAGCCCCCACCCCCCTCGTGGCTATGCCCCTGGTACATTGTAACATGGAGACAAGAGTAGTACTCTAGTATCCATGATTGTAATGACCAAAAATGCATAAGTTGATAGAAACTTAATATGAAAAGAATTGACCAAGATGTAGCATTGTTGATTCTCAAGGGATGCTGGCAGTGGAGATGTCCAGAACTGCCTAAACAATGAGCACTAAGAAAGAAATGTACTGACTTATGTAGCTTTCTTTAGAATCAGGGCATTTACATGTAAGTGGCCAAAACACGCACTCATCGTCCAGTCGTTGAACTGCTGCTGCTGCTGCCTGTCATATGACACAGAGAGTCAGTGACCTACATAATGCTGAGTTTATACATTCAATAAAGGAGGACAACTTGTTAGCTAGCCACCAAATGTATATTCATGATTCTTCTAGGACCCAAACTATACATTAGTTATGCCAAAACTCTGTGCTTTAGGAGCCTTTTATGACAAAGAATTCAGCAGTTCCTCCATCCTCATGCTATTATATATTGTAGATAGAAATACATATTAGTACACAAATATAATACAATTCTCAGCATTAGTTATAACCAAAATTTTACTTGATGTGAAAAGCAGAAAGAAAATATCAGTAATAAACTGACTTGGTTATTATTGATAGAACCAAAAAAGATTTCATTCACCTAGAACTTTCAGTTCCCTTTGTAAATGCGGACATAGAAGATTAGTTCTGCATACAATGTAAGCGCCCAGAGGGTACATAAGCAAAAAAAAAATATCTGTTTAAATAATGTTTGAAAGATTGATGTCAATCTGCACCTAAAAAAATGCATTGTGTTAATTTGCCATTGACAGTTCATTTATTATATTTCACTCCAAGTTTCATGCGATAGATAGATAGACAGACATTTTGACCGGCGAGTTTTGGCTTTATTTTTTTTAAGTGTGAACAATTAAATTGGTTTCTTGAATCTTATACTGATGTAGATACAACAAGTTATTCTGAACTGAAGAACAATCATAAAATTGCTTTGATATTAACCTTCATAAATCTTTGAAAATACACAAATATTATAATATATATGTTATCTGCATTAACACATAAGAACAACAAGCATAAAGGAATGTTACATGCTTGTGTTTGTGGACACCCTTAGTGGGGACAAATTAATCATATAAAAACCGGCCACATTTTAAACCCTATCTAGACGCAGTATACGTCTACAGGATGCTGTTTTCTCCTATTACAGACGTATGTATGGTATAAAATTCACTAATATCTAGACGTCCGTATGACAGAAAATTCACTAATATCTAGACGTCCATATGACAGAAAATTAGCTGATATCTAGACGTCTGAATGGCACAGAATTTACATATAGCAAGATTAAACAAGGTTATATGTGACATTTTGAGAACTTTTAAGAAAGGAAAATTTGAATTTTAAGGGGACGGTGGAAGGGAGTAGCAAGAAGCGAATGACCAGTAGCATGGGGGAGATCCTTATATACCTGGGACAACTGGATTAGCCCAGCTGGCAGTCCCTGGTGGAGGCTGCGAACATAACTTGACCCTGGTGGCCATCAAGGTATTGCCTGGAATTAATGTTGCCTTGACCAAGAGGGCGTTAACCCCCGTTTACACATTAGTAAACATCATTTAACACATAAGAACAACAAGAACACATGATTTGGTAAGTGGATACATTTGCCACATTTATTAATTGGCATAAGAGAATGTTACATGCTTGTGTTTGTGGACACCCAGATGCATGCTATAGCAGGCAATCCTAAACACAAGTAATTAAATGTTAGATAAGACAGAGGTGAATTATGAGAGATAGGTATGAAATGAGGATTAACGGTTAGTGTGGGGTGCTATGCGAGCCTGTGGCGAGTTTAGCTGCAGCAGTGGCCAGCTCTGCAGTTGAAGGCCTGATATAGTTAGAATAAGCACCAGAGCGCCACCTGTCAAGCTTTTTAATAAAGGAGTCAGGTAATTTATTATGCGCTGCTTCTGTAGCAGAGCCGGCCCTGAGAGAATGAGGCGTAATATTAGACGCGTCATAACCGATCGTAGCGAACCTCTCTTTCATAGCTCGTGAAAGGGATTCATGCGTCAGTGGAGACTTGTCAGAGTGCAAAAACAAGGGGGTAGCTAGACCCAGCGGCCTGAGGGGCAGGTAGGCTTTAAGATTACAGTGCGCACAGACATGTGTCTTTGAACAACCGACTACTACCCCAAAGCCCTTGACGCTTGTTTTGGATGAACTTACTTCCAGTGTGCAATGCGGGACAGCCCGCTCAAAAAACTTTTTGTGTGAAGCTAGGAGGGGAGGAGAAACATGCGGATTAAACGTATACTCGGACGCTCTGAGGCAGGCAAAGAAAGCCAGGGTCATGGCTGTGAATATCATCATATTTTTGTAATTATCAGGCAGTGTATCATATAAGTGCTTTAACATAGCATAAGACACAGGTGCGGCTGACCTTGGTGCTGGATGTCGCCTGTATAGAGACTTGAGAGCCCAATTTACCCCAACTGTATAGATATTCTGGGGCATGGCCCCTAATGCAATGACCCATGACTTTATTCCTGCTGAGTATACCTTAATGGAGCGAACGAGAATAGACAGTGTAGATAGTAAACAGTAAAATACAGTTAAATGGTAGTGCCAAAATACGAAACATTTACGGGCCATACACGACCTGACATTGAAAAACCATCAGCTAGAAATTCATGTAGTTGACCTCGGCTGAGCCTGTCCGCAGCTACATTATCACCTGTGGAAATGCAGACAATGCGACTGAAAATGCTGTTGGCCTCAAGCACGAGGGTCCACTGGCGAACCATCTCAAGCAACTCCGGAATCGGAGTGTAAAGTTTGGTGAGTATGTAACAGACGGAGGAGTTATCCATATGAAAAATAACTTTCCTGCTACCGAGTGCCTCGCCCCAGGAGGCCAAAGCTTTGACTGCTGCATGGAGCTCACGCCAGTTAATGGAGCGCTCCCGGAGGGAGGCAGATTCGCTAGCATACACCATAGCAAACCACTGGTCCCCCAGAAGACCTCCGTAGCCATAGTCACTGGCATCTGTATAGACATGCAAGACATCATCTGAGGAACAATCGGTGTCATACATAAACACTCCATTATGGGTGTCTAGACACTTTGCCCATCAGACAATGTCTCTGCGGGCATCAGCAGAAAGGCAAATTTTATAGTGAAGGAACTTGACCTTCTTAGTTAGGGCGATAAGCCGTCCGATAAAGGCATGGCCAGAACGCACTACACGGGCTGCAAAAGTGAGCTTGCCAATTAGACTTAAGAGACTCCGCTTTGTGCCCACTCTAGCGCCCTGCCATGAAGCCAATATATCTTTAATCTCACGCACACTGGCGTCAGAGATACACAAGACTTTGGTCTCACAGTCTATAATGATGCCAAGGAACTCGACCACAGAACTGGGTGTGGTGACCTTGCTTGGCTGAACTTTAAAACCAGCCAATCCGCAAACCTCAATCATTTTGCTGATGTTATCAGCACACGCATGGTGGGTGGGAGAGACCACCAGGAAATCGTCAACGTATCTGACGATATCCATGGTGACCCCCTCACATACCATAAAAAGCTCTAAAATATGCGCAAATACATCGAACAGTGCGGGAGTTGATCGTAAGCCGAAATTAAGAACCTTAGAAAAGAAAATTTTGTCGGACCATTTAAACCCCAGCAGATGCCAGTCTGCGGGGTGGACTGCAATATGCTTATAAGCACCCTTCAGGTCAATTTTTGCTAAGAAAGGAATTTTTGGCTTATATTTAATGCAAAGGGCTACTGCATCATCGACGGACGTATATTGAAGAGAGTAATCATCCGGATCAATACTGGCATTAACGGAGCCAAGTGCCGGATACGAGAGGTCATGTATTAGGCGCACCTTGGAGTTGTCCCTTTTTAGGAAAGCTCCAAGGGGAGATATGACATAGTTCATGAACGGAGAGTCTGTGAACGGGCCATACAACCTACCCATATGCAAGTCGGTGTCGATGATGTCACCAACCTGCTGAACAATCGCGTGCGGACGGCCAGTTAGGATTGACCACAACGTTGCTGGCTGGAGGGCGACCAATTCGGACTCCCTCGGTAATAAGACACATAATAAGCTCTGCCTCATCTGTGTTTAAAATTTTCGGCAACGTCTGGCACCAGTAATGTTGAGAAACTGCACTGGGCAAAGGGCACAATTTGGCACACTTCGCACAAGTGCTGAATCCTTCTGGCCCTCCGCACACGAGACATATGTGTTTCCTACGGCAACCCTTTCCAGCCTTACACTTGTTCTCCTGGAACATGAGACACTTGTCATCAGGGCCTTGGTCAGTTCTCTTGGCTTTTGGCAGGTCTCCCCCCTGCCCAGGGCCACGAAAGGGACATTCAGAAGAACTGTGCTCAATGGATGAACACCTTGAGCAACGTGTTACTTTTCGTAATGCCGAAGCATCAAAGGTAGTGACATATACTCTTGATTCGATCTGGCAAATGCGAATGAACGTCTACAGCTTAAGATTTGCCTATGGCGTACGTCATAACCCAATACATAGGATAATTTGAAACGATTAAACATTGTAATCATAAATAAGCGGTAAGAGACCATCTCTTTAAAGACCGTGTAACCGTACTCTCCACACAATATTATCTCATACAGACTCCAGGCTTCCAACCACTTAAAGGAGTTTTATATGGTTCTGCGGGAACGCTGACACTTAATATTGACATTGCCGTGGTTATCACCATAACTTTTAAATTCATCATTGTCATTAATGTTATTGTTCAGTAGTTCATTTAACTCGATGAACTCACCCAATAAGGCCGCATCACAGATACGGTTGCTGATGTGTTCTACCCCCTGGATGGGGCTGTTAGGCACCCTGGTGTCGTGGTGACCCGTCCAGGAATGGGCTTCTAGCTGGGTGGGATGTCTGCCGGTTCCTGGCTCTGGGTAGTCTGAGGCTCTGTATACTAGCTGGGGGCTCTCCAGGTACCTAGGGCGATGATGGGGATGCTCGGCTTTGCTCCGGTCCGCGATGAAACGCTCACTTAGCCTATAGGGCCCTGGCTCCCTCTCTCTGGGAAGTCCTCTGGTCATGCCACTGCTGCCATCACGGATCTCCCTCAGCCACCATGGGGTCTGGTTTGGTTCGGGCTGTCTCAGTTCATCTCGGTCACCATCATAAGTATTGCCTAACTTATCGAAATTACGTTCCTGCCACAGTATGGGCCTGGCTTGCCACTCACGCCCCCTAGTGGGGGAACCAACCGACCGTAAGCTATGCAACCTAGCATCTTGCTCACACCCCCGAGGGGGGGAATTTAACACTCTCTCACTGCGTCATGGGTGTTCTCTTTGATCATGCCCAGCGCCACGAGGTGGCGGACTGACTGACCTATAGCTTGTCTCATGGTGGGCATTTGGTCTACTCGTATCATGGCTACTTTGCCTATCGCGACATATTCGATGCCTAATGGTCTCAACTGTGTCTGGTCTCATGTAAAGGTACTCTGGATCACGTTCGGACCTAAAAGGTGAACAAACCGGCCGGCTGGGTACTTCGCCTACAAGTAAATTGACCGGGTGGTCATATACATTTGATGACTGCTTCAGGCGGGCGCCCTCAGAGATACAAGAATCTCTGTACTCCCTCTCACTCATTTGATTGTTGGCGAACGAGACAAATTTGCCACTCTCGCCTATTGCCGAACTTGGCAACCTCATGGAAACAGCCTCAGCTGATCCGTTGCCTTGTGCTAAGGGCAAGCTAACAGAGTCAAGTGGTCTGGTACTGCTACGCAGCAAAGATTCGGCTATCACAGGCCCACCTAACTTGCTAGCCCCAGCACTAAATTCGTTCCTTGATGCTGCACTCTCAGCTCCCACATTGAGTCTCTGAAGTGAATCACAAATGCTCACATTATCAATATCAGATTGCTGCTCAGACAGCATGTCAAACATCCCCATTGGAGGTATAGCTCTGCACTTTCCTGGTCCTATAGGTCCGTCATGGCCCCGGACTGCTCCTCCACACACACTACAGCTGCGGGCTTTTGCCTTCTTAGACCTTGTCATATTAGAAGTATACACTAAAACAAGTGCACTCACGTTTTTCTGAATGAAGGTCAGAAGACTTGGTAGTGTAGTATAGCTCAGACGGCTTAAAGTTGAAGCTATAGGGGCTCAGCTGAACAGAAACAGGCTTGTAGCAGGCTTAGAGATGTGTTGCTTGACCACTGCAAACAGGAAACATCGGCTCAGGCTCGCATGAGTGGAGTGTAATGTGGCAGGTGCTGAGTGCAGATGAGGCTGGTCTAGTAGAAAGAAGCGAATGACCAGTAGCATGGGGGAGATCCTTATATACCTGGGACAACTGGATTAGCCCAGCTGGCAGTCCCTGGTGGAGGCTGCGAACATAACTTGACCCTGGTGGTCATCAAGGTATTGCCTGGAATGAATGTTGCCTTGACCAAGAGGGCGTTAACCCCGTTTACACATTAGTAAACATCATATATCCTATTATCAAGAATTTTTGAAAATGATGGCAGCAAGCAAATTGGTTAATAGTTTTAGATAGAACAGTTAAAATATAGAAATGCAAAATGCATGGAAATGTTAAATGAATGTTTTGAACAAATTAGAATTATATCTATCATAAGGAAGGCACGCATTGAGTCCATGCTATGATCCAATATGTATTGCTAACTGCCAAGATTTGCCTGTTAATTGGCTAACTTTTGCATTATTAACAAATATTAGAATAACTATCAAATTAAGAAATTAAATGATGAACTGTATAATGTATAAGCATCAACAATGAAGAGTTAAAAACAGAAAATTCACTCCAGAAAATTCCCTGGGTGTGAAAATGTAACTATCTCATAAAGTTCAATGAGCTGATTGAGCCGAATTAAAGAGTGCTTAGGAAAGGGCATGCATTTATCCACATTCCTTGCTGTAGACATTCGAGATGGGCTGTCAGAAATCTTTGAGTTTTCTATAACAAGTCAGACATGACAAGTCAAAGCCTTTGACAACAAGTCACCCTAAAACAGCTATATTAGGTCAAGTGATGCATGTTCATGACCACCAAGATTTGGCCCCACTTCCTTATAAGCCAGCTGTAACATGTGTGGTCAACTGCCTAGATTGAGTTTGCAGTCAACTCTAATGACTGTGTTCTGGCTAGATTTTGTCATAAGCATTAATTTAGCAATATCTATCTATCTATCTATCTATCTATCAATCTATCAATCTATCAATCTATCTATCTTTATCCATCTATCTAATTCATATCATTCAATCACTCAATCAATTAATCAATATGTTGTTATCTATCTGTATCCAATAAATGAATGAATGTATGAATCAATCAATCAATCATTCAATCAATCAATCAATAAATATCATGAAAAACTAGCTTGCTAGTTTTATAACTGAACCTAAGCTTATATTTAATTATGATTTAGTTATAGTTTGAAGATACCACATCAGTCTTCTGTTGAGAACATTGGCCATTCATGGATTGCTCCATGGTATTTGACAGCTAAATCTGTTTGTTAGTTTTTTCTGTTTCATTTTTAAAAATTCCTTTAGCCTAAACACATGGTGGTGGTGGTGGTGGAAAAGGGCTTTACGTCCTGTATTTCTGCACCAGTTGGGCTAATTAGGACAGTCTAAACACATGGCATCCACCAAACTCTATGCTGGAGATCTGATTGGCTGGTCATTAAAACTAGGTTGGATAAATTATAGTGGCCGTAGTGACTCCATGGGCAAACCAAGAACCTTGGGCAGACCCACACTTGGCACAAAACCACAGACAGCTACAGTTATTCTAAAAATATGTCATTATAGATATTTTAACATGGATAATAGCAACCTTCATGAGAGAAAAACCCCTGTCTATTCATGTTGATCTCTACTCAGTGGACACAATATGCAGCTGATCCATAACAATATTTCACTGAACAATTATTTAAAAACCTGGTTTTAATTGATTTCCAAATTAACCACCCACTGATCACAATTCATGAACTAACTCGATTTCTTTATTTTTATGCATTTCTATGATTTGAAATCACGTGTCTGGTCCTTGTGTATTTCCTATCATAGACAACCAATTGATAAAAAATGATATGATAATAAATGGATATTATAGTAATCTCACATCAATGGATAGACGCAGAACACAGGGAGGGCCTGCTATTTTCGGGGGATTCTTCCCTGTAGTGTGCATGTGCATCGCAGATTTTGGTATATTTTTAACATAGACCGGAAGGTATTGCCCGATCTAAAAATAGCACAGCCAACCAGAAAATTCCCTGCTGGGACCAGTCAGCCAAGCAGGAACAGTAGGGCCTACTTAGCTATCGCGCTTATTGCTAAGGCAGGACCCAGCCAATGTGAAAACCAAGTAATATTTTTAGATGATATTCAACCATTCTTCCCTCTTTAAATATGAATATTGCACATTGTTAGATATGTCAGATATGCTGTAAAAACATTTTGGGTCAGCATAAAATTATTAGGGTCATTTGGAAACCGAAATCTGACAATTTTCTTATCTAAGTCTGTCTTTATTATAGTTCCCTGAAAAATGGGTTTTGTTGATGTCACAATGAGTGTCTGAAATTCAGAATTCATTGCCATAGTGACAATTCCAAAATAAATGCACCACTTTTCTCAACTACATCCCCCAGATCCAAAATCTACAGAATGTGCCAATTCCAATGATGTATAGATTGTCCATCCATATTTCAGGGTGAGGTAAACTGCAAATGTGCCTCCTAAGCTCCCCGACTAGTGAGACTCCTCTTACAAAATCTTAGACAAACTTATTAGCGCGGACCAATCTACATCCTCTCACAAGTGTGTGTGTGTGATTAGGTCTTTATGTCCTGTATTTCTGCACCAGTTGGGCTAATTAGGACAGGCAGAGACCATGGCAGTGAGACGAAGGATGAAACAGCCATCCAACTTAGGCTCGACTGGGGATCGAGCCCGGGACCCAGCAGTTGGAAGCCCAGAGCGCTACCTCTGAGCTAGGCCCCCGCCCTCGCATCCTCTCACAAAGGCTGATATAATTTTGAATTACTAATACATTTGAGGCAAAATTGTCTCAAAGGTATATACAACAAGTCACCACTCAAGTGTGACACTAAGGCCATTTAGGTGAACTGTGTGCGTTCCTGGGCTTGTAATCACAGAAGTTGTCATATTTCTTGAAATATTCCCAAAAACCAATCAATAGGGAATCCACAAACTTAAAAGCATCCAAACACTGTAATTTTAGCTCCGACTGTGGCATTTAGCTGACTAGAATTGTAATGGTTCGTGACATCTTCGATGATGTCATAGGCTTGTTGTGCTAAATATAGAATCAGTAGCAGTTCAGCTGAATTTAGAGATAAATTTCATTTGTACTGAGAGCCACAATTTCAATCCTGGTCATCCAATAGTATTAGATTTTAGCAGTGTTCAGGGGATACATCTTGAAGTAGTCTTGTCAAGCATCATGCAAGGGAAAAATTTATTTAAGCCACAGCTTAGAGTCCTTTAAGCTACTGTTCTGATGAGTGTGTCAGCAAGACATTTTTAATTTTAAAGCAATAAAAAAGCAGTCATGCGATAAATAGGTTATTACAATCACCTGAGACTCTGTATTATCGGGTCGAGGGATGATACAGGTCGAGGGTGATGATACCTGGGAGATACAGCCTCTTGCCATGTGATAACCTATAATTATTATTTGATTGGTACATTATGCCAAATGATTTTTTTTAAATACATACCAATAGTAATACAGAGCATCTTGGTAAGTTTGTAGTTATTTTCTTCCTCAAGGGCTGGGTACGCTCTCTTGATGAAATCCGCACAAGTGGCTGGGGAAATGACATCATTGGCAACTTCAAACATGCTGTCCATATCAGAATAACTTGACAGGATTTTCCAATGAGCTTAGGGATAAATTCTGTAACAAGAAAGAGAAATCAAAACACTTTCCAACTCAATGGGTTAAAAGGTCACAGATTTAAGGTACAAAAGCAATCCATATATAATTATATTCACTTTCAAGGGATGTTCATCAGCACAGACAGAATTACAGTGGAGATCAGCTAAACATTTAGTCCACAAAAAGTTTCTTTTTCTTAGAAATTCATAAATGGAAGGGAATCTGTCCCTTTTAATCCAACAAGAAATAAAAAATGTCCAGGATGCCCTTTGAGAGGCAACATGGACAAATGTTGGGTTAAAACGGAACGATCTTGGGTTTGGAAGGACATATTGAGGGCAAAATGGACTGTCAGGGGCAAAAGTGCTCATAGACATGTGAAATCAAGAAAGTGAGATCACAAGTATTTTTTTTCCATGCCTGCTGAGTCATGTAGTTCAGCATAATTTTTCTTTGAAATGACAATCTATTTTTATGAGACCTGTGGCAGACCGCTACGCCTAAGATAAATCCTCTATGAAAGAAGTGCACCGTTACCACAAATATTAACACCACTCTGTGAATAAAATATGGAAATGCTCTTTCTTTTTTCAAACTGAGTTCATTACTATCAAAATATTTGGATGAGAAAAAGTAAAAAGTCTGCATCTCTGCTTTAATGACAATATGGTACCTATGCAACATGCTTCAAGAATCTCAGTTAAATGGCTCAGCCTCAACAAGGTACTTCATGCCATTCTGTGTCTTACATGTTTTGGTTACAATCACTCGATTGGTGTGAATAGCCACAAATACTGATGTAATAGCTTTTGTTTAAACAAAAAAGATATGAACTTACACATCTGAATTTGCAACATCAACCAGGATTTGTAGCCTCCCTACAGCAAACAGCTCCTCTGCCTTCCCAACTACATCTTCTGCGTGGAGATATGGCAGCTCTTTCACAATCACACCTGCTAGTTCATTTAAATCTGTAATTAAACAAAAGGTGAAATGGAGCACTGTAGATTTCTCTATGGAAATCAAACTGTTTTGGAAGAAAATGGTTACATCCCATGCAAGCCTCGCATACCTATTATTTAATCAACGGAGGCTAAAGCAATATCTTGACTACAGAATACTGTATTGTACGCCACTTTGGTTTGAGGACAAGCGCTTGAAATAAAGAGACATTTACATCAGGACATACCACATGTGTACCACAGCAGTGTAAGCATACATAAATGCAATATTTTCTATACCTGTTTCACCAAAATTCCAGACTCAGATATTACCAAACCAACAAACAGGGACAAACTTCATCAAACATGTTTAACTCAAAAACTACTTACCCGAGACAGACTCAACTTGAGTGGGCGAATTAGGTTCATCCAACTCAGCCTCAACTTGAGTGGGAGAATTAGATTCATCCAAATCATTTTCTCTGTTGCAAAGACAAAATCAATGTGACCTAACTACCAAGAATGGCATGATTATATTGTTGGTGTGACACAGGAACTGAAGCCTACTATTTATTATACAGCAAAAAGGTGCAAAGGCCACATATAATACTTTGATGAAGAAACTTTTAAATCACCACAAACTGATAATCATGGTGCATATTGTACAAGAACAGCCAATGAACCGAGCTGCAAGGTCATTTTGGCTCACCTGCTTTTCACACCTGGAGCACAGTTTTCTGAAGGACTATTCTCCACTGAATCACATTCAGATTCCTTGTTATCCTGCAACAAGATAGATGTCTGTTGTATAAAAGTCAGATAGGTCTATTGTAATTGAGTGGCTGATGATTTTAATGAACACTTCAGCACTATTGGAACTCGCACCGCTGAATCTCTTGATCATGCACCCATACACCAAACTTGGAAAAATCCAGAATGCCTCACCCGGTTTAAATTTAATGAAATTGATGTTGATTCAGTCAGGGAAGGCTTGCGTAACCTGGGTAATGAGAGTGCGATCGATGTCCTTGGGTTCGATGCCAAACTACTTGCTATGTCTGCCGCATCTATAGCACCATGGCTCACCCAAATGTTCAACATGTCCCTGCTAAATGCGTATGTCCCACCTGACTGGAAGAGAGCTCGCGTGACGCCTTTGTATAAAGGTAAAGGCTCAAAGCATGAGAAGAACAATTATCATCGATAGCAGTAATTGGTCACATCGCCAAGATTTTCGAACGCCATGTACAGAGACAGCTGATGCACTATTTAGCTGTGAATGACTACATAGGTGATGACCAATCTGCCTATCGCCATTTTCACAGCACACAGACAGCTATCATAAGACTCATTGATGCATGTATTGACAATTTATGCGATAAACTATTGACGGGTCTTTGTTTTTTAGACATTCGCAAGTGTTGACACTGTAAACCATGAAGTTCTTGTCAAAAAATTAAAATACTATGGAATTATGCATATTGAATGTGATTGGTTTTCAAACTATCTCCTTAACAGAAATCAATTTGTTTTTGCTAATGGTAAAAAATCTGATGATGCTGTAATTAATATTGGTGTCCCACAAGGTTCTGTACTGGGACTCATCTTATGTATGCTGTTAGTGAACGACTTATCTCAAAATGTATCCTTGTCCTCTTGCAACATGTATGCTGATGACACTGTAATTTATTGTAGTGGTTCTAACTTGCTTGAAGTTCAGAATAAGTTGCAGCTAAGTGTTGATCATGCATCTGAATGGTTTAATGCCAATTGTCTCTGTCTTAATAATGATAAATGTAATGTTCTTCTTATCTCACCTCATGTACATGTTAACTATGATGACTTTGCCATAAGCCTGCATGGAAAGACTCTGGACAATGTTGAGGTTGCTGACTACCTTGGGATCAAAATAGATCAGAACCTCTCTTGGGATATGTACATAAAAAAACTGTGCTCCTCGCTTGGTTGTAAGATAAGTAAGATGGCATGCCTGTGAGCCATAACAACCTCACATATCCTGAATAAAATTTATGTAAGTGCTGTTCAACCTACCATTGATTATGCCATACGTTCTTGGGGTTTTACATCTAATTGTAATATTCATAAAATTCAACGTTTGCAAAACTATGTAGCCAGAATTGTAACAGGTTATTTTGACTATATTAACCACAGAGGAATTGACATTGTTAAATCACTATGCTGGATGAATGTTGTTCAAAGAAGAAATTATTTTACATTGGTTTTAATGTTATTGTGCCATATATTGATGCTTCTGTGATGAAATGTTCTTTTAACTACAATGGTGCTATTTTATGGAATGGCCTTCCTAATTCTTTAAAGGTTTTAGCTGATGTCTGTGATTTTAAACGGAATGTCAAAACTTTTGTACTTACACATTTTTAGCTATTTATGTATTTATTGTATAATTTGTTTTTAACTATATTTTTATTTTTATGTATCACTTTTTTATAACAGCACCATTTGAAAAACAGTTGTATTGCTGACAATGTGTTGCTGTCAGAATATATTAAAATAAATAAATATGATACACACAGTAAACTGGAAGGAGAATAATATGAAACTGACTACAGAAATTCGAAAATATACATGATCATCTTCAGCAAAGGTTAATTAGAATGTGTGATCAAAATTATTTGTTATAAAATACCAGGCCATTGGATCCAGAAAGCCAAACATTGTAATAATGGCAATTCCTGCTCCTATGTGCATACAACCAATGTATCCAGACTAAAATGAGATAGTTCTAGACATCATTTGGTTAGTTTCAGAAGACTTAACTTTACTGTTTACGAATATATCATAATCTATGCTTTGTAAACTAAACTCATTTGAAATTCAGTGAATAGCTGCCTTTGCCTGTTCAACACGGCTGGACAAATTGTAGGGGGTGAGTGTATAATGGGGACCAGTGCTTAAACCAACATGCATTTGTTTGTTTAGACAAATACAACACACCCCTAATTCGGCCGTATATTGAAAAAATTCAGACCATGCAAATACAGATAATGCAGCCCAAAAGTAAAAAAAAAAAAAGAAGAAAAATAGTAAATAAATGAAAGAGTATAAAAGAATAGCAAATTACAAGATAAAACGATAGATTAACCAGGAGCTATTGAAAATGTTCACCTTTTGATTGGCCTTTTTTCCCCGCAGTCCTGGCTGGCTTCTCTCCAAGGGTATGTTAGTATATAATACAGTTAATTATTTCTGCAGATCGATGTTAAAGATAATGCCATTATTATAAATAATAAAGGCCAATAATTATTTTTTCTTCTGAAAACAATGTGTTGTCCGTCAAGTTTCAGAAAATGCAGATCAAGATTTCAGAGAGTGTACAATGGAAGTCTTGCCAATGATGGAATTGAAATGAAATTGTAGGTGCAGACTTTGATTTTAAAAAGTGCAGTCTTTGCAGACCAAGTTATAACAGACAATTTCTGGAAAATGAAAAGCAGATCTGCAAAAATTGTCTTGAGTGAGTGCAGACCAGGATTTCCAAGAAGATGCAGATCAGGATTCAAAAAATAGCAGACTAACTATAAGACATGATACACATGATAGAAAACGTATTAGCCGGTGTATAATACTACAAGGCATTATAAACTTCAGGTTTCATGTTAGTATTAGAAAGTTTAGACCAGTTCTGTGAAAATGCAGACCAAGTTTAGGAAAATGCAGACCAGGTCTCAGACCAAGTTTAGGAAAATGCAGACCAGGTCAGAGACAAGATTTCGGAGAATGCGGACCAAGTTTGATGTTATTAATAAAAAGTTATAGAAAATGCAGATCAGATTATATTAGTTATAGAAAATGCAGGCCAGATCTGATAAAATGCAGACCCACTCTTGGAAAAAGCAGACCAGGTCTGCGAAAAACCAGACCAAGTCGGAGAAAATTCAGACCAAAGTTTGTAAACTGACCATGCATTTTTATGAGTGCAGACCAAGTTTTATATTAGTAACAGAAAGTGCAGACAAGATCTGATAAAATGCAGACCAGATTTGAGAAAGTGCAGTCCAGATTTGAGAAAGAAAGTTTTATGTTAGTATTACATAGTGCAGACCAGGTTTAGAAAAATGAAGACCAGGAGAAAATACAGACCAAGTTTATGTCAGTAATGGAAGGTGCAGACCAGGTATGAGAAAGTGCAGGTCCAATTTTTTTAAGTGCAGACCAAGTAAAAGTGATCTTGTTTTTGAATGAGCTTTAATTATATGCCTTTAATGCTTCATTGCATATTATTTATGAAGTCTTCATTACAACAAATTTAAGTTCATCTTATATAATTAACTTAAGTTCATATTAATTATGTGTGTGTGGTCTGCATGATGCAGAATTGTAGAATCTTTGTTGCGTTGCACTTGTGTGCTTCATATGGGAAGCCACTTTCTTTCTAATTTCTGGATCTTCGGTGCTGTCACACACCTGAAAAATTTTAATGAAGGCAAAGGTAAGTGGTGTAGAGGAGAGCAGCGCCAGTGCCCAATTAAGCATATCAAGAAGCTGGAGGTACTTCGGATCATATGCAGAGAAACACAGAATTAGGAACTATATGAAAATAGGGACAAGAAATTTATTAAATAAAAATGCCAAGATTTCAAGTATTTTGACCCTTGTGACAATAGCCTTTCTCAAGGTTCGGCATGAGGCTCTTTTGCTTTGCATTCCATGGTCAAGTAATTCTCACATCAATGTATTCAAGATATCGCTCTGACGCAGGGCACATCCTACGAAGGACAGAAACACGGGGGCAGCATCAGATTCAAGTTTTTTTGTGCAGCTGGGAAGGCAGTTCCTTGAATAACCCTGATGGGAAGTTAACCTAGGCAGCATCATGGCTTTCCAATATTTGTGTTCACTAACCTTGAGAAAATAAACATTCAGCTGGTGATTAACAGGGTAACACTGATAAATGAATGTGTGGTTCTTCCCTGCTACTATATTGCACATTTTAGAGTACTCACATGAATGACATAATTGCTATTAATAATTCCTCTCTTTTTCGCTTGATAAAGGTTTCCCAGGCTCATGTTGATCATTACTCCACTCCGGGGCACGTTGTGAAAACAGATTTTGTAGTATTAGGTAATTACGCACTGCTGTGTGAGCAATCCTTCCTGGCGGGGATGACAGTGACATATTGGTGTCCTTCAAATGTTTGCAGGGGGCTTCACAGCGGTCCTTGTACAGATATGAATTTATGATATCCGGGGAAATCAGCTCAATGACAGTGCATAAGGTTTGCTTAAATTCTTGCAATAAGGCTAATCAATACTTGAGTGACCTTGTACCTGGAAATACTAATGCATGGCATCACCAATACACAATAGCTAATAATATCAGCAATAATTGGGCTGTGGTAATGTCGTACATCGTATTGGTATTTCCAGTTACAAGGTAAATCAAGTAGGAATTCCTTCAGGTGACTGTGGTTAAAAGTGCCACGGGTAACCAAGGCCATACTTGTTTGATCTTAGTCCGTCAGAAACTATCAAAACTACATCACAAACATGATCATTCAGTAAACCAACATCTGAATAGGAATAAGCGAGAAAATACCTTAGTCATTTATTTGCAGTTCGACATGTTCTTTTTTTATTCGGCGGTGTAGAGAGTTGTTCCAAATTTGAATTTGCCGCTGAAGGCGCTTAGTATCCACTTGAGCAGTAGTAGTTGACGAGAGACGAAGGTAGTCCAGAAAGTGGTGGAGAGAATTTAGATAGCTTTTTGATTGTCGCCACCTTCCACTGGCTCTGCTGTAGTTTGACAGATATGAAGCACTCAGATATTTTGAAGAAGGTTTTTTACCAGGTACTGTAAATTCCAACCTGAAACACCAAGGCAAACACATACAGCAGTCGCATCAAGTGTCATCGTATACACATGTATCATCATGAAGATGTCACCCACTATACATTGAGTAATTTTTTCTTATATGAATAGAAGGGTAAAGGAAAGGAACAGATGAATAACTGTACAATAATAGCCTAGATTAATAGTATTTTTTCCTTATGGCACCTATTCATGAAAAGGGCTACAAGGCTTGAAGGCCATTTCACAAATTGTTGAACTTCTTTCAAAATGCTACAAGATACGTAATAGAAAATAGGCTAGCATTATCTGATAAGAGCTAAATACAGTCATAACCGAAATTCCCAGACAAAATGTGGGGCAAAGTAACAGATTTGATCTCTTCATCAGTTGCCAACTGCATTTCCTTGCCAACAAGTTTGGGTCTCACAACTTATAGGGCTATAGCTGTTCTTCAAATCGCTGAAAGGCTAAACAAATTCAAAACTGGTGATATGTGTTTTGATAAAGGCCATGGAGGTAACAATTAATCAGACTAGCTACAAGTAGTTGGCTACACAAAACCAATCTTGGCTGTAGCTTTAGCCAAACTGGCCAAATGAGAAAACTGACCAGCTAAAGACTACACCTAAATTGTCTAAGCCAACGAGCATGAAAAATGTCGTGCGATGTGCCAATAAATAGTAATGTTGGTAGCTAATATTGGTCGCATGGCTTGCCTGTCAAGTTACATTGGCGCGACACATATACTTATTGAAAAATGGTCAAGGAATCATACAAAAGATCAATTTTTCAAATCAGACTATTTCTTAGGAAATTACAGGCCAAAACCTAATTCTCTTTTATAAATATATTCTGTCTTCATCATAAATATCATGAAAAGTCCACTTTAACAGACCCGATTTATTACCTTATATGACTGGTGACGTCATAAGCAAATCACGCTGTTTACCTTTGCCAGACATGAAAAGCAAGGCAAATATTTGTGACGTCATCAGATAATCTCAACGTACACCGATGATGACACCAGTTTCTTGCTTATTCTGGGAGCTACCACCATAAAACTCCCACTGAATCTTCTTTTTTTGGAGGCTTAAGCTAACAGGCTCATTTGTATGTCTTAAATATGGCATATGTATACATGTACGGGAAAAATGGTAGGTCCACTAAAATGCACTAAACCCAAATAATGAAAATGCAAAAGAGACAATTTAGGTACAGAATACTACAAATAGAGGATAGTAAGTCAACCAATATTGAGTTTTATTGGCCTCAGCTAGAAATATTGTGCGCAGCTAAGCCTCGCAAAATATAACCAGCCAATAAAACTCCATATAGATATCTACATATATATTACCTATTTTCACATTATCACACAAATTATGTTACATATTATTACCATAGGGCTTCTTACATAGAGCTAGATGGACATGTCCATCTTGTTATTAAAACATTATGAGATGTAGCACTTGCTAATGCCATTGACGAGCTACATGGTGTTGTGTTTGACACTTGGATATGTAATATGAGCGAAGCTCGTCACGGCCGAAGGCCATGAGCAAAGCTCACTTACTGTACATGTAGAGAGAAGTCCCAAAAAGAGGCTACACATTGGTCATGCCGAAACCAGAAGTGTCCAAAAAATTATCAAAATACATGTAATCCTATGGAAGATCACCCTATTATCGTTTTTTGCCCAATGGTCCAGAACTGGATGTCATCTTGTTATAACAACGTCGTCGGTTCAAAAGTTGCGATGTCATTAATTTTGTAACGAAAACGCCTCCAGCTTGAAACTTGGAGAAAACTTGTTTCTCTAACTGTTAAAATTCTAACAGTGCCTAGAAATAGTGTTTATTTAGAAAGGGAACCCACCAGATATGAATAACAAATTGTTGCGATGACGTTAAATCACACCAGGGGGCAGTGTAAGGCAACCGCAGCGCCCCTGGCGACTGAAGGTATGCATTACAATTATCTGACCTCTTTTGTCCCTAAAATTGTTATTTATGTTCCGAACTTGAAATTTTTTAAATCTACATGGAGTCTAATTAAAAGAACACAGAGTGTAACATTTAAGTTTTCATATTGAACACCTGAACAATTTTAAGCTATAATGTCCAAAGAAGCAGGTGTTGTTTGGCATATTTCTAAACCACGTCCTCTGTAGACATTTTTCTTTTTCATTCCCCCTGGGCTCCTACTATCATTTAAAATCTGGGAAAAAGTGCAGTATAGCGAACTCAAACTTAAGACCATATTTAGCGAGTCCCATTGCCAGAACAATGACGTCAAATGCTTGAATTCCATATGCGACGTCACAAACAAACGGCGGCTTCAAGGCAAGAACACAGCTTACTCAATGAAAATGTTATACTTGTTGTGTACTAGCTCAAAAATAACGATTATTTCGTATTTAATGGATGCCAAATATAGGCATAAATTTGGGTCCGCTATACTGCACTAAACCCAACATCTGTACATGGATAGCCAAATTAAAACCATTAGCACAAGCAATACATTTGTCTGTATTTTTAAATTTTATTATTATTTTTACTAGTCACAACCAGGACAAATTCTCAGTAGAATATATAGTTACAACATGTCGTATAGACTGTTGGCTTAACCCTCTTAGTATTGTTATCTAATAATTTGACTGTTGTTATTGTGGAAATAACGTATTGTATTTTGTATGCATATTGTATGTCTGACGTTCAATGATGATAATATCTTTCAATCTTTGTGAATAAAATTTTACATATAAAAACAAAATATATATGTATTATAGCTTCACTCACTCCTGGCATTGACAGAAATATATTAATGATATTATGTTAATAAACATTTGAATAAATAATATTCAACTTCATGTATATATAAAATGCTGTAACCTACCTAATTTTTGTACGCAAACAAATGATAATAATAGTAATATCTTATAGCCTATGTGGTATACATATATCTTTACCACATGGTTTACCTTACAAGTATGGGAAATGTATACCACATACTTCTATGTATGGCAGGCCAATGACAAAAAATCCCTTTTTGCAGTTAAGCGCTTTGCCATTTAAACTAGTGCCGCCACTCTTAAACAATAGTAGGTGTCAACGTTTACAAACATTCAACAGATAAAATTGTCAGCTCTCTCAAGAAGTTTAAAATTTAGAAATCGGACCAGAATTGACGATTCTAGAGCCAAAAATCTTAACAGAAAGTTAATGGTCTGTTCAGTCCACAGATACAAGCTATTGCGTATCTATGTTGCTAAGGGCAACGTCATAGGAGCGTCATTGTTTCGGTAATACAATCGAATAATACTGAACAATAAACTATTTTCTTTCAAAACCTACTATAAAAACAAATTCTGACAAAAAATATTTAACAACTGGTTTGTAAATATCATTCGTAAATTCCTTAAGTTATTAATCTGAAAATGTCCCAGAAAGTTTTGAGGTGATGACGTTTCTGACAGTTAATGCAATGCTCTGATTGGTTAATGGCAAATATTGATATTCATGAATTTTTTTTATACTGCATGAATGCATAGCCAGGCAGTTAAACTAAAAGTGAAAATTGTGGGATATAAATAAGACCCGAGTGGATGTGTGGTGTACTTTAATATTCTATCACTCATGGACTGATTGGCTTCAGAATTCACTCGTGGCTATCGCCACGTGTGAATCCTGGCCAATCTGTCCACTCGTAGTGTAATATAAAAATATACCACATAACCATTGGGTCTTATTACAATACCCTCTTTAACACCAGCCAGAAACAGCACTCTTTGCTTAAGGCAATAATCAACATCCAAATCACGCATTAATCACATAAAGAGGTTAAAACAATAAACTACTCACTCGTTACTGGATAGTTGCGAATCATCAGTACTGTTACCGGATGGTTGTTTATCTATAGAATACCATACTGCATAAAAGTACTTCTAAGATCAGTCTTAGAATTTTGAGGACATGCCTGGTGAAGTTTTGTCATCAATTTTTGTGCATGCCCATATTAGGATTGAACTTATAAGGAATACTAGCTCAGTTTGAGTGAGTGTGCTGTATGAACATAGTTTCAGCTAATTGTGGCAGAAAGTACTTGGTCACCACATTCAAAATGCATAAATTCATGTTTATGACATAATTGAACTATAAGAATGGAATTTTACTGTTAAACAACATGGTTCTTCCAGTTGAAGCAGCACATGACTACATGCTACACTCAGAACATTTCCAGAAACATTGGGCCTGCAACAGTGTCTGAGTGGTCTAAGCATTGGTCTGCCATACAAATGGCTAGTGGAACTTTTGGATTTTCTTTTTGTTATGTATATATATATATCATTTATAAAAGATATATAATTGTAAGTGTGTGATCTTGTTTCACTGACAGAATATGTCATCTTCTTAGCTTGAACCAAAACTTTACTGGTGCTCTCCTAAAAGGAGCATATTACATAAAATTATATATTCCTATGTACACATACCCAATCAAATCTCAAATATTCATATATTCCCATTTTACATGCTCAATTTCCAATACAAATTATATCCCGTCTTACATGTAATACTACTTGACACGGGCAAATACTCACCTGAAGGCAACAGTGTTTATAAACGTGCATCTTTCGTAACTTATAAAATATAATAATTTCAAAAAATGCACCCAAATGATGTTTCAATGATAATTTTCATTAAGCTTACAATTTAATCATTTTAGGCAATGCACATTGTTATTTAATCAGTAAAATTTTAATCATTTCATTGTCTTACCTTTTTTTTTGACCGTACATGCCAAAAATAATTGTTGAAAACGTCGTTCTATCTTTAAAAGAGCCAGATCTTTTTTACACATAGTGATATTATGAAATAAATAATCTAATAGTAAGTAAATGCTGATAACGTTATAATGGAAAATCAGAATAAAATGCAAACAATTTTGTTAAATTGTGTTTCCAGAGCAGAAATCTGGCATTAATGCACTTACCCTAACAACATTTTATATTTTATTACTCAATATAGCTTAGTTGTGCATTTTGATAATCACATCGACATATCTCAGTTGCGTTTTAAAATATTTAGAGAAAAATAAAAAAACATAGAAACAAATTCTGTTTCTAGAGCAGGACGCACACACTACTGCACCTACATGCATACAAAACTTAATAAGGATATGTCTAAAAGAGTATAGAGATACATTTTTGGGTTTGCATGACCATTAACTACAGACAATTTTATATAATAAGAAAAATATGAAAATTTGGTTCTCCTTCAAACCCTCATATCAATGACTCTATGATCATTACATAAGTAACATTTTGCCAATGATATATCTAGATTATAGTCCTTACACTTTTAAGCTTTATTTTGACATTTGTTTAATCCTTCCTTTTTTTTTTCTCATAATACTGAAAAATCTGGAAAAAATTCTTAAAATGGTGATGCTTCCTTCATATTCCTTAGCATCCCATACTGAGTAATGACAGCCATAAATGTTGTACAATTCATGTGCATACAATTATTAAATATTTGATCATAGTATTGCCATGCTCAACCCATTCAACAGCTTTTGTTGATAATTAGCAATTTCATAATAATTAGTTGAATAATGATCTATATTACTTTCACTTGACTCCAATACTTATTAATTGTTTTCTTCAAATACACCTGTAAAGTGTTTGGTTATAAATACTATTTTATATGCCATAGATTTAATGCAAATCAGCAACCCAACAATTCAGTAACTGTTGAAGGGAATATAGCAATTGATAATATATAGTTCTTTCAGTTGCTAGCTAAATGTAACAGCAAGCAAAAAATATTTTGACTTATGAAAGAATTAAAATGGGTGTGCTGGGTATCATTCCATACAAAATAAACATTTAAGATTTGTATTTATTGGTATTTAGACTTTATTTATTTAAATACAAGTAAAGACAAACCTAAAAAGGTTCATTTTGTATGAAATCATCCCAACATCTTTATGTGGCATAACATTGTTGCTTAGTTTGTTGTAGATTAGGGAACATGCAATTTGTTGATAATTCTAACAAACTGAATACTCCTTATTGTGCATAAAATCTTTCAAATAGAAGAATTAAATGGCACGAAAGGGATAGACAACTCTTTTAATGCTCACTCGGTTTTACTCTAATCAGAATGGACTGTTGATTATAAATAAGATATTTGTAAGACATTATAACCCACGGGAACACTGTATTATTGTCCTTCAACATTACAATTCATATACATATTGGTGGATTAATGCAGTGGAACTTTCTAAATGTCTTGCTGTGTGCTGTATCAATCATTAAGTGATGACAGTTACTTATAGAAGTGGTATATAAAATTAAAAGAAGATCAACCAATTTTTTGGTATGATTTATTGTCATCAGATTAAAAACTAAGGTACAACTTTTTTTTTCATGTGAGGATTGAACATTGGTTACCCACAGGCAGGCATGCTAAACATTAGATCTATATAGTTCAGCAAACACAGTTCTGTAGCCTTGCTGTTCTTTTTTGGTTAGAAATACATCATGACATTTCCTTGAATTTTACTATCTTACTTGTAAATCAGTTCTAATATGTTTTTATTGCTTATCTCCATCATTTTTGCTCTTGCAGCCGCTTAGGATATACTTTGAAGAGGCAAAATTTGCTGTGATCGACGAATCTGAAGTGCTTCCACCATGTTTAGTGATGATGATGATGTAGACCTGTGCGCCGCCGCCAAAGCTTAGCTAAGCCACTTTAATGATGAGCATCTGGCTGCCGCCAAAATAGCTTGCAGCCAGCTGATCAGCTTTTGGCAAGCCGCCGCCAAAATCATTCTGCCAAAATCCACCAGGTGGCCGTCATCGCAGCCCTCTTGTGGCAATAAAGTGAAACGTCAAATGCTCGAAATCTGTCTGCAAGCCTCGTCTGCCTGCTTATCCAAAATCCAAACATCAAGGAAAAGAGGAAAATGTAAGTTACATTTGTATTTGTGCAATTATCTGTGCATTACACCTTTGTGTTTACAAATTAGCTTGGGCCAGCAGATTTTGCCTTGGGTTTGAGATGGCTAGCCATTATATCAGACAACAGCCAGCCGCCACCGAAAGGTCCATGGCTTGGCAGCTCAGCAGCCATATCATGATTCAGCCAGCCAATATTTCAAGTTTTGGCTGGCGCACAGGTCTATGAGGATGTCACCACCTTCTGACTCTTAAGAGGCCCCTGATGGGGGGAGCATTCAGTATTTTCATGTTTTCGCCAAAGTTGGGCGGGAAACAGTCTATTTTTTTTTTTTAATAAACGTTAAATTACTTGAAGGGAAGGGTTACTTTGGGCAGAAAAATATTTTTTAATTCATCAAGCACCACCCAGGACTGTCTTCATAATCAATTTGGCATCATAGCGGAGAAAAGCTTCATATGACACTGCTGTTTGAAAATCTTGAAACATGCAAGTAGGCTTACTTAAAATGGAACATATAATTTATAGATTGCATGTCATAACCATGTCAATATTCCTTTTACATTTAATCATTCCTTTGAAGTTTCCAAGTTGTGGCATAATGGCATTCAAGAGATTTGGGAATTTTATGAACTCCATAAAAGGTTTGGGACACAAATTATTCTGGTTTTTTAAACCATTAACTAAATGTCCCTATATTAAGGTAGTTTTTTAATAACTACAAATACAAATAAATAGCAGCAACATAGGCACTCTAGACTACAGCATGGCACAGAGACACAACCAGCTGTTCAACCTTGCTTCTTGTTTCAAACTCGAAGAGGAGAATTTATTAATTTAACTGGCCTATAACAGGAACATCAATGTAACCAACATGAAAGATTAAGGTATTTTAAACTTCATAATTGAATTTTATATGCAAAATTATCTTTTATACATCCAAATTATGAAGAAAAGCTAACAAAATTGTTTTAAATTAATTTTCGAAATCTTTAATATATATATATATATATATATAAACTTTTATTGACAAATCCATATCAAAAAGATACATGTGTCAAATTAAAACATCAAAAGTATCAAGTATGTACCGTAACAATAGAATAAGAATAGCAGAAAGAAAACTAAAGAAAGCAATGCAAGAATGATACAACATGAAGTTATAATATATATACACAATGAATATTTTAATATGCACCATAATGTATAAATCACATGTTAAAATAATACTGATTGTTAAAGAGCTACGTAGGTTTAGTCACTAAAATATTATAATGTTTCTACACATAAATACATAACGAACTGAGTCACTAAATAGTGCAATAATTAAAAATAATCATCTCCTATAATATATACAAATGTACAGTATAAATGGAAAAAATAAAACACAAGAAGCAGCACCAGTCACCGTACATTAATTACAAAGCACAAGACATAGCACCAACCACAAAAGCCATACAACACAAACATATATATACAGACATGCACGCACAAGCAGTGACATTCAGAGGGCCACTCGTCACCCAGGACCAGAGATTATAGTCTCTTATATTATGTAAATTGGGAGATAATATCATTCATTTATTTTCAAGGAAACTCTGAGAAACTGGCCTAGTGCCAAATTTACTGCTAGGGATTTACTGCTTAATAATTCCTGGAATTGACGCTCCACACTTATAACCATGAAAGCATTTATTTGTTCAAATGCTACCTTGATAAGGGGCACTCTTGTTTCTTTCCAATTAGGGCAGATTATTAGACTGTGTAATTCATCTTCAACAAGTTGCAGGTTACATTTATCGCATATACGTTCTTCAGGGGGGACATAAGGACGTTTATGCCTACCTAATTCTATATTCAAGTTATGGGAGCTAAGCCTGAATCTGGCAATGTTACAGTAAGTGATTTTGGTAAGCCTAGATTTAGGTAAGGTTCTATACTAGTAGGGGGCCAAGGCCAGAAAATGTGAAGAAAAAGGGCACTTTGTTTGCACCGATCCACACCTCCTCAAATTGGTATCACTGAATTGGAAATTTTCTGTATTTTTTGTAATTGGTACTCGTTTGTCAGTTTCTTGGACCGGAGATGTTTTTTTCTGGTATCCATGGCAACAAGTACATTTTTGTATCGAACAAATTAACAAAAATAACTTTGGTGGTACGCTGTTAATTACAGTGCTTGACATTTGTTGGTACCATGGCTAATCTGCATGGCTGACATCATTAAAGTTTTGCAGTAAACACTAGTTTTTCTCCATTTCCTGTTGCTATTTACAATTCTGACTCGACAAAAATTGCAATTATGAATTTGCCTCAAGCAATACAATCTTTACACTGGGTCTGACTAACTCAGTGACCTTAGTCTGACCTTGACAGATCTAACCAGCCCATCAGTGCTTGTGTACCTCTTGCACAAGGCCCATTGGCCATACACCTCTGGGGGTATTCTCATTTGAAATGAGAACCAAATCACCAACTTTGACATTTTGATGAGTTTTCAACCATTTGGCACGCTTTTGAAGTTCTGGCACATACTCCGACAACCACCTTCTGCAAAACATGTCTGCAAGATGTTGCACACATCTCCACCTTCTTTTATACAAATATGCACCATGAAACATTCCAGCAGAAATAGATGGTTGCTCTCTAAGAAGCAAAAGATGGTTTGGGGTTAAAGCACTTGCATCTCTCAAATTATCAATGACTTTAGTAATGGGCCTACTGTTCACCATTTAGCTTTAGCTTTAGGTGTTCTGGAAGTAGGTGGTATTCCCCTGTGCCAGATCCTTTTTTTCTTGTATAGTTCACGACTGAATTGAGTATATATAGTTTTGCGCAATATATACATTTGGTTTCTCACAATATTTTACTATATAGCTAGCTGAGCTTCTGATGCTGCCCTGCTAGTATTAGTCCTCGGTATTTATTGTCTACTCTTAATATTCATAAGTTTAGGCCGATAATGCTGCTCTGCATCCTGGTTCCATATTCCTTCTGATTTGTACATTCTTGGACCCCAGAACTTGTCTAGTGCGTTCTTAAAAGCATTTAGACTCTGCCCCATTACCACTTTTTCTGGTAATTTGTTCCACTCCTCAACTTTCCTTATGGTGAAAATATTTCTCCTCAGATCCAGTCTCAGGGTTCTCATCTTGAAGAGTTTAAGTGGATGTCCTCTCATTGTCCTTCTATCCTGTGCAGTCTTGGTATGCATTCAGAGTTGTAGATGCTGTGCAATGATTCTTCAGAGAGCCTAATGTTGAGACTTGATATGCCTGTTAGCACTTTCCAAATGGTTTGAATCATTCTCTCCCAGATGCCTCCAATGTGGGAAGCACTAGGAGGATTAAAATGCCAAACAACATTTTGCTTTACACCATGCATTTTAATCATCTTGGTCTGCAATTCAACAAAACAACGAGACATCTCAGCTTCGCCTCCAACGAAATTAGTTCCATTGTCAGTCCAAACTTAAGAAGGTTTGCCTCTCCTGCACACAAATCTTCTGAATCCACTCAAGAAACTATCAACATCCAAACTGTGCAACATTTCCAAATGAATGGCCCTTGTAGTGAGGCAAGTAAAAACACAGCCATAGCACTTTACTTCAGATCTTCCTTGCTTTACCAGAAATGGCCCAAAAAAAATCAATTCCCACATAGTAAAAGGGAGGTCTACCTGCTTCTAACCTCTCAGGAGGGAGATCTGCCATCTATTGGACACATGGAGAACTGAAATACTCCTTGCACTTGAAACAGATTTTGCTAACACTCTTCACAACACGATGGATCTTTGTGATCCAAAACCTCTTGCCAAGTTTGCTTACCACCCATTCTGTGCCAACATGAGCATAATTGTGACATTCGCGCACAAGTAAAACTGCTACATGATGATCATGAAGAACAAGAATAGGATGCTTTTGACAAGGTTCAAGGTTTGCTCCTCGGACTCTTCCACCGACTCAGATCAATCCATCAGAATCAACGAAAGGATCAAGAAATCTGATTGCACTGGTCTTACTAACCGATGCTTTTCTCGTCTTAGATTCCAAGTTCCAACTCTTCCGAATAGGTTCGACTCTCAACATACTTATAAACAAATGACTCCACCTGAACAAGCTCGTCTACGCTGAGTGAACCACCTAAACCATCAATACCTTGAGACTTTAGACACTTTCGCAGTCGCAACATCCAAGCAACAGCCCTCTTCAAGCTATACCATGACGAATAATGCATCAACAACTTCTCAATGGGATCAGGTTCAAGGACACTCGATTGCACCGGAGAAGTCAACTCTCTAATCACACTGACACAATTGCCAACAAAGACATGAAATTTCTTCTCATCATTCTTTATGTATTTCAGGACGATCTCACTATCGACCCAGAAATAAGATGGCCCTAACTGCAGATCTAGCTCATTTTGCAACATGCAATCGACTCTTTAATTGCTGCGAGAACTGCAGCTTGCAATTCAAGTCGCGGAATAGTGATCTGTTTTAATGGAGCAACTTACTCTTACTCAAAACTAGAGCCACACTAATATGACCACTCTTGTTGACGCACCTCAAATATGAGCAACAACCAAAAGCTTTCTCACTCGCATCGCTAAAATGATGCAATTCTAGGAACGCCTCTTCAAAACCAAGTGGCTTGACACAACAAAATTTGTGAGCATCTTTAAAACTTGCAACCAGGACTCCCAATTATATTTCAAACAATCAGGCACTTCTGAATCCCATGACAACTGAAGTCCTGTAGTCTCCTGAAACAATAATTTACCTGTGACTACAACAGGGCCGACTAATCCCAAGGGATCAAAATAAGATGCTACATAACTCAACATGTGATGCCTAGTAAGCACAGCTCTAGAGTCAACTGAAACATCAAAATAAATAACATCCCTTGCGACATTCCACTTGACACCGAGGGCTTTGGACTTGCAGTCAGATGAGAAATCTTTTATCTCTTTTGCACATTCATTTTCCGGAATCCCACTTAACAACTGTAAGTCATTTGTAACAAACTTGGTCAAGTTGAACCCAGCTTCTGACAAAACAGATTTCATACCCTGAATCACGACTTCACCTTGATCTCTGGAAGAAACAGATTTAAGGCAATCATCAACATAGAAAGAACGCATTATTGTGTCAGCAACCACTGGATCAATTTGAGGATTATCAACCAAGATTCTTCGCAGAGCATACGTCGTGCTACTTGAGCACCATACACCCCTGAAAAGATGTCGAGTCATTCAGAACTGACAAATGTCACCCGAATCATCAAACCAAAGAAACCTAAGGGCATCTCGATCCTTCACTGGCACCAAAACTTGATGATACATACCTTCGATATCTGCCATTATTGCATATGGATGCTGACGAAATCTCAACATAACATTCAATAGTCTATTGTTCAGATCAGGACCTTGGAAACAATTTGAGTTGAGGGATTCACCTTTATACTTAGCCGCACAATCAAAAACAATACAAGTCTTTCCAGGTTTCTTGTTTGAAATAACCGCTTGATGTGGCAAATACCAAACTCTATTTGAGGTTACAATCTCTGAGGGAGGAACAACTTCTGCATAACCCTTAGACAACAACAATTTCATTTCCTGTTTATAACAAGGCATCAATCCCCTCTTGTTCAAAATCACACCAAGAGACTTCAATCTAGTCAATGCTACGACCATGTTGTTTGGCAAATTTACAATGGCTTCCATGGTATAGGGAGCTCGTAGTGACCATCTAATTTTCTAATGTCTTCATCCCACAACTGAATGACTCTTTTGTCGTTTTGAGACAAAGAATTCACCTCTCCAGAAATACCTTCATTTTCCATATTCGACAGAGAATTAACCTTGTCCTTCAAATAATCTGCATGGATGAAGTGAGAAGTTACACTATTCTTCACTGCAAACAGACTCTTAGCAGGTCCATTCAATGACCAACCAAACAGTGTTCTCCGGGCGAAAGGTTCATGCCTATGTCCCTTCCTGATTTCTAAAGGAACCAACGCTTCAGAATTATCTTGTCCGATGAGAATTTCTACTGTATCAATGGTTTGTGAAAATTGCAAATCTTTAAGATGACAGTAGGATTGAAATTCTACAATTGGCATATGAACCTCAGCATCTACACTTATATTATTAGCACTGACTTGTTTAAATTTCTTGTCATAACCATCTTTCTTTTCATGACCAGACTGTTCCACATGGATGTACCGTGTATGCTTCTTGCCACACCCAGAGACATCACATATAGAAGGTTTGTTTTGATGAAGAGGCACTCAATTTCTTAAAATTTTTATCACTATTCCTCACTCTTTGTCCCATCTTGCCAAGGATGGGATCATTCGCATCACCTGCCTCTCTGGCAATGAAGTCAACTAGTTCCTTGAAGCCTGGAAGTTTCTTCAGTTCACTTTTGGCATTAAGAGCACGCTTCTTCCACCTATTCTGGAGATAAGGTAACAGACGACTCACGATTTCGAAGATGCAGGTCTGACTTTCCACCTCGTGAAGATAGTCCTTCTGAGACAGAGTCCTGTAACAGCAATGCAACTCATCGGCCAGTTGTTGAAGTTCTTTGGATGATCTCATGGGTCCACCATATCGCAGATCATTTGATTATCCGTTCTTGCATAGCATATAAATACTCATCACTTTCCAGGAATTCAGCCTCGGTTGCTAGGGTGTCATGATATTTGTCTTGGGTGGTCTCAAATGTGTCAAATCTCTCTTTTAGTTTCTCCAACTCAGCGTTCACCTTTCCTTCATCTTCTTCGGACTTGAATTTCCTGATAGAATTAATGGATCTGTCACCTGGCCCTTCAACTTGCCCCTGGCTGTCTTCAGTTCATCCGCCATTATTGGTACTCAACTGCTTAACTGCGATTGAAGAACTTTATTCACTGTGACGGCCTTGAAGAAGAACAAACTTGTTACGAAACTAAGTCTTTATTTCACTCAGAATAGTGTTGACTAACTGGTGAATCTGTAAGGCAGAAACACGGCATAAATACACAGAAAGACATACAAGACAGACAAGACATGCAAAACATGCAAACTAGGGTGAATTGTTTGTATACATAGTGAGATATACACATTAGGCATAACATGGGCCCAGCCATTTAAGTATAAATACATTAAATCTATCATGGACTAAAGTAATACAATAAATCCAAGAATTAAACTTACAAACTTCTGAGCTCCTTCCTAGTAAAGCAATCTCCACAGCACATCAACAAACTACTAAACTGCATTCAATCCAGTGACCAGTGCCCAGTAGCTATCTTTTTTACCTTACTTAGCCGTTTTTCGACTTGGAAATTGTCCCAACCCTGAGACCTAAGTGGAAATCATGGTGGCAGTCTCTCTGACTAGACTGTCTGTGAGAATTCTCCCAAGAAATTCACAAAACTTGAATATGAGACCACTATTTTATCACGCAGAGACTACTGCTGCTGGTGAAACTACAAAAAATACAAAATACAAATATTAAGATGAAATAGTGAAACAGAATTATTTAACAAAATTATTTAACAAAAGCAATAATGATATTACAATAACTATATCATGAACTATGTATTGAACATATGGAATATCATGAACTATGTATTGAACATATGGAACAATAGGTATTTGAGTGTCACATAACTCACTACATTTGATCTGTTAAAGTTATATCTTTAATACAAAACAAATGCTTTAAACCATTTAAATGTGTGTGTGAGTGAGTTATTGTTTAACGCCTCATCAGCACCTGAGTGGGCTATGTAGAGGCTCTCTAGGTTGCATATTATAATATAAAGTACTCACAAACTCATGTGGCCTTACTTGATATCATATTGGTTGCTGTTTACTCTTCAGATGACTTGTCACAAGTCCCCCAGTAAAGTTCTAATTAAACACCCACTTCCTATGACCTCAAAAGTCAAGGTTACAAATTACTAGAGCTTTGATTGGCTAACACATCAGTAAGCATATTAACTCTTAGGGATTTAGAAATTAATCAATAAATAAACTGGCATTAACAAAGAAATTAGTAAACATATTTTACTAAATGAAATTGTGAATAAATGTTTTAGGCCTATAAATGTATCCATATGAGAATAGCTGTGTGACATAATACAACCTTAACTAAATTTATATAGGGAAATTAACACTGTCAACTTGGATTATATCTCATAGGTTGGATTAGACTTTGTCACACCATCTTTAGAATCATGATGGTCAGGCTTGTATGTTTTTAGAGTCATGATGGTTGGACTTATACAAGGTCTTTCTTTTTTGTATTTTTTTTTTTAACAATAAAAATATTTTTGTAATCTGAAATCACTAGCGGATCCAGGGGGGGGGCACAGGGACCTGATAGAGATACCTTTTAAGTCATGCTTTTGCCCCCCCCCCCCTATTATTTCAGCTGAACCGATAATTGCCACAAGGCGGCATATGACCCCTGAAACCTCAAAATAGGTCAAGGTCACCCATCTTCGTAATTTATCCAAGGTCTTCCCCTAAGGCACAATTCCTGTAATTTTCATGATCCTAGCATTGGATTCGACTGAATTTATCATTTCTACGCGGTTCGAAAAAGATTTTGACCCACGACTTCAGAAATAGGTAAAAGTCCCCCACTGGCAAACTTAGGCAACTTTTAACCACAAAAGCATAAATTGCCCTTTGTTGAATAAGGCCATCAGTAACTTATCTAAATGGATCATGTCCACCAGCTTTGGAATTACCCATGAAACCTGAAAAATAGGTCAAGGTTGCCAATTTTCTAACTCATGTAAAGTCTTCCCTTATGGTATAGTCCCTGTAAATTGCATAAAAAAACTGAAGTTATCATTTATACAAGGTTCGAAACTGTTTCGACTGATGTGAACCTCAGAAGTCTAATTCATCCAAGGGATCCCCCTAAAGCATTATAATCTCTCAATTACATGAACATATGATCAATTCATTTCAAGTTATTGTTTCTACAAGAGTGATGGCCAGACAGACAGTGCAATAGTAAGACAGACGCCACAGGCCATTACTATGGCCGAGGGTAAACTTGAAATATGAACATGACACTGATGATCCAGTTTTCAGAAACTGCAAGGAATTTTCACATATTACATTTACTTGATTTTTTCTGATAATTTTGTTTTCATTATTGCTTTAGATTTTAAGCTCCAAAAGTTATTTTAAAATAAGTTTTGTTAACAAACTGATTTTCATCTCCCCTGTACTTGATTTGAAACTTGCCAATACTCCTGCCCATTCTCCAATGCAGTGAAGATGTGTCTGCAACAAAGCAGTGGGGGTAAACTTCCATTACTCCAATAAAGGTTCCAGTGCTGCAAGTCCTCCATTATTGGTAGTCTGACATTGTCATCTTCATCATCATACCTGCAAACAGAATAAAATGATCATGTAAACATAAGCACATTGTTTCATTCATGCTGCAAAAAAGTAGATTGCAGACAATGGGCTTATACGACTGACGATTTTAAGTTGAGAACTTTTAGGCAACGCCCACCTACGCAGTGGTGATTTTGTGCTCCCGTCAAACAGCTTCTGTTCATCGCTATGCCCACCATATGAAATGACGTGGATCCGGGAATTCGGAGCTGCCCAACCAAAATACCAATAACATTCTCCCCGAGTGCTGTCTGTCTCATCCAATGCCATCATTGCTGGAGGCGATCTTTACCAAGTGGTATGGCATTGCAACGGCGCTTGTCTGGCTTGAGGTAGGAGTATTTTGCTTTTTTGATCAGTCTTTAATGCTCTCTTTTCTTTGTGAAAATTGTGCTTCATGAAAGTTTTCGACTTTTTGCAAATTTCCCAGTTGAATATATTTCGTGCTCCACAAAATGCAACAATATATTTAACTGCAACCAGAAACCCATGTTTCTACCGAATATGTTCAAAAAAGTAATTAGAAACATGAAGGCTAAAACTTCTCAAGGAATTGATGGTCTATCCAATAAATTACTCAAATATATAGTGCCAGACATAATTAAACCAATAACATTAATAGTAAATCAATGTTTTACAACTGGTATTTTCCCGGTCAAGATGAAAGCAGCTAAAGTATTTAAAAAATATGAAAATATTATAGACCTATTTTTAGATAAAACTATAACTCCAATAAATATATACCACAACCTATCTAAAGCATTTGAAACCTTAAATCATGAGATCTTATTTAACAAACTAGAATATTATGGCATCAGAGGAATTGCTCTGTGTTTATTTCATAGCTACAGCATATAATTAACCGAAAACAGTGTGTTTACTTTGACAATAGTTGTTGCAATTACTTCAATTTAACTACAGGTGTTCCTCAAGGTTCCATTTTGGCCCTCTTTTATTACGGATCTTTTTAATGATATTATATATGCCAGTTCAACTTTCTCATCATCTACACTGACGATACAACCCTTTCTCCTACTCTAAAAACATTTACCTTACTAAATAGTTCTCAACCTCTAAATGCAAATATTAACAGAGAATTTGATACAATTTTAGACTGTCTTAAACCTACATAAACTATCCCTAAATATAAATGAAACAAAAGCAATGCTATTTTTCAATCCTCCGAGTTTACATTCTATTGAATTTCCTGATATTAATATAAATGGTACAAAAATTGAATGTGTAAACCATATCTCTTCTAAAATCTCCCGAATAGCTGCAAATTAAAACCCTATATCCCCTAATCAATACTTGAAACCATCTATAAGTCCTTAGGTCTCCCTCTTTTTTATTATGGAATCTTGATTTGGGGTTGACAGGTACATGGGCTATTCAGATTGCAAAAGAGGGCTGTGTGATTCATCTTATAATGCATATGCAAGCCCAATATTAAAGAAATTAAACATCCTTAAACTACAGATATGTGTGCACTGCATGACCTCAAATGTTGCTTTAAACTTGAGAACAGAAATTTGCCTTTATATTTTAATTAAATTTCTGTTAAATTTTCATATAATCATTCCTTTCTAACAACAAACAATAGTAACTTTCAAATTCCAAATTTAAGACACACCTCAAAAAATAGCGTTAAGATATCGAGTTCCAATAATATACAATAATTTTTCAGGAGTAAAATCTACACTCACAGCATGGGCGGTTTGCCTTTGGGGAGTCTCACCATTCATTATATATATAAATACAGTACCATAATGTTCATTAACATCAATGTTCTAAATATCTATATGAATGAAATTTGATCTGTCTGTCTGTCTGTCTGTCTGTCTGTCTAAGTTTCCCAGCTCCCAGTACATCCGGTTCTGCTTATCTTGTTCCAGATATGAGGTATGAATTGGTGTCAAAATCAAGCACCCAGCTCTCCATTCAGCTCGCTGGTGGCTCCAGCAATGGATAGTGGCAGAACTAATATATTGCTGTCCCCTTTTTTTTGGTTTTATTAAATTCATCATAACTAAGCAATCAGGGACAATTAAAAGAAAGTAATGAAATGTACTGAAAGAAAAAAAAACTCATGTTATGGGAAATGTAGTCATTTCCCATAAACAATGATGATTTAAGCCCAAGGCACACAAATAAATTCACTTTCAACTGCAATATTTCTGTAAACTTAAAAAATATTTCTATGCATTTGTACCTTTCAACTTTCCTTTCTACCAATTTTGTTAACTCTCTGTAGGTTTTCTTTTTTACATCAGTGTGTTATTTGGTTCTATAATTATGAATAACTGTAAATTAGTCTATCCACTACAATATATTGCTAAAATTATTTATAACTTCATATTTATTACATTTTTGTGTATGAATTATATAATCATAATTTGTTTTGAAATAGCAATTAATTGATAAATTAATAAAATAGAATAAAAACATCATCAGTAATTAAGCAATTACTCATTAATAGTAATTGATTAGTTAATAATTAATAATTAAGAATTTCAATACATATAATGGACATTGATTATTATTCATAAAAAAAGTCAATTATATAATCATAATAAATATGTTAATAAAATAGAATATATACGCAATTGGTAATTGATTAATTACTCACTAATATATATAATTCAGATTTCAATATATGTAGGACACAGAAGATTAACTGGCAATCAAAATTATGCTAATGATGCAATATGATTACAAAACATTGTGACAGTCTGATATCATATTAATTAATTGATATTTTATTCAATAATTCTTAGATTTACTAAAATAAGGAATATTGAATACATTTTAATAATTAAAAAAATTGTTTAATGATATTTTTATTATTAATTTGAATAATCAACACTTGAATATATTTCAATAATATTTGGAAAAAAAATGTATGCTATTTTTTTACGATTAATTTTTTATTCTTATAGAAATATATTAATCACTTAATATGATTTAATTTCAATTACTGCCAGTACATAGAAGTTAAAAGACAATTAGATGAATAAATTTCAATATATGCCAGTTTATAAATGTTAAGAAATTTTAATGAATTTGATTAATTATACGACCATTTTATTTATTATAATTATTTAGCACTAAAATTCATTAATTGCTTCATCAATTATGAATTTGAATTTGTCAATAAATAGTAAAACTCACCAAGTTGCCACATATATTGTTTGAAAATTTTTCATATATTTATTATATATATTTTTTTTTTTTAAATGTAGATACTATTTTATGATATGATTGAAAATTAAATTAATCCAATTTTACAATATTACAAATAAATCATACATGCAAAAATCCTAGTTATTTGTTTCTCCTTGAACCAAAATTTATTAATATTTGGTTTAGTGATTAATTACTTCATCAACCTCTCAACATAATCATCAATCATATAATTCTAAAGTAAAATATGATTAATTATTTCAGGTTGATTATTATATTATATTTTGATTGAAAAGGTAATTCAGTATTGTGGCTAATTTATATCAACAAAAACTGGTAACTAATTTTCATTTATCAAAGAGAAATGCATTTTTTAAGGGGAGAGAGCTTTTTGTAGTTACAGGATTTAACGCAAGATGTCAGGAAGGTCTAGCTAAAGTGGTTTAATAGTTTGCTGTTGGATGTCGTCACTTGTACTATTTTGTCACAGACTTGATTTATCTGAGCGGATCCAGCCTAGACCTCTATGAGGGGGGGGGGGAGCAAAGCAAGATAAGGTGTATCTCTGTAATTATAGGAGCTAGTATGGGGAGGGGGGCATGGCACCTTGCCCCACTCCCCCCCCCCCATATGGATCCCCTAGTGTATAAGGCAGCTACATACAGCAGGTTGTACAGCATTAAGACCACAAATGAAATTTTGCAGTGTCCTATAGTCATGCAGTCCCCACAGGGGCTACCCCCTGTTCCCTTTGTGTTCTCCAAAGCCCGATTAAGGTAGTGCCTTTACTACATTGTCACAATGCATATTCCTAAGATTTCCATGACTACTTAATAATTTAGCAATCAATCATATCAAGTATGTGGTTTTATAGGGGTTATGCTTTCCATGAAGTCTCCACACTATGCTGAAATTTGAACTAAGCCACAATATTTTCTATTATATTCACAGTGACAAGACGTGTGTGCATAGTCAATGGTTTTTAACCCCCCCCCCCCCCTGACAATTTTTAAATTCTAATTTGTACATGAAGAATATAAATGAAGTTAGACCCTTCCCTATAACACACTTTTGTATTGTATTATTGTACTAAGAACTGCAAAATTTTGATCATGCCATAATTTGAATTATTCTGTTTAGCAGTACTCTATGAAAATATCAAATTATGCATGCTAGCTATACATCAGTACAGACAATTACACCATAATAGCTCATAATAGCCGAGGGCCCAGATGCCATAGGCCATATGATCAAGTTGGCAGGAGGTCACATGGCCCACGATTATTGTAGAACTCAGAAAAATGCTAATCTCACGCATGTGAAGTGGGAACTATTGGTGTTTTTTTTTGCGAGATTCTCTAACGGACAGGCAAAAATCATGAAGAGTGTTGTCGATAAAAAACATGAAAATATTTCATATTCTTTTGGTAAATGACATACTTCTTTATTGCATTATGAGTTGGTGACTAGGTAGCCATCGCAGCATATTACCAAATGCGTAGTGTCATTAGTGCTCTTAATAAGCTTTCCTATGATATATCAGATATCTCTTTCACTCCTAGGCACTCGTAGATCGCTCGTAGAATGCTCGGTGGACGTCCTTCACTCACCTGTCGTCTTCCGTGCCCATCCAACCCCATCCTTGCCCGTCCTTGAACCACTCGCACGGGCAATCTACGAGCGATCTACAAGTGGCCAGGATTGATCTACGTATGCCTAGGAGTGATCTACGTATGCCTGAAGTATGCATCCCGACTGACGACCGCTGAGCGTTTCACATACGTCCGCCGAGCGATTCACAGACGTTAGCCGAGCGATCTACAGCTGCCCCACGTACATACATACAGAAAACTTTATACAGGATTAACAGAGCCATGTATAGCCACAAGTGAGTAAGTATAAAGCATTTTTGATGTCCGTCGTCATACGTAGGTGTTATATGTGACAGTGTGATAGGGGCTTTAGAACTCTGACTATAAGGTCTTGTAGTCCAACAGCATAAAGACATCCTCACAAAGCTATAATTGGCAAAAGCTACAGTCTCATGGTTCTACTATAGCCTTTAAGATACTTGGTCACAGTCCTATGATTTTATTTTATTTTTTTTGCAGTAGCCAAGTCCTTGTTGCAAATTATTATATCCTTAATATATGTAGTAGTAAAAATAGCTACAGTTTCATCATTCACTGGAATCCATTAAGCTACTTGGTATTAGTTCCTTTTTGCAGTCACTGAAAATGTAGTTTTTGTTGTCATGTCAAACAACCACATCCTCAATAAGCTATGGCAGTCTGAAACATGCAGTTTTGTATTGCACAAGTAGCCTGCATTAGATAACAGGTCTTTGCATTAAACAAAAGCCTTGTAGTCACCCTCTCTGAGTTATGGCAGTCACAAAAGCTACAATTTCATGGTTATTTGGCAGCCAGTTGTAAAACAAATACATCCTCAATTACCAGTGGTAGCATGAAAAGTACAATTTTGTGATTATAGTAGCCATTAAGCTACCTGTTCAGAGTCCTATTGCATTAAATAACAGGTTATTCCTTGTATTGAACTTAGGCCTTGTAGTTAGCAGAGAAGGTACAGTTTCTTGGTTCTACAGTAGTCATAAAGCTTCATGTTCACAGTCCTATCTGTATGAAACAACAGATCTTTGTGTTGGACCAAGGCCTAAACTATTGTAGTCAAAAAGCAAAAGTTTTATGGTTCTATGGTATCTTTAAAGGCAACTGTTTATAGTCTGATTTTGCCAAATAGCAGGTCTTTCTTTGTATTGAACTGAGACATTTTTAGTCAACCAACTTCATCCTCAGTAAGCTGTGGTAGTGGAAAAATTACAGTTTCATGGTTCTGTGGTAGTGGTATAAATACATGTTCACAGTCCTATTGTATTAAATAACAGGCCTTTCTTTGTATTGAACTAATGCCTGGTAATCCAACATCATTGCCCTCACTAAGATGTGGTAGAGGAAAAGCTACAGTTTCATGGTTCTATGGTAGTGGTATATAACTACATGTTCACAGTCCTATCCGTAAAATATTAAGTATCTTTCAACCTGTTTCAATTTATTTACAGAAATATGTTGCTAGGTAATTCTTTTAATGTGTTTAAATATAAAATTAAAAAAAACTTATTGAAAATTAATGAATTTTATAATGAATTAATGAAATTTTAATTTAATTTTAACCTGAAGATTTACACGTATTAAAAAACAATTCTGGCTGTTTTAAAATTAATTATCAAAATTAAAATATTGGTTATAATTTCATTGATTTTATTCATTAATAATTATTTTAAAATTTTTTTATTAATTTATAATTATTGAATTTTAGACAGAAATTTTTTAAATGATACCACTACATACAGGCCCGGATGATAACACAATATGGTGGATTTTGGCCCCCCAGGGCACGTTATCATATTGAGCTGTGTCCACGGAGCCTGGGCCTCCCATATTACGCCCCAGGCTACGTTATGTTATATGCTAATTAGTGCAAAATTATCCTTTGATGTTTTGACCAGTGTGATCACATGTAATGGCCTGAGGGTTTTCCATGTGTGCATTATGAATTAATTAGACTAATTTATTGATCAATGTCCTGGGGGCATTTTATTGACTAGACGTTTGAGTAAAGTTTACCAATATTTGACATTTTTGTGAATTATGAGTAAGCAAGAGGCAAAAAATTGAGTAAATTAGACTAATTTATTGGTCAATGACTGGGGGTTGTTTTTTTATTGAGTTTAAAATAATCAGACCACATGTCAAGTTGACAAATTAACAAAACTGAAAAGAAAATTAAGAATGTAAATTATTTCAGAGCATGTTGGTATGAAAAAAGGTGTACCTAAAATGACTTTTTTTTTGTTTCATCAAAGTGTTGGAATTAAAGTGAACAACCTTTCACAAGTCACACTGCATATACTTGCATACTAAAAACACTAAAAAGTGGAAAGTCTGAATGTTCATACATTGGATGTACACAATGCTTTAATGCTACATACTAATCTGCAGTACTGTAAAAAGCTTAGATCAAAAGCACTGTAAAAAATTAAAATTGAAAGTACATGAAAAGTGAAATGATTGGTGCTAGTATGGATATCAATGGAATTCAAGGGTTAGAAAATTAGAATTTTTGTATTACTATTTTCCCTTAAACAAAAGTTATGTGATTTATTTGTTGTTCCATTATCATCAGAGTGTGGTTTGAAAAAAATCTTTTGCCTGGCACTGTAATATGCACATTAACTTGTTCACTGTGGTGTTTCTGTCTTCCTCCTATTGAACAATAATGCCTACACAAAGCACACAAGCAGACTAGTAGCATCTAACAACTTATGCCAGCCCATCACAGCAGAATATGATAACAGGCTTTGATTGGCTTGTAGCACAGCCAAATACGATAACATGACATGTGCTTGGATGACTGTATAGCTCATTACAATCAACAGGTGTGCATGCTCAACCTATGTGTGCAAAGTTGAAAGATTATTTGAGGAGCAACAAATGCCCAAGGCACAGTTGTTAAATGCATCATTGCCCTTTGTTAGTGATAACAAGCATGTGTGTATGTTTAATGAGTGATATGATAATCACTCAAAAAGAATAAAGTTTAAAAATAGTTAATCAATAAAAATTGTATTTCTTTTTAAATCAACAGTGCAATGTCAACTTAAAGCTGCACTGTCTGTCAAGTTTGCAATTTTCTGAGACTCCATAAAATAGCTGAACTACTAAAAATAAACCATACATTGAGAGAAAATCCAGACCAAAACATTATATATAATATCATCACCCATTTTTCAGTATTGTGACATCATCATTGAGTTTGTTTACATATTGAGTATTTGATGGCATGAAAAACTCTATTTATATTATTTATTGTACCTTAAAGTTTAATTCCTGTGCACAAATGGGCACGAAATGGCAAAAAAAATCACTCAACAAGAATAAAGTTTAAAAATAGTTAATCAATGAAAATTGTATTTCTTTTTAAATCAACAGTGCAATGTCAACTTAAAGCTGCACTGTCTCTCAAGTTTGCAATTTTCTGAGACTCCATAAAATAGCTGAACTACTAAAAATAAACCATACATTGAGAGAAAATCCAGACCAATACATTATATATGATATCATCACCCATTGTTAAGTATTGTGATGTCATCATTGAGTTTGTTTACATATTGAGTTTTTGATGGCATGAAAAACTCTATTTATATTATTTATTGTACCTTAAAGTTTAATTCCTGTGCACAAATGAGCACGAAATGGCAAAAAAAATCATGAGACAAGAAGTTAGTATTGGCTTATATTAGTATTTGCCTTTGCTAAATCTTGAGACATAGGAACTTTGGTGCTAGTATGGATGTCAATTGAATTCAAGGGTTAGAAAATTAAAAAAAAAATTGAGTATTATTCCCCCTATAACAAAAATTGCGATGTGAATTTATTTTTTGTTCTATTATCATCAGTGTGGTTTAAAAGATAATATTTATTTTTAACCAGCGATATGGCACAGTTTATTGTATATTTTCATCAATATTTTGCATAGTGTTGGACAACTTAATATGATAACAGGCTTTAATTGGCTTGTAGTACAGCCAAATATGATAACAGGCTTCTATTGCTTATGGCAGAGCAGAATATGATAACATGGCATGTGACTGAATGACTGTGTAGTTCATTACAATATCAACAGGTGTGCATGCTCAGCCTATGAGTGCAAAATTTAAAAGATTAATTGAGGAGCAACAAATGCCCAAGGCACAGTTAGTTGAATGCATCACTGCCCTTTGTAGGTGACAAGAAGCATGTGTGTATGTTTCATGAATGATATGATAATTACTTAAAAAGAATAGAGTTAGAAAATCTTCAATCAAGGTGCAAACATAGCTTTTCTTAAATCAACGGTGCAATGTCAACTTAAGCAGCAATCTTAGAGCACAAAACATCAGAAAATGTATACTTTGACTTCGAAAACATATTGTGCATTTACACTGGACTGATTTTGTTTAGCAAGCAAAAATAATTTAGGTCCATTGCGTACCTTTTGTAATGAAAATATACTAAGATGTTACTGAATGAAATTTAACACCAAACAATTAAAGGCATGTCATAGCATGTAAGATATAAATATATACCAGCAGCTCAATATACTTTTTCATGCAGCTAAGCTAAAACATACACAGATCTCATGTTATGTTGACAAATTAAACCCAGGTAAAAATAAAAAAAATAAAAAAACTTTGGAAATTTGCATTTAAATCCATGTATGTATTCAAATATAGAGTATCAGTGGTAATTTTAGAGACCAAATTGAATTAATTCAATAAAGTGACATACATTGTAGTGCTTGTAATGCAAACATTTATTTTATCAAGTAAAGCTATGATAAAACACTGAAAAGAAAATTAAAATCTCAATTATGTCAGAGTATACTGCTAATGTTGAAATGTTTAAAGATGTCCTAAAATGTAATTTTTTGTATTTCATCAAAGTATTGTAATTGAAGTGAACAACCATTCACAAGTCACACTGCATATACTTGCATAATAACACTAAAAAAAATAGGAATATCCCATACTTTGTTAGTAAATAACAAGTAAGCTGTGATGTTCAACATCCTTGTTTCTTGGTCATGCCTCAGTGATTCCCTTGCATTTGACCCCTGGTCAGAACAATAAACTCCTGATGTCACATCATGCATATGTAATAAGCTACTGCCTAAAATGTAGTTATTCTGGCTTGAGTTGTCATCTTAAATTGAATAACCTAGGATTCAGGAAATTAGTATTTCAGGGTATATTCTTTCATGGGACTTACAAAACTGAAAAAGTGCGAATTTCATTTTAGTGCTCCTTCAAGTTTCCATTCCTATAAACACTTATTTAAGGCTGTCTCTGAGAAAAACGAAGAGAGTATGAAACATGGGTTGTCTCAAATGTTTACAAAACTGGGTTGACTTGTTCATATGCTAGGATCATGTGATCCAATACACTCATTTTTGAAAATTAGCACCATGTTTAGAACTACAGAGAGATTTTCTGATCAGCCTAAGTACTAGTATTAAACTATTCTAGCATATCAAGATTAGATTTATTACTTAAATAGCATGGAACATTTCCACATATCTGTTAGGATTGCAATAATAAGGTTTTGTATATAAACCTGGAATACATCCAGAAGAGGCAGACATTCCGAAAACTGGAGGCTCAAGATACAATAATTTAACATGAAACCAAATGGAAGAAAATTTTCAGCTTTTTCTATTGTCAAATGCCAAAATTGTGTATTTCAGTCCAGGAAGCAATTTTGGGCTAAATGACTTAGTCCATTTATTTCCTATGTATTTGAGTAGTATCATGAAAATCTATGACCAGTCATGTTTTGCACTAAATAGGGTCTCTGCGTGGGTTACTCAGAGACACTCAATAGTACACTGGGCAGACAGTAAGTCACCAATTGGACCAAACAGACTGAGCCAACACTGAGCCATTATAGAACCAGACAATGGACTACTTTGTTGGGCTGACATCTGGCCAACATTGGGCCCTTGATCCAGAGTATTTCTCAAGTGTATGACAATGGTATTGGACTAATTTTAATATAATTAATGTTTCCATTCCATTGCATACTCACTTACAATACACTGGAATTACATTTGGCTGTATTGGACCAGGCCATGACTTATATTTGACCCAACCTCACATAAGGCTGACATTGGACCAAGATTAGCCTAACCAGACACCTCATTTGAGTATTAAATGTTCAGTAAACCAGACACGTAGCATTGATCAACAAGTTGTGACTGACAGTTCAAACTATTGTTCACTCAACTGCATTAACCCGTTGGCATATTTTAAAATTCTGATATATCACCGTCAAAACCCATGGAAAGATTTTCCCAATGCGACAATGTCATTCTGTTAGTAATTATTTCTGTTGTGAGCAGGTACCTATCCATGTACATGGTGCTCAGTTTTAGCACTCGGAGCAGGTTAAAAGACTGTTGCATCTTCCTCACTATTGCAGGGAGATTCACTCGACTGCATCAACTTGGCATTGTCATCATTGACGCCTATGAAGAGGATTTTCGATGCAACAATGCCACACTGTTAGCCATTGTATTTCCATTGCGAGCCGGTGTGAACACACCACACATCACAAAAAGCCTCTTTGAAAAGGCATGTACAGTACTCCAAAGATGTTGCTAGTAACTTTTGATCATTGGTTTCCACCACATCACGGCTGCTAAAAATTGCTATTTCAGGTTTAACTCCATTCATTTTCAAAACACTAGACTCCATGTAAGACATCACTTTTCAGTGTTTTATCATAGCTTTACTTGATAAAATAAATGTTTGCATTACAAACACTACAATGTATGTCACTTTATTGAATTAATTCAATTTGGTCTCTAAAATTACCACTGATACTCTATATTTGAATACATACATGGATTTAAATGCAAATTTCCAAAGTTTTTTTTATTTTTACCTGGGTTTAATTTGTCAAAATAACATGAGATCTGTGTATGTTTTAGCTTAGCTGCATGAAAAAGTATATTGAGCTGCTGGTATATATTTATATCTTACATGCTATGACATGCCTTTAATTGTTTGGTGTTAAATGTGTCTTAAATTTCATTCAGTAACATTTTTGTATATTTTCATTCCAAAAGGTACGCAATGGACCTAAATTATTTTTGCTTGCTTAACAAAATTAGTCCAGTGTAAATGCACAATATGTTTTCTAAGTCAAAGTATACATTTTCTGATGTTTTGTGCTCTAAGATTGCTGCTTAAGTTGACATTGCACTGTTGATTTAAGAAAAGCTCTGTTTGCATCTTGATTGAAGATTTTCTAACTTTATTCTTTTTAAGTAATTATCATATCATTCATTAAACATACACACATGCTTCTTATCACCTACACAGGGCAGTGATGCATTCAACTAACTGTGCCTTGGGCATTTGTTGCTCCTCAATTAATCTTTTAAATTTTGCACTCATAGGCTGAGCATGCACACCTGTTGATATTGTAATGAACTACACAGTCATTCAGTCACATGCCATGTTATCATATTCTGCTCTGCCATAAGCAATAGAAGCCTGTAATCATATTTGGTTGTGCTACAAGCCAATTAAAGTCTGTTATCATATTAAGTTGTCCAACACTATGCAAAATATTGATGAAAATATACAATAAACTGTGCCATATCGCTGGTTAAAAATAAATATTATCTTTTAAACCACACTGATGATAATAGAACAAAAAATTAATTCACATCGCAATTTTTGTTATAGGGAGAATATTACTAATTTTTTTTTTAAATTGTCTAACCCTTGAATTCAATTGACATCCATACTAGCACCAAAGTTCCTATGTCTCAAGATTTAGCAAAGGAAAATACTGATATAAGCCAATACTACCTTCTTGTCTCATGAATTTTTTTGCCATTTCGTGCTCATTTGTGCACAGGAATTAAACTTTAAGGTACAATAAATAATATAAATAGAGTTTTTCATGCCATCAAAAACTCAATATGTAAACAAACTCAATGATGATGTCACAATACTGAAAAATGGGTGATGATATCATATATAATGTTTTGGTCTGGATTTTCTCTCAATGTATGGTTTATTTTTAGTAGTTCAGCTATTTTATGGAGTCTCAGAAAATTGCAAACTTGACAGACAGTGCAGCTTTAAGTTGACATTGCACTGTTGATTTAAAAATAAATACAATTTTCATTGATTAACTATTTTTAAACTTTATTCTTTTTGAGTGATTATCATATCACTCATTAAACATACACACATGCTTGTTATCACTAACAAAGGGCAATGATGCATTTAACAACTGTGCCTTGGGCATTTGTTGCTCCTCAAATAATCTTTCAACTTTGCACACATAGGTTGAGCATGCACACCTGTTGATTGTAATGAGCTATACAGTCATCCAAGCACATGTCATGTTATCGTATTTGGCTGTGCTACAAGCCAATCAAAGCCTGTTATCATATTCTGCTGTGATGGGCTGGCATAAGTTGTTAGATGCTACTAGTCTGCTTGTGTGCTTTGTGTAGGCATTATTGTTCAATAGGAGGAAGACAGAAACACCACAGTGAACAAGTTAATGTGCATATTACAGTGCCAGGCAAAAGATTTTTTTCAAACCACACTCTGATGATAATGGAACAACAAATAAATCACATAACTTTTGTTTAAGGGAAAATAGTAATACAAAAATTCTAATTTTCTAACCCTTGAATTCCATTGATATCCATACTAGCACCAATCATTTCACTTTTCATGTACTTTCAATTTTAATTTTTTACAGTGCTTTTGATCTAAGCTTTTTACAGTACTGCAGATTAGTATGTAGCATTAAAGCATTGTGTACATCCAATGTATGAACATTCAGACTTTCCACTTTTTAGTGTTTTTAGTATGCAAGTATATGCAGTGTGACTTGTGAAAGGTTGTTCACTTTAATTCCAACACTTTGATGAAACAAAAAAAAAGTCATTTTAGGTACACCTTTTTTCATACCAACATACTCTGAAATAATTTACATTCTTAATTTTCGTTTCAGTTTTGTTAATTTGTCAACTTGACATGTGGTCTGATTATTTTACACTCAATAAAAAAAGAACTTCCAGTCATTGACCAATAAATTAGTCTAATTTACTCAATTTTTGCCTCTTGCTTACTCATAATTCACAAAAATGTCAAATATTGGTAAACTTTACTCAAACGTCTAGTCAATAAAATGCCCCCAGGACATTGATCAATAAATTAGTCTAATTAATTCATAATGCACACATGGAAAACCCTCAGGCCATTACATGTGATCACACTGGTCAAAACATCAAAGGATAATTTTGCACTAATTAGCATAAAACATAACTTAGCCTGGGGCGTAATTTGAGAGGCCCAGGCTCCGTGGACACAGCTCAATATGATAACGTGCCCTGGGGGGCCAAAATCCACCATATTGTGTTATTATCTGTGCCTGTATGTAGTGATACCACATTTGATAATAGTATATGTTGATTTTATTACTAGTTAATCTTACAACTAATTATTAGTATATGTTGATTTTATTATTAATTTATATCGATTTATCAATATCAATTAAGTTTTAAGTATATTAATTTATTAATGTCAATGCATTATAGATTTCAATTTCGTTAATGATGCTAGCACTTCAGTTAATTTTTTTATGTCAAGATTGGTTGATTAATCAACTGATATTGAATTTGAATTGTTGATGAGTGCTAGTGCTTGAAGAATCAATACATACATTTGCAGAGGTCGAAATATTGAGACTTTCTTCTGAGGTAGCTCGGGATGATTTTGCTTCAGGAGCCACTCGAGGATGGTCTGGAGCCAATTAATATTTAATATTGCTGTTTTAAATTGCCTTTTTTAGTTTTAGTTTTAAAGAATAGTTCATAAATTATATCTACTGATAAAGGAGCTCTACTATAACTGTGTACTACACTATATAGAGCTTCCTGCACAAGTTACATGATGAACATAAGAAAATGTGACAACCTGCGTAAAATAAACATTTATCTATCTATAAACAGTTAAGGTCCTTTGAAATAAATCAAGTTTTTTTAGTTATTTTTTAGGGTATTTCACTATCTAAAACAAATAAAGAAAGCATCAATACCTTGGTAAATATAAACACTTCTGTCTTTTCTTTCTGCTTGATGGCTGAAATTCAAACTTGACACCGATGGTAGTCTATACACAGAGGAACTGATTTCAATCAACTCCCCCATACCCCAAAGTGGCTTAAATTGCAATTAACAATGTTCCTGAACTTCAATCAAGAAAAGCTAGAGAGAAACTAATATCGACCTGCACTCTTTAATTAAGAAATGTCGACCTATGCCGGCGCCGTAAGTGTCTCCAGATGGTGCAAGGGTCTGGCGCTTTCACACAATTTATTGGTTCAAAAGGACTGGAGCGCCGGGAAATTGTGACCACTTTAAATTTGATTAATGATTCATTCAGTGATAATTGATATTTCTTATTCCTTTTAATTATTTTCTTTATTGATCTAGATTTATGATAGATATTTTTTTGAAATAATAATAAAATATTCGAGTAATACATAATGCATATAATATTATATGTTGATTTATCAATATCAATTAATAATATATTTGAATATTCTAATGATGCTAGCACTCAATCAAATTTTAAGAAATTAGGCTTATTTCTGCTTTTGGGTTTGAATGGGAACCACTCATGCATGACAAATTATGACATCACTTGGAAACATTGTTCATTGCTAAGAGCTGTAAGCTACTTGGTCACAGTCCTGTCATTATGAAATGAGATGTTTTTGTGAGCCCTTGTAGCAAACAACTATGCTGTCAATCAGGTATGGTAGTCTAGCAGCTACAGTTTCATGGTGCTTGAGTAGCCTTTGAACTACTTTTTCATAGTCCCGAGAAATTAAATAACATGTTCTACATAGTTAACTGAACCATTGTAACAAACAACTATACCATCAATAAGCTGTTGTAGTCTAACAACTACAGATTCATGGAACTTTAGAAGCTCCTTGGTTACAGTCCTGTCATTATGAAATGCGATGTTCTTTGTCAGCCATTGTAGCAAATGACTATGCTGTCAATTGGCTATGGTTGTCAAACAGCTAAAGTTTCATGGTGCTTTGTCACAGTCCTGAGAAATAAATAACATAGTGCTCCAGTAGCCATTGAACTACTTGGGCACAGTCCTGTCAAATGATATAACATGTTCCATTTAGTGGACTTAACCCTTATAGCAAATGACTATACTATTATTAAGCTGTGGTAGTCTAACAGCTACAGTTTCATGGTGCTTTAGTACTTGGTCATAGTCCTATAATTATGAAATGAGATGTTTCATGTGCCCTTGTAGCAAATGATGATGCAGTCAATAAGGTATGGTAGTCAAACAGCTACAGATTCATAGTGCTCCAGTAGCCATTGCTCTACTTGGGCACAGTCCAGTCCAATGAAATAACATGTTCTTTGTAGTAGACTTAAACATTGTAACAAACAACTATACTTACCATCTGTAAGCTGTGGTAGTCTAACAATGACAGTTTTATGGTAGTTTAGTAGCAATTAAGATACTTGGTCCTAATCTTGTAATTATGAAATGAGACTTTTTGATAGACCTTGTAGCAATAGACTATACTATCACTAAGGTATGTTAGTCTAAAAGCTACCATTTTATTGTGCTTTAGTAGCCTTTGAAATACTTAGTAACAGCCCTGAAATGACATGTTCCATGTGGTAGACTAAGCCCTTATAACAATTGACTATACTATCAATAAACTGTGGTAGTCTAACAGATACAGTTTCATGGTGCTTTAGTAACATTAAGGCTACTTGGTCACAGTCTTGTTTTTATGAAATGAGATTTTTTTTGTGCCCTTGCACAATGGTTGTCAAACAGCTACGGTTTCAAAGTGCTCCTGTAACTTTTGAACTACTTTGTCACAGTCTGGGAAATAAAAAAACATGTTCTCTTGTTGTAGACTAAACCGTTGTAACAACTGACTAAACACTATCAATAACCTGAGGTAGTCTAACCGCTACAGGTTCTGGATGATTCAGTAGCCTTTAAGCTACTTAGTCACAGTCTTGTCATTGTGAAATGAGATGTTCTCTATCAGCCATTGTAGTTAATGAATATGCTGTCAATAAGGTATGGTTGTCAAACAGCTACAGTTTCATAGTGCTCCAGTAGCCATTGAACTACTTGGGCACAGTCCTGTCAAATGAAATAACATTTTCCATGTAGTAGACTTAACCTTTATAGCAAATGACTATACTATCAATAAGCTGTGGTAGTCTAACAGCTACAGTTTTATGGTGCTCTTGTAACCTTTAAGCTACTTGGTCACAGTCCTGTAATTATGAAATGAGATGTTTCATGTGCCCTTGTAGCAAATGATGATGCTGTCAATAAGGTATGGTAGTCAAACAGCTACAGTTTCATGGTGCTCCAGTAGCCTTTAAACTACTTTGTCACAGTCCTGTGAAATGAAATAACATGTTCTTTGTTGCAGACTTACAAATAACTATACACTATCAATAAGCTGTGGTAGTCTTAACAACTACAGTTTCATGGTCTTTTTGACTAAGTCCTAGTAATCAAACCACTACACTATCAAATTCTAAAAGCTATCTGATCCACAGTCTTAGGCAAGACAGGATAGCATTAATTCATCATCTAAGTTTCTCATCTGGAGGGAAAAATCAAACCAGTAGTAGACATTATAACAAATGACTACAATAATATGTGGTAGTCTAACAACTACACAGTTTTAAGTTACTTTGTCACAGTCCCGTTATTTGACATAACATGTTATTTTGGTAGTAGACTTAGTAAGCTCTTGTTGTCCAACAACTATACCACCAACAACCTTACATATTAGCCGAGACATCCTAAAAGCTACAGTTTCATGGTGCTCCAGTAGTCTTTAAGCTACTTGGTCATTGTCCTGTCGAATGAAATAACATGTTCTATGTAGTGGACTAAGCCATTATAGCTCAAATGACTATATCATCAACAAGCTGTGGTATTCTAACAGCTACAGTTTCTTGGTGCTTTAGTAGCCTTTAAGCTACTTGGTAACAGTCCTGTCATTATGAAGTGAAATGTTTTAGTGCCCTTGTAGCAAATGACTGTGCTGTCAATAAGGGATGGAAGTCAACCAGCTACAGTTCCATGGCTCTTTTTGACTAAAGCCCCTGTCTCACTGTCATGTATAACAGCCACGTATGACGTCAGATGGAATTAATTTTTTACTCTTGCTCATCCTTGTCCATACGTAATTCACTCGCCAAGCATTTCAAGGACACTCTTGCTCATCCGTAGGATGCTCCTGGTCACCCTTAAAAAGACAGGAGTATACGTGGGTAGGGCAAACAATTTTAAGCATGTTTAAAAATCTCCTGGTCGTTCTACGAGTGAATTGTTTTATATTAATTACATAACTCGCTCGGGAGTCGCTCAGGATTCACTCGCATGAGCGTTCTACGTATGATCCACGTACATACGTGGCCATCCTTGGTCATACGTAGCCATCCTTGTATCACTGTCCATCCTTGTATACTCCTCAGGCACTTGCGTTCATACGTAGAACACTCCTATAATGCTCGGCGGACGTCCTTGATCATCCTTGATCATCCTTGTCCATCCTTGTCCATCCTTGTCCATCCATGAAGCACTCAGACGAGCGACCTACGAGTGACCTACGAGCGACCTAAGAGCAATCTAAAAGTGCCTAGGAGTGTTTTACGTATGACTCAAGGATGGCCATGTATGTAAGAGTGTTTGACAGATGACTGACGAGCGTTTCACGGACGTCCGCCGAGCATTTGACGGACATTCGACAAGCGACCCACGACTGCCTCCTGTACATTCGTGGACAATAATTTATACGGGCTTAACAGAGCCATTTATAGACCCAAGTGAGCAAGTATAAAGCTTTTGTTGTCCGTCATCATACGTAGGTCTTATATGTGACAGTGAGACAGTTTTAAGTCCTAGTAATCAAAGAACTACACTGTGATATTCTAAAAGCTAGTTTCATGGTGTTCCAATGGTGTTCAAGCTACTTGGTTACAGTTCTATTATGAATAAACAACTTCAGCATTCTAAAAGTTAGTCTCTGGGTGAATTGAAACAAAGGAAAATAATGGCAAAAAATGGGACAGTTATCTCAACAGAAAACACAAATAATCGACCTGAACCCAGAAAGGCACTCTCTGCCTCAGAGGTGTCCATGCTCTCCTTTCTTTTTATACATGAATCTATTTACCCTATTTGTGGGGGCAAAGATCAAAACAGTAAATTGAAATTGATCTGTATGATCAGTGACATAATCTGAGGGAAAGAAAACAAGAAAATACATTCAATAATGACTATTATTACTTTTGTGTGTTTGATTGCAGCTGCATGTGATAGCTGTGAATTGAGATAGCAAAAGAAGTGCTAGTGAAAGTTTTATGCTGCATGCTGTATACCATCTTAGAAGGGGTGCCACGCTGAATTATAAATAGGATGGCCGCCATCTTGCTTTTAAAAATGGCAGCCTATGGTATCGCAGTGTTCCAAAGAAAATGCTCATAACACCCTGTACAATCCCACTAGATACTTGTAATTTGGCACATAGGGATGGCCGCCATATTGATTTTAAAAGTGAATACTTATGATATCACATTTTTCCAAAGAAAATGATCATAAAACCCTTTAAAATCACACTAGAGATTTGAAATTTGGCATATGGGTACTTTTGAACATGCTCTTTTACGTCAGTAAGGTTGTCATACTGAAATGCAGCAAGGATCGCCGCCATCTAATTTTTTTAAAAGGCCACTGATATCGCAGCAAAAAAAGAAAGTGGTCATAAAATCGAGTAAAATCTTGCTAGATACTAGAATTTTGGCACACAATGTCATGTCCTTTTGAACGTGCTCTTTTTCATTAGAAAAGTTGTTACTAAATTGCAAATGAGATGGCCACCATATTGATTTAGAATAGGCCAGCAACAATATTGTAGTGGTGCGTAGAAAATGTTGTAGGATACACATTTACATGCTTTATTGTTTGGCAAGGTGCTTAGTAGTATGACAGGAAATGCAACGTTTTAAGTCAGTTAGACCTAGACTTTTTTCACCATTTTTATTGCAAGCCACACACAGATATCAATAGTGGTAAAGGATTATCAAAGTGAAATATGTGCATGGGTATTACAAGTTAACAATTGTCATGTAATTCTTTACCGAACCTAACAAGGATTAATATTAAAGTAATTGTTTATTTTACCTTATGAGAAAATTTTCTTACATTATACACATTTTGATGAAATAACTCTTGTTATAGCTGAAAAATGTCTTCATTAAACAACTTATTTTATATTACTTAGTGATCTTAATCACACATACCAGAACACGGAAATATGTATACAGCTTACAGTTCAAGAAAGGCATTTACACATAATATTTATGCCTCATTCATAAACTTAAATTTCCTGCACAAGAAATAATCTTAGTAGGAGGAATATTTCCCAGCAACACTGATTTCTTGGCAAACAAACCTTGCATTAATTCATGTATGGAAGCAATGTTTGTTGTGGAATGTGTTTGAAGAAATTAGCTGAAAGAGCTTGGTTGAAATTTTCAAAGCATCAGTGAATGATGGAAAGGCTTCCCAGTCTGACTTTTCCTAATTTACCATTAGAACCCATGCTACATAATTTATTATTCCAAACTGAATCACAGATACTGCTGATACTACACTCTGTAATTCTTACTGGCACCAAATGAGACCTACAGTTGTATATCTTGAGGCATACTCTGAAGTTTTTGTATCAGTCATGCATTCTCACAATCGGATCAGTTTCAAGCACTGTCCAATGTCAACTGGGCTGTCCTATTGCCTTTTAGACATACATACAAAACGCAGCTTCTTTACGATTGCATGCTGATGAAAAAAGGCATTTACACTAAGCACCCCTCTGTACCTGACACCAAATGGCCAGAATTGACAAACTGCAGGCTCCATTTCTAGTAAAAATGCTTTCACAAGTAGGCTTTGGGCACAAGGAAAAGCCTAACCTGGTGTAAAAATACTGTCATTAAAGTGTTGCTGTAAACACGTTCCTGATTAACAATTTGAATAATTCTCTCTTGCTTGTTGGACATGTGAGGAAGTCTTCAAACTTAGCTGGCATCTGGTGTTTTGTACATTCTTCTCACTCCCCCCCCCCCCCCCCCCGCTCTTTCTTTTACTGTAGCTTTCAAACTGTATACTCTATATATGGCCCTTATCATGTCCAGTCATGTCATTTGCAATTGTTCAGATTTTGTCTCATCCATGCAGGGAACACTTTATCAGCATAGTCACTGAATGTTGGCGCTTAACTCAAACATTGGAAGAGAGCATATGACTGCAGTGCCATCAACAAAATTCCAGTTTTTTGCATGGTCAGTACAGTTTTTTATCAGCAGACACTGATGGAAAAAGATGGAGTCCAGGATGATTTTTACAGAGGAAGTTCTCAAGATCTCTGTCTCAGATTTGCTTGCAATATACATTCGGCCAAAGAAGTTGCAATCACTCTTTAAGTGAAGATACTTGATTCTTCGTTTTAAATATAGGTTTCACAGGCTCATTTAAAAAGCAGAAGTGGAACATAAATGCTGGAACTTCTGTCAATTAATACCTCCAAGTAACCTAGTTATGTACATGTTTTGCCTGTTTACTCACCTAAACTAATATTTTCTTCTCTTTTTTTAATAGTATATAAGTATATATGACATAAGAGGTCTAATAACAAAATGACATAATGATTAAATTTTCAGGTGTTAAATTTGTAGAATCTTTCCTGAGTTAATAAAGTGAACAGGATATCACTGACTGGCTGTGGTTTGTATCATTAAGGTGGGATGCAACAAAAAATGACTCACTGTTCCACTGAATATACACCACTTTCCTAATTAAAAAATATACACCACTTTCCTAATTAAAAAGCATAAATTTCAAAGATGAACAAAAAAATTCCATAAAGCTATTTCAATTTAAAGTTCATTAAACATTATATTATTGCAATTATATTCTTCACTGAGTTGGTTTGAGCCAATCAGAATGCTTCATTGTCATCCAGCATGTGTTTATATTGTGCAATCTGGAGAATATAAGCAATTAAATGGTGGATGGTATGTTATGCAACATAGAGTTTTGTGGGATTCGGTAAAATTATTTTGGCTACAGGTTCCCCTCAGCAAATGTATATTTTCCTCATCCCACAAAACTGTTAAGACTCCTTACTATCCACTATTGTTATGATATAGTGACATACATATACATAGGCATATAGCTCAGCACCTAAAGCAGCTTAAGTGTGCTGATAATAGTGGCAGTTTATGGAGCACCTCAACAGAACTGTCCTATAAAATATAGAGATTTTAAAACTATGTCAATGGAAATTCTGTATGATGTAATTTAGGATATTTTATAATTTGCAATAGTCCATATCTTTATTATGCTATTTTGGCAATTATATGATGACTATGGCAAAAAAGTTTCATTAGAAAAGTTGTTTCACTAAATTGCAAATGAGATGGCCACCATATTGATTTAGAATGGGCCACCAACAATAATGTAGTGGTGTGTAGAAAATGTTGTAGTGGTGCGTAGAAAATGCTGACAAATCTGTGAAATCTTACTAGATAAACATTTACATGCTTTATTGTTTGGCAAGGTGCTTAGTAGTATGACATGAAATGCAACGTTTTAAGTCACTTAGACCTAGACTATTACCACCAGATGCTATTTTGGCAATTATATGATGACTATGGCAAAATATTTTCTTGAAATATGCTTGTTCTTAGCAGTGGCCATTTTGAAGTCAAGATGGCGGCCGCCCTGGCCATATTTGGTCATGGCACCCTTCCTAGAATGAAAGACCATCTTTTAAACTACTTATATAATATCAAACTAGCGCAAACCAGTGGACACATAAAGAGTAGATTGCCATGCCGTGCTTGTTGTGAAGTGTTCTAAAGGTCTAGAAAACAGGCACTGGTAGTAATTTAGGTTTACTGCGAATCTAAAATGGCAAATTAACAAATATAGTTCTCCAAGTGTATTTAAATTGTCACCGAGACTATCTATGCCCCGGGCATAGGGTAAGGGGTTTAGAACCCCTCCCTTCCCAACCCCAAGACACTATAAGTGGCAATGAAAACTGTAAGAGAAATGAGAACAGATAAGCAAAAGCCACCTCCATTGTGCCTAAGCCCCTGCCAAAATGCAAAATTATAGTATTAATTTATAGCATTCATATAATGTGAATATAGTGTAATATAAAGTGTTTTTTCCCCCAAAAATAACTGTCTTAAGCAGTGAATATTAATCAACTTAAATTGATCGACATATGGTGAAAAAAATGAGTGGTCACTTTTTATAACTATTGCGTTGAACAAAAAGCATTTAACAAAATATATATCTAGGAATAGGTGCATGAATAATAACAAATAAAATTTTTATTTGATGGCACATTTAAAATAAAAAAAGATAGAGAGTGAAGGGTACACATTGATGGCAATATGAACCAGGACCCAGACAATTTTCATGCACTCAAATGGAGCATCAAAAAAACTAACTTAAGAAGAAAAAAAACATTCCCTTTGCCCAAGGTTAAACCCTCTAGTCCACTTTAGAGAAATATATATATGGTTACTCTATGATAGCACTGTAGAGTACTTTAATGATACAACACAACTTTTCTGTACTCCGCTACTCTCTCAACCCATCCCCGCCCCCTTGTGTCTTTTTAAAAATCTAGCAATTGAAATAGCACAGTGATTTTCGAAAGCCAATTGAGCTTCCTTGAACTGCTTAATTGCAATTCACACAACTGGCAACCTCAAAGGCCTGTTGATAGCAATTCAGATTCACTCCTTTCCACGTGGTTAGGCTATTTTTAGATACACACGACCGCAGCGCTCATAGCGGCTGTTTTCAGAACTGGCAGGGCGAAGCCAACATGGCCATTGTACTGAAGTGCTCAAGCGGCCCATTGAGATATAAAATCAGGAATAGCTGTAAATAACACTTGAAAACACTGTAGGAATAAGAGCTGAGCTAAAGTAGTATGTAAGCCATGTCCTGGTTAAGTTACACTGACCCAAGACCTTATCAGTCGGAGTCTACCTCTGACAAAAGCCTCCGACCCTTAGCACAATATAGATATGTTGCTTTGTACAAGCATATGACGATTTGGCCAAAATTGGCCTTAACAGACTCCACTATATGACTTACTAACAGCTATATTTCCTTGGTGCTCCAATAGCATTTAAGCCACTTAGTGAGAGTCCTGATTCTGAAATAAGTATTTTTTAATTTTTTATATTAGACTGCAGTCCAGTAACTTCATTATCAATCAGCTATGGCAGTCCAAAAGCTACAATTTTATGATGCTTTGGTTACTGTAGTATTTAAGATGCTTCAGGGTAACAGTCCTATTTCATGAAATCATATTTTTTTGTAGTGGACTAGCCAATCAGCTGTGGTAGTTCCAAAAGCCTTTTAGCTGCTTAGTCACAGTCCTGTTATATATGTAATAACGCATTGTTTTTCAGTGAACTGAGCCATTGTAGTCAAACAAGTATATCCTCAATTTGCTACGATAGGTGAAGCCAGTTCCTTCTCCCTAGTTACTTGGGAATTAGTAACCCCAGTTCCTTCTCTTAGTTCCTGTTCCTTAAGAAAGTAGCTCAAGCAGAAAGTTTTAGAAGGTCATCATGCATAATTTTTAACAAATTGAATGTTAACCAACTGACCACATTTTGAAAAAAACTCCCAAGCAACTGGACAATAATAAAGCAGATATTGAAATGGGTATGCTTGTAGAAAGTCATTACATGTCACATAACTTCAAACAAATATGATCCTGTTGCGATTCTGACAATTTGTCTTGATTTAAATCAAGTGAAATCGTGGGGAACAGGACTTTAATTAATATATATACATGATTAACATTGAAAGCAAGTTCCAAGGTGACCAGCTGAGTTAACAAAGTTCAACAAACAAAGGACATTTATGACTTGAAACTGCATAAATATTATGTAATATATCATTTTATTAGAGGGCAACCAATGAGCCTAGTACTGGATAGCTCAGTTGGTGGACACATGCCTTCTCTTCAAGAGGAAGTGGGTTCAAATGCCCTTGCAGAGATCTTGATTAGGGTGCCATACCATTTTCATAAAATTAATTTTTTAATTTTTTATAAAAACCTATTATATATAAATAACAAAGTGGAACAGAGCTACTAGTCCAAAAATGTATGTGAAAAACAGCAATATTGGGCTAGCAGGTTTTGAACCCAAATGTGGAAAACCCGTCATTCATGCCACACCATCCACTCAATCTCCTCTTGCTTAGTTAACAAGGATAGGTCCATCATATTCCCGGCCAGTTCTTCTGGGGTGTCATCAGTCATCAGATCAAACCGGATCTATTGCAGAGCTTGGGCGACATGCTTATAGTCATAGCAACTGTTTAATAATTTGGAACAGAGAACATCAGCGAAGTCAGTTCACCCACAGTCATGCCAACTCTCCCAAGATCTTTCAGCTCGGATCCACAGTCTCCAGGCAAGACAGGGTCACAGTAATTCATCATCAAAGAATCTCATGTGGATGAAAAATCAAACCAGTACAATTTTTATTTGTAAGACTTTGTCATGCTTGATAAAAGGACCTGCAAACAATCTTTTTTAGTTGTAGAGGCTGTTGGCAGAGATTTTTCCCCTTTTTATACTTAAGATGAGTTTCATCTAGAAAGCTTGCATAGATTTATATGGCCATTGTCTACCAAAATGTATGTGCAATAAGGCTGTAAAACTGATTTTAACAGTTGATGTTTAACCTTAATGAAATATTTAAGGACAAAGCAGATGAATATGCAAAGAGAGTGTCAAGGTAAAAAGGAAGAGAGATTATGCGAAGTTGTTAACTGGAAAGATGACAGTAACTGAAGTTGATCAGAGAGGTCTAGATGCAAAATCTAGTGATGGAGGAATGACTGCTGCACCTATGGTGGTCTGACATACTACTAAAGTGCCTGAGTAGTTATGTATATTCTATTACCAACAATATGTAATAATTGTACAGCACCATATGACCTAATAAAGTATTGTGCTCAATACAACTACCCATCACTGCATTATTATTCTCCAATAGTGGGAACTTGCCAAATGAGCTCATGCACCTACAAAATAGGTAAAGGTGCAAACTTCTGATTTTTAAAAATTCATATCTCAAAAACTACTTGGAGCAGGATCCAAAAATTTTCCCGTTAAAAAGTGTTTGTTACAAAGAATTAAGCAGAGAAACGAGTTCAAGAATCAAAGATTAATCTTTATAACATCGAAAACTTTGGGGGGGGGGGGGGGGGGGGGTTGCATAGGTCTGCTTCTGCAAGTCCTTTTCACCAATTTGTGTATCTTTATAATGGCCAAATGATAGGGAAAATTGATCAGAAGCTCCTTTGTTGTCCTCCCACAGTGTTATATAACAACCGCTTGCCTGCTCCTTTGAAGGACCTCGGTTTAATCCCAGGCCTGGTGCACTTTATGAGAACATGTCTCATTCAGATAAGATGTTAAATTGGTGCTTCTACCCAGTTTCTATGCTGGGGGAAGTAAAAGATCCCACCTCTGGGGTAAATGTGTAACATGGGACTCCTCCTTTCTTTCACCTCATCTCATCAATCAACCCTCGATAGAAGCAATAACCTGCCTTAGAGGACTGCACTTTCCGTATATATCTATCTATCTATCTATCTATCTTGGTGAAATGTATTTATCATTCAATTTACATATGTACGACTCAGATCAGGGGCTAACCCAAATCAGGGGTCGATCCCTAATCAGGGGCCAGACCAATATTCATGGTGTCACTAAAAAATTGTCTAAACAATCCATCTACAGGCTCAGCAATGACACAAAAAGAAAAAAAAGATTTATTACGCATACCTTTTTATTTCTGATTTAATGCTTAAGTGTTCAATTTATCTTACTGTTCTGAATACTTTTAATTAATAGGCAAGCTGATTTTAGCTGGAAATTCCCTCTTTTCTTTTTTTATGACATTGTTCAGCATTAAAAGCTTCATTTTGGCCTGAAAGCTAAAGCACCTTTTTATTAACCTATATTATAAAAAAAATTTTGTATGACCAGGGAGTTTGAAAATTATCTCAGAAATATTTTCCCCTTTATAAGTCATATTTAGGCTTGTCATACTTAAGCCCTGGTGGTGGGAATAACAAATAAAACCAATAGGAACCTATGTACTAGTAGGCCTACCTATTAACATATCTAGGCCATATAAAGCTTAAAAGATTTAGCTGGGGTTTGGGTGCAGCAGCCCCCAAGAGAAAAAAAAAGAAGTATTTTTCTCGTGATTGCCCTCAAGTCACTTCAAAGTAGCTATTTTATTTTTATTTTGTTGATTTGTTATTTTTTTCTAATATTCCTATCATTATATTGTTGGCCCTTTTTAAATTTTATTATTATTTAGGTAGATAGTTGATCTCAGATAGTAATATTTACTTAATCTATACTAAGATTTCTACACAATAAGCAATGCAGAAGCCCAGGGATAGCAGCCTAATTAAAGTGTTGCATACCGTGGCAGGTGACGTCAATACAAATGGCCCTGGATCTAGGACTGGTCCCCGTTCTGGGGCTGGCCCCCAAATTAACATATATACTGCAGCCACAATGAGTTTCATTGTATGAAGAATGAACAAAGTATCATCTTGTCTTATCTTAGCTGTTCTTATCCCATCTTATCTCATCTCATTTTATCTCATCACCTCAACACAGGTGCCGTGGTTTAGTGGTTAAGGTGCTGACCTTCAAACCATAAGGTTGTAGGTTCAAGCCCCCACCCCTGCAACTCTTTGCTTCACTACACCCAGGTGTGAATGGGTACTTAGCTATAGGCAGTGATGGCAATTGTAGGCACTTAGCCCCTGCACGTAATTCTGTGTAACCGGCTGTATACTCCCCAGGGAGTTGAGAAAGGCTCAAGCTTGATCAGGCCTGCGAAGGGTGTAATTGTAAGGTCAGTTGAGACTGCTTGAATTGTGATAACAGACTATTAACCCCAGTTACATTTACATTATCTCATTTTATATGTGGCTATCAAGACTGACAGTTAGAGTTGATTTGGTAATTATCCTTGCTTCAAAAATAAATGGACTTTTGGCAGACCACTGGGAAAACTTCCCATACATGTACATTGAGTAGTGTCTGCCTCACATCTCAACTTTATGAGGTGTTAATAGCAACCTCAAACCACAACCTCAAACCACAAAATGATCTTTTTCAGCCTTCATAGCTAAGTTACACTTCTTGTATTAAAAGTTACTTTCTATTCATAATTCCATTATAATGCAGCATACACTTGATTCAATGTGTGCAGTACTTTTTTAGCTGCAGTTAGATCCTGTCATATTTACAAATTCTCTCAGAAAAAGTTAACATCTCACCTTCATTTTATTTGATTTCTCATCATATTTTCTTGGAAATACTGATCTTTCTTTTAACAGAAAATTGAGGCATAAAATACATGTATCTTATGTAATGAAGTGAAGCAATCCGAGATAATGGAGATATTATAGATACTATATATTACTCTATATGAAAATGTTGATGTTTTTACCCCTACACAGATGTATAATTATCCCCTGTCTTTTTTTGACGAATAATATATCAACACTTGAGCAAGTGCCCCCCCCCCCCACCCCAACCAGGACTTCTCAGCATGGATAAACCATGGATGTATAATATGTCCATGGATAAACCAGGGATCTCAGTGTGTGCATAGGTCATAATCCAGAACATTAAAAGGACTTGGTCACCTAGTCATTTAGTCACTTAAATGCCAGGAGATATTTATAGTGAGTTTGTGCTGGGTGTCAGCTGTGCTTAGAAATCTGATTTGTGACATTTGTAATTGAGAAAATATTAAATAGTTTCACATCATTCTGCTATTTGTTATAAAATTGCATACCTTATGCATTGTCCATGTATGTTATCAAGTGGTCAAGGTTCTCATCTGATAACTACAGGGTTGTTGGCAAATTTTGCCTTTTTTTTTTTTTGACTCATGTGAAACTTATTATGAGAGATGTTCCAAGCTAAAAATATATTATTCAGAAATAGAACCTTTAATTTTATTTAAATGTTATGTCAATCAAGATTCTGACATTGCCAAGGTATGGATTAATGAGATTAATGTGATAAAAAATTCACAATAGGCGATCATCCGTCAAACGCTCTGCAATCATCCATCTCTTGAGGCATATGTATGCACTTGTAGATCGCTCATAGAAAGCTCGCCTTCTGTGTTATGTAATTAATATAAACAATTCACTCGCGGAAAGTCTGCCAAAGTTTTAAACATGCTTAACAATTTTTGCTCCACCCATGTTTGCTCCTGAGTGGTCAAGCGTGACCAGGACTGACCTACAGTTTAGTAAGATTATCCTTGAACCACTCGGTGAATAAACTACAAATGACAAAGGATGACCAAGAGCAAAACAAAATGTCATCCATCGTCATACGTAGGTCTTATACATGATAGTGTGACACCCTTTAGGTTATTACTCTATTTATTGTATACAAGAATGATGAAAAAAACCAACTCGATGATTTAAGTTGTACATTGACAGCTTAAAGAAGGATACACTTTTGTAATGGAAAGTCTACAATACCATAAATAACTGATGAGATTATCAAGCACAAGGAAGCTGACAAAAGTATACATTTTTTGAAAAATATCATTGATGCAATGGAGATTTTTGGATAAACCAGATTATCCAAGGGGTAATCATTACTCAGTGTGAACACCTGAAGTTGATCACAACTTAAGGTTATCTCAACCAGGCTGTTCCCTCCTACAGGAACTGCTACAAAGCTTGCGACAAACTTTCACAAATTCAGAGTGGTCAAAGTTCCTGGCAGTTTGCCAATGTCGTCTGCAAACAGGTCCAATTTTGAATTCACATAATTCGTGCAATTCTACAATTGGATTTTTTTGGACATGGATTTCAGTTGATTTCAGATAGGCATCCAATCTGATGCCAGTCTTACCATTTTGATTTGCCTTTTAAATTCTGACAGACATTTCGTGATGGGAAAATGGCAAAATTCCATGGCTGCACTGTAGCTACTATAAAAAAAAGAAAGAAAGAAATTTGAAGATAGAAATGGTAGTGAGAGGGGTGCCTGGACTACTGGAATGCCTTCTCACAGTCAAAACACGGATGCTGTGAATCAACAGTTTAGCCCTGTTTCGGTTGCAGACCAGATTAATTATACATTAATCTTCCCTTTCTTTGGATGAGACTCGCATTCTGCAGAAAAGAGTCATTCAGAGGATTCCAAGTGGTGACTCCACTGGGTGAAGTTGTGCAGAGATAAGAAAATAATCACTGGACCCATTGACGCAGTGGTGCATTCCAGGATCTTGATTCATGTCAGTGGCACTGCAATACACATTCTTAATTCAAATTACATTGCCCTAACTAGGGCAGGCCTCAGGAAACCAATCACATAAATGGCAAGGAAATAGCTGTATAATAGCGACTATTCTGAAGTGTCAAAATGGCACCAAGAAGCAGTTAATAATATAGGTGTATATATTATTATGTGTCACAATTTATGTGAATGAGACCAAAAAGACAAAAACAAAATCATACAAGCCTACACTAGGAAACTGGATCAGGCATGTCTCTTATTCATCACTTTAAGATAAACACCCTGGAAACCATCATATGAAGAACCTCATGAATCAGAACTAGTGGATAAGAAACCACAGAGAGCCAACAGCTGTTTAATAGAGTGAGTGGACTCGCAATCTCCTGATGTTCATTATTAAACTGGAATTTGGAAATATTACACAAATAATGTGTCCAATAAAACCTCTTCCTTAAGGTTCTGTTGTGTGTTATTTCAAAGAACCACTAGTTGAGATACGTTTTTTTACTGAGAGTGATACTGTTCACATGTATGTTATTACTATTTTGAAAAAAATTCAGATTCTCAAGATCAGTCATTTGGGAGATTTTGTTTTTGTTTTTTCAATCAGAAAGAAATGAACCAACACAAACAATCAATGCAACATAGAGCCCCCTTGAAACTGAGCAGAAGACACTGCTAGACCATGGTCATACTGCGTGGAAGTACTACATACATCAATGGCTAGACAGTAGGCCAACCGTTAGGTGAACAGTAGGGTGACCTGACTGACATCATTAAAAGGAAACTTCCTTTAAATATGTTTTAAAAAAATGTCCGCAGTTCAGGAAAGCATCAGGTACACAAAGAATATTCCAGACATTCGTTATACATATTACAATAAAGATATTAAAATTCTTGTGTGAGGTCTATGACAACTTTAGTATGTTTATTAACAGTAGAAACATAATTCTCATAGCTTGTTTGATCAAGTATCTTGCTAGCCTCTCTGTCTTTTATTTTGAAATAACACACAGTTCAAGCTATCTTTCTGTTTATTACCTTCTCAGCTTATTCCATGTACATATCAAGTAATATGTGTGTGCCTGATATCATCCTATTTCATGGCCTTGTGGTTACTTTTCCATCCCATACAAAATCCTTCTTTTTTTTTGTCTTTTTTTGTAGATGGTTAAGGTCAGGAATTACATAACATTGAGATTTTCTAACTTAAGTGAAAAAGCTCCAAAATCAAAATAATTTGGTCCGTCATCATCTTAGAAACTACAGTGAGCAAATTTATTCATCCCCAATGGAGTTTGCACAGATACATCGGCTATAATTGCACACTGGAAAAAATGGCACATGCAATCATAACAAGTTTTTCTGGGTTTATCGCATCACAATCAGGGAAAATCTATGAAAACTTAGAGCAATCATGAAATATTTACTATCTTACTCTAAATTGAAATGTATAAGAGTACATATATGCAGACAGATTATGTAACATTATATAAAAACAGAAAAATGGCTCAAACATTTAGTATGGTTAATGTTTCATTTGAAAGTATGATTAACTTTGATGAAGCAATGAATACAGTGTCTAATAATTAGTCCATGGACAAGGAAAGAACCTTATGATAACAGGAAAGCTAGATCAGGGCTTGAAACACTCATGTTCCACTCCATTCTTGTAGGAAACATTGAAAATAAGAGAGCAATCATCTCGTTTGTTGACAAATACCATCCTACTCTGAGCATGGAGGTACCCCATCCCATGCACTGACGGCCGCTCATGCCATACACTTCCCCTGCCCTTAAGCAATGGAGACAAGTCTACTCTTGTCTCCATGCTTAAACAAGTTCATGCTTAAATCAGTAATGTCTATGCATGACATGCATGGAATTTTTAGTACAGGAAATAACAAGAATTTGCCAATAGCACTTGTAATAACATGGAGCCACAAAGAAGGTGAAGTACACACGAGCAGAAATAATTTTTAGTATAGCATCTGTTTGAAAAAACAGGTCACACAGATAAAGTTACATATCGCTAGTTCAGCTAAACAATGATATAATATCTCTGTCAGTCTTTTCAAAAATCTTGAGCAGCAGTGAAATCTTTGCATCGAAAATTTCCAATTGATAATATCAATAATCTGCCTCATGCCTAGCTAAAAAGTAACTCAACTTAGTCCAGTGGTTAAGGCAGTGGACTGGATCTATGAGTGACCTGGGTTCGAATTCTGGTCTGGGCAATCTTTGTGAGCAATGTCCTTACAGGATTTTGCATTGTAAATGATACCCAAAATAATTTTATACTTGATATTTCCCAAGGCTAACAAGAACATATTCCTCATTTTTCCTAGCCTCTAATTAATTTGGATGTTTTCTGGTAGTTACAGGTAATTAACTGAGGTATTAGTCGTACACAGGTGAGTCAGATCTTTCCAACTACAGATCGTTATAAATTATACAGATATCAGCCAAGTACGTAAATGAACATGTAAATGTTGATTTATTAAAATAATTAATTGATTGATGGTTTATTTTCGAGCAAAGCAGTTTGATATATAGGTAGAAGTAGACAGTAAGAAATATAATAGTACTACCAAGCCAGACAAACTTGAGGAAGGGTGCAGTGGTCTGGTCCAAAGATGTTGAACTTGCTCTTGCATAGTTGAGGGTTCGATAAGCATGAGTTTTCCAATTGAAAAGCTTGAGTGTAGTTATGTGTAACAGGTTGTATACCACCCCCTCAGAAGATCCTTGTACAGTGTATACCCCCTAGCAGATGAGAAAGGCTCATGCTTGAGAAGGCCTGCCGTGGGAATAATCGTAAAATCAGTTGACACTCTGTTGACTGAGTTATGACACTAAAACGACACTTTTCAGTACATTTGCAGACAGTCTATAGATAGATAGATAGATAGATAGATAGATAGATAGATAGACAGATAGATAGATAGATAGATAGATAGATAGATAGACAGACAGATAGATATAGATAGATATATAGATAGATATGGAAAGTGCTGCCAATTTAACATCACATCCAAACAACATCCAGCTAGGATGATGCTCATAAAAGGTTGCCGTAGGAGCCACATTGACCTTTGGGAATTCTACAATATTTGGGCGCCACAGCTACTGTTAAAATTAAAATAAAGAGATGCGTTTTTCATCTTAAAAAGTTGTTTATATTGACCCTGTGTGACGTTTTCGCTATCTCTTTTTTTTGTTTTTATTCTCTCAGCATCAGGATATAACCAATAAAATTGTCAGTCAACCCCTTCCTAATTGAGTTATACAGCTCCCTAGCACTTATAACCAAAGATATTACTGTGTAATATCTTTGTTATTACCCAGTAATTTTTCAGTTTTGTGATGAATTGGCACGAAGAAGAGACATTATTTATAAAACTGTTTCGGTGTATTCTGCCAAAAATGGTTTAACATGATTTGATTCTCACAATATGTAGTTATACGTAGCACTTAGAGGAGTTTATGGCAATGAGATAGATCTTAGGTGGTGAAGTCTCAATGCCCCATAACTATGAAGCCACAATTATAGTTCATTCATTGATATTATAACAGGCCATGCATATGAAGTCAGCTTGGCTGAAACTTAGCCTGGCAGCAGTCCTGTCATTTTTCATTGTATTTCGCAACAGGCTGATAACTATTCTGTTCAGACAATATACACACATCAATGCCATTTCACATCATTGAAAATGAATAATCAGGCTTTTATCGACAATGACAAAGTCATTCAGGCATAACATTACACTGTAAGAAAGTGATAATGAAAATTATGATAATGGAAAAATAACTGAAGTTCAAGATTAGTAACAGTGTGTGCACTTATTACTTTTCAGATAAAATATAATTGAAATATTTATGAATGCCTTAAAACCACGTGCACATATAATCCCATGAAAAAATACAAAGACAGCTTGGCTGGCTGAAACCACGCTGAGTACAAACGGCAAATGAGGGGTTAGCTAAAACCACCATTACATATTTGGTTAGACTCAAGTTGAGTGAGGGAATTTTTAAGAAGAGTATAGAAATATCAAAGGAGGGAATGGCAAAACAACCCTCAGCAAGCAAGTGAGGGGTTGACTTAACCACCACTGAGTAGCAGCTGTGAAAGAATGAGAGCTTGGTGGCCTTATTGATTCGATGCCCCGGGCACTCTTCTTGGGCTACATTCGAGCTTCAGCCAATGAGATGAAGACAACAGGACGAGCATGCCATTATAACATCTCCTACAACTACAAGAATACAGGAATACAAGCAGCCTATGAGCAGTATTCAACACAGGAATGATAATGAAGGCAGTCCATGAACTAAAAGACAAAGCCTGCAACCCCCAACTACTACAAATTAGAAATGCTGTAAGACATGTAGCCAGTAGAAACCACTTGGGATTCATGCCCAAGCACTAATGCTGCATTCAATAAGAGCAGGGACATTAGCTTCTCAACAGACTAACTGAGTACGCAAACACATTCTCCATGAAAGCAGCAATTTGGCATTTGCAACCTTACATGGGCTTTAAGCATCCAAGAAGTGAGAAGACTTCAACAAATGCAAAACAAAGATAGAAAGCTTCAACCCCTTTAATAAAGGGAATTACCAAATGTCCTCAAGATGTCTAGAACTAGATGTCGTTTGTGCGCTTTCTTGATGACCTAGAAATTATGTTTTTGCGTATAAAATTATATATTTACAATATACATCTGCAGAATTAATGACAATGAGTTTCATATATTTGTACATTATTTCATCTAGCAGAGTATTGCAGATGGCCATTTCTGAGGAAGATTTCAGATTATCATCCAAGCCATTTAGCAATAAGAACCTGGGCCATGGTTGGTGCAAGCATTCCAGGTCATCAGATGCATTATACAGAGAATTGCCATAAGTCAACCTCAGCCTGGTCCCGCGCAGGAGTGCCAACCTTGTTTTCCCTGGCAATGTGTGATCTGATTCTTTCATCGAACAAGTATGGTTGTTCTTTCTCTTGTAAGGTCAGGAAAACACCTTCCTGTGTAGTTAGAGAGTTTGGTTCTCTTGTTTTGACCACTGGGCATCGACAAAGGCCTTCACCCTGATTGTAACCACCCTTGCCTTAAAACTTCAAGGGCTTTTTGGATAAGACATTGATGTGACTCCCATTTTAGGCCAACTATAAAATTGTTGATCAGAGATGTTGAAATGACTACCAGTTTTCAGGCCAACTCTCAATGTTATTTATCAGAATTTCATCAGAGCGGATCACAAAGGGTTAACTTATGGCCGAGAAACTCTAGTCCTTACTACATAAGAAGCAGTCCTGAACCCTAGAGGAGTTACTAAAAATGATTATAAATAGAACATCAGAGCAATCCCTATTAAAACAATTTTTACGCATCAAGGCTGTAGCACTATCAAGAAATATCATAAATGTAAGGCATAGAATAAAAGGTACTTGTACACCAACTAGCATGAAGAATGATACTAACTGGATGTCATAATATATTATGTTGTAAGAAAACTGCTCTGTACATACAATCTGTCTTGAGCAGTAACACTTCTGTTCTATATGTGAAGCAAGAACAAATAGAAGAAAGCAATAAAGCCGATTACATTTTTTTGTACAGTTGGACAGATAAGAAAGCAATACGCCAATTACTGGTCAGAGAAGCTTTATTGGCAATCTGCTTGAAATGTTCATTATAATTCATAAACCTGTATGAATGTCTACCAGAGAAAGCACACCCCATTTTGGCATCAGTGTTGAGGGACAGTCTTGCTGTCTACAAAACAAGCTTCTAAACTCAGCATCTGACATCTGAGCACCCTAAAGCAATAGGGATGCCCGAGGCTGGTATGCATCAGCATGAAGTTGCTAGGCGTCTTCGATGCTCACAGCCAGCAGTTTCAAAATTGGTCAGGCGTTTTGCTGAGACAGCAACTGTGAATGATCGTCCAAGGTCTGTGAGACCAAGTTTTACAACACAAATCAAGATCGGTGAATTTTGTTGCAGCACCTGCATGATCATTTTTTTTCTTGCAACTGAGAATGCAGCTGCCACAGAGGATCACTACAATCATCGAATCGTCTCAACAGTGAGAAGATATCTAAGAAGTCTTGCCCTGTCGACAAAACCAACTGAAATGGTGCATTATCAGCGCTGGACACAGCGACAGTGGAGCAGCGTCACCTGCACTGATAAATGTCCGTGCTGCAGATGGTCATGAAAGGGTGTGGTGCAGGAGAGGAGAGCAATACTTAAGATGCTGCATCCGAGAGTTCAACCGTTGGGGAGGACCTAGCATGACGGTCTGGGCGGGTATCAAAATTTGCTACTGAACTACCTTGGTTGTGGTTGAGGGCAACTTGACTGCAAAGCTGTATGAACATGAAGTCCTGGAACCTCACCTTGTGTCATTCCAAGAGGCTCACCCAGACATCACAACATTTCAACAGGAAAACACCAGGCCACATGCTGCTGGGTTTACCACTACCTTCCTGCAGACACAAGAAATTCAAGTGATGCAGTGGTCCCATTAAGCAGCTGTGGTATGAGCTTGGAAAGCATGTTTCTGCAAGAAGAAGGAGGCCAGTGACAAGGCAGATACTGATCCAAGCCTTGCAGGAGGAGTGGGAGAGACTTCCCCAGGACAGCATCAGACGCCTGGTGCAGAGCATGCACAGGAGTTGCATTCCCTGTGTCCAAGCACATGGAGGTCACACACGATATTTAGATCTCTCATCTTCATGTTTTTTTTAGTTTTTGGCTTCCATTGGCCATTGACTGTTGTTAGAATCGACTGAGTCAAACGAAGTGATGTAATTTTGCAGTTTATTACGCACTCAAAACTCATAGTGAATACTGTGAGTGTGTGTGTGACAGTGCAAAATTACATCACTTCGTTTGACTCAGTCGATTCTAACAGTAATAACAACATGCAATTTCCCTGTATGACTCAGCAATTCTGTTTAACATATCTGGGTTGACAATTCTATATGTTGGTACTCAATTCATGTTAATGGTATGGCTGCTCAGAGACAACTCACTGTCAAAGTTATAACACCCAAACAGGAAAACAATCCGTAAACAGGAGGGAAAACTGGAAAGCCGTGAAAATTGATAAACATGAGACCCCTGTAGGGAACACATGGAAGTAATGGACAATGATACCTCTAGTGGAAATATCATACATAAGAAATCAAAGTACAAGTTACTATTCAGTAATACTAACAAGCATATATTGCTAACACTCCCCCTTTTGGATGAATAATTCAACACCACATACAATGATCCAATACTAAGTACAATGATCCAATACTAAGTACAATGATGGATTGTCACAGACTACCAAATGACATGAAAGCATATTAAAGTTAAAGTCTGCGTTAACAGACCTTATACAAGAAGTACATATAATAAAAAAAAACATCTTTGATTTGACAAACATTTTATACAAATGTAGCAATGCAATTAAAACAAAAAATATAGTCCACACAAATTCTAATCACATTCAAGCGAAACAAGTTTTGTCACAGGCCTGACGAAAGAGGATGCTTTCGTTCTAACTGTTACAGATCTGACAAGTCCATCATTGCTAACATTGACTGACGTCACAACTGCCATAGGCCATACACCACGTGGAGTGTGCTCATCACAAATCAGCACAAGATCTCCTACCTTGAAATTTGGGCATTTCTTTAATCATTTGACCCTGTATTGCAATTCAGGCAAATATTGCTTTAACCATTGTTTCCAAAATAAATCAACTGTGTGCTGAACACTTCGCCATCTTTTTCTGTAGATGTCAGCCTCACCGAACACACCTGGTGGCAGAGCAACATGATTTCTTGACATCAAAATATGATTTGGTGTGAGTGGACTAAGGTCATTGATGTCTTCACTGACCTTGGTAAGTGGTCGGCTGTTTACTATACACTCAGCTTCGCATAACAATGTCTCAAGCATCTCATCAGACATTTTATGTAAAACATTTGTATTTAACAAACCTGACATTACTTTCCTAACAGTACGGATGACCCTCTCCCATATGCCACCCATATGAGATGCGCATGGAGGATTGAAATCCCACTCAATTTGATTTGTAACACAAAATTTATCAATTTGCTGCATATCAAGATCACTCAAACTCTTATTCATTTCTCTTTTGCCTCCCACAAAATTTGTGGCATTGTCAGAATGAAGAGTAATGGGATGACCACGTCTAGCAATGAATCTCTTGAGTGCATTGAGAAAACTGTCAGTGTCTAAACATTCTAATTTCTCCAAATGAACTGCCCTAACGGCAAAGCATGTGAACAGACAAACATATCTCTTGACTTCACTCCGACCTCTCTTTACAATGAATGGGCCAAGACAATCAATGCCAGTATTAGCAAATGGAACTTTATTAGGCTCAACTCTTTTTTCAGGAAGATCTGACATTTTTTGCACTGCACATTTTGCAAATAGCTTCTTGCATTTGACACATTGACGTGAAACTTTTTTTACTACAGGTCTAATTTTTGTGATCCAAAATTGTTCACGAATAAGACTGACAACCCATTCAGTTCCAACATGAGCTATGTCATGGTAACTCTTGGCAATCAAATGAGCTATCACATGACTGTGAGGAATGATGTAGGGATACTTAACAGCACTTGGCAGATTTGCAAATGCAAGACGGCCTCCAATCCTAATTAATCCATCATCATCAAGCAAAGGAGACAGAGCCCTGATCTTACTAGAACTGGGGACAACTTCACCCTTAACAAGTGACTGTAACTCACTACCGTAAGCCTTATTCTGCACATATCTAATGACAGCTAATTCAGCATGCTTCATCTCATTTACAGTTAGGTTACCTAATTTGCGTCTTGCACTTTCTGTTCGAAGAATGTTCTTCAAACGCAAGAAACAAGCTACAGCTTTGTTGAGCCTTGCCCAATCACTGTAGTATTCCAGCAACTTATCTACACTTTGAGCTGAATGAGTACTCACAGTATTGACCTTGATCTCTCTTCTAAGTTCAGGGTCATTATCACTCAATGTAAGATCAGTTTGTGTAATGATAGGCATTGAATCTAAACAATTACCATTGAAGTACAGGAACTTGACACATTGTATTTTAAACTGTCAAAATCAATTATATTTGTAGCTATGCTGAATTTGGTCAGACCCTGATCAAACAGACTTGGCTTGATAGACCATCAAATCATATTGACCGACATTTTGAATGCTCATCAACTGGCAACTGGAAGGGTGATTCAACATTAAATTACCTCTGTTTTCTGTTAAACTTTCTAGATCCTCTTTCTTCTTCATCATGTTCATCACTGCATCCTTCTTATTATTCTTCCTCCAAGTAGGCAAATAACGATTTTCCCTTTTCTTAGTAAGATTGCTTCTCTCTCTCTCCTCTGTGTCTTTACTTCTCCTCTTTTTTCCTCATCGTCCTCCACATTCTGCACTGTGCACATTTTCTGATGACCTTTTTCTTAGATTTCTCTCAATTCTATTTGTACATTGTTCATGACTATCAGCTTACCTAATTTTTTCATCACTTATTGTTTGTGGCCTTTCCTGCTGTCCCTGTGGAAGACAAATTACATTATAAATATTTGGTCTTTTATTGCATCATAACATTGTTGGTTCATCGAGAATAGTGTGACTGAATCATCAATGAAAACTAAGAAATTGTAGTGGATTTTTTTTAATTCACACTGAAAGTTTGAAATGAGCAAGAGGCTGAATAATTTATTGCAATAGCAGTCTTGTAATTTGAAAATAAAAGGGTAAAGAATGTATCAACACATTTTTTGACATTAAATCAAGAGCTTTCAGTTGATCATATTTCAAAGCAATACCATAAGATGGTGCAATATCCAATAACCAACTTTGCACAGTTAATGTAATAAATTAGCCTTTGTCTGGTAGGAAATACTTGGACAAGTAAGAATGCTTTGAAAACCGACTTGAATATGTCTTCCATTTATCTCATAGAATTACCTTAGCCTGCGTGGGGCTCCTGCCAGTCATGTTCAACTGAAATGGACATTTATATGTAAAATATGTAAAAATGTAAAATATGTAATAATTATGTTGGGCCACCAAGATTCTTTATTGCAAAAGTGATAATATAATTCAAGATGACAATAACGTCTTGTAATCATGTGGTTATTATATACATGGCTTCATAAAATATTATTGAAAACAACATTTGCAAATTGTAAGCTCTTAAAAAAAAGGTATTTCATATTAAAACTAGTCTTATATACTTTATATGTAATCAGTCAATTGTAGTGATTATTTCGTAAGTGTTTTACTTTTTTATCTGCCAATACAAAGAACTTCGAAAATGTAGCATATATGGCAGAAGAACAAATTTTGAGCAGTGGTTTTATGACATTACATGGTGCATATTTGAAGTGGCTGACTTTCCTGGCTAGTGATGTTTGTAAAAGTACAATTTCTCACAACTTTGTGGTTGGATTTAAATGAATTATAATCTGGTCATATTCTATATTCCAGGAAACAGAATACATTTTAAGTATATACAATAAATGCTATCAGACTAATTCAGGTTTCCATATCTATGTATTACCAGACCTCAGGACTGACATTAGGGGGCTGACATTAGGCCAATGAGACAATGGGCTGACTTGCACTTCGGGCTGATATGTGGCGGACATTGGGCCAACCAGACAGCTCACTAATATATTCTTACAGTGGGCAATCAGGTCAGAGAGCTAACATTGGCCAACTACATAGCAGTTTAGTAGTGGACCAGCAACCCATTACATTGTGTCAAAATTAACTGGCCAGACAATGACTGACATAAGACTGAAAATGGGCCAGCATTAGGCCAACTAGATATTGCCAGCCAGCAAGCCAGACAGTGACCTAACATTGGGCTAGCCTTTATTATTGTCTGCTAACCAGTTAGTGAGCCAAGAGTCAACCAGCTATAATAGCAATAGTCCAGTGGTTCCATTACAGTGGGTCTTAATCATATGTTAATTGGTGCAGCTCTGTTGTTCAAATGTATTATGTGGTCACATAAAATATATAATTACAGGGCTCAGAAAGAACATCTTTTTGAAATGGCATGTTGCTGTCCAATTATCCAAATTTTGTACATGTTATGCAATATGCATGGTATAATATTAATGCATCACTGTATAACTGCAAATAGAAATCACATGATTATAACACATAACAGCATATTGAACAGTAAGTAGCTGATAAAGAAACAATGTTCTCCATCCTCTAATCCACTAATGCTTTTAAACCTCAAATCTCTAATTACAGCAACGACAGTCTCATCTTCTCTATTGCTATTTACACAATTTTGTTTAAGTCATCAACTTCTCACATGGTGATGATGAATCATTGATGACAAATACCATTCCCCTCCCCCTCCAAAACCTAAAACCACTGTTAGGCATAGGAGTATTCAACTATGAAGCTGCACTGACCTACACAGATATATATTGTACCTTTCATCCAATGTACCTTTCCATGATTTAAATGTACAGAATACATTACTACACACAGAATTTGATGAGGATTGGGATATTTGATCAAAACAAGATTTTTCATGCTAAAAGAGAACAAATTAATCCAAAATGTAAAAAAAAACAATAATTAGAAAATCAATCAATAATATTGTACACTAATATATTTCTAAAAATAAAAGTAGAAACCATATTGTATGAACTTATCTTTTTTAATTTTTTTATTATAATTATATTATTTATTCACAATTCTTTCCAATGAAAGAGCATGATTTAATTGTGTCTATAATTAGTTATTTAAGATTGAAAACTTAATGAGCAATAATAAGTTTTCAAGGACTTGAGCTTTTACATGCACCTTTCCTATGACAGCTAGGTTACAATGTTTATGTGTTTCGTTGTCTCTTTATACAAAGTTATTGTGTGTGATTTCATCATTGTTCATGCCGCATCAGTATTAGAATTTCAATGCATTCCAGATTAAAATGACTTACTGACTGAGTGTCTGAGTGACTGAATGACAGAGTGTCTGACGGAGTAACTGACTGACTGACTGACGGACTGACTGTCTGACTAACTGGCTGACTGAATGACTGACTGACTGACTGAAAGTTACGGATCATATTATTTATTATGTCACAAAAATGCAAATTGATTATCTATTTTTTTGGCCTGTATAATGCCTTAACATTTCTTTAATTCTTGATGAGAAAGACACTTTTTACATCATATCATATCTTGCAAGTCCAAAATTCAAAACCTCAAATTACTCCATAAAGGTTGGGTTTCATGCTTTCTTATTTTGAAGAATGAATACGGTCTCTTTCTACTCTTCATTTCCATATATATCACAAAATTATGCTAAATTGAGGGATACCGTCCCTTCAATTAAATCTTGGAAGGAACATACATGTATTTTTCTTCCAATGGCTCCATGCTTAACTAAATCTGTCTAAGCAAGATTTAACAAGCAGGATTTCTTGTTTTTGAACTCAAGACAAAACACAGACCGGATACAGTTTATCCAAGAATGCATCAATGACCTTAAGGCCCAATTTCACCAAGGCAATCTTAGCACGTAAAACAAGTCTTAACTCAAGAAAGGTCCACAATTCACCAATATATATTGTGTCCAGAGGCCAGACTTCTAAAAACTATACCTGGTTTAGTTGGTTATTGTAGGATATCATACTTTTTTTAAAGGTTATTTATATGTATAAATTAATTTACAAAAATTTTGACAGAAGTATGATAAGATTATCTGAGAAATTAATTTTTAACTTCAAAGACATGTCTACATTAGACCCGTACATTGGACTGTGCATCCAACACATTTTACCGCCAATTCAGTACATTTGTCTCATATAAACTTGCTCATGCTTATTCTCCAAAACCACCAACAAATTTAGTGCCCTTGTCTGACCACACACCTGAAGGCTGACCTTGCCTTGCAATAAATCGCCTGAAGCCATTGAGAAAAGAGTCAGTATCTAACCCTGCCAGCATCTCAATATGCACTGCACGTATACTGAAACAAGTAAAAACACACCCTTATCTCTTTACTTCAGAACGACCTTGTTTGACTTTGTATGGGCCAAAACAATCGACATCAACATTTGTAAAAGGGGGACTCCCTTCCTCCACTCGTTCAACAGGTAAATCGGCCATTAGCTGACTGCTTGGACCACCATACAATCTTTTGCACTTGACACAGTTACGCTTAACCTGTTTTACTGAACCACGAGCCCTTGTGATCCAAAACCTTTGTCTTAACACACTTAATAACCAATCTGTTCCAACATGAGCCCTTTCATGAAAATCTCTGACACTCAACCTAGGAACCACATGTGAATGGGGAAGAATGCATGGAAGTTTGCTCTCTGTTGACATAAAAGCATTTCGCAAGCGACCTCCTACACACAGCAAACCGCTGTCATCAATTACAGGCATCAGGGATTTTAGTGAACTAGAGCTCAACACACTGTCATTCCTTTGTAGAGATTCAAGCTCTTTGTTATACACCTGCTGCTGAACATGTTTGAGAACAACAACTTCTACTTGCTCAATCTCACTTGCAGACAAGGGATTCATTTTGACACTTTTGTGCTTAGATTTTAGGCGATCCTTCAACCTAAGCCACCAGCCAACTGCTCGCTTCAACCGCAACCAACTAGAGTAATGACCAATTAAGACATCAATTGGATGATCTACAGCATCGACATTAACAGCACAAGAAACCACAGACTTTCGGCTACTGGACTTCAACTTGCAGACTTCTGGATCATCCTCTATCAGAACATCCGAAACCACCTTGATATCCCAATCACATTTGTATGAAGAAAGAACAGGCCCCTGAAACCAACAACTATCAACCAAGTCCAAAGGCTTCATGCCACGTGATATGATATCAGCTGGATTGTGGGATCCTGGAATGTGACACCACTGCTTTGGATCAGTAAGAGACCCTATCTCACTCACTCTATTTGCGACAAACACTTGATACCGATGTTGATCATTTGAGATGTATTTAAGCACTATCTCGCTGTCTACCCAGAATGTTGAAGCATTTAAATCTAACTGCAACTCACTCCTCAAAGTAGCATCCATACGTGCTGCTTACAATGCAGCCTGCAATTCCAAACGCGGAATAGTCATTGTTCGAAGAGGGGCTACTCTACTCTTGCTGCACAACAATGATTCAAGTTTATTGTGCTAATAATCAAACCACATGGCATTTCATTCCTCCTGGTGCTCTCCATATGGGTGGATAATGGGAAAGGATGGTGAAAATCATAAAAAGAGTGTTTCAAGCTGTTATTGGTGAAAGGTCATTGTATGATGATGGATGTACTGAACACTCTGTTTTGTGAAATAGAAAGTATCTTAAACAGTAGACCAATCACACATGTTAGCAATGATCCTTTTGACCTTTCTTCATAGCCAATCATTTATTGTTAATGGGTGCTTGCCATCCTTTTTCTCCTGGTAAATTTGAAGGCAGTGATTTGTACAGAAAAAGGTGGCGTCATGTACAATATCTCGCAGACCAATTCTGGCGGCGGTGGGTTAAGGAGTATTTGCCATTGCTTCAATCAAAAGGTCTAAATGGAGTAAGGTTGAACCAAACCTTAAAGAGGGTGATGCTGTGCTCATTCTAGAAGACAGTACTCCAAGAGGTTTATGGCCATTGGGCTTAGTGGTTAAAACAAATCCAATTTGTTAGACCTGTCACAAAAGTTGTGAAACTTGAGTCTTCAGTGTAAATTATTGATGTATGTGTTTCGATAGAAACAGTTTTTCATGTATTGTGTGCATAGTAAAATTTAAAGTTTTTTTATCTTTGGCAATGTCAACAAACAATAAGACATTTCATCTGCAAGCAGACAAAGATCCTCAGCAAGAGCACAACACTTATGTCATAATATAGCTAGCTGTTTATTAGAGTCAGGCACTGTGTGGCGTCACCCATAAGCCCAGCAACCCAATGATGACTTTTGTTTGTTGATGCTTATTTACTCAGTTTTATTAATTAAATAATTTCTCTTATAGTCTGTAGGCTATAAAATTCTTATGACTTGCTTGATACCTTCACAGACAGTGGAAGCACCCATGACGAGGTAAAAAGAGCTGAGGAAGCCTTCATTCTTAAGCTTAATGGGGCCAGCAGTTTTGAATCTCTTGATGACTACCGTCACATTGCATACAAGCGGGCAATCGGTCGCAGTTCTCTGAGTTCATCCTTTCAGCTAGAAAGTCTACCTCCAACTAGTGCTGCAGCAAAGCAACATTCATACCGCACCTATCTTACAGTCCAAGAATGGATGGGTAACTCTTTACCTCCAACAGAATGGGGCTGGCGATTTCAGGATGGAACTCTTACACCTGTAGAGACAGACATTGCTGTTGCACCCGACACTTTGCTGAACATGGTAGCATGTGGGTGCAAACCAGATGGTTGCAGAAGCATGACATGTAGCTGCAAGAAACTTGGACTCTTTTGTACTTCGATGTGCAGTAAATGCAGTGGCCTCAATTGCAACAATACAGCACCAACACTAATAGATGACAATGATGATGATATTGTGGCTGTTGCCCCAACTTCAGCGGACATTAACACTGAAGATACAGCATCTGACGATGAGGATGATGACTGATGCAACTGAGAAGTATATATAAGTTTGTGCACGTTTAAGGTAAAGAAAATTTTGATCTATCAATATTTTAGCTGCTCATGGACAATGAATATATTAAGCCTAAATATTGCATTTCTGAGCCTCAAATATGTGTATAGAATCATAACTTATTTTTCACAATCATCTGGATGCAGAATAGTATTGACACCACCTTGCATATTTAAAGAGCCTGTGAAAGATGTCAATACCTAACTTCATGAATCTAAATGTCTAAAGAATCATCGCAGTAGGTTCCGACAACGGTTTTGTCCTTTAAGTCCATTCATTGTTTTCCAGAATGAAGATATGAAGAAATAAGTGAAATGGCGGTCATTTTGGATATCCTTTGTTAAATTCAACTGAAAATTCCTAGTTTTTAAATCTCTATCTTTATTATTTTTTGAGCTTCCTTGTTTCTTGAAACAAGCTTAAATATTTGCTTTACATTACTAACTTGAATTGTGATGATAGTACAAAATGGTGGCCATTTTGGGCGCCATTTTGGATTTCGGGATGATCTCAAGCGGTTTTATTGGTACTTGTGTGTTTCAAAATCTCTGAATAAGTATTTTATTGGGTTTCTTGTGTCTTAAAACATATATTTAGACACTACAAGTGTGTATTGGGGTTACCTAGTTTCAAGTTTATGAGAAAAACAGGAAATTGCGGCCATTTTGGACGCCATCTTGGATTGTGGAAAATCCTCACAGAGGATTTATGAGGACTTTTAGTATGTTATTCTAGACATATTCCTGGAGCTATCCTGAAAACATCAGCTTGTTATGAGCAATGTCCATGTTAAAACTAATGCTCTTGGCCTAATTTCAGTGCAATAGGCACACAATGAACAACCTGATTCTCGAACATAGCTCGATGACATGAGGCACAAACATATAGAGGCTTTTGTTGGCAATTGCTCTTGAAAGTCTGAATAGGGCCTGCAAGTGCTCATTCACTCTTCAGCGTTTGAGGTGGAAAAGTGGGTCAAACTGATGCCATTGGCACCCTGAATTATCGCTCACCGCGCTCACTTTAAATCCCGAGTTTTAGCTTGATTACCATGGTCATATGTTTCGTAAGCCAGTGTGGCTGTCACAGTGATGATAGACAATGCACAATGTTCAGGTTTCCGAAATCTGACACAAACAAACGTAATTTGTGGCAGAGGCTTTGTCGGTAAGTGAGTTTGTTTACATTGTTTTAGTTGCTGCCATTGAATACCTAGAGTTGGGGAAGTCTTGTATTGAGCAGAAATAAAAATAAATACCTATGTGGATTTCATAGTGAAACAAAAGGCCATACATCAGTCTTTTTCTGTAATGTGGAGGGCCATTATAGGACACAGGCCTAAATATTGTGGATATGTCTTATAATATATTTAAAGCCTAAAGTTTAGTTTTTATTTCATGTTATACTCCTTGAGTATTTCTTTTTTTGCTATTTCCATATACATAGACAATTATTACTATTGTTCCATTTATGTGTGTAATTAAATTAATATTTTCTTTTGTCGGGAGAACAGACAGATCACTGGGTGAGTATGACAGGATTTGTGCCTGTCATTTCAAAGGTGGCAAAAATGAGAATGGGCCGACCTTATTCCCATGGACTCAAAGCAAAGTTTTCCCTGACCCTGAGTCCCACTTTAAATCAAGGAATACAAAAAAAAGGTAAAACTTATGTGTGTTTACATTTTCGGCAACCATAAGATTTTGGTTGGATATCCAGAATGATTTCAAAACGATTTGTACTGCTGTGAATATTTTGTAGGGTGTTTTATTTTATATTTATTACCTTTTTATTTTATTTTAGGAAAATTGTCAGCCCCATGAACTAGTCGTGCCGCTGAACAGGACAGTGCTACCTCAGATTAATTATCACAAGATGATGTGTGTGTGGAAGACACAGGAGTACAACAACTGAACTGCCAAGTAAACCATGACCACACCTATCACTGCACCTGTATGACAGGGAAAGTATGATGCTCTTGTGTCGCTGAAGGATACTTATGCTGCTAAAGTGGCAGAACTTGAATTGGAGATTAGGCAGCTAAAAGTAGCACAGAGAGCTATGTCAGTTGGTGACATTAAACATGATGACAGCAAGGTTTGTAATCCATTGTGCATGTTTACAATTTGTCAAAGTACATTTTTTAATATTTTTGATCAGCTTTGTGAGCTATATTTTTCAGATGGTATTTTTCACCTCCCTTACATATAATGTGTTCATGATTTTGGTGAAGACTCCGGAGAGGTTTGATTTAAATTATTATTGTGGATGGAATGTAGTGAGCATTACACTAGAAAACCAGCTGCTGATGACCTTAATGAAACTGCGACTTGGGACCAAGGACCTGGATCTTGCAGATCGTTTTGGTGTAAGTCACACAACCGTCGGGAATGTGTTCTGAACCATTTTGTGTGCCCTTCATGAAGTTTTCTTCCAGGGTATATTGTCTCAAGGTATGCCCTCGCAACTGAAGTGTAGAGGCTCCATGCCACAATCCTTCTCTGAGTTTGTGTCTGTGAGGGCTGTCATGGATGCCACCAAGATTACCCAGGACATCCCTGGTGATCTCAACAATCAGAATGACTGCTACAGTAGTTATAAAAGCAGACATACTGTCAAAGCATTGAACTGTGTTGCACCAAATGCAACCATAATTTACAGTTCTGACCTATATCCAGGATCCGTATCAGATGTGGCAATTGTTGAGCATTCACAAATTTTACAAACAGTTTGTCTCTGGAGATTTGATTCTGGCCGACAAAGGCTTCACATTGTTTTCCAAGCTGCCAAAAGGTGAAAAACTTAATATCCCATCCTTTCTCACTGGAAAATCATATTACACAAAGCAAGAAGCAGATATATGTTTTAAGTTTGGTAAAGCGAGAATTCATGTTGAAAGAGCTAATGAGAGGATAAAAAATGTTGATTTCTCAGGTCACGTGCCTTTAACCCTACGACCGTTGTCAACCAAAATTGTTCAGGTTTGCTGCTGCTTGGTTAACCTGCAGTCTCCTTTGCTCAAAGACATTGCTGACAAATATGACGTCAATGATTAAACATTTTATCCTACTGTAGCACTCATTTGAATTTAATTCTGTGTTTATTCTATTGCAAAACTGTGCATAAGTTTATATTTCAAAGTCAAATTCCTTTATATAACTTGAACAGATTGTCAGTATCAATAAAGAAATTGAGCAAATGAATGGTTTACAGTTAATATTAACTGGTCTGATGTTTTACATTGTACTCGAAAAACAGTCGATAAGACAGTTTTACGAATACCTTGTTGTTTTTAATTTGAATTATCCAACAAATCAAGAAAAGTTGCAAAATAAAACTGGATCATTTTGTCCAAGTTGACACCCCAGTTGACATCCTTGTTGATCCTTATGACCTGCATGTCCTTAGGTGTCGAGACAGCAAGATCAGCACATTGCTTGTTTGCCAAGTGCATCTGACCTTGAATTTGGTGATAGTAATCATGCCCTTCAGGGAGATGCAGTTGGCCACCTCTCTTGACTGTAGTGAATGAAACAATCATAGTCCAATGAATCTATATTTCATAAGCATCATAAGGCAAGATAATCGTAACTAAGTGTACAAAATAGCTGAGAAAAGAAAAATTGCTTTAAATACCTAGAAAGAATCCCTGAAGATTACTTGCAGCCTCATGCAAGGTAAGATATTTGGCAGAGTATGGGCATTTTACCTCCAACAGTTCAGGTTCATGTTGGTCCTGTTCTGGACTGTGGAAGATGACTGGTTGTGTTGGTGGTTTCTGAACCAGTCCATCTGGTGACACCCCTAACACACCAGAGGTGTGAAGCCAGATTCCTACATTTGAGTAAAATAATCAAACTGCATACACCAGAAACCTCACTGTAACTTGAAATGTTGAGACCATGAACATTGTATTTTGGCTCACCTGATTCAGAAATAATGGCTCCCATCGCTTTATACACTGCAACAGTATCAGACTCATATGTAATGCCCCAAAACAACTGGGGAAATTTTCTCCAAATTGTAGGCTGATGTGAGCCGTTTCTTACATGAAGCGGTGACCCTGCGTTAAATATTGTAATGTAAATAAGATTCAATTTCTCATTCAAATACATATAACATATATGAAGTTGGGTGCTAATGTGGTAAAAAGTAAACAGTAAACCATTCACCTGCCCTTCCGAATAGCATCAAGAATGATGCCAAAGTTGGACGCTGTTAACCTCAGCTTACGTATAATCGACCAAAATGGATTAGTCCTCTGACCAACTGTCAGTTCTGCTACCTAAAAGGAATTATATTTCTATTTTCATGGGGACTAGTTATAACTACTATTATGATTATTTTAATATATATCTAATTATAATCATAATACTTTACATGTGCTGTTACCTGCTGGATTGTGTCCTGTGAGACTGTCAGTCTCCTCTGTAGCCAGACTTTGCCCCCGTCAATGTAATCAGCAGGAGCAATTCCTCGACTGATGGAATAGGGCATCTGTTTGGTTCTGGTTCCTTGGACAAGATCCAGTGAAATCCTAAATAAGAGTAACTATCGTTACGTCTTTCTCATGGAAGTCTGTGCCGAAGTGAAATTTGCAATTTTAAGGAGAGCTTATTTTATTTTCACTTCTCTCAAACACCAAATTAATGATATTTCACATACAAATCAAAGCGTTTTTGGAATCAATAAAATCACCAGGTCAAGCAGAGTATAGTGATATGAATTTTGTAGGGTATCAGAGAGAAATAAGCTACATTTTTCAATACAGCGCTCCTCTTTATTTTAATACTCTGATATTAAAGTATTTTTCTGTGTAAAACTGTCTCACCATGGATACTATCAGTACAGCATAAACAACTCTTTCATGACTTCCATGTATTATATTTATGGAAGACTGTGCCTAAACAGCTAGGGTATGGTCTGTTTTCAGATATTCTAATAAAAAAGTGTGCTTCAGACGGAGTTATCTGTCCAAAATCAATTTAGTACAGTCTTCCTTTAATGGTTTGGTACTACCAATAGTGAAAATATCCACGCAGCACCATGCCAATTCAAACTAAGTTATCTTAGCATTTACACTCAATTGCTTGTTTCCACAATGCCTTGACAACTGAACAAAAGACAATGAGTTATTGACAGCACTTTTCACAACTTTAACATAATTCTAGTCAAAATGAGATATGAATTCAAAACTGGTCAATCAATTAGATCATTCTTCCATGAGACAGACGATTAGTTATTAATTTAGTTTCCATGTTGGGAGTCAGAAGTTGCAAAAATTTGAAATAAAAATCCATATTCAGGATGAATGATATGTGCTATAAATGACACAAAATTAGATTAAATTATGAAAAATCTAACTGAAACCAAATGTAATGTTAGTCAATCTATATTATTACTTAATGACCTTAGTTGTCTATGGGACTAGGTAGCATAATAGGGAACTATAGGCATACCAAGTGCAAGGGAACAGAGCACAAGTAGTCTTTAATTGATCAAGCAATGTCATAACAATTCAGAAGCAGGTAATCGTCATTCCATGCACTTTCACATGCGAATACTTGGTTGCAGTCAAAATTTCAAAATATACCTGCAATATACTATTAATGACTAACAAATTATAAGGCTGACATTAGTCAATGATGTCGACATTGAAAAGCAGGAACCAGGTCATAACTTTGCCATTGAAATGGGTTTTGAGCATTTTGACTGCAACCCCTCATATTTGGTGGCACTTTACCCGTAAATCGTCCTAGCTTTGTTCGCTCCTTGAATACGAACTCTCTGTCAGCTTGATCACACTGGCAATTTAGGCTTCTTGAGGTATTTCATTTAATGACAATGGTATGAATATGGGTATGCAGTGAACCAACACAAATTGATGTATGCAAAGTACACTCAAGGCATACAGGATATCTTAAAAGTAGTCTCGTATATAACTTAAGTGACACTTATATATAACTTTTAGCTTCTCGGATCTGGCAAGATGAGAAATATGCCAGCAGAAATTAAAAAAAACCCTATATTATTTTATATGAAATTTTATTTAGTTTTTAGCATTTCGACCAACCGGTCTTCCCTCAAAATATTGCCGGAGAAGATCCGAGGAGCTAAAGATCAAATAAGTTTAGCCTAAAAAATGCTGTACACACTGGACAGGCGTGGTAATGAAAAGTGTGGGGGATTGAACAATGTTGAAGGAAAATAAAACCGGGAAAAAAGACTTGGTTATGTTGACTTGAAAAGTAGCATCTAATTACTCACCTGTAATCAGCCTTTTGCATTGGATACATTTCCCCAATGGTCTTAACTTATTTTATTCTGGCAGACTTTGGATGGTTCAACCAGCTACACTTGACCGAGGTTTTAGCTACATTTTTGTACCTGAAAGAAAAAATGTACAGCATATAGTCTAGTTCATATTTCATATAAAAAATAATAAATATATAATGGAAATCATCCAGCCATCAAAAAGCCCATAGAAGATTTGAACCACTGGCATTCTGGGGCATGACTGGCAAAATACAATACAAAATTAGCCAACTTTAATTTGTTCATATATATAAATATATATTATCATTATTATACAATACAGGTCTGCAATTTGTGATGTCACTGAAATATTGTTAGTTAATATATAATGACTTAATACTGATTTGAACTTACCCATACAATAATGTAGCAGCTGCATGGTGACATTTGGTTTCCCTGAGAACGCACCCACAAGTGCTCTTTAGTCCATAAGATTCATCAAGGAAAACCTGGTAGGGCATGTAATGATATAATATTATATAATAGTGTATATACATACAATCTGATATACAACCTCTATTTGTAGTGAATAATAGATGACCCATACCTGAACTTTGTAACTCTTGTCCCTCATGGAGGCTTGCACATGAGCAATCACGACCATCTTATCTGCTTCAAAATTAAATGATAAAATTCTGTTCCTCTGGAGCTTTGTACTCTCTCGAGTGTAAGACACCCAATACTGCATTGAGAAGGCCATGACATGGACAGGGATTTGTAGAAACATGACGTGAATGAGGTAAACAAACCGCGTGAGTGTTGTAAACAACAGTGGGCAATAATTTCTTGGTGCCAGCAGCATGCAAATCTCGTGAATTCTCGTGCCCCAGCTCCATTACTTGCTGGCCCAGTAGCATTTTCTAACACTGAAACTTTTTCAATACGTCTCTTACAAGACCTTTTGGCTAGCTCTTTGATATATAAATTATGACTTGATAAATTTAGAACTTTCTGAAATGAAACTAGATGAAGTCATCGAGTCCAAGGATGATATCAACAATGCTTTTGACTAGCTACAAAATACTCTTATATCATTGCTAGATAAGCATGCACCCAAAAAGAAGAAAATTGTCCGATTGAATGACTTTCCATGCATGACTAAGAGGCTAAAGAAGGCAACCCTAATCAGAAATCAGTACAGGAACAAATTCTTTGAACACAGAAGTACAATTTTTCTGGCAGATCTAGTCACACTTATAAAAAGAGAAGAAACAAAGAAGTATTTTGAAGAAAAATGTAAGGGAGCAACAAAAAACAAAGACTTCTGCCGTGCAATTAAACCTTTTTTCTCTAAAAGTAAAACTAAGCAAGAAAATATACCACTCAGGAAAGGAAATGACTTAATAACTGAATGCTCACAAGTTTGTAATATTTTTAATACTTTTTTTAGAGATAGGTTCAAACATAGGTACAATAGAAAGAATTATTCACAGATACATAGATCATCCAAGCATAGATACTATAACAAATGTTACACAGAATGTCATGTCCGAGAGACATGAATTTAATTTCAGTGAAGTTACCACTAGTGATGTTCTTAAAATAATGAACACCCTTTCAACTAAAAAAGCGGCAGGTTTTGATGAAATTCCTATTAAGTTCATTAAGAAGACAAAAAGCCAACTAGTTAAACCAATGATGATTATAGCAAATAAATGTATACTGCAAATACCTTTCCCGATCACAAGAAGAAAGCAAACATAACCCCCCTATATAAGAAAAAGGACAAACTAGACAAAGATAACTATCGCTCTATTAACTTACTTGTAGGGCTGTCTAAAATAGTGGTAAAGATAATTGCGAATCAAATTTACCAGTATGTTAATCCATTTTTGCATAAATACCTATCTGGATTTAGAAAAGGTTATGGCTGTCAGGACATTTTGGTAAGAATGACAGAGGAATGGCGTCAAGCGCTCGATAAAGGTTCATCAATTGGGGTTGTAGCTATAGACTTATCAAAGGCACTTGACTGTATGTCACATGGACTACTCCTTGCCAAACTACACGCTTATGGGTTTAGCCTAAATGCTTGCCACTTGCTTAAATCCTACCTTGTTAATAGGCTACAAAGGGTAAAAATTGGTGAAACTTACTCAGAATGGTTGTCAAACATTAAGTGCGTGCCACAAGGCTCTATTTTAGGACCTCTTCTCTTCAATATTTTCATAAATGACTTCCTTTTTAGCAATTTAAGTTCTAACATATACAATTACGCGGATGATAACACTCTTTGCTTTAAATCTCATGATATCAATGAAATCAAAAGCAACCTCGAAGATGACTGTAAAAAGGCTATGGAATGGTTTGCCTCAAATTACATGAAGGTCAATGCTGATAAATTTCAACTCATGCTTGTTAACAAGCACAACACTGAAGATAGCCTAGAACTAAAAATATATGGCAAACACATTAAAAGCTCTGCAACTATTAACATATTAGGCATTGAGATTGACAATAAAGTGAACTTATGTATTGATGATATTTGTAACAAAGCAAGTAAACAAGTTAACGCTTTAAAAAGAATAAAACACTTTCTAGATAATGACTGCAAAAAAATACTTTATAACAGCTACATTAGCAGTAACTTTAACTACTGTCCCCTGATATGGATGTGCAGCGGGAATTTGGGTATGGACAAAATCAAAAAAACAAACAAACGGGCTTTGGCATTTATAACAAGCGACACTGAATCCAATTATGAAGAATTGTGTAGAAACCAAAAGCAACTAACTATTTACAAAAGATGTATCAAAGCTGTTGCAATGCAAATGTACAAAATTAAAAATCATAATGATGCTATCTACATTCAAGAACTATTTAATGCTAGGCTGACTAATTATGATATGCGTGACAACGATAAATTTATCTTACCTAGCTTTAATTCTATTTCTTACAGTATGAAAAGCTTTAGGTACTACGGTGCAAAGTTATGGAACAATATCTCTTTCAAAATTAAACAAAATGTCTCACTCGACACCTTCAAAAACAGCTTATCCAGATGGTTGGAGTCCCTAGATAATGTCAATGCTTTAGAATTTCTGTGATTGTTGATTTTACTCAACTTATATGTATAATTTACTGTGTGATATTACTCATTATAACTACTGTATTACTGGTTTTGCCATAAATGTGCTATCAGAATGATTCATTATGATTAGAAACTGCTGGTGCTAGGTAACACTGTACCTTAAGGATGCTCTGAATGTTTTTATATGTTTCTTTTTTTTTTTTTACTTTTCTTTTCTAATTACAATTTCCTTTTGTAATATTAAATGCTTAAGTTAGTATTTGGGCTCTCAAGATTTATTCTTGCTGTTGTTACTTGATTGAATACGACTTGAAATAAAATTTACCTTTTTTACCTACCATATGTTCCTTGTGCTGAATATTTTCTGCATAACACTGGATAGACCGCATCCTCAATTTTTCCTGAGAAGTCTCATTTTCTGAATATTTTGTGCCAGACCTGGTCTTCACAGCTTCACTAAATGGTTAATTTGTCGAATATTTCTTCTGTAGTTCGCCCTTGAAGTGGCCTTAATATTTTCACGAATTTGCTAATTTTCTGAATACTTTGCAGCTTAAGTGGCTTTAATTTGTTCTCAAAATTGGTAATTGGTTGAATACTTTGCCTTCGTATTACTTTCACGAAACAGCTCATTGGTTGAATATTTTGCCTTAGATGCAGACTTGGTATTTTCTCATAAATGGTCATTGGTTGAATATTTTGCCTTTGAAGCTGCCTTAACATTCTCACGAAATCTTTGTTTGCTCATCTGGCCTTTACCGTTGCCTGCCGTTCTAAATCCATTGCATATGTTTTCTTTGATTTCAATCTAAGGCTCTGACAATAACTTTGATCTTGTGCATATTTTTTGACTACTTTGGTTGTTTTAGCTTGCTTTACACCCTCATCTGTTGCATATGTTGTGCGACTCTTTTTCTTCAATGATTCACCATATTCCTCATCATCATGATAACGTTTTCTTCGGTATGTGGCATCATAATCTCGCTTCAAAGGCTTCTCATGACACGTAGCAGACATACATGTGCCATTACCTATCCTAGTTATCTTCTTGTTCGCTGTTAGATAATTTTCCTAGAACTTTGCTTTTTCACTTTCATATTTTTTTTACTAATACAATCTGCTTGACTGAATTAAATATCTGTATTTGAAAATAAGTATTTTTCGGCAATCAGGTATCTGTTCTACTTTCAGGTATCACCCAGTGACAGTCCACTACAATTACCATACACAGAGGATACTCAGATAGCTATTCACTGAACTTATTAAAGAGATCTGGGTTTTCAATGTATGGCAAAATTACACTTCAGATGCAAACAAGTCTTCTATATATCCAATTAATAGCTCAGTGAAAACAAACACATTGGTTATACTCTCTGTCAAGATGGGCAAATGTATTTGTTCATATACCAAATTCAATCAACGAGCACAAAAAAAATGTATTGCAGCTCTAAAAAAGGTCTTTGTTTTTAATTATGCAACCAAAGAAGCTGCTTATACAATGAAAGATTCACTATGAGCAATATAAAGAATCTTATATCTATTGTAGCTTAATATCACACAGCCTGAAGAATAAACAAATATCTCTTCAAAGCACTTCTTCTGCAATTATATTTTTCCCTCGTGCAATGTTACCTGGAACATTAAAGCGTGTTATTGACATATATATTAACTAGTTCTCTTTTAAGGTCTCTTTTCAAGGTCTCTTTTATCAAGGTCTCTTTTCAAGGTTTCAAAGTTTTGAATATATGTTTTATGAATGTGAAATAAAATGAAAAATAAATGAATGTTCTTTGGCAATTTCACCTTTGGCCAACCAGCTGAGTTACAGCTAAAGGCCCTGAGGCACAGTAGCCCAGCAGTACTTAATTTCTTTAAATGTTAACATGTTGACATCAACATCTATCTTGACATGTCCGCATTTTGACACATTGACATTTAACATTTTGACATGTGGGCATCTTGACATCAGCATCTGTCAGTGACATTTTGACATTTCAGCATCTTAACATCAACATGCAGAAATGCTGACATGCTGGCACAGATTAACATCTACACAGAGAGGAGAGTGCCCAATGTCAGTCTGTTAAGTTTTCAATGACAAGAGTATGCACATTTTGAGAAATGTGTCCAATCTATATATTGATCTATTGTTAACATCTCAGCATTATTTGCATCATAATACAGTCTAATAATTCTATCATAAATAATACACTAAATACAAAAAACTATTTTTATCAGTTTGAAAGAAAGATTTGAAAATCAGCATTTGTTTTGCGAGGCCACTGACACTGTCAGGCCATGTGCTAGCTGTCAACAGACCTAGCTGTCAACACACACTGCTTGATCAAATCTCTCTCTTAAATTTGGATTTTTCAAGGGAGAAATGGAGAAATGGCCCCCTGTACCGGTTAATGTGGTGAGTATATCAATAATACTTTATTCTATTAGTTTCAGCTAGGTTTTAGGCATTGACAATGCATTACAGGTCATTTCCAACACATTTTTAAGGAGGTTTATGCCGCTTTCTAGTCGATTCGTCACTGCGATTCGTGTACCCGCTAAAATGGCAGTGACGAAACACTAATCAGAAGATTTAAAGTTAGCAAAAACATTAGTTGCAGGCACAGGCGACTAGCCGGCCAGCCTTACCCCTCGCCATCCCCCCCCCCCCCCAGTACATCAGGCATGTCATAATAACAAGAAAAGCTCTCTTTAAAAAAGAGACCTGTAGTCCAGTAGAATCATTGGTGAATGGTAACATGAAGTATGGCAGCTATTTTTTGGTTGATATTGGGTAATTTGATGGTGCTAATTCCAAATCTGATGGGTGCCAGTTTGGCATCCTTGAGCATTTTTAGATATTCACAAAAACAGTTGCCATGGTAACAAAAAATAACACTTTCAATATTTAACAGAAAATGTGAATTAGCAAGATTGCTATAATCCAGAGCTACAACTAATTAATGTTATAACCTCAATAGCCAGGGATATAGGATTGCAAATACTGAAAAGACATTGGAGGTCAAAGTTCAAGGACACTGATGGAATCATAAAAAATATGGATATTACTCCAATTTTCTGTCATTCCAAGGATAACTTATGTCACAGTATTCCACATGTGACAGAAAGCCACACAAATGGCATATCATATGAAAGATTATGAAGAGTAATTTCTGATGACAATACCAGAAAAAAAAAAAAATAACTTTCCCATATTGTGAAATACTTTGTTCCAAATGAAAATTTGAACAGTATTATGTTAATGACTTAATAAGGGTAATGACCTAAGTGTCATAGGTCAAGGTCCTCAATGGAATTATGCCAAATATGGAAATTATGCCATATCTTTCAATTCAATGATATATTACATCACAGCTTTCACCGCGTAATAGCATGCCACACATATGGCATCTCATATGAAAGCTAATGTCATATTTGGTTTTTTTTGTGATACCTTGTTTTTGGTATCCATGGCAACCAAAATGCTGCAATACCTGCCAATTAACCAACTTATACTACAATGAGGGAGGTGACCAGAAAAAATGAAATAACTTGATCCATGCTGTGAAAGATTTTGTTCCAAGATTACCCCCACCTATACCCAGATTTCACCTTTCCCCAGATTGCCCAACCTACACCCCTGTTGGGTCCCCCCTTTTCCCGGTCTACCCACAGTGTGTGGGCATGACAGACAGCTATGTCATGAATTCACTACAATTATATTCGCTGATGGTGAAACATTGTGATTTTTTGACCCATTTACACATGTGACAATAGCTTCAGCTTGAATGCATATTCACAGAAACTATATGACAGCCTTAACAGTTAGAAAACGTATTTCTATCCTGGTTCGGATCAACTCAAGAGGTAGAAGACTTAAACGTTACCAAAAATCTACATAATTTTTTTACAATTTTAATAAAGCTCAGATCAACTTTGAAATAATATTACACCCCAGGAGCTACTGTATATACTCTTGCAGCTCAACTAATTCAATTCAATGGCAGTACAGAATATCACTGCAATCTTCTGATTTGAGGCATATGAAGCTTCACTTGCAAAGCTTATTATATACATATATTGTATAATTTACTAAAATACATGGATTACTTAGAACAACAAGTGAAAGCTGAAGCAATATTATTTACTATAGAGAACTTATTACACAGACATGGAAACAAGTTTAATACATGCGCAAATCTAATATGGAGATTATGTTTATGTTTTGTAGGAGACTCCTGAATGTCATGGCCAATGTCATGAAGGGTGTAATCGATTGAAAAATCTAAGTGATTTTATGTGAAAGAGAGAGACTGTTGATATTGGAATTCATCATCTCATCATTTTGCAAAGGACACATGTTTTCGGATTGAATATAAACCAAATATTTTGCAAGATAGGCAGAGCAGCGGGTTCTAGATCCTAACAGCCAACTTCACAAAGACTCACAACTTTTAAAAGTGATAACAGGCTTTCAGATTGAAAATATACCAATTATTAAGCAAAAATGTGTTTGAGAAGGCAGGTAAGCGGGCTGCAGCAATCATAAGCAATTATTGTGGATCACATAGATTGTGTTGGTGCTACCAGAGACGTTCGGGCCTGGCTATATAATTGCGCTGTGCTAGTTTGTCTTCATTTGTCACTAAATAAATATAGTCTGAAGTATATATAATATTATTATAGCTACAATCTCTCTGGCAGCCATGATCAAGAATTTCAGATTAAACAATCAAACAAAAAAACCCACAAGATCTGCACAAGACAACAACAATCAATTCAATGACATAACAGCCATAAATAGTCATATCACCAAGACTAACATTCCACATACATCAGCTACTATCAATGAGTGCATCCTAATTAACATCCATCTATCTGTGGAACTGACAACATCTCAATAGAAAAATCAACTGACTCTGCCCAAGATACCTCCCTTTCTTCGGAAGATTCAGAAATTAACACCGATACCAGAAACTTGAAGGGGGACTCTGTGACCTTGACCTTTGATCCAAGATCATCCAAAGTAGTTGTAATCAAAATGCATCATTGATTCAGATGAAAAATATGTGTGTACCTTGTTGGCCTCCACCTAAGAAATAACCTGATGTTAGTATTTGACACCACTGGTTATTTTGATGAAAATGAACAAGCTTATGTGAACTTACTATCAGTTGATTCTTTAAAATCCATTCAGTCTGGCTGCCGTATTGAATTGATGAGTAACAGCATTATAGTATTGTTAAGTTTCAAACGGGACAATTCTTTCACGATATGGTTCATATTATTACAGATTTTTTCTAGCTCCCTCAGTGTAGTATAAGTTGGTAAATAGGCAGCCTTAGCAGCATTTTGGTTGCCATGGATACCAAAAACAAGTTATCATAAAAAAACCAAATGTGGCATTAGCTTTCATATAACATGCCTTATGTGTGGTATTCTATTATGTGGTGAAGTCTGTGATGTAATGTATCCTTGAAGTGACAGACATTGCATAATTTCTATATTTGGCATAATTCCTTTGAGGACCTGGACCTTTGACACCTAGGTCATTGCCCTTTACAAAGTCATTAACATAATGCTGTTTAAAACAAAACCTTTTACAATTGGGTAAATTTATTTGACTTTTCTGGTAAAATGTCATTTCCCTCAGTGCAATATACTTTGGTAACTATGCAGCCATAACAACATTTTGGTTGCCATGGATATGAAAAACAAAGTGTCATCAGAAAGCACTCCTCATAAGCTTTCACGTGATATGCCATTTGAATGGTTTTCTGTTACATGGTGAAAGTTTTTATGCAACATATATATATATATATATATATATATATGTTTTTTTTATTGACATTTCAAATATCAAAGTTTTATAAATATGTCACAATTCACAATGTTATTTGTAGTCTACAATCTAAAAGCTAAAAATTTCCCAGCACCATAGGTGTTACTAACTGTAGCACTAATCAGTATTTGCCTAGTTTCTATGGCACATTATGTACATTAGAGGAAGAAATATAAAAGGAGTAAAAAGTAGAAAAGAAGGGAACACATTCGATAGGTACATCTATATAGCATATAAGCATTGATATACGCACATTCGCAAATATACAATATTTACTATGAGGTAAGTTTAAGCATATATTTACAGGAGTATTTCTCACTAACATACAAGAATGATCTACTACATGGTATTGTAATAACATATATATACAAATCACAAACGAATCACATCTTGGTGCTTTACATCAATAAATCACACACTCTATTAAGGTCATCCTAACAGGCCACTGATGAACCTAGCAGTGGGGCTATGACAATATGTTTTAAATATCTAGGGTAATTTCTTCACACTGTAACTAATTCAGCTGTCACCTTTACATTCCAAATTATTAGCTGTCAATAATTTTAGTGTAATTTAGGTCATACGTGAGCTTTTATATATTTTGGTTTCTACCCTTCATACTGTTAGTAATATATCTGCCGAGAGCATCTGTAACAGTTTTTTCTTGGCTGGTCATTAGTGCTATGAATCGGTTTGGTATGTCTAGATTCATGGTGTTTGGTATGGCTTAGAAAATATTTTGATACATTATTACTCTCTCATTGCAGTGAATACACATTCTATCATTTACTGGGGTTTTTGGTCTAGTGTACCTGACTGTTTCTATTGCTAAATTATGAGAACTAATCCTAAGTCTCACTAGGGTCAACATATGTTTTAACAATTTGTATGTTCTGAGTTTAGAGTTTAATTCAGAATTATTTATTTCATCTAGACATTTTTCCATGTACGTTTTGTGAAGTTCTTCTTTTATTTTGTTATATTGGACACTGCTTATATTCTGTTCAGTCCAAAGGCTAGTTGCATTAGCTAAAATTTCTTGGACTAGAGCACCAGTTTTTCTTCCCAGCATTGTGTAAGTCTAGCAGGACATGGTATGCTTGTTTTACAGGATGGCCGTCCTTTAAAGTGAGGATACGTTTCCAATATTTCAATACACAACATTTTATTTTTTAGGGCTAATGGGAACCTTCCCAGTTCAGCATATATTGCAATATTGGAAGATGACAGTTTTACATCCAGGTATCTTTTCATATATGCTAGATGAATTTTCTCCACTTCTGATGCATATTCTATAATGGGACTTATCTGGGTGTCAAACATTTTTAGAGCCAGACTTGGTTGTAAGTGTCCTACAGCTGATTTTGCATATGAGTTAAGAGAAAATATGGCATTTCTGGCTTTGTCTGCACGATTAAGGAGGTTTTTCTTGAAAATATTTCTTTCATTTGTAAAGATTGTTCCTAAATATTTGTATTCTTTTGCTGTTTCAATAGTATCATCCCCAAACTGAAAGTTATTTGCATTTTGCCCCTTCCCAAAGACTACTACATTTTTTTTAGTGGGACTAACAATTAGGTGACACTTCTTGCAGAACTCATATAGGCCATTGATTAAATTTTGAAGTCCAACAGCTGTTTCTGAGCAGAGTATCATGTCATCTGCATACAAAATTGATGTTATAATATTGCTACCCATGTTTACACCATACTCGTTATCCAGGTAATCGCTTAGGTCTGCTAAGACTCATCATACCCCCTTGTAACACTTCATATACACTATCTATTTCACCCCCTACCCTCCCTTTCCATTTTACTTGGCATTTGGCTTTGGTGTACATATCACTTATAATTTTCAACATTTTCCCCTGCACCCCTTTTTTCATTAGTGTAAAATATAGCGCTGCCCTATTCACGTAGTCGAAGGCCTTTGTAAAGTCGACAAAACATACATACAGGGGCTTTCACTTGGCTTTCTGTTTGGCAACCATTCGTAAAGCCAAATTGTAAGGGATCATCAATGTCTAGGACAATATTTTTGTGTACTAACATTAATTGAACCTTTCTTATGAACTGGATTTATCAGCCCTAGAGCCCAATCCTTATAGGCCACTCTCCACAGTCAAATATAGCATAAAAAACAACAAAAAGTGAGTCTTTAATATTTTCAGGTGCATTTTTTAGAAATTCTCCTACTATGCCATCATGCCCATCAGCCTTTTTATTTTTTAACTTCTTTACATGATATTGGATTTCTTCTCTAGTTATTGTCCCATTACAAATATCATATTCAGGTCTATCTATATACTCTGAGTTCATGGGCATTGGCATATTCACATAAACTTTTTTTCAATTTCATTCATATGTTCTTGATCAAAAAAGTCTAGCTTGGGTGGCACAACTTGGTTTTTAAAGTATGCCTCAAAGTCATCTAGTGTTAAAGTACTGTTGCTTGTACAAGGCGGTTTCAGTGATTTCCATAGTTTCCAATACTCTGCTGGATTTTTTGAGTGGAAATTATTCAATCTCTCTCGTACAGATTCATTATACTGACGTTTATATTTCTGCACTACTCTATGATATTCTTTTTCTATGTCTCTGTATTTAGATGCATGGGATGGGTCTGAGATGTCCCATTTATTAGCATAATCATGTAGTTGTTTCTTAAGGGGTTTACATTCATCATTAAACCAGCCGTTACATGAAAATTTGGCTTTCTGTTGCTTGCTTGCGGAATGTTGTCGATATTGGTACGTTAATGAAATTTTAAAAAAGCTCACTCAAGTCATCACTTGTTTTGTTAGTGGCAGACGTTAGTATCTGATCAAATTTATCTTGGCATAGGTTATTGCTGTACTTTTATAACATGTAAATCCCCAGTGTTCTGACACTGACCTATTCTTCCATTCATGATGCGAAGCCCTGTATACTTACTCAAGTGGATAAGGTTTCTACCATATTCATTTACTATCTTATCTCTTGAGTATCTGCTATCCATGTTATATGCATTGATATCACCACATATAAACACATTTCTGTTTGGTTCGAGGGAAATTTCCTAAGACAGTATGTTAAACATTTTGTTAAAGTAATCAGTTCAGCCACTGGTACTGTGTATGTACGAGGAGTCTGAAGGTGAGAAGTATACACATACAAGATATTTATCTTCATGCCAGTTAAAAAACTTGCATTTTAACTTTGCAAATACAATGCATTCATTTGGAGACTCTACTTCAATTCCAGAATACAGGTTACTTTTTACATATATGCCTATGCCATCTAAAGCTTTGGGGGCATTTTTGTGTTTGTATTTATGAGGGAAATCTTTATATATATATCCTGGTATGCCGTTATACATCAGTTCACATTGTTTTTCATTATGAGTTTCTGTAAGAAATAAAACATCAAATTTGAATAGAAACTTTTGGGTATCAGGGTTTTTGATCTTATTAGTTAATCCTCTTATGTTCCAGCACAGGATACTTAATTCTTTATACTCTATTTCCTGTACTGACTCATTGCTAGAATCTGTTGTGTTTATAGTTGACTCTGTGTTTTGCACCTGATTTACCCCTTTCTCTATATAGCAGGTGACAGCTGGCTTGTGAAGTTTACCTGTATCTAAATCATCATTACATAAAGTTACCTCTGGGGGACGTGATTTTGTTCAGTTAACGACTAAGTTCACGTATGTCTGAGTTTCTGATTACTAAAATTTCTGGTTTTTTGGTCAGTTCAATTCCAGGTTTGTCTGTCATTTTGGTTTGCTTGTTTTGCTTTTCTGTTGGGTTGGCGGATTGTTTCTCTGCTGAGTAGATGGTGTCAAACTTTCATGAGGATCTGTCCCATGCGGTTTTCACCTTTTGTATCACTGCCGCATCCCCACTTGCTGTCCAGCTCCATATTGTTCACACATTTTTTTGTTAAGAATATGTCAACTTAGGGTCTACGTATTAACGACGGATTTTCCCGTCACTTTACGGATATGTGAGATCTAGGCTTTAGGGGCTCCATACAAATAATATTTTGGATAGCACTTTTATTTTGCATCAGTTGCCCTGTATCTACTTGCAGATTCTGTAAATGATGGAAGACAGATGATCATTGAGAGACCCTTTCAAAAATTTGGGCAGGGTTTCCATCATGACTATTACTTCTCAAGAAAGATAGAGAATATTAATTACATTTTGAAGCAGATTGGCTGGAAGATCTCCAAAGAGAATGTGGAAAGAACGGAAAGGAACATAACAAACTGAGGACTAATCGCCTTTTCAAGTCTGAGATTTGTCCTATTCATATAGAGACAGACTGGGTGACAGAATGAGTGAATTTGTCCTGCCTGTGCCTCTGGTGAAGTTAAATCAGAAGAGCACCTAATTGTTTGGTGCCCAGTTTATGAATACAGTGTAGTCTCAGAATTACTCAGGATGATAATGGGAGAAGTTCACTGTAACTGCAGTACTGTTTGGTGCTACCATTGCCTTTGGTTGTGATGGTTGGGTTAGAAAGAAGTTTGGTTGCAAGAATTGGATTTGCTTTATGATGGAAGATTGATAAGATGCGATTGTCAGTACCACTGCCCTTTTTGTCCTTTGTTCGCATGTCACACTGATGGTATAAATAGACTTATGTTGCAAACTATAACCGAGTAGTGTTTTCTCTGGTTACATTTGGTGTCAGAAGTGGGATCAGTGTTTGACTTGCGATTCGGAAGGCAGTGGTACCTTACACCAAGACAACATGGCAGAACTGGAAGATCTAAAGGCAAAGGTCACCCTACTGGAGAAACAGTTGTCACAGAAGATGTCAGTTCGTTTGAGACAGTCCAGAAAACTAAACAGATTTTCGGGTAAAGACAATGGTAATGTAGATGACTGGGTTGAAGATGCAAAATAAGTAATAAGTACTGTGCCAAAAGATGAGCAAGTCAATTTTGTATTGGGCCACTTAGAAGGTGTTGCACAAAGTTAGATTCGCAAAAGAGGATCAGAAGGACACTGTCGAAAAGATTTACAACATTTTGCAGGATCACTTTGGGGAAAACAGGACTGATGCACAACTGAAGAGTGTATTATATGAGCGTGTACAGATACCAGTGAAACTGTTAGACAATTTTCCAGACAATTGCTTGAACTTGTGGGTAAACTGAAGGTACATGATGGGCACAATCAATTGCTTATTGAAGTGTTTTGTGAAAACTTAAAAGATGTTTATGTGCGTAGAGAGGTTATAAAGAAACTTAACGACTCTCCAGATATCAAGTTTTCTACACTTAGATTTTGCTATTCAGTTGGCTGAAGATGAGGTGGAAGTTCGCTCTTCCAGTGTAGACACACACTCTGTTGGCAGTAATTTACAAAACTCTGTTTGTGATGCTCAGCCAAGGTTAAACAGTGACTTGAAATTGTTACTTGAGTCTTTGGTAAAGAGCCAGGAGTCTTTGGCTCAACAACAGGCGGAGTTACTAAAGCATATCAGTGGCAGTACAGGTACTGTTAGACAGTGTGGGCCCCCGAATAGTGTCAGAGTAGTGAAGTGTTGGCACTGCCATAAGTTGGGACATACCAAGAAGAATTGCTACAAGCTCCAGGCTGAAGTTGGAAGTCCGGGAAACGTGCCAGTCCCACACTCAGGGCAGTAGAAGAGCTGAGTGGTGGGACTCTTCAGACTCCAATAAAACTTCAACGAAAGTGGAAGCGGGACCACATATTTCAACTTGCAACACTACTGGTTCTTCAATTCCTGTGATACCTGATTTTCTGCATTAGTTGGCAGAAAGGTTACAGTTGACTGTGATGTGGATGGAATTCATATCCCCATGATTTTGGACTCAGTTGCCCAAGTGACTACAATCTCAGAGCAAGTCTTCAAGCGCCATTTGAATACTGGGCTGAGGGACGCCTCTTCCTGGTTAATAGTGAAAGCAGCCAATGATCTTGAGATACCCTACATAGGTTACTTTGAGGCAACAGTCTGCATATTTGGTCGACCGATTGATGGAGTGGGAATCCTGGTGAAGAGGGATTCTGCAAGTGCACTGCAGGATCTCAACACAGCAGCTGGGTTATTAGGAACTAATGTGCTGGAGAGACTTCCAGAATGGAAGGATTGGATTCAGCAGTGGTGTCCTTTGGAAGGTGATAAACCTGGTGGATTGAAGATTCGTGTTTCAGTCAATACAGTTGTCCGACCAATGTCTTCTTGTAGTGTCAAGGTACACAGCTCCAACTTCGCTGATGTCAGTGTGATGGAAATGTCTGACTGTCCATTACCTGGTAAATTGATTGTGGTTCCAACTTTGGTTCATCCGGGCACTACGCAGTTTGAAGTTAGAGTGTTTAACCTGTCTGCATCTGCGGTTCAACTCAAGAAGCGACTGGTTATTGGGACGTTGTCAAGTGTGTCTGAAGTGAGGACTATGCCTTCTTCATGTCCGAAATATTCTATATCAGTGACTTCAGCACAGCTGGTTATACAGTGTAATGCCTCAGCAGGTGATCGCAAAGACTTCATGCCAGAATGGATGAAGGAAGTCATGATGCCAGATGATTTAGAGCCGCATTCCAGAGAGAAACTTGTTAAATTGTTGGAGAAATATGCTCATGTGTTCTCGCACCATAAAGATAACCTTGGGCACACATCAACCATTAAACATCGGATCATCACAGAGGATGAGCAGCCAGTGAGACAGCCATACCGTACTATTCCACCGTCACAGCTTGAAGGATGAAACAGCATCTTACAGACTTACTGAATAATGGTGTCATCAGTGAAAGTCAGTCTCCATATGCAAGTCTGATTGTACTTGTTAGGAAGAAAGATGGCAGCCTGAGACTGTGCTGTGATTACAGATCATTAAAAAGGAAGACTTTTAAGGATGCATTTCCGCAACTACGTATTGAAGATTCTTTTGATAAACTTCATGGCGCCAAATATTTTTCTTGTCTGGATCTAAAAACTGCTTTTAATCAAGTTGAGATTGATAAGAGAGATTGTCACAAGAGTGCTTTTACCACACCTTTTGGGTTATACCAGTATAATTCCATGGCTTTTGGACTTTGTAACAGTCCAGCAACATTTCAGAGATTAATGCAGACAATATTTAGACAAGAACTTGATGTATTTCTATTGGTATTTCTTGATGATTTGCTGATTTACTCGGAATCTGCAGATGACCACTTCCAGGAGTTATGAGTGATTTTGCAGAAGTTATCACAGCTCGGACTCAAAATTGAGCCGGTCAAGTGTAAATTTTTCCAACAGGAGGTCTCATATCTGGGTTGGCGAATAAATCAACAGGGTATAAGCAGCTCTCCAGATAAAGTAGCAGCAATTTGTGAGTGGCCAGTACCGTCAACACCAGCAGAGTTGAGAACATTTCTAGGGATGGTGGGGTACCATCCTCGTAGCATCAAGGGATTTGCTTAGATTGCATCACCACTTTATAATTTGTTAAACCAGCATCCTCCAGGCCGTAGTAAAAGAAGATCCAATAGACCTGTATGTTCCAGTGACTGGACGTGGACTGCAGTTCATCAAACTGCATTGGATACACTAAAAGAGAAGTTGACATCATCTCCAGTCCTTGCATTTCCAGATGTCAACAGACCATTTATTTTGGAAGTTAATGCATCACATACTGGTTGGGAGCAGTTCTTCTTCAGGAACAGGAAGCTGGGAAGAGAGTGATAGCGTATGCCAGCAGAGGTTTAAAGCAGAGCGGAACATGTCATCATACAGCACCATGAAGTTGGAGTTGCTTGGTCTAAAGTGGGCCATTACAGAGAAGTTTAAGGACTATTTTTGGGGTCACCACTTCACGGTATTCACGGACAACAACCCCTTATGTTACATCATGAAGTCCGCAAAGTTGAAAGCTGTTGAGTAGCGGTGGGTTGCAGAATTAGCCAGATTTGATTTCGACATAAAGTACAAGCCAGGCAAGAGTGATGGAAGTGCCGATGCACTTTCCAGAAGACCAGCATGCTATTTCACGCACAGGATGAAGATCCAGATGTGCAGCAACTGATTAAATGGATTCTTGTTCCAGTGAAGCAGTGCAGAAACCTCTGTCAGTACTTGAAACAGTGGAATCGCCTTCAAGTGAAGGAGGGTGCATTGTATCGGTATGTACAAGTGGAAGGAATGGATGTCCATCAGTCTGTAATACCACCTAGATTGAGATCAACAGTGTTAGAATACTGTGATGACAGAATGGGTCATCAAGGCTATGAAAGGACTGAGAAAATCCTACGCAGTAAGTGTTACTGGCCAACCTTAACTAGAGATGTCAGAGAGTGGACAGATAAATGCACTTGTTGTACTTTGGCAAATTTACCACATCAGCCTATTAAGACTCCAATGCAGCCTTTAATTGCCCATGAGCCTTTAGAGACACCAGCTATGGACTTTATACTGCTGGAGAAGTCTTCAAGTGGAATCGAAAACTTATTGGTGATTACAGATGTGTTTAGTAAATACACTATTGCCATCCCAACCAGGAGTCAGTCTTCTGCCACAGTGGCTAATTGTCTGGTGAAACATTGGATTCTGGTGTATGGTATTCCCCAGCGAATTCATTGTGATCAGGGAAGATGTTTCGAGGCTAAGGTGATGAAGGAGGTATCAAGTGAAGAAAACCAGAACATGTCCATATACGCCTCGCAGTAATGGGCAGTGTGAAAGGTATAATCGCTCATTACATAACCTTTTACGCACTCTAGAGGCTGACAAAAAGAAGAGATGGCAAGATTATCTGCAAGAACTGACTCATGCATATAACATCACACCACACTCAAGTACTGGTCTGAGTCCATTCTTCATCATGTTTTGCAGAGAACCGAATCTACCAATAGATTTCATCTTAGGTCAGCCAGCATCAGAAACAGGCCACTGGACAGCTAAGCATCATGATGTGATGAGGACAGTTGGGGAGTTAGTGAACTCAAACTTAGAGAGATCGACAGAAAAAAGGAAGGAAATCTACAACAGAAGTGCTCGGGAGGACATTCTTCCAGTTGGTACTCTGGTGTATCGGAGGAGTCGACCAATGGGACGTAACAAGATCCAAGATGCATGGGGACCGGAGACCTACAAAACCTCAGACAGACTTGGAGATGTGTATACTATTCATTTGCTTGGAAATGCAAGAATTAAGAAAACAGTAAATCGCAGAGATTTGAGAATTGTTACATTACAGCCTGCAGAAGAATCAAAAGAGCCAAGGAATCAAGTTGTCCATCGATCAGCAGCAATTCCAGCAAATGATCAAGCCCAGGATGAAGTGAGCGAACATGCTTCGGATGGGTCAGAAGAAGATTTGGTGTTACAGTTGTCTGATGCTTCCTCTAGCAAACATGAGTCTGTGAAAAACTCTCACAGCAGCACAGATGGGGAAGCATCCAGCAACACTTCGTAAGATGAAGAAGATCCGCCAATAGGACGTAGTAGCAGAGCCAATAAGGGCCAACATTCTAATCCATTTAGACTGCCACGTTCCGTTCTTACATAAAGATGAGGACGTCTTTAAAAGTAACGGGGGAGGATGTGACCGTGTGTATTTATTAGTGTATATTTGAATTTATTGTACAAGGGTAAATGAGAATATGGTATTGGCTATATGGTATTGATCACAACCAGGTTGCACAATGATTCTGTTAGGGGGCAGAAAAGGCTGGTAGAGGATTGATCCAGGTATGATTCCAGTAGGTGGCTTGATAGGAAGTAGTTTCTCTGAAGCCTCTGGTGGCAAATTTGGGGCCAGAGCACTGCTGTCAGGAGAGCTGAATGGTGATGGTGTGGTTCTGTATAAGAAAATCTTCCATCATCTAGTTTATTTATGAGCATAACAGTATAATACAGTGTAGTCTCAGCTTTACTCAGGGTGATAATGGGAGAAGTTCACTGTAACTGCAGTACTGTTTGGTGCTACCTTTGCCTTTGGTTGTGATGGTTGGGTTAGAAAGAAGTTTGGTTGCAAGAATTGGATTGGCTTTATGATAGAAGATTGTCACACTGATGGTATAAATAGACTTATGTTGCAAACTATAACCGAGTAGTGTTTTCTCTGGTTACATATGAATGGTCTGTTTTTTGTAATTCTGCAAGATATCTTTTGTTTTTATTTCAATGCACAGTGAGACTTTATAATTGATATACATACTATACATATTTATAGTGGTACTATTGAGTTCAATGTCTTCAGTATTAGTAGACAAACTAACATCTACTAATTCAGTTTCTGTTTCTTTTGGTTTAAGGACCGTTCCATTTGAACTGTAAATACACATTTCAAAGAACTTTTTTTTTGTAAATCAGCAATTTTTTAATGTTGTATCTAAGCCATGTAAATTTGGATAATTAATGCAGTCACATGCCATAAGACACAAGTGTTTCATATGACAGCAGAAATATTCTGATTCTGATAATGTCAACTATGTTACATAATTAGCACTATTCCCCTTCTGTTAAAACAGAATCAAATGAAAATGAGGAGAAGGGAACATTGCCTTGCTTTAATGAGATACACGTCCATGCTTTTAACTAAAGGCTAATGCAGTGGACACAAGAATTATACACAGCCCAAGTGGTAGCTTAAAAGTAAATGGCTGCTTGCATTACAAGATGTTGAACATATATAGGTCTAGGCTGTAAGCACTTTGTAACAACCCATGTGAACACAGCTTATATATATTTATATATATATATATATATATATATGTATATATATGTATTTATATTAAACATAGGTCTTTCATGACCTCTATGTGTCGGTAAAATTAATTCATAAATGTGAGTTATACATGCAGATCGCACCAATATCATTTTTAAAAATACTTTAGTGAAATGTTCAATTTGCCTCCATCCTTCAAAGCAATATTTAATGAAGTATCATTATTATTCAAGAATGCAAAGTTTTTCTTGACAATTGTTTCACTGAGTTTCACTGAGGGGAGCAGTGACTTGACTTTTAGATGATTGACATGATGCACATAATTATTCTCTCTGTGATCCCAAAATTGTTAAAAATGTGTATAGTGGTTCAGAACGTGCATGGCTGCACAAAAATTATGGAAATAAATTATTTTGAAACCATGTTCTGTCTAGTGAATATTTTGCTTCCAAGGTCTCCAGTAACTGTCCTTGACCAATTTTGTTTGACACTAGCTTCAATGGTAGTAGCTGCATGTAGTGGTAGGATATTGATGTTAAGTGATGTATTCTCCCTGATTCATTGTACTATTTATTGTAGATAATGCACCCAACTGCTACATTTAGAACTAACTGTCAGCCGCAACTTTGCTGATGGTTGCAGTACATACTGGGTGGATGATCGGCAAAAAATAGTGAACTGAAATAGTACACTAAGTGTATGGTGTCATGTAAAGTCAATCACTGCATGGAACAACATACCATTCTAGCTCGGAGCCAGTGTCATAGCAACCAGAAAGCATGTTTTAGTTTTACTGCACCCATCAAGATTTGTACCTAAGTTGCCCACACAAAAGATCGAGCAGAGCAAGATCCACCGCAGATTGCTGTAAAAGCCTTTGTTTTCTAGCTAGTCTATTATACTTTTTGTATGTTGATAGGCCAAGTGGTCAATGGACTAGAAGTATTGTATCAGTAAAATTATATGCATATATGGTTACGGATTGTCTAATTGGCTGTCTATCATTGGTCTGCCATGGACACCAGATAACAATTTATTTATAATGGAACACTCCGTGCCTTTCAGGTTGACCTAGCCAGCACCCCTTACAAGACAGGGAGCAGCCGTCTTTACAGTAGAGTGATGTGGCTGATGGGACACTGGGGTGACTGTCAGGTCCAGTTAGCATATGATAAGCCAGCACTGCCTACATATGATAAATAAATATATTTATAATAAAGATAGCAATTTAAAAGATTACGCCCTAGTGGAGTCTCACCAAATTAACTTTAACATAGAATTGTATGCACATTTATGTCAGCATATTTTTATTTGCTGCCTAGTGGCTGCTGTTGTTCTGAGCAGGCAGATAGAAGCAGAAAGGCAGCTGGAAACAGCAGGCAGGCTGCAGACGGACAGCAGACCGGCAGCAGACCGGCAGCAGGCCGGCAGCAGACTGGCAGCAGACTGGCAGCAGACTGGCAGCAGACTGGCAGCAGACTGGCAGCAGACTGGCAGCAGACTGGCAGCAGACTGGCAGCAGACTGGCAGCAGACTGGCAGCAGCAGACTGGCAGCAGACTGGCAGCTGCAGGCAGCTGCAGACAACTGCAGGCAACTTCAGGCAACTGCAGGAAACTGCAGACAACTGCAGACAGCCGCAGACAGCTGCAGACAGCTGCAGACAGCTGCAGACAGCTGCAGACAGCTGCAGACAGCTGCAGACAGCTGCTTAGTTTAGCATAAGCTGTTGCTCTGGAGCATCAGAAAATAATATATTGTTCCAGTGGTTGGGGCAAGGTAAGCTCCAGGGTGTTTACATTTGTTAATTAAAATTTCAACATCTAGATCATGTAGATGTCAAGATGTTAACACATGTCAAGCTTCAAAGCCCAGATGTAAAGATGTTAACATCTAGATGTCAACATCTAGATGTCAAGATGTAGGAATACTTAATTTGCTCTGTCGCAGCAACAAAAATGCCAGTCTTCGAGGCTGCATTACGCATTAAATATGGATAAAACTTTCAGGAGTGTACAAAAATGGTTTCAAATGATGAACCCCATATTTTGATTTTATCTAAAAAGCAATTTCCGATAGTCATTTTAGAAATGCCTGATTTATTTTGATTTTATCTTAAAAGTAATTTCCGATAGTCATTTAAGAAATGCCTGATTTTACAATTTCATTATTAGGCCCTACTGAAAAATATACCATGTTGACATATGCATATTTTCTATAGGATCGTTTTTATCTGCACCGTTTCTCATTATAATTGGCAAAAACACTTTAAATTAGCAAATAAGGTGAGAAATCTGTGGAGATTTTTGATTTGTGAAAAATACAGTGAATACAAAAATCACAATTGCGTAATTTCTGCTAAATTTTCCAAAACATGATTTACTTAAGTTATTTTGCAACAAAATATATGTTTTTATCCATATCCTGTTTGAAAATGTACATATAATTCATATCTAATAGTACTTATGATATCTGTGATATTTCTAGCAAAAAAAGGCAATAAAATGAAAATAAGGTTCACCATGTGCGTTTCCAGTAAAGAAAAATAAATGCAATAGGGTGCAGTCAAATATGAAAAGGCATAGAAAATCTACTGATAATGGACAAATGATACTCAAACTGCCTCTCTGTTCTCAATTTCATGCAACCTGCCAATTCAGAATATTGACCTCAACCAGTGGGCAGTTTATCCCAAGTTTGAGGTTGAATTGTTGTAAGTATTGTATGTAAAATTCAGCCATTTGGACAGAATTAAAATTGAGGGGTTGTAGGATTTTGGCTACTGTTGATTAACAAACAATGGAACAAACAGCAACAAATCTGAGATTAATTTTCCACTTGAATTTAACCGGCATTTACCACGCTGACTTTAATTTTATATTTGTATAGAAAGTATTTGTCTTAAAGACGTGCAACTACAGGAGGTATACATATACACTATTTACTATAAATTTATCTATCTTTATATATTTGCTTGAATATAGCAGATGAAGGTGCATTTTTCAAACTGCTCTGACTTTGTGCAAAATACAAAACCTACAAAAAAAATTACACAGAATATTATAATTCAGTCACATGTTTATTTTGAGAATATGAAACCGAAGGCTGAGTGAAATATGACAACTTCATGGAATAAATTCCTGTATTCTCAATATCAACATGTGATAACGATTTTATCCTCTGTAATTTCTAAACACCTAATAGATAGGAACCTATTTGACAGTCGTGATAATTTTCGAGCTGTGTTGGATCCACAGTGAAAATCGCGATCAAACAACGATGTCAATAGTAATTATTTTCTCAGTTCAAAAAAGTCCTAGACACATAAGTGAGCAATTAATGCAATTCTTATTCAATTTGGAACAATTAGATACCAAGGTTTAGTCTGTACCCCCCTCCGTTTAGGAGATATAGGCGCAAATGTAATTCAAAGTCACAACAAAAATATTGCTTTTTGGTGAACCAGCGTGGTGAGAGCGCTAGCTCTGAATCTACTGAGCTAAAACCCCGAAAAATAAACATGTAAACAAACTTAATGTTCTCAGTGGGTGGCGATCACAAAAATATTATACACATCAGCAGAATTCTCATTCTGTTGGGAACATTTCAACACCAAGTTTGTGATGCTACTCCTATCCATTGTGGAGATATTGGCGAAAACGTGAAGCCAAGTCTAATCATAGGTCCAGTGCAGCAACTGTCGATGACGTCATTTTAGCAATTATGCCGGCAAATAAGTGATTTAATCAGCCATATCCATTTGGCATTGAAATCGTTTTATCCCTCTCAACAACAATTAACATCAGTAAAGAAATCTGAGATGGTCATCCGAACCATTGCCCTGATTTTGCATGGTTTTCGTCATTTCAATCATGTTTAAATCTATGTCAAGATGCTGGCACATGTTGCATTTTAACATGCAGATGCCAAGATGCTAACTAGATGTCAAGATGTTAAGATGTCAAGATGCTAACATGTTAGGAAGTTAAGATGTCAAGATGCTAACATTTTAACATCTAGATATTAAGATGTTAAGATGTCAAGATGCTAACATGTTAGGATGTTAAGAAGTCAAGATGCTAACATTTTAACATCTAGATGTTAAGATGTTAAGATGCTGACATTTTAGCATCTAGATGTTAAGATGTTAAGATGCTGACATTTTAAAATCTAGATGTTAAGATTTTAAGATGTCAAGATGATGACATGTTAAGATGTTAAGATGTCAATATGCTAACATGCTAGGATGTTAAGATGTCAAAATGCTAACATGTTAAAATGTTAAGATGTCAAGATGCAAACATGTTAAGATGTTAAGATGTCAAGATACTAACATTTTAACATCTAGATGTTAAGATGTTAAGATGTCAAGATGCTAACATGTTAGGATGTTAAGAAGTCAAGATGCTAACATTTTAACATCTAGATGTTAAGATGTTACAGGCCGGGGGTCTAGGGGTAGCAATTACCCCTGGGTCGGCAATTAGTTCTGCATACCATATAAGGTAGTTGGGGTTCTAGAAACTACTGAGTACCCCTTTAGTCATTGGGTAATCAGCAATGGTCATTGCGTCAGACTGACCAATGACCACTGGAGTATTGTGGCCTTGATGACTGCTATCACACCTGTCAACTGACGGAGCCTAGCTGTATCATGGAGATTATCACAAATCTACAGAACATTTTTTCTATATTTTAAAGAACTAGCATATTACAAAATTGTGTCATATTAGATTAGCATGAAACACAGATAGATAATTATCTATAGGGGGGGGGGCATAAAAGGGGTACAATAGGGAGTCAGCAATGAAACAATAATCATCTATCTATGTATCAAAATAATTATCTATCTATCTATCTATATATATCTATCTATCTATCTACCTACCTATCTATCTCTATCTATATCCATCTATCTCTCTGTATCTATATCTATTTATATCTATCTACCTACCTACCTATCTATCTATCTATCTACCTATCTATCTCTATCTATCTATCTAGCTATCTATCTAACCAACCTACCTACCTACCTACCTACCTACCTACCTATCTATCTGTCTATCTATCTATCTATCTATCTATCTATCTATCTATCTATCTATCTATCTATCTATCTATCTCAATAAAATATGTGTCATTTTACATTGTTTATAAATGCTATGTGTGCGAAGAGAATAGTGGCTAGAATTTGAAAGTCTGTAATTAGCAGCAATATGATATGAAAATTTGACTCTTGTGAATATTCAAAATATTACAGTAATATATCAGTTATTAATTAACCCTGTGACTATGTCAAATTAATGGTGTACACTTCAAACATGAGATGCACAGACAGATTCAAAGGTGTTACATAATGCCACATGAGGATGCAGAACCAACATCTGTTTTGGGGTTCTATTGTCTCACTGCTAACTCCCTATTGTACCCCTTTTATGCCCCCCCCCCCCCCTCTCAACTGTCTTGCTATTTTGCAATTTAGCATTCTAGAATTCAGTTCAGTCAGTGAAACATCATACTATTCATTCAGCAGGAAATTACCAGACTGTCAAACTTTGCTTGGATATATAGGTCCTATATTATATTTATATGACCTCCTTAATGGAAATGTGGATTATTGCAATTTGCTGTGATTGGAATGATATTGGTGCCTTTGCTTCGGATTTATTGATGATGTGACACTAAAATGTCTTTTATTCACGCGACAAAGGTTTTAATTATCGTTGAATAATCGTAGAATCTGCCAAATTAACAAGAGATGATAAATTAAATAAATATGAAATGAAATAATTACAATTACACAAAGAATCTATAAACTACCAAAGTAATCAGTTTACTTAATAGCATACATAAATCAGTTTACATAGCCAAATATTACAGAAGTCACAATTGATTTCCTAAGCCACAATACACTTAAGTGAATCAATAAGATATCAGTCAACCCAATCAAATTAGTAATCTAATCAAATGAAACAATACAATTGTAAATAGATAAATAGACTTACAAATGCATTGCATCTTCCAAAAAACACAAAATCCAAAGTTGACTTGACCACTTGAGCTATATTCCACATGGAACCATGTCTTCATTCATCCAGTGGTGACATGACAATGCAAGAATTTGAAATGATTGCATGCATGAATAACTAGGACAGACAATTGCAATTGAGCATCTTCTTGCCAGCATAGCACTGTTGTAAGCAGTCTTAGGGGAAAGATTGAGCAGTTGGTTCTATCCATGATTGAAAACAACCGGTCCAAGTCGAAAAAGCATTTGTTGTTCAGATTGAAAATCAAATCACCTTGACCACCATATGGGATTGTGCAACATTTAGCTCCAGTTTCATACTGAAAGACAGATGCAATTTTGACACTTGCTTCACAATTTATGATGGCCTCACTTTAGACAAGGACACAAAAATATTTTGACTTGTGCGGCATGCCATTTTTGATGGCTTTGGGGGCACAAGAATTGCGGGGAAACCATGGCTGTCAATTTCATTTTTCTTTAGTTCATATTGATTACTAACTGGCCATGGAATTGAGTTTGAGGAGACACATTTGAATCTGTCCACAGGTGAATCACGTAAAAGCTTTATGTCGTCCAATGCTTGCTGCAAATCATCCATTTCAGTATTGTCTGTGTTCCACACTTCGAAGGAATCCATGTGTGTACAGGAAGTTTTTTTACACATCAGGCATTTGAAGTTGTGATGTCCAGCTGCTATGATTGCATATCCAAGGGACCCAACATTAGCTACAGCAGCGAATGAAGCAGAGCAGATAACTGCAGCCACAGCACGAGATTGAAGCATGTTTGATGCCCTACTCTGCAGACAGCTCACAGCCACACAATGCTTACAATAGGAATTCTCTTCACGGTGTTTTAAGTCTTTCAGAGTCTCTTTTTCAATCAAAGAATTGATTGTGTCAAGCCTAACCTTGCTGGCATACCCAACTGCACAACTGCAGACTAAAATTTGCACTGAGGTGTCACCATTAACAAAAGATCTTGTCTCCACAAGAAGCCACTGCTTGGACAGTACCCCATCACAATCATCAGCAAGTGCATAGATCCCAGGAATTGTCTTGAGCTCTTCAAATTTGTGTTGAGATCTCAGTCACTGCAGGTAGTTGGTATTAGTGTCAACTTTCCCAACTGCATGGACTCTAAAAATAAAGAAACTAAATTTCATTAGCACACCATCATTTTCATCTTTATTATTTAAGTTTTATTAATTTCACAAAATAATTTTAAACAGTATTGTTATCAACAAATATGCAAATATTTATTATTATCCAATCTAGAAAAACAATACTTTTTTTGCAGATTTATATACTTAATTCAGATACACATTTCAAAATATATTCATGTTTCAAATTTTTCTAATCATGCCAAATGTTTCTTCGCAAACCGCAAACCATATAAAGATTTACACCCACCAAAGTAATATATGTTGTGATATAATATTGCATTTTCAGATTTGCGAAGAAAAAAATGATGCCCCAGAATCTGCTCCCCTGGATGACCCTGTCTCAATCTTGAGAGTTCATCCTCCGAGCCCCACTTCATTAACACCTAGATCTGTTCCCCAAGTAGCTATTATTTCAACCAAAGGCCTTTGTTTCAACATTTATCTGGATGACCATATCTCCACACATTTTAATGTATGTGTCAACACCAGTGACAGATGTATAACTCATATAAAATGTTTGTCATTACTATAAATTCAGACCTCTGGAATAAAGCAGTCACTTGACAGAAAAAAAAGGCGGGAGCTTTTGGCAAAGATGAAGGCCAAACCAGTACCAATTTATCCATATACTCAGATGTTAAGATTCCAACTCAGAATTAATTTATTTACCTTATAAATGAGTTATATTTAGCTGTCAATAAAATCATATATATGTATATATATAACATTACACACACATTTATACTCAGTTAATTTGAGTTCGTAAATATCAGAATTACATAAGCACACTGGAAATCTTTCTAAGGCTTGCACAGCTGCAGTCATTTGACAGAATATGGTAGACTATTATTGGCTGGCTGTGTGAATTGCTTAATTTCTATCATCATGTAACAGGTCGCAACCCAGAAGAGAAAGAAAAAGGATATTGAGGAGAATATCGTGGAGAGTCCCTACCTGGCTTTGCGTAAAACGAAGAGGAAAACAAATAGTGTAAAATATGTGTAATTTATGTGAATGCAGTATTGAAATAAAATGAGTAGTCAAGTGTTGTTTGTGTGTCACTGAGTTATTGCAGCTTTGAGAAACCACTTAAATTGTCAGAAAGTATGGTGATTTGTATCAAGTCTGATAGTCTGTTGTGCTGTTAAAGAATGTGATCAAGACATTAGCTGATGTTGTCTAATATTGTCAGTGAAGCAGTATTTTGAGCACTGTGCTGACAGTCAGTACCTCATGAAAAATATGGTCAAACTGACGTCAGTATCCCAGTAAATTCCTAGCCTCAGCCATTACTTTGCTGTAGCTATCATTGTCAGGATGATAGCTAGTCTGGATGTGATACTGACGTCAGGGAATATTGCACAGACCAGTCATCCTGACGGTCAGTTGGGCCTGTAAAATGTTCCCATAATGACAGTCAGTGAAACTGTTAATAAGATGCTATACTACCGTCAGGAAGACTCTACTTCATGGGTCATTCTGACGGTCAGTAATGTTCACAAAATTAAGTATTTCTGACGTCAGGATGCTGGGTAAAATGTCCCATACCTGACCTCTGTAGGTAAGCAGCACCCCATTTTTGGTCCCTGTTTTTAGCTGCATACAATCAACCCTCATTTAACAGGGCCTCATTTATCCAGTTCCCTTTATCTGCACGTCTGAAGTTGGGAATGGATATGTACATGTACCTGCATTACAATTGCAATGTCGTATGGACCAGTCTACCCCAAGACTTAGGTCACCTGATTTTAATTGGAAAATTGCCATTAACAATGGCTACAAGCTTTTTTTATTAACTACGAAATAAAAATTGTGCACTTCACTCCCTTGACTAAATGAGTAGTTTTTGCTAAATCAGGGACAACTAATAATTTCATGTCTTACTAACGATGAGCATCCTCTGTTCATGAGATGGGGTGGCTAACTAAGTGGTAGTGTGCTGGGCCAACCATTGGGTCCTGAGTTCAATTCCCGGTCAAGCCTATGTTGGATGACTGTTTCATTCCTCATCTCATTGCCATGGTCCTTGCCTGTCCTAATTAGCCCATCAGGTGCAGAAATACAGGATGTAAAGCCCTAATCCACCCACCCACTCACCTGTTCGTGAGATTAATGACATCTGATAACATGATTAGATTATCGTTTCCAGATGATCAACAAATTCACTGCATTTGATAGTTATAATATATATCAATGTGGAGCAGGCTTGTTTGGACTTCAACATTATTTTCTGGACAGGCGCATTATGATTACACTGTGTACCTTCATTGGGCTGACACAACTGTATGTATTATGGTGTGTTATTAGTCAGAGCTACAAATGTATTAGTGATTATATATAATGTCAGACTTCACTGAATGCACAGCAATTACCCCCTTGTGTATTTGCTCAGTGAGGCACTGGTAGGTGGTAATGGGGATTCTTCTGACAGCTATGTGTCGTCTTCACCTTGTGGTCATATATATACATACCTATACAGTGAATGGTGAAGTTTTGACGATACAAGCCACAAATCCATGGTTGCCTGCTTCTTTGGTTTTCGCAAAAATTTTAGAAAAGTTGTGGCCAATCCTAACGCTTTCCTTTCACATCTACATTTATGATTGAATCCTTTGCATAGATGTCAGGAGTACCAACCCAGTATATGCTGGATTACTCTTGACTGTCTGCATTGTTACTTCAAGTTGGTCATCGGCATGAGACTATAATTGTTGGTACCTTTCATTCACTGTGTGTGCCAAGGTATGAATTTAGCAGCTTATTTAACCAAAACTAGTCACCATCTAGTGCATGTATTTAATGGATTTTAAGCTTTAATAGCAATACCACAACTTATGCAATGGGGATGCTCATCTTCAGTATCTGATCCAGGAAACCCAACCAATAAGTAAAGACCTGAGTTTTAGAACCAAATTGAGATCCACACTCATTTTCTTCAACTGTCATGTTTACTCCCAGACTTTTTGTGTTAAGCCCAAAAGGTTTAAATGGTTTGTTGTGTATTATCATCAGTGAGACATTCACAGTTAAAGGCACTAACACCATGGCATCATATTTTGGCTGATATCATGCAATCAATACTTATTCATTGTGTATCTGAAAATGGGCTTGGGCAGTTGTTGTTGCCAGTGTTTTAACTTCTAAGGTCATTATGGTATGGATATAAAGGTTTGGTTACCTAGTGTAACAGGAGAAAATAGTTGTAGAAAGAGATCGTTCAGTCTGTAGCTATTAACAATGGTGAATGAGACAGGTTTCTCAAGAGTTTGACAAACTTTGACAGCAGGAAGCCTGATTCAGCAAACTATTTGGTGTCTAGACGACCAATAAAATTTGGCAATGTTCAACAATCCATCTTTTTATCAATATGGCAGCAATACCTATGTCTAAGCACTGCTTCTAAATAAATAATATTTTTTTATATTTATGGGAAATTAATTCCCCAAAGTTTCACTTTTCCGACCAATATTTTTTACACAGATATAGTTTGTTCTCTCTGAATGACGACAAAATGTATTGTCAATGTCAGCTGAATAAAATGCATGATATCACTGTTGCTGGTAAATGTATTCATCTGACATCAATAACAATACCTGAAATGGAGTATATAAACCCAATCACCTAGGTACAGATCCAAAGAAGGTGTTTCTATCATAACTTAGATTGGTGATACCTGTGATCTCAGCCAGACATGATATTTACATGTGAGTAATACATAATATGTCTGTTACTGCTATAAAAAAGTGTCTGTGACCAATTACAATGTAAGAAATGGATACTCTGACCCCAAAAACCATGGTATAGACCCACAATTTGTGTTTCTAGGGTAATTTAGAGAGAAGATATTGGCAATTTTGACTTTCGGCAGCTCTATTGGATGCCATCTTGAATTATGCAAAATGCTCAAATGACACCAAGATCAAAACTATAGACAACATTTGAAGGTACCCCCTAAAATTTAGGTTTGGCTGCCGGAATATTCAATCATTGAATATTCAATGAACTTAACTGTTTGTTGAATATTCAATCAATCTCCAATATCAAATGGAGGCCTTTCGGTGACCATTTCCCCAGGACCTGTCGTCTTTTCCCTTGCCCCCCTGCTGAATATTCAATCATTGAATATTAAATGAACTTTACTGTTCGTTGAATATTCAATCAATCTCCTATATCAAATGGGGGCCTTCGGTGACCATTTCCCCAGGACCTGTCTTCTTCTCACTTGCCCCCCTGGTGTACTGTTCGTTGAATATTCAACAAATCTCCAATATCAAAAGGCCTGGCGAATCTTCAACCGTTTGATATTCATTTGATATTCGGTCAAGGGGGGCAGAGGGATGATAGTAAGGCCATTGAGGGCCGCATTGACCCTCTCCTCTAGGCACCACCCCTTCTCCCTTGATATTCATTTGATATTCGGTCGAGGGGGGCAGCGGGATGATTGTTAGGCCATTGAGGGCCGCATTGACCCTCTCCCCAGGCACCACCCCTTCTCCCTTGCCCCCTTGGCGAATCTTCAACCATTTGATATTCATTTGATATTTGGTCAAGGGGGGCAGTGGGATGATTGTTTAGGCCATTAGGGGGGTCACGGTGACCCTCTCCCCCAGGCACCACCCTTCTCCCTTGCCCCCCTGGCGAGTCTTCAACCATTTGATATTCATTTGATATTTGGTCAAGGGGGGCAGGGGGATTTTAGGCCATTGGGGGGCAGTGGTGAACCTCTCCTCCAGGCACCACCCCTTCTCCCTTGCCCCCCCCCCCCTGGCGAATCTTCAACCGTTTGATATTCATTTGATATTTGGTCAAGGGGGGCAGAGGGATGATTGTTTAGGTCATTAGGGGGCCTGAGTGACCCTCTCTCCCAGGCACCAGCCCTTCTCCCTTGCCCCTTGGCGAATCTTCAGCCATTTGATATTCATTTGACATTCGGTCAAGGGGGGCAGGGGGATGATTGTAAGACCATTGGGGGGCTGCGGTGACCCTCTCCTCCAGGCACCACCCCTTCTCCCTTGCCCCCCCCCCTCCGGCGAATCTTCAACCATTTGATATTCATTAGTTATTCGGTCATGCGGGGCAGGGGGATGATTTTTGGGGGGCCGCGCTGACCCTCTCCCCCAGGCACCAACCCCTTCTCCCTTGCCTCTCTGGTGAATATTCAATGAACTTTACTGTTCGTTGAATATTCAATGAATCTCCAATATCAATGTACTTTACTGTTTGTTGAATATTCAACGAATCTCCAATATCCAATATCCAATGAACTTGACTGGTCTCTTAAGTTTAGCTATTGAAATCTCTCCAACTCCCAACTCCAAGGCGAAAACGGAGCTTGCAGTGCTGTCATTATACTGTCAAAGCGGCCAACTACCATAACGCCTATATTTTGGATTATGTTATGGAAAGTAAGCATACTTAGATCTAGTATAAATGGGTGACAGTCTAGGATGCATAATAACAATGTTTTTTTGTTAGTTTTTTTGCCTCATTTATTTTGTTATCTTTGTCTGATTATCAGTATTTACTTTTTATTATTCCACTTTCTCAGAAATTGTTCCAATATTTTGTAATCCTAATTGAAACATTTCCAGTTTTTCTGAAAAATGTGTTATTAAATAATCATGAGATTGGTGTCGTGGACTTGAAATTTACAATTACTGAAACAGAAGACTGCACTCTTTGACAGTCTTTGTATTTTATGAAGCATAAAGTTCTTTGCTTTGGGGTTATTTTAATATTTTCTTCAGCAAGACTACTTTATTATATGGTGTAACCCATTGTTGCAACTATCAATTATCATGCCCAAAAATACAAATAAAATAATATAAAATTTCTGAAATTCTAATAATGTTCACTACCTTAAAATGTTTAGTTTAATTTATTAACAACCACGTTATCTTCACTTCAAGCTGTAACTTTTAAAAATTGATATATTATATATCTAAATAAATATTCAAATGTCATGTCATAATACTGATGCTGTACCTGAGGGTCATAAGTAGCCCTGTAGGCCTATTTGTTTTGCTGAACCAACACTTCATTCATTATCTTGTTGTTGTTATTATCTAGTAATGAAGTGTAAGGCAAGTTAGTTAAACATTAATTGCACCCCTAAGACCAACATAGTGCACAATTAAGCACATTTTTGCCTCTAGAAAAATTTTCAGAAGCTGCAATTTTTAAATTAGTGTATGCCATTATCATACTGCTCATTAGTTTATTGTATTTTGGCCTTTTTGTGTCACAAAAACAATTACTTTATGCTAATCACTGCAATTGATATATATATCAAATCATTCATGAAGCATTGTATTTATAGTTATCCATTCAGAATACATTTAAATATGTACTTTGATTTGACAGCTACATGACATGTGTCACAAAGTAAACAGAAAAATACAAAGTAAATGACGTACAGTAACAATGAAAGCATAAGAGAAAACTAGTAAATACAACTAGGTTTCAGCTACAATAAAGATTTGCTATAATGTCAACTGCAAAAATTTAGTTAGAAATGGAGTCAAGCTAATATATAAATTGTCCATTTTTTGCAACGGCTTGTAACCGAAACTTGCAGTATTTTGTTGTTTTAAAAAAATCTCAAGACAATAAATATTTCATTAATTTATTTTAACCCTGTGTTTGGGAACACCATATATATGTATACATGTTATATATTAAATAAATCTTCAGACACAGTTTTTGTCTATTTTATACAATAATTTGTAGCTATAATTGTATAGCATCACAATTTTGCTACAATATATTGGACAAACAGTAACTATTTCTGAAAAATTACATCAAGGTAATTGCACATTTATTTATATTATGGAAATAACTTTTAAATTTTTTTAATAAATTGGTATGCAAAAAGATAGGAGGTGTCAGCTTTTCTTTGGTCATAACATTTTTTTTTCACCTTAAGATTATTTAGTTAAATTCATTGGCAATTGCAATGAAAAACATTTCCTTTAATGATGAAAACTGTGAAATCTTTTTGTAATTGTGAATAAAGACAATGACACCAATATTTTGATTATCTGATAACACATTTTAAAAATAAAGATTTAAACCTTAATTTATTTCATCAAGGATCAGAACATCCTTGATTAAACTACTGGGCTAAGGATTTGAAATTATGTGTTACATGTGATATGCCAGTAATATTTTCCCATTTTTAAATCCCAGTTGATTTATGGTTGATAGTTTGCATTTAAGATAAGGCCTACATTGCCAATTGTGCCACGCGCGTTTATCCAAACGCATGGGAAACGCATGGTTTTTGCCTCATTGTAATTAGCCAAAAACCATGCGTTTTCCATGCGTTAATCCTTCTCATGGAAGACGCACGTGGCACATTTGGCCATGTACTCTTATCAAGAGCGCCTACCGTAAGATTAACATTTCCTGTTATAGTACAAAATGCATCCCATTATGTGAATTTTTATTTCAGTTTCCAAAATAAATTTCATCAATATGATTGGCGTTGAATGACCATGTTTGCCAGCACCTCAGGTTCGTTTGCTTGCACACTTGTAACTATCAGAAACTGTTGCAGGTGTTGTATTTGTTTTTCCTATTCTATAATTTGTATCAAAACAGATCGCTAAACTTTAAGTTATGGTGATATTTCAATAGAATAACATGTAGTAATTATTAACAAACAACAACATTAACAGGTACATATAACATTAAAAATATGACTTATTCAATATAATTCCAAAAAAAAAAACATAAGTTATTCAAAATAATACAAAATGGATAACTTAATCAACTTTATTTTGCTATAACTTTTATTATATTCAGGTTGAGGTACAGGAAAAGAGGTTGACTCCTTATGTTTACATCCTTGGTATGTAAACATTGGTACATGGCCAAATGTGGCACGTGCATTTTCCATGCATTTATCCTTCACATGGAAAATGCATATGGCACATTTGGCCATGTAGGGTTATTGAATGCAAGACATACTTTCAAAATAACTTTTTTTTTAACGAATATGAAATTGACCTTATTTTAATGGATCTATGCATACATTTAAATTCAATTTTAATTTATTCCATGTATATATTTGCATACAGTTTGCCTATTCGTGTATGAATAAAGATGATATATATATTTAAATACTGGATCGCTTGTAAATTGTCCAGTTAAGGGCCAAGAAAGGATTGGAAATAGATCCATACTTACACATTTATTTTGACAGTACCGCCACTATGATCAGGTCTTGCAAGAAAGGTACCAATTGTTTTGTAGAGTTAAGTGATGTTTTTTAGGAATTACTCACCGGATGTTCTTTATGATATATTTATATGTATTGGCAATTGTTATAAGTTACTACTAACCTTTCACACGTTTGGGTTCAGTTACATGTACCTTGTTGAATTTTTGTATTACATTGCATATCATTAGATAGATAGAAAACCAGTTATAAACACATGGAAAACACATGGTTTTGCCGTATTATAATTAGTTAAAGCCATGCGTTTTCCACGCATTTATCCTTCTCATGGAAAATGCACGTGGCACATTTGGCGTACCAGCAGTAATAAAACATTTAATCATTTGAAGAATTTAAATAAGAATTTTTATCAGATTTGAAACTAAACCAATAAGTAGTATCAATGTAATTTTTTATTCAATTTCAAAAGAAAAACATGCTGAAGTATGTCTTGCATTCAATAACCCTACATGGCCAAATGTGCCATATGCATTTTCCATGTGAAGGATAAATGCATGGAAAATGCACGTGCCACATTTGGCCATGTACCAATGTTTACATACCAAGGATGTAAACATAAGGAGTCAACCTCTTTTCCTGTACCTCAACCTGAATATAATAAAAGTTATAGCAAAATAAAGTTGATTAAGTTATCCATTTTGTATTATTTTGAATAACTTATGTTTTTTTTTTTGGAATTATATTGAATAAGTCATATTTTTAATGTTATATGTACCTGTTAATGTTGTTGTTTGTTAATAATTACTACATGTTATTCTATTGAAATATCACCATAACTTAAAGTTTAGCGATCTGTTTTGATACAAATTATAGAATAGGAAAAACAAATACAACACCTGCAACAGTTTTTGATAGTTACAAGTGTGCAAGCAAACGAACCTGAGGTGCTGGCAAACATGGTCATTCAACGCCAATCATATTGATGAAATTTATTTTGGAAACTGAAATAAAAATTCACATAATGGGATGCATTTTGTACTATAACAGGAAATGTTAATCTTACGGTAGGCGCTCTTGATAAGAGTACATGGCCAAATGTGCCACGTGCGTCTTCCATGAGAAGGATTAACGCATGGAAAACGCATGGTTTTTGGCTAATTACAATGAGGCAAAAACCATGCGTTTCCCATGCGTTTGGATAAACGCGCGTGGCACAATTGGCAATGTAGGCCTTATCTTAAATGCAAACTATCAACCATAAATCAACTGGGATTTAAAAATGGGAAAATATTACTGGCATATCACATGTAACACATAATTTCAAATCCTTAGCCCAGTAGTTTAATCAAGGATGTTCTGATCCTTGATGAAATAAATTAAGGTTTAAATCTTTATTTTTAAAATGTGTTATCAGATAATCAAAATATTGGTGTCATTGTCTTTATTCACAATTACAAAAAGATTTCACAGTTTTCATCATTAAAGGAAATGTTTTTCATTGCAATTGCCAATGAATTTAACTAAATAATCTTAAGGTGAAAAAAAAATGTTATGACCAAAGAAAAGCTGACACTTCCTATCTTTTTGCATACCAATTTATTAAAAAAATTTAAAAGTTATTTCCATAATATAAATAAATGTGCAATTACCTTGATGTAATTTTTCAGAAATAGTTACTGTTTGTCCAATATATTGTAGCAAAATTGTGATGCTATACAATTATAGCTACAAATTATTGTATAAAATAGACAAAAACTGTGTCTGAAGATTTATTTAATATATAACATGTATACATATATATGGTGTTCCCAAACACAGGGTTAAAATAAATTAATGAAATATTTATTGTCTTGAGATTTTTTTAAAACAACAAAATACTGCAAGTTTCGGTTACAAGCCGTTGCAAAAAATGGACAATTTATATATTAGCTTGACTCCATTTCTAACTAAATTTTTGCAGTTGACATTATAGCAAATCTTTATTGTAGCTGAAACCTAGTTGTATTTACTAGTTTTCTCTTATGCTTTCATTGTTACTGTACGTCATTTACTTTGTATTTTTCTGTTTACTTTGTGACACATGTCATGTAGCTGTCAAATCAAAGTACATATTTAAATGTATTCTGAATGGATAACTATAAATACAATGCTTCATGAATGATTTGATATATATATCAATTGCAGTGATTAGCATAAAGTAATTGTTTTTGTGACACAAAAAGGCCAAAATACAATAAACTAATGAGCAGTATGATAATGGCATACACTAATTTAAAAATTGCAGCTTCTGAAAATTTTTCTAGAGGCAAAAATGTGCTTAATTGTGCACTATGTTGGTCTTAGGGGTGCAATTAATTTTTAACTAACTTGCCTTACACTTCATTACTAGATAATAACAACAACAAGATAATGAATGAAGTGTTGGTTCAGCAAAACAAATAGGCCTACAGGGCTACTTATGACCCTCAGGTACAGCATCAGTATTATGACATGACATTTGAATATTTATTTAGATATATAATATATCAATTTTTAAAAGTTACAGCTTGAAGTGAAGATAACGTGGTTGTTAATAAATTAAACTAAACATTTTAAGGTAGTGAACATTATTAGAATTTCAGAAATTTTATATTATTTTATTTGTATTTTTGGGCATGATAATTGATAGTTGCAACAATGGGTTACACCATATAATAAAGTAGTCTTGCTGAAGAAAATATTAAAATAACCCCAAAGCAAAGAACTTTATGCTTCATAAAATACAAAGACTGTCAAAGAGTGCAGTCTTCTGTTTCAGTAATTGTAAATTTCAAGTCCACGACACCAATCTCATGATTATTTAATAACACATTTTTCAGAAAAACTGGAAATGTTTCAATTAGGATTACAAAATATTGGAACAATTTCTGAGAAAGTGGAATAATAAAAAGTAAATACTGATAATCAGACAAAGATAACAAAATAAATGAGGCAAAAAAACTAACAAAAAAACATTGTTATTATGCATCCTAGACTGTCACCCATTTATACTAGATCTAAGTATGCTTACTTTCCATAACATAATCCAAAATATAGGCGTTATGGTAGTTGGCCGCTTTGACAGTATAATGACAGCACTGCAAGCTCCGTTTTTGCCTTGGAGTTGGGAGTTGGAGAGATTTCAATAGCTAAACTTAAGAGACCAGTCAAGTTCATTGGATATTGGATATTGGAGATTCGTTGAATATTCAACAAACAGTAAAGTACATTGATATTGGAGATTCATTGAATATTCAACGAACAGTAAAGTTCATTGAATATTCACCAGAGAGGCAAGGGAGAAGGGGTTGGTGCCTGGGGGAGAGGGTCAGCGCGGCCCCCCAAAAATCATCCCCCTGCCCCGCATGACCGAATAACTAATGAATATCAAATGGTTGAAGATTCGCCGGAGGGGGGGGGGCAAGGGAGAAGGGGTGGTGCCTGGAGGAGAGGGTCACCGCAGCCCCCCAATGGTCTTACAATCATCCCCCTGCCCCCCTTGACCGAATGTCAAATGAATATCAAATGGCTGAAGATTCGCCAAGGGGCAAGGGAGAAGGGCTGGTGCCTGGGAGAGAGGGTCACTCAGGCCCCCTAATGACCTAAACAATCATCCCTCTGCCCCCCTTGACCAAATATCAAATGAATATCAAACGGTTGAAGATTCGCCAGGGGGGGGGGGCAAGGGAGAAGGGGTGGTGCCTGGAGGAGAGGTTCACCACTGCCCCCCAATGGCCTAAAATCCCCCTGCCCCCCTTGACCAAATATCAAATGAATATCAAATGGTTGAAGACTCGCCAGGGGGGCAAGGGAGAAGGGTGGTGCCTGGGGGAGAGGGTCACCGTGACCCCCCTAATGGCCTAAACAATCATCCCACTGCCCCCCTTGACCAAATATCAAATGAATATCAAATGGTTGAAGATTCGCCAAGGGGGCAAGGGAAAAGGGGTGGTGCCTGGGGAGAGGGTCAATGCGGCCCTCAATGGCCTAACAATCATCCCGCTGCCCCCCTCGACCGAATATCAAATGAATATCAAGGGAGAAGGGGTGGTGCCTAGAGGAGAGGGTCAATGCGGCCCTCAATGGCCTTACAATCATCCCTCTGCCCCCCTTGACCGAATATCAAATGAATATCAAACGGTTGAAGATTCGCCAGGCCTTTTGATATTGGAGATTTGTTGAATATTCAACGAACAGTACACCAGGGGGGCAAGTGAGAAGAAGACAGGTCCTGGGGAAATGGTCACCGAAGGCCCCCATTTGATATAGGAGATTGATTGAATATTCAACGAACAGTAAAGTTCATTTAATATTCAATGATTGAATATTCAGCAGGGGGGCAAGGGAAAAGACGACAGGTCCTGGGGAAATGGTCACCGAAAGGCCTCCATTTGATATTGGAGATTGATTGAATATTCAACAAACAGTTAAGTTCATTGAATATTCAATGATTGAATATTCCGGCAGCCAAACCTAAATTTTAGGGGGTACCTTCAAATGTTGTCTATAGTTTTGATCTTGGTGTCATTTGAGCATTTTGCATAATTCAAGATGGCATCCAATAGAGCTGCCAAAAGTCAAAATTGCCAATATCTTCTCTCTAAATTACCCTAGAAACACAAATTGTGGGTCTATACCATGGTTTTTGGGGTCAGAGTATCCATTTCTTACATTGTAATTGGTCACAGACACTTTTGTATAGCAGTAACAGACATATTATGTATTACTCACATGTAAATATCATGTCTGGCTGAGATCACAGGTATCACCAATCTAAGTTATGATAGAAACACCTTCTTTGGATCTGTACCTAGGTGATTGGGTTTATATACTCCATTTCAGGTATTGTTATTGATGTCAGATGAATACATTTACCAGCAACAGTGATATCATGCATTTTATTCAGCTGACATTGACAATACATTTTGTCGTCATTCAGAGAGAACAAACTATATCTGTGTAAAAAATATTGGTCGGAAAAGTGAAACTTTGGGGAATTAATTTCCCATAAATATAAAAAAATATTATTTATTTAGAAGCAGTGCTTAGACATAGGTATTGCTGCCATATTGATAAAAAGATGGATTGTTGAACATTGCCAAATTTTATTGGTCGTCTAGACACCAAATAGTTTGCTGAATCAGGCTTCCTGCTGTCAAAGTTTGTCAAACTCTTGAGAAACCTGTCTCATTCACCATTGTTAATAGCTACAGACTGAACGATCTCTTTCTACAACTATTTTCTCCTGTTACACTAGGTAACCAAACCTTTATATCCATACCATAATGACCTTAGAAGTTAAAACACTGGCAACAACAACTGCCCAAGCCCATTTTCAGATACACAATGAATAAGTATTGATTGCATGATATCAGCCAAAATATGATGCCATGGTGTTAGTGCCTTTAACTGTGAATGTCTCACTGATGATAATACACAACAAACCATTTAAACCTTTTGGGCTTAACACAAAAAGTCTGGGAGTAAACATGACAGTTGAAGAAAATGAGTGTGGATCTCAATTTGGTTCTAAAACTCAGGTCTTTACTTATTGGTTGGGTTTCCTGGATCAGATACTGAAGATGAGCATCCCCATTGCATAAGTTGTGGTATTGCTATTAAAGCTTAAAATCCATTAAATACATGCACTAGATGGTGACTAGTTTTGGTTAAATAAGCTGCTAAATTCATACCTTGGCACACACAGTGAATGAAAGGTACCAACAATTATAGTCTCATGCCGATGACCAACTTGAAGTAACAATGCAGACAGTCAAGAGTAATCCAGCATATACTGGGTTGGTACTCCTGACATCTATGCAAAGGATTCAATCATAAATGTAGATGTGAAAGGAAAGCGTTAGGATTGGCCACAACTTTTCTAAAATTTTTGCGAAAACCAAAGAAGCAGGCAACCATGGATTTGTGGCTTGTATCGTCAAAACTTCACCATTCACTGTATAGGTATGTATATATATGACCACAAGGTGAAGACGACACATAGCTGTCAGAAGAATCCCCATTACCACCTACCAGTGCCTCACTGAGCAAATACACAAGGGGGTAATTGCTGTGCATTCAGTGAAGTCTGACATTATATATAATCACTAATACATTTGTAGCTCTGACTAATAACACACCATAATACATACAGTTGTGTCAGCCCAATGAAGGTACACAGTGTAATCATAATGCGCCTGTCCAGAAAATAATGTTGAAGTCCAAACAAGCCTGCTCCACATTGATATATATTATAACTATCAAATGCAGTGAATTTGTTGATTATCTGGAAACGATAATCTAATCATGTTATCAGATGTCATTAATCTCACGAACAGGTGAGTGGGTGGGTGGATTAGGGCTTTACATCCTGTATTTCTGCACCTGATGGGCTAATTAGGACAGGCAAGGACCATGGCAATGAGATGAGGAATGAAACAGTCATCCAACATAGGCTTGACCGGGAATTGAACTCAGGACCCAATGGTTGGCCCAGCACACTACCACTTAGTTAGCCACCCCATCTCATGAACAGAGGATGCTCATCGTTAGTAAGACATGAAATTATTAGTTGTCCCTGATTTAGCAAAAACTACTCATTTAGTCAAGGGAGTGAAGTGCACAATTTTTATTTCGTAGTTAATAAAAAAAGCTTGTAGCCATTGTTAATGGCAATTTTCCAATTAAAATCAGGTGACCTAAGTCTTGGGGTAGACTGGTCCATACGACATTGCAATTGTAATGCAGGTACATGTACATATCCATTCCCAACTTCAGACGTGCAGATAAAGGGAACTGGATAAATGAGGCCCTGTTAAACGAGGGTTGATTGTATGCAGCTAAAAACAGGGACCAAAAATGGGGTGCTGCTTACCTACAGAGGTCAGGTATGGGACATTTTACCCAGCATCCTGACGTCAGAAATACTTAATTTTGTGAACATTACTGACCGTCAGAATGACCCATGAAGTAGAGTCTTCCTGACGGTAGTATAGCATCTTATTAACAGTTTCACTGACTGTCATTATGGGAACATTTTACAGGCCCAACTGACCGTCAGGATGACTGGTCTGTGCAATATTCCCTGACGTCAGTATCACATCCAGACTAGCTATCATCCTGACAATGATAGCTACAGCAAAGTAATGGCTGAGGCTAGGAATTTACTGGGATACTGACGTCAGTTTGACCATATTTTTCATGAGGTACTGACTGTCAGCACAGTGCTCAAAATACTGCTTCACTGACAATATTAGACAACATCAGCTAATGTCTTGATCACATTCTTTAACAGCACAACAGACTATCAGACTTGATACAAATCACCATACTTTCTGACAATTTAAGTGGTTTCTCAAAGCTGCAATAACTCAGTGACACACAAACAACACTTGACTACTCATTTTATTTCAATACTGCATTCACATAAATTACACATATTTTACACTATTTGTTTTCCTCTTCGTTTTACGCAAAGCCAGGTAGGGACTCTCCACGATATTCTCCTCAATGCCCTTTTTCTTTCTCTTCTGGGTTGCGACCTGTTACATGATGATAGAAATTAAGCAATTCACACAGCCAGCCAATAATAGTCTACCATATTCTGTCAAATGACTGCAGCTGTGCAAGCCTTAGAAAGATTTCCAGTGTGCTTATGTAATTCTGATATTTACGAACTCAAATTAACTGAGTATAAATGTGTGTGTAATGTTATATATATACATATATATGATTTTATTGACAGCTAAATATAACTCATTTATAAGGTAAATAAATTAATTCTGAGTTGGAATCTTAACATCTGAGTATATGGATAAATTGGTACTGGTTTGGCCTTCATCTTTGCCAAAAGCTCCCGCCTTTTTTTTCTGTCAAGTGACTGCTTTATTCCAGAGGTCTGAATTTATAGTAATGACAAACATTTTATATGAGTTATACATCTGTCACTGGTGTTGACACATACATTAAAATGTTTGGAGATATGGTCATCCAGATAAATGTTGAAACAAAGGCCTTTGGTTGAAATAATAGCTACTTGGGGAACAGATCTAGGTGTTAATGAAGTGGGGCTCGGAGGATGAACTCTCAAGATTGAGACAGGGTCATCCAGGGGAGCAGATTCTGGGGCATCATTTTTTTCTTCGCAAATCTGAAAATGCAATATTATATCACAACATATATTACTTTGGTGGGTGTAAATCTTTATATGGTTTGCGGTTTGCGAAGAAACATTTGGCATGATTAGAAAAATTTGAAACATGAATATATTTTGAAATGTGTATCTGAATTAAATATATAAATCTGCAAAAAAAGTATTGTTTTTCTAGATTGGATAATAATAAATATTTGCATATTTGTTGATAACAATACTGTTTAAAATTATTTTGTGAAATTAATAAAACTTAAATAATAAAGATGAAAATGATGGTGTGCTAATGAAATTTAGTTTCTTTATTTTTAGAGTCCATGCAGTTGGGAAAGTTGACACTAATACCAACTACCTGCAGTGACTGAGATCTCAACACAAATTTGAAGAGCTCAAGACAATTCCTGGGATCTATGCACTTGCTGATGATTGTGATGGGGTACTGTCCAAGCAGTGGCTTCTTGTGGAGACAAGATCTTTTGTTAATGGTGACACCTCAGTGCAAATTTTAGTCTGCAGTTGTGCAGTTGGGTATGCCAGCAAGGTTAGGCTTGACACAATCAATTCTTTGATTGAAAAAGAGACTCTGAAAGACTTAAAACACCGTGAAGAGAATTCCTATTGTAAGCATTGTGTGGCTGTGAGCTGTCTGCAGAGTAGGGCATCAAACATGCTTCAATCTCGTGCTGTGGCTGCAGTTATCTGCTCTGCTTCATTCGCTGCTGTAGCTAATGTTGGGTCCCTTGGATATGCAATCATAGCAGCTGGACATCACAACTTCAAATGCCTGATGTGTAAAAAAACTTCCTGTACACACATGGATTCCTTCGAAGTGTGGAACACAGACAATACTGAAATGGATGATTTGCAGCAAGCATTGGACGACATAAAGCTTTTACGTGATTCACCTGTGGACAGATTCAAATGTGTCTCCTCAAACTCAATTCCATGGCCAGTTAGTAATCAATATGAACTAAAGAAAAATGAAATTGACAGCCATGGTTTCCCCGCAATTCTTGTGCCCCCAAAGCCATCAAAAATGGCATGCCGCACAAGTCAAAATATTTTTGTGTCCTTGTCTAAAGTGAGGCCATCATAAATTGTGAAGCAAGTGTCAAAATTGCATCTGTCTTTCAGTATGAAACTGGAGCTAAATGTTGCACAATCCCATATGGTGGTCAAGGTGATTTGATTTTCAATCTGAACAACAAATGCTTTTTCGACTTGGACCGGTTGTTTTCAATCATGGATAGAACCAACTGCTCAATCTTTCCCCTAAGACTGCTTACAACAGTGCTATGCTGGCAAGAAGATGCTCAATTGCAATTGTCTGTCCTAGTTATTCATGCATGCAATCATTTCAAATTCTTGCATTGTCATGTCACCACTGGATGAATGAAGACATGGTTCCATGTGGAATATAGCTCAAGTGGTCAAGTCAACTTTGGATTTTGTGTTTTTTGGAAGATGCAATGCATTTGTAAGTCTATTTATCTATTTACAATTGTATTGTTTCATTTGATTAGATTACTAATTTGATTGGGTTGACTGATATCTTATTGATTCACTTAAGTGTATTGTGGCTTAGGAAATCAATTGTGACTTCTGTAATATTTGGCTATGTAAACTGATTTATGTATGCTATTAAGTAAACTGATTACTTTGGTAGTTTATAGATTCTTTGTGTAATTGTAATTATTTCATTTCATATTTATTTAATTTATCATCTCTTGTTAATTTGGCAGATTCTACGATTATTCAACGATAATTAAAACCTTTGTCGCGTGAATAAAAGACATTTTAGTGTCACATCATCAATAAATCCGAAGCAAAGGCACCAATATCATTCCAATCACAGCAAATTGCAATAATCCACATTTCCATTAAGGAGGTCATATAAATATAATATAGGACCTATATATCCAAGCAAAGTTTGACAGTCTGGTAATTTCCTGCTGAATGAATAGTATGATGTTTCACTGACTGAACTGAATTCTAGAATGCTAAATTGCAAAATAGCAAGACAGTTGAGAGGGGGGGGGGCATAAAAGGGGTACAATAGGGAGTTAGCAGTGAGACAATAGAACCCCAAAACAGATGTTGGTTCTGCATCCTCATGTGGCATTATGTAACACCTTTGAATCTGTCTGTGCATCTCATGTTTGAAGTGTACACCATTAATTTGACATAGTCACAGGGTTAATTAATAACTGATATATTACTGTAATATTTTGAATATTCACAAGAGTCAAATTTTCATATCATATTGCTGCTAATTACAGACTTTCAAATTCTAGCCACTATTCTCTTCGCACACATAGCATTTATAAACAATGTAAAATGACACATATTTTATTGAGATAGATAGATAGATAGATAGATAGATAGATAGATAGATAGACAGATAGATAGGTAGGTAGGTAGGTAGGTAGGTAGGTAGGTTGGTTAGATAGATAGCTAGATAGATAGATAGAGATAGATAGGTAGATAGATAGATAGATAGGTAGGTAGGTAGATAGATATAAATAGATATAGATACAGAGAGATAGATGGATATAGATAGAGATAGATAGGTAGGTAGATAGATAGATAGATATATATAGATAGATAGATAGATAATTATTTTGATACATAGATAGATGATTATTGTTTCATTGCTGACTCCCTATTGTACCCCTTTTATGCCCCCCCCCCTATAGATAATTATCTATCTGTGTTTCATGCTAATCTAATATGACACAATTTTGTAATATGCTAGTTCTTTAAAATATAGAAAAAATGTTCTGTAGATTTGTGATAATCTCCATGATACAGCTAGGCTCCGTCAGTTGACAGGTGTGATAGCAGTCATCAAGGCCACAATACTCCAGTGGTCATTGGTCAGTCTGACGCAATGACCATTGCTGATTACCCAATGACTAAAGGGGTACTCAGTAGTTTCTAGAACCCCAACTACCTTATATGGTATGCAGAACTAATTGCCGACCCAGGGGTAATTGCTACCCCTAGACCCCCGGCCTGTAACATCTTAACATCTAGATGTTAAAATGTTAGCATCTTGACTTCTTAACATCCTAACATGTTAGCATCTTGACATCTTAACATCTTAACATCTAGATGTTAAAATGTTAGTATCTTGACATCTTAACATCTTAACATGTTTGCATCTTGACATCTTAACATTTTAACATGTTAGCATTTTGACATCTTAACATCCTAGCATGTTAGCATATTGACATCTTAACATCTTAACATGTCATCATCTTGACATCTTAAAATCTTAACATCTAGATTTTAAAATGTCAGCATCTTAACATCTTAACATCTAGATGCTAAAATGTCAGCATCTTAACATCTTAACATCTAGATGTTAAAATGTTAGCATCTTGACTTCTTAACATCCTAACATGTTAGCATCTTGACATCTTAACATCTTAATATCTAGATGTTAAAATGTTAGCATCTTGACATCTTAACTTCCTAACATGTTAGCATCTTGACATCTTAACATCTTGACATCTAGTTAGCATCTTGGCATCTGCATGTTAAAATGCAACATGTGCCAGCATCTTGACATAGATTTAAACATGATTGAAATGACGAAAACCATGCAAAATCAGGGCAATGGTTCGGATGACCATCTCAGATTTCTTTACTGATGTTAATTGTTGTTGAGAGGGATAAAACGATTTCAATGCCAAATGGATATGGCTGATTAAATCACTTATTTGCCGGCATAATTGCTAAAATGACGTCATCGACAGTTGCTGCACTGGACCTATGATTAGACTTGGCTTCACGTTTTCGCCAATATCTCCACAATGGATAGGAGTAGCATCACAAACTTGGTGTTGAAATGTTCCCAACAGAATGAGAATTCTGCTGATGTGTATAATATTTTTGTGATCGCCACCCACTGAGAACATTAAGTTTGTTTACATGTTTATTTTTCGGGGTTTTAGCTCAGTAGATTCAGAGCTAGCGCTCTCACCACGCTGGTTCACCAAAAAGCAATATTTTTGTTGTGACTTTGAATTACATTTGCGCCTATATCTCCTAAACGGAGGGGGGTACAGACTAAACCTTGGTATCTAATTGTTCCAAATTGAATAAGAATTGCATTAATTGCTCACTTATGTGTCTAGGACTTTTTTGAGCTGAGAAAATAATTACTATTGACATCGTTGTTTGATCGCGATTTTCACTGTGGATCCAACACAGCTCGAAAATTATCACGACTGTCAAATAGGTTCCTATCTATTAGGTGTTTAGAAATTACAGAGGATAAAATCGTTATCACATGTTGATATTGAGAATACAGGAATTTATTCCATGAAGTTGTCATATTTCACTCAGCCTTCGGTTTCATATTCTCAAAATAAACATGTGACTGAATTATAATATTCTGTGTAATTTTTTTTGTAGGTTTTGTATTTTGCACAAAGTCAGAGCAGTTTGAAAAATGCACCTTCATCTGCTATATTCAAGCAAATATATAAAGATAGATAAATTTATAGTAAATAGTGTATATGTATACCTCCTGTAGTTGCACGTCTTTAAGACAAATACTTTCTATACAAATATAAAATTAAAGTCAGCGTGGTAAATGCCGGTTAAATTCAAGTGGAAAATTAATCTCAGATTTGTTGCTGTTTGTTCCATTGTTTGTTAATCAACAGTAGCCAAAATCCTACAACCCCTCAATTTTAATTCTGTCCAAATGGCTGAATTTTACATACAATACTTACAACAATTCAACCTCAAACTTGGGATAAACTGCCCACTGGTTGAGGTCAATATTCTGAATTGGCAGGTTGCATGAAATTGAGAACAGAGAGGCAGTTTGAGTATCATTTGTCCATTATCAGTAGATTTTCTATGCCTTTTCATATTTGACTGCACCCTATTGCATTTATTTTTCTTTACTGGAAACGCACATGGTGAACCTTATTTTCATTTTATTGCCTTTTTTTGCTAGAAATATCACAGATATCATAAGTACTATTAGATATGAATTATATGTACATTTTCAAACAGGATATGGATAAAAACATATATTTTGTTGCAAAATAACTTAAGTAAATCATGTTTTGGAAAATTTAGCAGAAATTACGCAATTGTGATTTTTGTATTCACTGTATTTTTCACAAATCAAAAATCTCCACAGATTTCTCACCTTATTTGCTAATTTAAAGTGTTTTTGCCAATTATAATGAGAAACGGTGCAGATAAAAACGATCCTATAGAAAATATGCATATGTCAACATGGTATATTTTTCAGTAGGGCCTAATAATGAAATTGTAAAATCAGGCATTTCTTAAATGACTATCGGAAATTACTTTTAAGATAAAATCAAAATAAATCAGGCATTTCTAAAATGACTATCGGAAATTGCTTTTTAGATAAAATCAAAATATGGGGTTCATCATTTGAAACCATTTTTGTACACTCCTGAAAGTTTTATCCATATTTAATGCGTAATGCAGCCTCGAAGACTGGCATTTTTGTTGCTGCGACAGAGCAAATTAAGTATTCCTACATCTTGACATCTAGATGTTGACATCTAGATGTTAACATCTTTACATCTGGGCTTTGAAGCTTGACATGTGTTAACATCTTGACATCTACATGATCTAGATGTTGAAATTTTAATTAACAAATGTAAACACCCTGGAGCTTACCTTGCCCCAACCACTGGAACAATATATTATTTTCTGATGCTCCAGAGCAACAGCTTATGCTAAACTAAGCAGCTGTCTGCAGCTGTCTGCAGCTGTCTGCAGCTGTCTGCAGCTGTCTGCAGCTGTCTGCAGCTGTCTGCGGCTGTCTGCAGTTGTCTGCAGTTTCCTGCAGTTGCCTGAAGTTGCCTGCAGTTGTCTGCAGCTGCCTGCAGCTGCCAGTCTGCTGCCAGTCTGCTGCTGCCAGTCTGCTGCCAGTCTGCTGCCAGTCTGCTGCCAGTCTGCTGCCAGTCTGCTGCCAGTCTGCTGCCAGTCTGCTGCCAGTCTGCTGCCAGTCTGCTGCCGGCCTGCTGCCGGTCTGCTGCCGGTCTGCTGTCCGTCTGCAGCCTGCCTGCTGTTTCCAGCTGCCTTTCTGCTTCTATCTGCCTGCTCAGAACAACAGCAGCCACTAGGCAGCAAATAAAAATATGCTGACATAAATGTGCATACAATTCTATGTTAAAGTTAATTTGGTGAGACTCCACTAGGGCGTAATCTTTTAAATTGCTATCTTTATTATAAATATATTTATTTATCATATGTAGGCAGTGCTGGCTTATCATATGCTAACTGGACCTGACAGTCACCCCAGTGTCCCATCAGCCACATCACTCTACTGTAAAGACGGCTGCTCCCTGTCTTGTAAGGGGTGCTGGCTAGGTCAACCTGAAAGGCACGGAGTGTTCCATTATAAATAAATTGTTATCTGGTGTCCATGGCAGACCAATGATAGACAGCCAATTAGACAATCCGTAACCATATATGCATATAATTTTACTGATACAATACTTCTAGTCCATTGACCACTTGGCCTATCAACATACAAAAAGTATAATAGACTAGCTAGAAAACAAAGGCTTTTACAGCAATCTGCGGTGGATCTTGCTCTGCTCGATCTTTTGTGTGGGCAACTTAGGTACAAATCTTGATGGGTGCAGTAAAACTAAAACATGCTTTCTGGTTGCTATGACACTGGCTCCGAGCTAGAATGGTATGTTGTTCCATGCAGTGATTGACTTTACATGACACCATACACTTAGTGTACTATTTCAGTTCACTATTTTTTGCCGATCATCCACCCAGTATGTACTGCAACCATCAGCAAAGTTGCGGCTGACAGTTAGTTCTAAATGTAGCAGTTGGGTGCATTATCTACAATAAATAGTACAATGAATCAGGGAGAATACATCACTTAACATCAATATCCTACCACTACATGCAGCTACTACCATTGAAGCTAGTGTCAAACAAAATTGGTCAAGGACAGTTACTGGAGACCTTGGAAGCAAAATATTCACTAGACAGAACATGGTTTCAAAATAATTTATTTCCATAATTTTTGTGCAGCCATGCACGTTCTGAACCACTATACACATTTTTAACAATTTTGGGATCACAGAGAGAATAATTATGTGCATCATGTCAATCATCTAAAAGTCAAGTCACTGCTCCCCTCAGTGAAACTCAGTGAAACAATTGTCAAGAAAAACTTTGCATTCTTGAATAATAATGATACTTCATTAAATATTGCTTTGAAGGATGGAGGCAAATTGAACATTTCACTAAAGTATTTTTAAAAATGATATTGGTGCGATCTGCATGTATAACTCACATTTATGAATTAATTTTACCGACACATAGAGGTCATGAAAGACCTATGTTTAATATAAATACATATATATACATATATATATATATATATATATATAAATATATATAAGCTGTGTTCATATGGGTTGTTACAAAGTGCTTACAGCCTAGACCTATATATGTTCAACATCTTGTAATGCAAGCAGCCATTTACTTTTAAGCTACCACTTGGGCTGTGTATAATTCTTGTGTCCACTGCATTAGCCTTTAGGTAAAAACATGGACGTGTATCTCATTAAAAGCAAGGCAATGTTCCCTTCTCCTCATTTTCATTTGATTCTGTTTTAACAGAAGGGGAATAGTGCTAATTATGTAACATAGTTGACATTATCAGAATCAGAATATTTCTGCTGTCATATGAAACACTTGTGTCTTATGGCATGTGACTGCATTAATTATCCAAATTTACATGGCTTAGATACAACATTAAAAAATTGCTGATTTACAAAAAAAAAGTTCTTTGAAATGTGTATTTACAGTTCAAATGGAACGGTCCTTAAACCAAAAGAAACAGAAACTGAATTAGTAGATGTTAGTTTGTCTACTAATACTGAAGACATTGAACTCAATAGTACCACTATAAATATGTATAGTATGTATATCAATTATAAAGTCTCACTGTGCATTGAAATAAAAACAAAAGATATCTTGCAGAATTACAAAAAACAGACCATTCATATGTAACCAGAGAAAACACTACTCGGTTATAGTTTGCAACATAAGTCTATTTATACCATCAGTGTGACAATCTTCTATCATAAAGCCAATCCAATTCTTGCAACCAAACTTCTTTCTAACCCAACCATCACAACCAAAGGCAAAGGTAGCACCAAACAGTACTGCAGTTACAGTGAACTTCTCCCATTATCACCCTGAGTAAAGCTGAGACTACACTGTATTATACTGTTATGCTCATAAATAAACTAGATGATGGAAGATTTTCTTATACAGAACCACACCATCACCATTCAGCTCTCCTGACAGCAGTGCTCTGGCCCCAAATTTGCCACCAGAGGCTTCAGAGAAACTACTTCCTATCAAGCCACCTACTGGAATCATACCTGGATCAATCCTCTACCAGCCTTTTCTGCCCCCTAACAGAATCATTGTGCAACCTGGTTGTGATCAATACCATATAGCCAATACCATATTCTCATTTACCCTTGTACAATAAATTCAAATATACACTAATAAATACACACGGTCACATCCTCCCCCGTTACTTTTAAAGACGTCCTCATCTTTATGTAAGAACAGAACGTGGCAGTCTAAATGGATTAGAATGTTGGCCCTTATTGGCTCTGCTACTACGTCCTATTGGCGGATCTTCTTCATCTTACGAAGTGTTGCTGGATGCTTCCCCATCTGTGCTGCTGTGAGAGTTTTTCACAGACTCATGTTTGCTAGAGGAAGCATCAGACAACTGTAACACCAAATCTTCTTCTGACCCATCCGAAGCATGTTCGCTCACTTCATCCTGGGCTTGATCATTTGCTGGAATTGCTGCTGATCGATGGACAACTTGATTCCTTGGCTCTTTTGATTCTTCTGCAGGCTGTAATGTAACAATTCTCAAATCTCTGCGATTTACTGTTTTCTTAATTCTTGCATTTCCAAGCAAATGAATAGTATACACATCTCCAAGTCTGTCTGAGGTTTTGTAGGTCTCCGGTCCCCATGCATCTTGGATCTTGTTACGTCCCATTGGTCGACTCCTCCGATACACCAGAGTACCAACTGGAAGAATGTCCTCCCGAGCACTTCTGTTGTAGATTTCCTTCCTTTTTTCTGTCGATCTCTCTAAGTTTGAGTTCACTAACTCCCCAACTGTCCTCATCACATCATGATGCTTAGCTGTCCAGTGGCCTGTTTCTGATGCTGGCTGACCTAAGATGAAATCTATTGGTAGATTCGGTTCTCTGCAAAACATGATGAAGAATGGACTCAGACCAGTACTTGAGTGTGGTGTGATGTTATATGCATGAGTCAGTTCTTGCAGATAATCTTGCCATCTCTTCTTTTTGTCAGCCTCTAGAGTGCGTAAAAGGTTATGTAATGAGCGATTATACCTTTCACACTGCCCATTACTGCGAGGCGTATATGGACATGTTCTGGTTTTCTTCACTTGATACCTCCTTCATCACCTTAGCCTCGAAACATCTTCCCTGATCACAATGAATTCGCTGGGGAATACCATACACCAGAATCCAATGTTTCACCAGACAATTAGCCACTGTGGCAGAAGACTGACTCCTGGTTGGGATGGCAATAGTGTATTTACTAAACACATCTGTAATCACCAATAAGTTTTCGATTCCACTTGAAGACTTCTCCAGCAGTATAAAGTCCATAGCTGGTGTCTCTAAAGGCTCATGGGCAATTAAAGGCTGCATTGGAGTCTTAATAGGCTGATGTGGTAAATTTGCCAAAGTACAACAAGTGCATTTATCTGTCCACTCTCTGACATCTCTAGTTAAGGTTGGCCAGTAACACTTACTGCGTAGGATTTTCTCAGTCCTTTCATAGCCTTGATGACCCATTCTGTCATCACAGTATTCTAACACTGTTGATCTCAATCTAGGTGGTATTACAGACTGATGGACATCCATTCCTTCCACTTGTACATACCGATACAATGCACCCTCCTTCACTTGAAGGCGATTCCACTGTTTCAAGTACTGACAGAGGTTTCTGCACTGCTTCACTGGAACAAGAATCCATTTAATCAGTTGCTGCACATCTGGATCTTCATCCTGTGCGTGAAATAGCATGCTGGTCTTCTGGAAAGTGCATCGGCACTTCCATCACTCTTGCCTGGCTTGTACTTTATGTCGAAATCAAATCTGGCTAATTCTGCAACCCACCGCTACTCAACAGCTTTCAACTTTGCGGACTTCATGATGTAACATAAGGGGTTGTTGTCCGTGAATACCGTGAAGTGGTGACCCCAAAAATAGTCCTTAAACTTCTCTGTAATGGCCCACTTTAGACCAAGCAACTCCAACTTCATGGTGCTGTATGATGACATGTTCCGCTCTGCTTTAAACCTCTGCTGGCATACGCTATCACTCTCTTCCCAGCTTCCTGTTCCTGAAGAAGAACTGCTCCCAACCAGTATGTGATGCATTAACTTCCAAAATAAATGGTCTGTTGACATCTGGAAATGCAAGGACTGGAGATGATGTCAACTTCTCTTTTAGTGTATCCAATGCAGTTTGATGAACTGCAGTCCACGTCCAGTCACTGGAACATACAGGTCTATTGGATCTTCTTTTACTACGGCCTGGAGGATGCTGGTTTAACAAATTATAAAGTGGTGATGCAATCTAAGCAAATCCCTTGATGCTACGACGATGGTACCCCACCATCCCTAGAAATGTTCTCAACTCTGCTGGTGTTGACGGTACTGGCCACTCACAAATTGCTGCTACTTTATCTGGAGAGCTGCTTATACCCTGTTGATTTATTCGCCAACCCAGATATGAGACCTCCTGTTGGAAAAATTTACACTTGACCGGCTCAATTTTGAGTCCGAGCTGTGATAACTTCTGCAAAATCACTCATAACTCCTGGAAGTGGTCATCTGCAGATTCCGAGTAAATCAGCAAATCATCAAGAAATACCAATAGAAATACATCAAGTTCTTGTCTAAATATTGTCTGCATTAATCTCTGAAATGTTGCTGGACTGTTACAAAGTCCAAAAGCCATGGAATTATACTGGTATAACCCAAAAGGTGTGGTAAAAGCACTCTTGTGACAATCTCTCTTATCAATCTCAACTTGATTAAAAGCAGTTTTTAGATCCAGACAAGAAAAATATTTGGCGCCATGAAGTTTATCAAAAGAATCTTCAATACGTAGTTGCGGAAATGCATCCTTAAAAGTCTTCCTTAATACTGATGGTCGCATCATAACCAGTTAATTTTCTATCAGTGTTTGGCAGCATGTAGTTTTTACATACAGATGAATAAATTAGTATCTTAATGTCATAAATAATGTAAATAAAGTGTATGAAGATACACTAGTGGCTTTGGGTAGTGTTAGGTGAATGGGGCAGTGATAATGATGGTCAAATGTTGGTTATCACCACCTAGTGGGTCACCAGCTTGTCTTTGTGCATTTAGCCAACATTGGACCTGTGTCACACAGTGTAGCTCTCATTGGAGCTATATATTGCAATATCTCGCATGTTATTCACACGTGTGTATATGCAATAAAAAACGTGTGTACGTGTAATATTTCACATTTAAATGGGAAATACTGACTGTCGTAGGGTGCGTGAGTGTGACATAACTTGCACCTGCCAGCGTGTATCTGTAATAACAAGTGCGTATATATGCAAAAACGCACGTGTGTATGTGCAATTTTTGGCTTCATCTTTAACCCATAAATTAATTTAACGTGTGCAAGTGCATTATCTAGCACAAGAACAATCTGTGCATAGCAGCTGCAGGGATGCAAGTGGGTATGTGATAAAACGAGCATGCATGAAAATACACCTTCACTAGCAGCAATAAAGGGCATGCGTATAAATGCATTTGCGCTTTCACTATGCCTCTGGTATAAAACCAACTTTATGCACAGTTTGCAGTAATGTAAAACAGACATCAAATAACAATGGAGAGCAAATATATTTATTAAGTTTGTATGCAATTTTATATAAAATATATCTATATACATATATATGGCCATTACATTGGTCTGTCAATACGGGGTTTTTCTGCAGCTTCAGACTCGGCTGCGGAGGACATTCAGGGCAGACAGGTGGGGTCTGTTATTTTTTGCATCTGGCTCAGGAAGTTTAACCGAACAGGGCTTAAGGTTCCTAGAAGCTGCTGGGGGTGGCTGGATGGGGGACGTGGCCTGGTGTTCTTGAGGGTGTGGCTTCTTGTTTGACATTTTTTTCTTGCGGGGAGCAGGTGTAGGCGGCATTGTTTGCTTTTGCTTTTTCTGAGGATCCTGTGCGGACTGGGGAACCTGTATGAGCTGGGGATCTTGTATGGGTTGAGGATCCTGGGCAGGCTGAGCTGAGGATTCTGTGTAGGCTGAGGATCCTGGGTAGGATGAGGGTCCTGGATGGGATGAGGATCTTGGATTGGATGAGGATCCTGGATGGGATGAGGATCCTTGGTGGGCTTAGGATCCTGGGTAGGCTCTCCTACCAGGGTATCATTCTCACTCTGTACTGGCCAATAAAATGGTAAATATCTATATTAACAGGTTCAAGTGTTTACATACCTAAAATTTCCACTTGTCCAGGGGTGGATCAATTGCAGGCAGTACAATGCGGGGTGTGCCATCAACTTCTACAGGTACAGGCTTGCCAGCTTGCTCATACCGTAAATAATCATCGTGAGTGAACACTTCCTCCATATGAGAGCCAAAAATATCCATCATGGCCATACTACCATGCATCTCTATAGTCCCAGCCTTGTTGGCATAGACAACACAGGCTGATAACCCCCAGAAGCACATCTTTTTTACATGTTCTCTCAACAATCTTGTCGTCCTATTAATGTCTCTTGAAAGAACACTTTCCGGCATCTTCAACATTTGATAGGTTCTCTTGAAAATTTCGAGTTAATCTGGTACAGGTTAAGCCAACCTTAAGTATGTACATTTTTGCTGCCAATTTTGCTACCCCACCCCCTATCATGTAGGCATGCGCAACTGCGTTCAGTGACCTTTTGCGCATACTCTGCGCACCACAAATCTTGTAGTTTTGACATATTTGCTGTGGACATCATTCTGTTTACTGCTGTTGATTCAACACAGCTTAAATTGGAGGTGCACAACAACACATGGACTATGGACACGGGAGAATTAACCAGAGGAGTAGATGCCCTTGTGATTGGGTCTTCTAGATCTACGAGAAAGCAAACTGCTAGGCCAGATTCAAGGTGAGCTCTTCTTTTTAAAGCTATCTATAAAGTACTTAGCAAATTATCAAAACATTTAAGATATGTGGAACATGTAGATCATGTTGATGATTGACAGGTCAATTTTGTTGGGTTCAAAGAACTTTTGACAGTTGTTGATTTGTATATTATTTAGTACTTGGGATACCAAAATATAAACCAGCCAATCTACTAAAATTCATAATAATATGCCACTTCTAGAAGTCGCAAATTCATTATATCATTGTTCTAATTGGCCTATAACACAAGCATACCGGTGGCTCAGTCCTTCTACAGTAGTCTGTCAGTTCAGCCAAATCAGTCAGTACAGCCAAGTCATGTTCAGTCAAGTTAATTCAGTCTTAAATTCAGTCAGTTCAGTCAGTTATATCAGTCAGTTGAACTCAGTCCAGTTCAAGTTCAGTCAGTTCAGTCAAGTCAGTCAGCACAACAGAACATGCCAGCTGACAACTAGTCAGTAATTTAGGCAGCCAGGCAGAGGTTTTATTCTTGTACCTTAAATATCACTTAACTTCAGGGTTGTCATCAGTATTTCTTTCTCAATAAATTAGGCATTAGTGAATTTTTTTCATTGTGTTGCTTTAAAGGGATATAGATGATAAGATAATTACAAATTAACTATTTAGAAAAAAACCGCATTGTTCTATTATGTATAGAAGCCACGTAATTGCAAGTTGAAGTTTTGCACTCCTCCAATATTTTCAGGTGAGTTAAAGATGAATGTCTTTAGTTAAAGAAAGTCAGGTGAGAAGGCCAAGGCAAAATGTGAGCAGTTTCTGAATATAGGCCAAGGCCAAAGATTTAGGCCAAGGCAAAAAGTGTTTTTCATGCTTTTTTGGTATAACGTTTTTGTGGTTTTTGTGGTTGCTATCATTTCTAAATGAAATTCTGCTAGATATTTTCCACTATATTACTGACTGATATCCTTCCGTAAATGATTATAGTTATTAATATGAGAAGGGTATGTGATCTTGTGAGTCAAATGCAAATCCCCGGCAAAAATTTCCAGACATTGTTTATGTCTAGGTCATAATTTCTTTGCTACTTTGTGCAGTGATGTTCACTCAATTTTTTTACTATGTAGATTCAGTAAAATAAAAATTGTAATTATTTGATAGTGTTACAAAACCTGTGAATCACAACATAATATGTATTATAAACCAAGTATAATACTTTAAATGGTTACAATGGTATGGAATGAAAACCAGGGATATCTATCTACCTATCTGTAACTAAAGAAGTTGTTAACAAAGTAAGTAAAGTAAGTAAACAAAGTATAAGCATGTATTACCCCCTTAAGCACTCATCTGCAACATTGCAAAATCGGTAGGAAAAATCGTGTTGTGCAAAAATCGCCAGCCCCGTGTCGACGACAAAATTGTATAATTGTACAAAATTGTATAATGTGAGCCCGGCTTAAGTCCATAATTCTTTTGGGTGCCAGACTTTAAAATCTATGGTACCTAAAGTTGTGATTTAAGCATTAAAAAATAAATACAATTCTTTTTTTCGATTTATTAAATTGTCTATCTTTGTGAAAAAATACTTATAATGAAAACAGAGATATTTTTTACCTGGTCAGACACAACTTAGATATGATGACACATGTTTTGATAACAGTGTCTTCATGCTAATGACACATATCATTAGTTGTTATGCCATAAAACGCATCAAAGAGTAAGCCATGTTTGACGGCTGGAACAAAGTGTTGTTGCATAATGACTGCGATTGATACATAAGGAAATTACGCAATGTTATATGACACTACCCAAGTGTTTTGTCTTCATGTCAATATTAGAAGTAAATTAAACAGCATGTTAAGCATGTAACAGTTTGCTTCAAAGAACTGGGTTATGTTACGTTTAAATGGGAGCTATATCACATATAATCACTTTAAGATAGCTAATCATTTTTAATTCCAGTGTGATCATCCGTCTGATATAGCTTGATATAGACAGATATAATGAATAATTGATAGATGGCTATATTGTTTGCCACTGATCCACATTGTGTATGAAACAAATCATATTAAATCCTGGTGTTCCAAAACTATGACTAGTAGTATTATAACACCTCAAAAAGATTTATAATTATTACTTACATCTTTTTTAAACTTTCAGATCTATCTAGATGCCGAGAGAATTCATGTACAGTGTACAGATCAGACAAAGTAGAAGTTACCATCGCATAACAAATGGCGTTTATGCACTTTCTGACTGTAATAAAAATAGAATTCTCAACCACAAATTCACAATTGTGGAGTCAGTAAGTGATGGGGAAGTGACTGCCTATGTTTGTTCCTGTGACAAGTCTCATCGTTCATCAGTCTTAGATTCTTTTGACAAAGGACAGCTTGATAGCAGAATATCTAATGGTCAGTGTATTCATGTGCTAGAAGCAGCCAAACTATTCCAAGAATCCACAGATAACTCAAACACTGATGAATACATCTGTATCTTTCGTTTAACAACAATGTTACTTGCAACTTATTGTGAATCTACTCGGACTTATGGCATTTTAACTGAAGGACAACATTCTATGAAATGCCTAACATGCACTTCAAAGGTTACCAGCTGTCCTCACATGAAGACTTTTAAGAGCAAAGCTATGGATCATGGTTTTGATCCACATTCAAAGAAGTTGGCTGACGAGTTTATTTGCATGTCTTCAGCTCCAATAGCTTACCCATTACAAGACGGAGATGCTACAAAGTTCGCTTCTTATTCGTCAGGATCCAAAAGTTATCCTAAAGATCTTGTCCCAATCTTTGATTCAAGTTGCACCTGTTTGCATGGCAGCTACTTTGACCACAGAGATGCAATAGAACATCAATGGATCAAATGCAAAGATGCTCGTATTCACACTAAACATGTCAGCATTAACTGTGTAACATATTATCGCCCCTCACTAGGTGACTATTCATGTTGTTTAAACGATGATGGGGGCCCAGATCTCCTTCTTAACTTGGATGGAAAGCACCTGTTTGCCTACACATGATGGCTGTTTGACATTCTTCATGATACACAAGAAACGAGGTACCCTTTAGCAGCAGCTTTCCGGTCTGCCAATCATACTCAAACTGTTTGTGGCAATGGTACCTTGAGTGATTACCACTACATTCTGCTTAGAGTGTCTTACAATTGTTTCCTGCGACTGCTTGATCTAGACTTTGCTAATTTGTTTTCTTGTCAAGAATGTGGAGATGATGTAGACTGTGTAATTATGGATGGCATAATGATGGGATCCAGGCAAGATCTTTTCCCAGAATATGACCAGGTCCCATCTTCCCCAGTGGTGATCCCTGAGTGCAGTATACCGGACAGGGTATACGTAGCAAATATTACAGCTCGCAAGAAACTTGGACAATATACAGGCTTGTCTAGAGGAAGTTACAAAGAGTGTGACAAGTTGACAGCTATTGAATTCAAGGACATATGCCAGTCATTGCATCAGAGGCCTCCTCTGCAGCAATTGGTGCGTGAAGCTGGTCAGCTGTGCCCAAGATCCCACAATATTGTTTGGTGAATTGTCAAGGGGAAGTCTGACATGTGGGATTATTCAGTTAGATGACTCAAATGACTGTGCTAAAGTTAATGAAGTTCTTCAGGAGGTGTCTGCAGGAAACAGAAATAATTTGGTGAGCCAGCAGAAGTTGCTGCAAATGAAATGCCCAATGCTATGTGAAATATTAACTGCATCAGATGTGAATGAACAATACTTGAGTTCACTTATAAAAGACTTGCTTGCCTCCATGGATGCCCCTTTCCAGCAACCGATGCAAGATAATTCATCCTACTGTAAACCAACTGAGGCAAACAAGGACTTGGAATTTTTCCACAGCAGACCGTTGCTTCGTGGGACAGCAACTTACAAAGCTGACTCATCCAAGGCAGCGCTAATCACAGGTTGTCGAAAGGACTCTTTTGGCCATAGCTGTCTAACTCCTGGACTATTCACAATGTTTTGCGAGCATGGAGTTTGTCTTGGATTTCAGATAATGGAACAGTCGGAGTCACCAAAAACAGCCTTCGACATATTTGTCAGACGGTTTGATAAAATACCAAGATTGCTGATCTACTATAATGCCTGCAAACTCCATCTCTATTGTTTGAAGCGTGAGCCACGTCGTTTTCAGCAAACACGATTTATGGTGGACAGGCTACACTTTTGCTAGGGACATGTTGGCTGTTCATTAGGTTACTCCATGGACAGTTACGAAGCAGACAAGAGGATAGCCAATATAAACAGTCAGGCAAATGAGCAGACCAATGCTAGCCTTAGGCGCCTAGCCACACAGTTGACATATATGCCACCTAGCAATGTGTTAAAACATACTTCTGTCTTCTTGGCTATCAGAAACATTGACAAGATGTTAAATTTTGAGTAAACTCTTTAAGTGGCCATGTGGATTTGGAAATGCCCTGGACATACAGATCAATTGCTATTCAATTCATTACTCACCATTGAATTGCAACTGTGTATGCTACATTGAGTTATTTCTCAAAAGACAGATTATTTACCTGTTTTTACCTCTTCTCTCTCTGTTTATAGCATATGAAAAAATATACTTTGTGTTGACATGTTAGTAATTTCCGGAATTTCGATGCATAATGTGATGTGTGAATTAAAGAAATGAAATGTTTTTGAAACTGATTAGTCTTGGATTTTTCAGTTATATATTTTCTTTCAATAGTTTTGGAAATTATTTCTTTCTCTGCAAATAACAAAATGCAGAATTAAAGAGCAAGCCTGCAAAAAGCTTTGCTAAAAGCATACTGCTGCTAGTTATTGCACATAAACGCATTCTATGTGTATGCACTTGCATATACACACTTTATGGCTAAAAGACTCGTGAATGTGTCATATTTATCAAAATGCACTTGTGAATGTGCAAGATATATCATGTTAAACAGCTAAACTGCTGTTGGCAACATGTAACATGTACACACGTGACGAGCAGTTGCATATAGAAATTGCAACAGTGCTGGAACCTGTCATGTGCGCATTATGTCACATAGACACGTATGCTAGTTATTGCACATTCACACTTGCTAGTTTTGTCACATAGATGAGCGTTAGGCGAGATTTTGCATATACACATGTGTGAAATGTCACATACACACGTACTAGTGGATGCAATATCTCGCAATATATATATATGCTCATTGACAAAGCATTGTGTAAGGGTATGTAAACTTTTTGACCTTTTTATGATCCCTATGTAAGCAGGAATACGGTCAAGCAAATTGACTGTGCCTAGCATCAGATATACTACATAACGTCAAATACGCCCTGGAGGCCTGTTTTAAGTATGTAAACTTTTGGGCACAACTGGTATGGCTACTGGCAGCACGAAGTATTGGTGTTATTGCCATAGTGTTCATGGTAAATAATGATGAAATTTGTAGAAATAATGTAAATTATTATTTACACATTTCTTTTCCAGGCAATTCGCAAAGGGAAATGCTGCGCAGATTAGAGACACTTCTCAATCAAATGCAATACAACATGAGATTTAATGATCTCTCTCGCTGTGTGAGATAAGCCAAAGACATATGTGAACATTGTTTTAATAACATAGAATTTGAAGACATCAATCTTGCATGTAACATTGACTATATGGACAAAGTCCTGCTCAAGGAAAGACCATCATTTTGCCTTGGTCAAGTTGCTCAACTGGGACTTAACATGTTCATACAAGGAGGCTATCCTTTATGTGGCCTGGCTGCAATGAACAATGCTCTGAAGGAAGGAGATATCCCTGTATCAATGGACGAACTTTTTGAAGTTGCTGACAATTTATATATAACTCAAGCTTGTTTGAATGGACTGTTTTCTAACAGTATGCCATTAAGAACAAATTATGGGAATTTCAATGTCAGTGTCATTTAAAAAGCCTTGTCAGTGAGAGGGTATACCTTCACTTAGATTTAGAGAGCGCTCTTTGATGTGTTGGACAGCAATCATGAGGAAACCTACATCAACTTGATACAAAATTTAACCGCCAACAGAGAATTTCTCTCAATTTTGGTTAAACAAAGTGAAAGAAATCATTATGTGGTGTTGAAATATGTCCAGCCGCATTTCTATTACTTGGACAGTCTGGCTGTTAATATGGTGCCAATCACACATCAAGATATAATGCAGATTTTTGAAGCTGAAAGGCAAACAGTGGATTCAGCAATAATTCTTATCTGTAAAGAGGACTTCAGCTATGAATTGCCTCAGGATGAACAGGTATTATTTTTTTCCCCCAATTATCTGCGTGTGAGTTAGAAGGTTGATATAGTATATGCAAAACTAGTATATTTTGTAACTTATTATTTGACTTGTGTGACCACCATAAGCCATAATTTAATTTTCGATAAAAAAAAAGCAGTCTATTACAAGTGCGTTTCTTAACACTATAGAAAATGTGTTGTGGATATTTTTCTTTATAAATAGTATTACCTGCACAAGTTTGACGTATATTGCTATAAAGGGGATTTATACTTTGCTCATTTACGTTAAAACATTGTCAAACACCATCTCAATACTAAGATAGGGAACTGGCACACAGTAGAATCATTGTGAATTGATTTACAAGATTCTACAATTTTTTTTTCATGTGCTTTGCAGGCCTCTGAGCCCTGTGAAAATACAGCTAAACAACAAAGTGAAAATAAGTCAGAAAAGTCTCCAAAGTCATCAAGTGAATCTGCAGGACAGCACAGTCAGCCAAAATCGGCAAATTCTGAACAGCCATCTAAACCCACATCGCACACCCCAAAACGACCCTACAAGCCAGCTGCGACAGCCCATGAACAGCCTCATAAGCCCACATTGAAGATCCAAAGCAGCCACCTAAAACCCACATTGCATACCCCAAAACGACCTTACAAGCCAGCTTCGACAGCCCATGAACAGCCTCATAAGCCCGCATCGGAGACCCCAGAGCAGCCATCTAAACCCACATCGGAGACCTCAGAGTAGCCATCTAAACCCACATCGCACACCCCAAAACAGCCTTACAAGCCAGCCCTGACAGCCCATGAACAGCCTCATATGCCCACATCGAAGACCCCAGAGCAGCCATCTAAACCCACATCGAAGACCCCAGAGCAGCCATCTAAACCCAAATCGGAGGCCTCAGAGCAGCCATCTAAACCCACATCGGAGACCTCAGAGTAGCCATCTAAACCCACATCGCACACCCCAAAACAGCCTTACAAGCCAGCCTTGACAGCCCATGAACAGCCTCATAAGCCCATATCGAAGACCCCAGAGCAGCCATCTAAACCCACATCGAAGACCCCAGAGCAGCCATCTAAACCCAAATCGGAGGCCTCAGAGCAGCCATCTAAACCCACATCGGAGACCTCAGAGTAGCCATCTAAACCCACATCGCACACCCCAAAACAGCCTTACAAGCCACCTTCGACAGCCCATGAACAGCCTCATAAGCCCGCATCGGAGACCCCAGAGCAGCCATCTAAACCCACATCGGAGACCTCAGTGTAGACATTTAAACCCACATCGCACACCCCAAAACAGCCTTACAAGCCAGCCTTGACAGCCCATGAACAGCCTCATATGCCCACATCGAAGACCCCAGAGCAGCCATCTAAACCCACATCGAAGACCCCAGAGCAGCCATCTAAACCCAAATCGGAGGCCTCAGAGCAGCCATCTAAACCCACATCGGAGACCTCAGAGTAGCCATCTAAACCCACATCGCACACCCCAAAACAGCCTTACAAGCCAGCCTTGACAGCCCATGAACAGCCTCATAAGCCCACATTGAAGACCCCAGAGCAGCCATCTAAACCCACATCGGAGACCCCAGAGCAGCCATCTAAACCCACATCGCACACCCCAAAACAACCTTACAAGCCAGTCTCGACAGCCCATGAGCAGCCTCATAAGCCCACATCGAAGACCCCAGAGCAGCCATCTAAATCCACATCGAAGACCCCAGAGCAGCCATCTAAACCCAAATCGGAGGATTCAGACCAGCCATCTAAACCCACATCGGAGACCTCAGAGTAGCCATCTAAACCCACATCGCACACCCCAAAACAGCCTTACAAGCCAGCCTTGACAGCCCATGAACAGCCTCATAGGCCCACATTGAAGACCCCAGTGCAGCCATCTAAACCCACATCGGAGACCCCAGAGCAGCCATCTAAACCCACATCGCACATCCCAAAACAACCTTACAAGCCAGCCTCGACAGCCCATGAACAGCCTCATAAGCCCACATCGAAGACCCCAGAGCAGCCATCTAAACCCACATCGGAGACCCCAGAGCAGCCATCTAAACCCACATCGCACACCCCAAAACAGCCTTACAAGCCAGCCTTGACAGCCCATGAACAGCCTCATAAGCCCACATCGAAGACCCCAGAGCAGCCATATTAATCCACATCGAAGACCCCAGAGCAGCCATCTAAACCCAAATCGGAGGCCTCAGAGCAGCCATCTAAACCCACATCGGAGATCTCAGAGTAGCCATCTAAACCCACATCGCACACCCCAAATCAGCCTTACAAGCCAACTTCGACAGCCCATGACCAGCCTCTAAAGCCCACATTGAAGTCCCAAAGCAGCTACCTAAAACCCATATTGCATACCCCAAAACAACCTTACAAGCCAGCTTCGACAGGCCATGAACAGCCTCATTATCTTATCAGTTTTGTTAATTTGTCAACTTGACATGTGGTCTGATTATTTTACACTAACGCCTGGGGGCTGAAACATCAAAGGATAATTATACACTAATTAGCATAAATTAAAACATCGCCTGGGGCAAAATTGGAGAGGCACAGGATCAGGGGCCACAGCTCAATATGATATCACCCCCAGGCTATGAAAATTACGTCATCGTGATATCATAACGGCCTTACTGTAGTCACATTAAAATGTTAAGAATTAAAAAAATTGTTAACATTTTAATGTGAGTGTCGAAAATACCCGCCCTGTCGATAATACCCTCCGTTACAGTGTTATCTTAAACTTCAGATTTGATTCCACATGCAAGAAAATATAAGCAAGGGACAAAATATTACAAATAATTGAGTTGAATAACAACTGAAGCAAAGGAAAATTTAATCATGTTGCAATTTTGTACATGATATCATTAATATCTGCAATTCTGATCAACCTTGCCTTCAATGATTATTACTCATGTATGTAAATTTTCTTGTCATGCCCTGGTCATGAGATGACATACACATTCACACCCCATTGAGTATAATTAAATTGCCCTTTCATTAAACTTCATGTAAATACCGAACAGCGACTAGTGCAAGCCAGTACTATTAAACATTCGGCAAGCAGTCAATGGACGTCCGCTGAGCGGTCTACAATCGCCTCACGTACACTCATGGAAGGCACTTATACATGATTAACAGACCCACGAGTGAGTCCATTTAGGTGGTCATACGTAGTTCTTATACGTGACAGTGTGAACACCCCTTAAAATGCTTTTTTCATGAGCAAACTCACTTGAAGAAAGTCTCTATTGATGAAAGATCAGCAAAAATCTGAATTTTACATGTGATTTGGTATTTTTGGCCTCCACTGTATTTCTGCTCATTGAGTACTGGTTTTGTGTGTGCTAAACTCTGAATTTCTCAAATTCACAAGAAAAGTCGGAATCATTTGTAAATTTAGTCTGAACTTTATTACAAAGTATCACAATTGATACAAATACATTGAAACAAACAAGATTATTTTTACTGAAAGATAAAAATTGCAATATTAAAATTCATAATCATTTCTTAGTTTTCCACTCCAGATAAGAATACTACTAATTGCATTAAATTTGTTCACATGCCAAAAAAAACGTAATAACTATGCTGAGACAATCATGAAGTCTAATTATCTAATTTGCCATTGACCTTATCAAGTGCACAGGCAAGCACCATGCAAGGCAAGCATCACCAGTGTCATAATCAGAGTAAAGAAAACTAGAAAATGAGATATACTTTTTTTTACAACTAGAATTTGTCCAACTCAAAGTTTGCAATGGCTGGGCCGCTGGGGCTCATGTCAAGCCTTCAACACTATTTCATAAATTGTGCAAGTTTACACTTGGTTTTATTTGCTTTGATTTTGCAAGATAGGTGACTGTCCTTCCACTAGTTGAAAATTTCACACAAACTTGAGAAATCTGAAACAGACAAGAAACTGTAAGCACATTTGCATTGGGCTGGGCTTCATTATTCAATGAAGAAAAATCATGTGTCAAAATAGAATTACAAAATGATTTGTTTTTCTAAGTTGTAGTAATTGTTTGACTTTTTTGTCTGATAAAAATCTGTCTTAAGTTCTGAACAATAAATGCATTATTTCATGAAATTATCATCTCATCTGAGGAGCTTTTGATATTGTATTCTTGCTTGTTCCAAAATTTCAAATGAAGAACTGTTGTCTAGTTTCTGAGCCAGTGATTTATATTCACCCATTTACTTAAGTAAACAAAATATTTAGACGTTTTATAAAGTAACATTTTTGTGCAAATGGAGACAGTGACAAAAAGTGTAGGGCCTAAAAAGAATGGAACAGAAATCCAAACAGTGACATTACAGAAAATGTCACACATATGTGACACATATCGAAAATATTATTATTGTATGTTTTAATTTAGATAAATATAAGTATCACTAGTAACTTGTTTTTACTTGAGAACTATCATAAGTCATTATTAGTATGACACTAAATGAAAGGGGAGACGAATACACACTTCTGAACCAATGGTATGCAGTCCAGTCAATAAGAAAACAAATAGTAAAATACTCGTATTATCGCTCGGCTGCCAATTACCTTGTGATCAGCTCCTGTTTTCTCCCAGATAAATGGGTGTTTGTCTTTGTAATCTCCTCCCTTAGCTCTTCCAACTTCTTGGCATTGAAATTCACCATAGTTCCGACATTTAAAATTCAGTATTCATTAAATAATCTCGCGTAAACCAAACTAAAATACGCGCGGCTGGAACTCAGCCATAGTGCCTATGTGGTGGTGGCATCGCCTAGCGTGAACCTACTGCTCAGTCCCCCATTGACAAGTAAAAAGGTAAGTTGGTCCCCTCCTCCGCACAAGTGCAAAGGAGTCGGTCTCGGCTTTTAGTCAGGATCCTGACGTTTTGCTGATTGGCTGATTCTGTCTCTGATGTCTGATTGGCTGCTTCAACAGGGGGGTCGTTCAAACCAACCGATCAGGTAGCAAGACACAATGACCAATCATGGCTTGGCGTAGACTTGGCCATTCATAAACCATGGGAGAACTGCTAGCGACCAGTCTGCCTACAGTGTAGGAGACTGCGGCACCAGTGCTAGTAAAAGGTGACATGCCTCAGTCTGACCAGAGCTTTGAACTGAAATTAACTGTTTGTCTTTGATATAATGTGATAAACTGATTATGTGAGGGGGCATTATTAATTAGTGTTGTTTCTACTCTTAGAAATAGGATACCATATTGTAACTTAGAACCAGGACAGTATATCAATAAGAAATGCTATTTGTGCATCATTTCAAACTTTTGAATAAAGGAATTCAAAGATAGAAACGTTGCTTAGATTTTTTCAAATGCGACAAGACTACTCAGCCCTTTCTATGTACAAAACAGGATTATATTATTATAATGTGCAGTGAAGGCCTACTACATCTCTGATGTAGGGAATAGGGACTGATGAATCGGTCTTGTAGGCCTTCTTGTAAATCAGACATGTGCAGTTATCACACTTTTAAGTAATAAATGTCAACATAATGCTGAATATCAGAACAGAATTCAAACAAATTTACTTAAAATTGCCAAATTTATACCGACTTATATTTCAACCATGGCTATCAAATAGGTAACAGTACTTAGTGACAGGTCACCCAGGCATTCAATTCCACATTCTGAATGTATGTACACAATTAATTAGGAGGGCTCCACCTAGTTGATAACATTTTTCCATTTATGCAGTTGTAAATTTTTCTTAGAACTAACCCTGGTTAAAAAAGTTGTTTGCACATTAATTATCATTTTTGTTCTTGTTTCTATTTACCTCTATTTATTTTATTGTGATCAAATATAACGAATCAAGATTATAATTAGTTATGTTCATTTCAATTGTACTGCTATATTCTACTAAACTGTATAAATTTTCTTTTTTTTTTTTACAGGCTATATAAAATAAAATTAAAAAATTATAATTATGTCTATAATAGCAACAAATAATCTAAGCTAGCTCATATCCCCCCTCCAATCATATATATATGATCCAAGGTATATATAATGATAGGTTACTGCTTAAAAGTGCTTACTTTTGAATGCCAAAATGGAGCAATGTACAATTGCAAATAGTAAACCTGTCACTGTTTGTCTCATTTCCATCCTCCAAGCTGCTAAATTCCAAACTGTCCTAAGCCAGGTTTATAAGGAATATTTATTGTTTGAGTTAAAATTTTAGGTTTTGGTGTCATAATATCATGCAATTCATCATTTGTTCATTGAACTGCCTGAGTAATCCATGGTATGAGCTACTCGAGCACAGCACTTCTGACGTCACACGTATGGCCCTGGTGGCATCTACTGGAACTACAGGTTCTTGATCCTCAAATACATAAAAAGCGCGGGAAAGCGGATAGGAACATTTTCGTGAAAAGTTTGATTTTGATTGCCCATGACCTTTTAGAGATATTTTAGAGCATTACTTTTGGCACATTTCATAAAATCAATCCAGATGTGATGTCTATGTAAACAAGTCTTTTTCCCATTATCTCCACAAGTGTTCCGATGGATTAGGCTTGAGGCTTTGAGATGACCACTCTAAAAAAATAAATTATTTGAGATCAGTTATTCAGCATGTCCAATTTCTCAGCTGAGAGCTTCAGATTTATCATTTTCCTGCTTCCTTTTTCATAATGCCATCAATGTGACAAATTTAAGCATCCACTGGCCCCCTCAAGTTTTCTTAGGGTTGAAAGCCTAACCAAAATCGCTCCGAACAAATTTGGCATTATTGCATGAAACCAAACACATGTTTGTCTCATTACTCTTCCTTTCTGCATAGATGTCAGAAAACATAATATGAAATATAACATGGTGTTTCTGCCGTTATGCTTTCATTGCTGCTTGATATAACTCAAGCTTTTCCTAGTTTTTCTTCTATTAAGCTTGGTGACTGATGGTAGTTTTACTTTCTCTCAGATCAAAATATAAAGAAACAGGTGACCTTGTGTATTTGTAATCATTGAACAATATCCCCCAATTTTCACCCAACCCCCTTCTAATTATACCTAGGCCTCCCCTGGTTAAAAATCCTGGCTACGGCCATGAAAATGCTGAATTTTATAAATAATTGTATATGCAGTGAAAAATATTTAAAAGCCATCAATGTTCTACATATTAATAACCAATATACCGGTTTATTTCCAGCTAATTCAAATGACAGAGAGAGAGTTGTGAAACGGTTGCTACAATCAGGGGCATCAACAGAAACCAGAAATGATTACGGGAGAACTCCACTTCACATTGCCAGTTGGAATGGTCATTGTGGGGTAGTGGAAATCCTCCTGAAGCATGGAGCAGTTGTGAATGCCGTGAGCAATAGGAATGACACTTCATTGCACTTCGCTGCACAAAATGGCAAAATTGATGCATGTAAAGGTATGGTACTCTCAATCAAGTATTTTTTATCATTGAAAATATTATTCATGCTATCCAGCGACTCTGTTACTTGTTTGAACACTATCACATATTTTACTTCTGTAGTATTGCTGGACTATGGGGCAGACCCATATGCCAAAAACACACTGACATATCTATCACAGGTCCATGCAGATATATTTGACATAGAATTTTTTGAAAATTGGTCCATATCTATCGTTTTCAAACATTGTGAAATGATTTTCAAGTCTTTTATTAGAGTTTTTAACAGCAGGGGACACTCAAATATTGAAAGTTTTGTTTTAGGTATGCTATCCTAATTCTAACTGGATTGACAGATGAGTGCATGGGTGCAATACCTGGGGTAGGGGGTTGAGGGAATACATCCCCCCTACTAATTTATATTTCATACTTGTTTAAGTATTTGATAAGAACGTGCAAATGATGATACAAACATGAAATTTGGTGGAGTAGTTCACCTGATATTCTTGATTAAATCTGCGAGATTGCCTATTTGAAAATCGAAGATTGCAACCATCTCCGATGATGGCCGCTAAATTGGGCACTTGAAGTTGATTTTTTGTCATAGTAATGTGTGTAGTTGGCTGATTTGAATGATCTTGTGTGGATTCCTATGTTTTTAAGTATGCTTGAGTGAATTTGATTATTAATATAGCCCTCTGACTTGAACTTCAGTCATTCTGTACAATTTAAGGATTTTTATACATTGCTATTCATATTTGTGGCAGTAACTACTTATGAATGTGCTGGGGTGTAGGGGTATTATACAGTCAGTGGATGGTAAACTGGCACTAGTCTTCATCACTGGCCACCCTCTTACTCCAAGAAGATGCTAATGCCCAACAATGCCACTCCCTCATAAATGGTGTTGGTTTGCGAAGAAACCAAATGAGGCTAGCACACAGATAGAAAGCATGTAGTTGATGAAACAGACATGCTGATAAGATCCAGGCCTCTGACCATTACTTTAAGCTAAATTTTTAGTTCACTGTCTAGTAGCCGGAAAGGGATTTCTTAAAGGCACACATAGCCTTGCGCTACCCAAGGAACATTAGTGACATAACTGATGGTGTTCAGTGTTGTCAACAACTTCTATTGCCTAACCAGCTTCAATTCAGCCACCTTTCAACTGGAAGCAGTTACAGTGGGTTCATGTCAAGTGCTTACTTTTGCTATGTTTAAATATACACTTTGTTGGAACCCCAGTTTCCTTATGTGTATTTTAGGGTCGAACCAAGTATTCACTAGAGCCACCAGTGATCAAAATTGGAACTATTGTTTTTCTGTCAGGCAATTGCAATTCCCTCTTTTGGGTAAAAATAGGCAGATAAACATTTTTAAAATGCTGTACAGAACCTGACAATGAATATTATAATATGGAAGACAAAGTCTGCTGTAGAGTTGAGAGGCTTTATATGATGAAACATAAAGTGATGATGAAGGATGAAGTTCAGAATGACAGATCAAGTTCAGTGGTGTTCTCCTCTATTATATACTCTTGGCTTCCTCTTACATAAGAGGTAGGCCAGAGATGGCCACTAGGTGGCTACAGCACTATTGCTGAGATCTAAGGGATCCAAAGGATCAATGGATCAATACAGAGGCTGGTTATCCAGCTGTTGGCTACTTAATCTAATTGTACAAGTAGAGTGGTCTATTGTAACCCTTAGGTAATATAGGCAGATGGTAAGGCCTGTCCTATTCATAATAGATGAAGTCCATATGTGGATTGGGAATTACCTAGTGTATTTAATTACATTGTGTATTTGTAAGCTTAGAAATAAACTCTACCCATACTAACAATAGTATGTAATATTAAAAGTATTAAATACAAACATAACATGCCCCGGGTGGGGTTATAAAATTAAGTTACAAGGAACATTAAATATAAATTTAAGGTTACAAAAGTTAATTTTATAAGTATTAGCTTTGATCGCTTATTGTGGGGAGAACACATGTCTGTTTGAACTTGAAATGATGATGAGTACACATAATAAATATCAAACTTGAAATCCACAGTATACAATGATGGTGATCATTTCCATATGATACCTGTTGTCTACTTTAGACACTTTCTATATAATTTATATATATATGGTAACTTTGTGACTGATTATTTAATAAAATTAGACTGAAAATAAATTCAGTGTTATGGTTATGCCATCGAGTTCCATATAGTCTGTTGACTGAAAACAAATTCAGTGTTATGGTTATGCCATAGAGTTCCATATAGTCTGTTGACTGTCTTTTGGCTGACTGGCTGACTGAAAATAACTTCAGTGTTATTATTTTGTCTTTTCTGGGCTGATCTTCTATAGTTCTATAGCTGTCACTTCTTCTTTGGCTGGTAGCTGTGGCTGGTAGCTGATGTGCATAGTTACGCATGTCGTCGTCTTCCGCGGCTGGTCCTTTCCGGGGTGTTGGTCCGTTTAGTCAGCAACCGTACTAGGTGACTGTTCCCTGCAATGGAGGTGCGGACGGCTTCACGATAAATGACGGATACGACTTATGAAAGAAGATAAGCATTTGTCTGAAGCATCAGGGACACGACTTATAATCTTCTTTCAGCGTCCGTTCCGGGGTGTTGGGCCGTTTAATCGGCAACCGTACTAGGTGACTGTTCCCTGCGATGGAGGTGTTGGACAGCTTCCCGATGAATGACGGATACGACTTATGAAAGAAGATAAGCATTTGTCTGAAGCATCAGGGACACGACTTATAATCTTCTTTCGGCGTTGGGCGATGCTACGTTGGTCTCTTCAGCGTTGGGTGGTGTGTATGTGGGTCTTGGTCGTTTCCAAAGGCCAGTTGTTGTCTCCTAAGTGTTGGCTGGTTGATGCAGCGTGACTGTTGTTGATGACATCTTAGGATGGCGTGCCGCTACAAGCTACTATGGCTTAAACAAAGGAATGGTTAGTGACCCTGGAGGATGCTTAAGCATCACATGAAGAAGATATGCCAGCAATATATTGTACAACCAGTGAAATAGTATCATTATACAAATATTAGTTATTGCAAAAAAAATGAGGTTAATAATGTTCTATGATGATGGTGCCTGTGAATTAATAAATGTTTACAATTTAGCGAAAATAATAGTTGAACTTGTAGTGACAACTCATGACTGTTAATGTTCACCGACCTTCTATAAAACGTGTTGTTAAGGTCAAAATTTGGAATATGGATGTCTAGAATTATTGCAAAAGTGGAGAATGTTTAGGGACGCGTATTGCTGGTTAAGTGGATTGACACTCTCTGCGTTTCTTCAGACTCCGTTTGCCTTTGAATGTCTGCTTCGGCATTAGATGCAGCGGCTGTTGTGGCTTCTGCAGCTGCGGGCTGGATGGCTGGTCGGTTGGCTTCAGTGGCCGACTGGCTAGCTGCTCTTGCCCATCTGATCCGATTGGGGGCCAGTATGTCCGTGCCAGGAGGCAGCATTGGTGCCGTTGCTGGGCCTTGTTCCTCCGTATATCTGTGCCGGGCGTAGGGCATTGGGAGTCCACTGCGGGGGGTGGACAGCTTTGTCCAAGAGCTGACGATCCATGACTGGTCCGCTTGGAGTAGGATTATTTTAACAGTGTGGCATTCTCTGGTCAGGCGTCTACATCCTCTGTAGGTGTCCCATGGAATTTGCACTTCTGCTGGGGGGATGATCCTGTTGGTGTCAGTACTGAGATCAATTGGGGCCCAGTCAACATAGAAGTATCCACACATACCTCGCCATAAGGTGTAGAAGGTCTTTACAGTGCTGTCTTCTATGGCGGTGATGGCTTGCAGATCATATGGCAATGTAGTGATGCGGAGATGCAGAAACTGTGCGTTTGAGTATAAGCAAATATACATTTCAGTTTCTAAGGTGGCTAGGTACGCGTTTCTCTCCGCTAGTCGGTGGCATGCTGGTTTGATCCGATCACTTAGAATTAAGATGGTGTTAAAAATGGAAAGAATTAATGCAGTGTTTATAACTATTGTCCGCCATAATGGGGTAGTGTCTTCCGTTACTATGGATGGGGCTGCTGGTGTAGTGGGGGCATAGAATTCTAATGCCTGTGTGGTGCCCACTAATGCGGCTGTTGCAAGCAGTAATTGCTGGTTGGCTTGCAGTTGTCGCCACAGATAGGCCAAAATGATGAAGGTCGCTATCTGTGCCATTAACATGACTAACATGGCTGCTGCGGAGATCAGGGATGCCTGATCACTGCCAATCCATTGGATAATGTTGAATTCCGCCTGTCCATTGTTGGTTGCTGTGTATGAGTCTAAGTCAGTCTCAAGTGTGTCATCGTCTCCGTCCAAGTTAAGTGTTGTCAGTCGTAGTTTGTCGTGCAGAGTCTTTGGCAAATGGAAATTGTAAGGTTCATTGGTGTACTGTGATGGTGTGAAGTCTATTGGCATCGTTTTATTGTATAGTTTGGTAAAAACTAAAAAATTAACACTATATTGAATTGTAGAATTAGTCACTGTGCAGCTTAGTGAATCTGAGTGGATTTGTGTGTGATGCGATTCTAATGAACATTGGCATTGTAGTTTTACAACAAACAGACCTTTATGTGTTATTGTGATGTTGGGGTTGCAGGACTGAGTCCAGACCCTGTTAGGCGTATAGAGCAGATAGCCACCTGAAGGTTGTGAGTACACAAATTCTTTTGTTAATGGAGGAGAGTTAAGAACAGTATGAGTGCAGGCATGTACTATACCTGAGGAAAACCCAAAGTACAGTGCAAGAGAACAGGATAATTGAGTGGTCGTTCTAGGAATTACATTTTTGATGTTTAGTTGATCATGTATAGGTAGAGAGTTCTCCGGTAGTTCGAAGTATGAGTCATTAAAGTAGGAGATTGCAAACCAAGGCTGCGTGTTGGTTAATAAAGTAAAGATATTGTTATGTTGTGCTGAGGGCACTGGAAGGATATCGAGACGATATAGAGAAAAAATAGAGGAAGGTGTGGCTATCGGTATACGGATTTTTATGTATATGTGTTCATTGTCATATGTTGTTGATGTTCTGTGTGCATCTCTGTAGTAGGATCTGATGTCAGAATCTACATACAGGTTCTTTGCAATCTTTTTGACCCTGTTGTTGACATCATCTAAGATCTCACGCAGGTGGTCAGGAGCCAACAAATTGGCTGTCAATCGGCCTGCTATGAGTTCAGACATATCTCTCAAGCTGGTCTGTGTATGCACATGTACTTGTGTCAGTGTTTGGATGTGTAACTGATATCGTTGCGCCCAGTATATAAATTTACGTGTCCTGTTAATCTGCTGACTATTTTTATATATTTGTTTTGCCAAAGTTTCTGCAAACTGTTCTTACTCACGTAATTGGTCCATGTTGTTCTGTAGGTCAGTCACGACGGAATCTAATGTGACGAGGTTCTTTCGTAGTGTATCCACTCGCTGATTGATGCGTACCTCGAAGGACTGGAGTTGTTGGACATCATGAATGCGATCCTTCTTTTCGGTGGAGATAAGGATTGCGAGTCGTTGCAGATGTGATTGCAGGATCCTAACGTCTTCCTCGGTTGCCACCCCCATGACCTTTTTGGCAACCTTACCCAGGATGTTGAACCATCCTCGCTTGGTGCGTACTGGGGTGGAGAAGTGAGGCTTGGTGTCCATCATTGATTTTATGGCTTTCTGTGCATCGCTGATTTCCGAGATGAGCTGTGTTGTCAGGTCGAAGAAATTTTCTTCCATGTCCAGTATGATGCTGCAGATGGACTCGTTGTTGTGCATCTGGTCATCATTGTCAAGGCATTTCACGGATGGATAGAGTAAACTAAAATCCATGAAATAAGGCAAGGCTAATGTGTGATGCCATACCATAGGCGACACATTAATCTCTCTTTCCTTCACAAAGACGGCACCAACATTGGGCCGTACAATGAGTTCTGCTGCAGGGGCAGCTAGAATTGCAGGCAGGAAAAATAACGCAAAGGCAGCGACGATGTACGGTGTCATCATTGAAGCTTGGTCAGTCCGAGAACTGAAGATGCTAAGTGCTGCCGTAGATTATAAGGGCCTTGCCCTTTGTGGGTGTGGCTTGCCTAGTCAGCTGTGTCGATGCCCTCGACGTATCACATCGTTGGAGGGGTTGAGCCTGTGTGGTCAGGCGGGTTTGATTCCATTGTTTGTAATGGGTGTTGTACATTAATTGGTAAATTGTTGGGGATACTGTGGGTAATTGGGTTGTGGTCAGATAATTGGCTACAAGTCTACCAACAAAGGGTTGTAAAGTGTTAGACATACAATAGTGGAAATGCAGGCAACAGAATGGAAGAATATGAGACAATGAGATGAGATGTAATTGCTTTGGTCTTAATTGACCAATCCGACGCGCAAACAGCAGTTGTTGTACCTGCCATAAAAGGCAGCTGGATACATCAAACAGCTGAATGCACATCAATTCCGTACTTGAAGTTGTTAAGCTGCTTGTATCTTGTATTACACAGACTTGGCAAAACAAGTTATGCAACTGCATAGAATTGCAGTTGTTTCGGAACCCTAATGGGAATATGTGTGCTAATTGGCTTGTACTCTGAGATAATTCTCAGTGCCAAATTGCCTATTCATTTGGCAGGTTGTAACACCTATCCGCCGTAATAGGTACGGAAATGACTTCCTTTGATGGAAGATTGCCCTAAATGTTATTGTTCAATATGTGCTGGCTTGAAGGGCTAAATTTGCCAGTGTGTCCTCTTTGTATATTTTAACAAAGTTGCATGATGTGAGGACTAATAAATCTGCTGTCCTATTATTCATTTTTAATAAATAAATGCCAGGACATAGCATTCATGACCCATATCTATATTTTATATAAAAAAACGCATGGGACTTTGCGTCTGAAGTAGTAAATCCCTATTTATATGTTACGGGCGCAGGGAATGCGCCTAGTTGAATTGTGTGACCTGTAATTTTGTTTAAAATAGCGCCCCGGCACTGCGGGCCCTATAACCCTAATTTTGTATTGATATAGCGCATAGGGGGCATGCGCTATTAAATGATATCAAAAATGTGATACCACACCAGTTGTACCATGGCTAATGGACATGTAATACTGCAACAAACATCGACAATAACAAAACAGTTATTGAAACCCACAATGACATTCCAAGACACATGACCAGACCGACACAGAAATTAGACATTGACACATCACTAATAGTGGCAAAACACATGCCAAATCAGAAACAACTTAGTGAAATGCTCAGGAAAATACAGAGCAAGGTATTGAAAAACTATCACTTACCTTATGACAAAAGAGAAGTTGCTCGATTACAATCACAATGTCCTAATTTTAAAGATGTCTACAGTTACATCACTGAAGGTCTGCTGCCACCCAACAAAGCGGCAGCCAAACGTGTTATGTTGATAGCAGAAGAATATATTGTTGTTGATAGAATCCTGTTTAAATTAGTCCTCAAAGATGATGAACAATGTTTAAAATTGGCAGTACCTCAAGTACTAGTACCATTTGTTATTTCATTGCATCACGACAATCTCTTATCATGCCACCAAGGAATTGTTAGAGTCTCAGCAACAATTAGGCAGAGATTCCACTTTTCACGCTTGCATGAACAAGTCACCCAGTACATACGCACGTGCGCAGTATGTCAAACAAGGAAAATACCTCACAACGAAGAAAGGCCCTTCGAATTGAATATCCCAATATCGTATGCTCCATATGGCACTATATATGCAGATTTGAAGCAAATGCCAGAAACACCGTCTGGATATAAATACATATTGGTTTTAGTATGCAATATAACAAGATTTATAACTCTTGTGCCACTGCAAAACAAAGATGCTAAAACAGTAGCAGAAGCAGTGTTGCAGCGTTGCATATTACAGTACGGCCCTTGTGAGCAATTCATCAGTGACTTGGGAAAAGAGTGGGACAATACAGTCATGCAATATGTCTTTAAAGCTCTAAAAATTGACCACAAATTTGTTTCTGTGGGAAATCATAAAGCAAACAAATCAGAACGCTTTATAGGCGCAATTTCCAATCTTATAACATCATGTTTGACAGAAAATGGTCATGAATGGCCCATTTTTGTTAATTCAGTGGCTTATGCTTATAATTCGTTTGCCAGCCCCTCGCTCGGCAATATGTCACCGTATTATTTGCTTTATTTAAGACACCCCAGGACAACTTTTGATTGTGGCAATATTTCAGACATTGCTCTCAACTACAGAGACTATGCTGAAAAGCTTAAACAGCGCCTAGAGAAAGTCAGCACTTCAATGCTAGAAATACAAGCAAAATTGCAACATGAGCAAGCACGTAAGCAACTCAATAGAACCACCAATTATCAGACCTTTTCTGAGAACATGCTTGTATATCTACTGGCTCCATCTGCCAGTGCATTGCAGACAAATTCAAAGAAAATAAGGCTGGATTTTGTGGGACCATTGGCGATCAAAGACATGCTAGATCGCTCCCATGCAATATTGGAAACCCTGGAAGGTCATAGACTTGCAGGAGTGTTTCATGTCAACCGCTTGAAAATAGCCTGGGTTCGAACTGACAAAGGCAGTGTGAATACGAAAAGTGCACTCACACCAAAGGGCATTACCCAAATCATTGCAGACAAAACAGGAGCAAAACCACCTGCACCAGGCCAGTACTGCAAAATTCAAGCTGAAATGCAGCCCAACTTTGACATGGCCCAACACTGTATCACACATGCACAGCACAATGGATACACGGCAGTGTCATATCCAATGCAGAAAGAGCAATTAAACCGAGTGATCAATCAACCAGTCCCAAAAACCTCTTATTTTGCAATTCAGAAGGCCAGATTCAAGAATGGCGACTTACAAATACTAGTAAGTTTGACCAACAAATCACACATCGGAAATACATGGCTTGACATGAGGGTCCACCCTCATTGCTCAGAATATGTAGATACATTGTTGCAAAACAAGTGTTTTCGAATTGCCGGCTCACGCAAGGCATTTCTCGAGAATCTGCGATAAAATACCCGGATTCTCCACCATATAATATGGAAGACAAAGTCTGCTGTAGAGTTGAGAGGCTTTATATGATGAAACATAAAGTGATGATGAAGGATGAAGTTCAGAATGACAGATCAAGTTCAGTGGTGTTCTCCTCTATTATATACTCTTGGCTTCCTCTTACATAAGAGGTAGGCCAGAGATGGCCACTAGGTGGCTACAGCACTATTGCTGAGATCTAAGGGATCCAAAGGATCAATGGATCAATACAGAGGCTGGTTATCCAGCTGTTGGCTACTTAATCTAATTGTACAAGTAGAGTGGTCTATTGTAACCCTTAGGTAATATAGGCAGATGGTAAGGCCTGTCCTATTCATAATAGATGAAGTCCATATGTGGATTGGGAATTACCTAGTGTATTTAATTACATTGTGTATTTGTAAGCTTAGAAATAAACTCTACCCATACTAACAATAGTATGTAATATTAAAAGTATTAAATACAAACATAACAATATATTTAAATGTGAAATCCTCAAACATTATCATTGTAACAGACCTGAAGTCATTTCTTGGTTTTCCTTCAATTTCAGTAACATTTATGGTTTGGCGCAACCAAGCCAAAAAAAAAAACAATAATAATAATGAAACATTTAGAAAAAGATAAAACTGAATAATCATATGCATAGCGAACATTGCACTTCTTTAAACTTTTAAAATTCCATAGTATACTGTAAAACACTGACTTTACTATACTATTTTTAATTTGAGTATTATTTTGATTAATAGTGGCATAATACGACACCATTTACTAATCCGATAGTTAAACACATGTCACACACAAAGACGCTATTATTTAGGTCACAAGTATAAAGTAAACATAAAGTACAAACAATAATAAATAGTAATTTCTGAAAACATGAGGTGCACGGTAGTAAAATAATGTCTCGCTCAGTGTAAATCAAAAATACCTTGGACAAAGTGGGAAGTAATTTTTGAAGATATATAAACTATATTAAAGAAAAAAAGGAAATAAACAAATAAAAACAAAACAAGAAATGATTACAACAAAACCATTGAAATTTTTTTTTATTATAATGATGTCAAGTGTGTTCAGTTGGCCAGAAGCAGTGTTGACTGTTGTGAAATGTGTAGCATGTGCAGAAAGGCCAATGTGTATTTCAGGTGACATGTTACACTTCTTAAACAAGAACTGTAAATGAAATACTGACCCAGTATGCATCAGAACGCATCGGCCAGTCTCCACACATGCGGCATCAGTACGCACCGGCGTGGGAGGGCAACACAGAAGGGTGTAATTATGACCGCGATAAGGCAGTTCACATGAGTACGCAGCGGCATTGCGCTGGAAAAAGTACCTGGCCATGGAAAGGATATGTTGTACTTGAGAATGTGGTTGCCAATGGCACCATTGATCCAAATGTCTTGAGGTATTACTCAGAGGTAGAAAAATAAAAGTCATTATGATAGGTCAACTGTATTCCGGATGGCTCATACGTGCTTTGTTTTATAAGCAGAGGTCAATGGGGATCAGTAGATCTAATGGCCACAAATGAAGTCTACTCAAATTTTGGTCATATTGTAATAATTATTGAAACCACACAAAATTGACAGAATGTAGAATGTTACTAATAAGTCTAATCCCACTTTTTATCCCATAGAAACCTCTCAAAGTACCAATTACCTTAAATTTCCCATCTTTACAATGATGATTTTGTGCCGTCTTCTCATTATGGGCTAATATGTTATGGTCAGAGGGAACCAGCAGAAATTACGAAGAATATAGCAGTTGGGATTTGATTTATTGCTAACATTCCTTTCCGTTTTGTGCTGCTTCAAGGAATTAATGGGAAAATTTGACCAAAATCAAGTGGACATTTATATTGAATCCTACTATGATAAGCCACCCAACAGACATCTAGAGATAGGTTTGAATAGTTCTGGATACTTATGGTTTCTGGTGTCTACTAGGGCTCTGTATTGTTTGATTCAAACGATACGATATGCATCATCGATACACTCATTCGATACACGATACGTATCGGCGATACATATTCATAGCTATATATAAGTAAAAATGTATTATTCAAATAGGACGTTTAGGGAATTGGACATTTCAGGTGTGGACGTTTTAGTTGTCAGACGTTTTGACTTGATACTGCTCCAAGCAAGCTAATTACTGATTGGCTGTTGTATTTTGGGTCTACTCATTTCGACCAATCACAGCGCAGAACACAAAGTAATCAAAATGGCGTTTGTCACTGATAATCACGACGATCTAAGCTACGTTTTGAAAGGAAATTGGTTTATATTTTGCATCTTAGGGACAGAATAACTATATATTGGTTTACTGATATGATACCGAAAATCACACGTTGTATACCGGTTCTTTTATCGATTGCTTGTTACCGGTGTGACCGATAATCACCGAACCGGTGTAGAGCCCTAGTGTCTACTGGCTGCATGTGGTTTGTGTTTAAGTCAGCCACTTTTACCAAGTTTGTAATATATGCTTTAAGTGCAAGTTACCCATGTTCATAAATTATTATCTTTAATTATCAGTAAATCAGATTGTAATGCAGACAGCAGTTTCTCTCAATGTTGGAAATTTTTGTATATTAAGGTATCTTCAAAGTCTTCAATATTTTGTCCTGGCAGTTTTCACCGCCCCCCCCCCCCTCCTCTAGAAATATGAAAAATTTACGCCCATGTTATTTTATTTAGGAAGTCATATTTATTTAATCATTAGGAAATACTCTTCTTGGGCTGAAAGCAAAATAACAAATGAGGAGAAACTTCTGGAGTGACACATTTTGAGGTTTTCTGTGAAAAAATGTCTAATGAGTAATGATATTGATATCAAACTGTTTATATTGTTGATGTGCCATGAATTTATTGCTTATTATCCTCTGGTTCTTTTATAACCTTTTTTTTTTTTTGTATGTATATATATATGTACAAAATTTGCTATTGCCAGCTTCATCAAGTGTATTTGATTGAAAATCTATATCAGGTCATGCACCTTCATTGGAAGGCAGTGTATGTTCAATGATTTTGGTGATCATGAGAACTATATATATGGCAATATTGCATTAACCCGATAGTAACTTTCTGCATAATACAATATATTTAGTACCTTATGGTAATATAACCTTGAGGTCTTTGAGTGTTCCATCTTACAACATGACAAGAATGTTCCTCAACTTAAAGTTTACTTCAGCTAATTGTTTCTTTTCTGCAGACTTAATTTTAGATAAGACTGAAAGTACTTGTGTGAGCACAGAGACTTGATCAAAAGGAAATTGGAAAATAACTATTGATTACGTATTTGAGATACTGCTCACATATATTTATGTGAACACTCATTTACTTCATAAAGCAATGCATTAGTATTTTTCACACTGTGTTGAAAGTTCTGGTGATTTGTAAGTTCTCTCTTTTTGTTTGTAAGCATGTTTTTCACTGATGATTTTTTTTTAAATCACCAGCAGTCTTACTAGCTCTTACATTACATGTTTGTATTTAATTTAAGCAGGATAAACATCCAATACACTGTATGTGATAGTCACTGTCAGAACTGTGATGTGCTTTAGATCAGTTGGTCTGACTTTTTTCTTTTCTGTGAAAGTTGGAAAACAACAGAAACCTTGATAGAGTAATATTCTATGATATTTGTTGATCAAATATCATAATATAACAATGTCTAAATATGACATCGACTGACTGACACGGACATCATTCAGTTTCAGTCATGATATAGGAAATGCCAAATTAAGTTCACTAACAGTGATTATTAACATTCAATTGAAAAATAATGATGAAGTCACATACTTATTTTATTTAATTTTCATTCATTTTCTCAATGAATCTACTCGATACCAAACAAGCTTTCGAGTCGATTCGTCAATGCGCGATTCAACCCCGCCAAAACGGGTCAATTCTTCACTCAAAAAAAAAAGTCGATTCATCACCATGATTTTGGCGATTTTTCACCCGTAGTTTTCTACATATTTTATGGTAGTAGTGATGATGAATACACTAATCGCAAGGATTACAAAGTGCATCCTAGCAGCAGTATTTTCAGTGCATTGTAATGTATATTTGACATCTTAGAGGAAATCGTATAAATGGAATCATTTATTTATGACCTACTATGTCCGAAAAGTAAAATGAGTAGTAAAAAGAAAAGGAAAGACTTTTGTCTTGCTGAATTCAAGGCTGCTCAGTGAAAAGACTCTTTTCAAATAGATCTGTATGGCTTCAAGTATGACATGGAAATATTGTTACTTAACATATTTTCATAATTTTAACAGATTTTGATAGCTCAGAATGAGAGAATATTGGCCACGAGTATTTATTTAATACCAAGTTACTTATTTCTTGTTAAATAAATATTATGAATTGCATCATAAATTAACTTCAATAAATATCGTTCTTGTATGTTTATATACATACAATATAGCAGTTGTAATAGTGGTGTACAACTTTATTGAATTTAATATGCATCATTTGATGTACTCCAAGAAGCAATATGTAATTATTAGTATCTAATCATCATCTCACTAGGCAATGTCAGGCTATGTTATATTTTGTTATTGACCCCAAATAAACAGGTCGGCCTAATCCTCCTAAAAAAGTGTTGAAAAACTAACTGTAAAGCATTATCTACACCTCAAACCTAGCTGAAAATAATAAAATAATCTAATCCATATACTCAACACATTAACGGATACATGGGGCTGTTATTCCCTTGAAAAATCACACTTTAAGCAAGAGATTTGATCGCGTACAGCCTGCAGCATGTGTGTTTACCATTCACTGATTCAGTGGCCTCGCAAACAAATGCCGATTTTCCAAACCTTTCTTCCATGCTAATAAAATTCCTTTTTTTGTTTATTTAGTGTATTATAATTATTAGGCTGTGTTATGATGAAAATAATCCTGAGATGTTAATAGATCTGACATAGACTGGACACATCACTCAAAATATGCATAATCCACCTAAGGTTTTTCATGGCATTCATGAAGATTGATGACATCATAATCATCACAAATGAAACAATAGCAAGTAATGAGATGATTTTATGACAGTGACACTGTTTATAAAAACACCTAAACAGATTACATTGGTTCCATGGCTGTCCGCTCTGTGTACATATCAATCTGAGCCAGCATCAACATGCTGAAATGTAAAAATGTCACTGATAGATGCCAAGAAGTCAAAATGTTGATGTCGGTATGTTAACATTTTAGGAAATAAAGTACTGCTGGATGTTTCGGACTCGAACATTTTGGAATTTGGACGTTTTTGACCAGTATGCGTATAATGTCAGTAAGGTAATTTGCCAGGCAGAAAATTTGCTTACCAAGGACCAATATCACGTAAGGCTTGTTGGTACCGTTGATACCATAAATGGTTTTTGCCAAATAAACTGATATAACCTGCCAGGTTAGCTAATTTGGCCATAAGTTCTATTAGTTGTAACAAGTGTATTGTGCAATCATGAACAATGTAAGTGATATACATAAATGAGGTAATTAAAACATAGAAAAATCGGGTTTTCCATTCATTTTTCTGTATTCATTTATATGCATTTTAGTTTGATATCGTTAGTTATTCTGTGCTACTAGTTACAGTGGATATAATGTAATTGAATTTGGTCGTACATTTGTAGTTGGTATCAAAACTGACATGATCTGCACATAAGAATTAATGAGCAGTCTTCATAATCAATAAAAAAATTTGCATGACTTTCACACATACAGATTTGCTTTTTAAAACCTACATAAATACAGAAAGGAATGAGCTTTTTTTTTTTCTTTTTTTTCCTTCTTATATTTTATTTTTAGATATGACAAATGTACTTTGACCTCATGGCATTATGAAAATGCGTCTTGACCATAGAGCACTTTAAAGTATGCACCCTGATCTGCAATTTTTCAACAAATGACATTGAAGTCAATGGGAACAGATAACATTATGATAGGCAGATATTAGGTGGTTATTTTTGATAGTTTCCAAAATAGTATTTTACCTTTTTCATGTTAACACGCCAAACCAGGCCATGCTAATACAACAAATATTGACAGGGAAGATACATGCGTAATTCTGTTCGGCCTGGTATATATATTCATATAATATAGTCAGCAGTTATCTTTTTTTACATTTCCTTATTTTCTAGCGCTATTGCAACATGAAAGTGCCAATACCTGTAAGTTTTACACAGTTCTGGAATATATACTACAAAACTGATCTTAGAGATTGTGCATATGGAACATTTTTTGGAAGACCTTGCCAGAAATTATTGTTTAGTATGATTTATGAATAACTAAATATAAGAAAAGTGATTTTCTGATGAGAAAATAGTGGAATGTAAACTAATATGGCTTCAAAAGGAAAATGGTCACATTAATTTGTGGGCCCAAAGCCATTTTATTCTATTTCTTTATTCAAATTGCATATCGATGATATGTGTCGAATATCGATTGACTGTATCGATGATACGTATCATATCGATTGGAATCAAACTGCAGTTGCTTTTATTTTTTTACCTGCAGAGCCTTAAAGTCTAGCACACCCCGCCCTGCAGTATTACTAATGCATACATGAAGTTATTTTGATAAATTCCAATCAGATCAGAGATATGATTGCATGAAATAAGTTATCAGACTAGTGTAAAAAAAAAAAGAACTAATAATAATCTGTGTACTTGCATTTCAAAGATTGGTACAAATGGTAGAAAATGTTTGTGAATCAATTTTTTCTTAATTTTTCTCAAAATATTCAGTTTTTATTTATCAGGATCATAAATTGATACTTGTGAACGATTTAATGGGTATTCACCTTTTAGTGCCTTGAAAAAATTTTAATATTGTTATTTTTAAACTAATGGAAGACGACTATGTGTGGGACCCCTAGATTAAAGACAGATATGCAATAATGCGGGTCACTTGTGCTGAACAAAACTTGTGTATTAATTGATGAACTCGCAACTTAACTAGCAGCTGGATTGTCTAGTGGTAAGATGCTTGCCTGCTCCTCTGAAGGACCCGGGTTCAATTCCAGGCCTGGGCACTCTCTATGAGCAAAATCCCAACTTGTTGTGGTTCGTGATACGAGAAATTAAAGCACATGGCCGGGGCTTGCATTCATTTTATTGTCGTTCACTGATGCCATACACACAAGAGGGCAGCACATGTTAACCACAAGATGAAGCCACCAATATTAAGTTTCATCATTTTCTCCACACTTAAGTGTTCAAGCCACCACAAGTAACTATAACCAAAATATTGAAAATATCAAAATATGAACAATTACAGTCCAAACTAATGATAAAACTTCAAAATTTGGCAATAAAACTAATTTAACTTTACTGGTGAGGGTAATATGTCTGGTTTAATTATGTAACATAGTGCTCCAATCACTTTGGCTTTACTGGCATCCTTTCTGAGTGGCGAACGTGCACTGGTAATTGTAGAATGCAGACTCACTGGCTCATTAGATGTGTCTGTTTGCTGCATTCGCACCACTGAGGTATCGCTAGCTGCGTCCACTGCTGGCTTGAACTGTTGTCAGAAATGGCACATTTGCAACTCTCGAAATTAAGGTCAACCTGTTCATTTGCTGCCTGGCTGCTTTGAGCACTGATGATTTGATTCGCATGTCTCTTCCACACACGGCCACTATCCATGTTTACAAGGTATGAGTTTTGGCCTTATACCTGCTTCCCCACACCACTAATCCACTTCCTGGAGCCAAAATAAGATCTCGCTTTCACGGGCTGACCAATCACAAACGTATGTGCCGTCCTGCTCTCGAATGCTGCTCTAATTCGCTTTCATCTTAACAATTCCATTATAACCATCATGTTACTCTCTCAGCACATATTCCTGTAGCTTCAAAGGCACTACCACTCTCATGTTCCACATCAGAAATTGCTGTGCTAGGGTCAGCTCTGCTAGCCTGCTACGGTAATGTTTAAACTCTTCAGAATCAGGCAGATCAGAACCAAGTCGAACAGCCCTGTGAGGGAATGGTGTAGAAATGATGACCAAATCTATTTGATGTTTGGCATGTTTATTCACTCACTAAGAGTTATAGTAAGAGTAAGAGTAAGCGTAAGAGGTGAATCTACAATTAAATCAAACATGAACACAATTTTGTAATATCGACATTATAAATTTACCTATATGAGACTAAATATATAAATTCAAATATATGCAAAGATAAATATATTTCACTAACAAAATACAATGCCTCTTTTGTCCACACATTTCCTCAATCAATAATTATATATCATCAATGTAGTCCTATATTTAATTGCTGGCAAAATCACATGTTAACTGCTCTAAATAATGAGCCAACTGATTTCTTGGTCTATACAAATTTGTTACAGTTTATTATAATCTAGGTGTCATAAACCTTCATAAAATGTGTGTCAATAGGCCTAAAACAGAATAACACCAGTACCTGTCATAAACTTGCAGTGTGTCTGTAACAAGCCCTGATTACTTTGGAAAACACATCAAATTCTTAACAAGCTGCAGCAATATCCTTGGCTGTCACAGGTAGGTAGTCCATTTGGTCCAGTACAAACACATCAACTAGATCGTCTTCCTGGTCAGTGATGGCTCGCAATAGGTGAGTTAGCATGCTTTTCTGTTGATCGGAACTTAATAGCATACTCGAACTGTCGCAAGTAGAGACACCATCTTTGAATTCTGGCTGCAGCTGTTGCAGGCACTCCTTTACCACTGTGCATCAGAAACTTAAGTGACTGATGGTTGGTTACTAGAGTAAATCTTCGTCCCAACAAGTATGACTGAATTTCTTTTTTCTAAGGATAGTGCCTCGCGCTCTGTCTGTGCGTAGTTTCTTTCAGGTGAATTCAGTGTTCTAGAGACAAATGCAATAGGGCGTTCTGAGCCATCATATTTCTTATATGCGTGGCAAGGGATGTTGATCCACTTTGAGTTGGGGATTGATCACTTTAAAGTCACCGCACAACCTAACCCTGCCATTGCGTTTGAGAACAGTCACTTTTGGTTCACCCCATTCTGACACATTCACAGAATCATTGATACCTTGCTGTTTATTAATTTCATCCTCAATCCTACTCCTCAGAGCCTATGGCACAGGTCTAGGCTTATAAAATCATGGCTGTACATTATCTTTCAATTCAAGTTTAGAAAATACCCCTTTCAGGCTACCATGTCCTGGTTCAAACAGATCATCAAATGATGTCAGCAAAGCACTGAGGCGATGATCGAAAGGTTCACAGCACAAACATTCATGTCTGACTGGCACAGCTCACTGACTGTTCGTTGCCAACCTGGTTGCAGAGCTGTCAGCCACTTGCGGCCCATCAACACCGGTCTTTCCCCTTCCACGATGCCATGGGTAAATCATAGTGTTTATTCTTAAATGTTACAGCCATCCCATCTGAGCAGTGCTGACAGGGAAAAATCTTTCCAGTGAGTTTTATTGAATATTGAATAAAGCTACTCTTCCCAAAGGCTTAATGACATGCGTGTTTAACTTCATGGTGGATAGGCCAAGTGTTACAAAGTTACCATTTGTTCTTGCGAACTGTGCCCTGCCCATCACCGAAACAGCCGCCGCAGTATCCACCAGCATGCTCAACTTCCTACAGGACACTTCCAAATCCACATAAACTGCACAATTATTGTGTTGGGTTGCCAATGAGGAAAAATGAAAAATTCAGCATTGCTGTCTTGGTCTTCATGTAACATTAACACTGGGGCCTTCTTTAACGCCATAACTGGGACTAGGGCCATCTTTTTGTTTGGCAGTCCTGCACATGGCCAGGGTATGACCCTTTCTCTGGCAGCAGAAGCAGATCTCATTCCTGAACAGACATTCATATGGTTTGTGCGTAGAGCTGCCACACCAGTAACATCTTTCATCAACCAGACTTTCTCGGTTTGCTTGCGCATGCTGAGACGGCTGCCACTTTTGGCCCTTGACAACTTTAGTTTCTTCACCATATTTACAGCCTTTGCAATTGCATTGACATCTTTCTTGGCTTGCTCCTCAGCAATGCAGGTAGTTATAGCCAAATCGAGTGTCAATGTGTTAAGCTTCGTCTTCAACATCTCTTTTACCGTGTCATCATCTTTAACACCTGACAACAATCTGTCGCGAAGCAACTCTTTCCTAATGTCATCACTGAAGAACTGGCACTCTTGGCCTAACCTTTTAATTGCACCAACATACTCATGAATAATTTCTCCTGGTTTACTGACACGATCATCAAGGTTTTTCCTGGCCACTAGCGGTGTCTTTTCTGAGCATACATGTTGTACTTTCTTTTAAATTATGCCAAAGGTCACGTCATCATCTTTTGGCTTATTGGGGGCTATCAAATCTTTTACGAGCTGGTATGCTGGCTGTGGTAGCGATGACAACAAAACTGCTTTCTTCTTTCGACAGCAGTGTCATTGGCAATGAAGTAGAACTTCAGTTGTTCTAGAAAGCTCACCAATCTTTCCCCTCCTGATAACAAATGAACGAGCTGGGCAGTGGCCATGACTAGTTAATCCTCTTCGCCAATTGATACGTTTGAAAATTAAAGCATATGGCCGGGGCTTGCATTCATTTTTATTATCGTTCACAAACGCCTTACACAAGAGGGCAGCAAATGTTAACCACAAGATGATGTCACTAATATTAAGTCTCATCAGTTCGGATGAGACGTTAAATTGGTGGTCTCTTGTCAGTGTCTATGCTGAGGCAAGTAAAAGATTCCACCCTTGGGGTAACGTGTGTAACTAGGGGGACTTCTCTTCTTTCTCACCTCATCAATCAACCCTCGTCAGTGGCAAGAACTTGCCATAGAGATCTGCACTTTCTACATCTATCTATCTATAGCTATAATGTTACTCACACCCGCCCTGCCCCGCAATGTTCTCCTTTGCGTTTGACCCACACCCGCCCCACACTTCAGAAACTCTGCCGCACCCGCACTGCCTCGCAAGGCCAAATAAAAGTTGACCCTGAAACCCACCCCGCGCTCATCTCTAGTATACCTATCAAACAAGGTACTATTGCAGGAAGACTTTGTCATATTATACAAATATTGACTGTTGTGATTGCACTAGCAAAATTTATTTGACCCGAGGGAGTGATAATGGCCTGTATTTAAAAGGTGTCAACTATCCCTCCTGAGGTCAAATTAAATTTACGAGGGCTTAAATGTCTATTCAACAATTCCATTTGATTTTAGAGTTATTAAGGCTTGGAGCTGACATAACAACGAGGAACAAGGATGGCCAAACTGCCTTGGAAGTTGCCAGTCCTGCAGACCTGCCTGTCATCTTAGGTATGTAATACTCCCTTAACTACTACATAAAGCTATAGCATTGAGACGTTATTTGAGACATTAATCCAATAGTGTCTCTGTGGTCATGATCGGTGTTTAGATGGAGTGGTAAGAGGATGACTCATCCTTTCTGGAAGTAAATTTTAACTGCTCAATGACATCTATTCATATGAAAATTACTGTGCAAGGGACACAAGCTTCTGTCTTTTTATTCTTGCTGGACGACCCATGCTAGACAACCCATTATGTAATTAGTCAGGTAAATAATAACATCAAGGGGATCCAGGGGGAATCCAAGCCCCTAATATAAATGTAAAAGTGTGTGGGTTTCTGTCTGCCATCTCAATGTATATCGAGCTCTGCCGACATCACAACTTACATCCTTTGCAAGCCTGTTCTAAACCCAAATCTACAATTTTCTCTGTCACAATGGTTTGGTTCTGCTCCTGGATGTCTTTATTTCCCCCTGCAACTTCACTAAAGGTTGCAGTTTCTTTGTTTTGCAGTGTACAAATATCTATGTAGTTTTTTTTTAAGACATGGTAAGATAAAATAATTTTTACGTCTGAACATCTGTTTGTATGGATAGAAAGAAATACTTTGTCCAGACAGAGAAATTTTATGTTGGGTCAAGGAAACTTGCGTTTCCACTAAGATATGCATGTTAACTCAGGAATTTTGTAATCAATGATGGAAGCATCTTCCAGGAGGATATTATTCACTGTTCTGGTTCAGAGTTGGTAGCAGACATCCAGGGGGGGGGGGGGGCCAACAAGGTTCCCCAGTGTAGATGTTTCCATGCAGGAAGCAAATTAATTTTTCTAAAGATAATATATTTCTTGCAAAAGAAAAAAGAAGGCTTTAGAAAAAAATATTTTTTTCTGATCATAAAAATCTATGTTCAGACAAAAATGTGTCAAAATTTCCTTCTTCTCATCTGGTGTTCAACCTATTTGCTTAACGGCTTTGACTAAAATGGGTTTATTAATAGCTAGCAAATTTATACTAATCAATTGGACAGATGATAAACAATAAACATCATGCAGTCAGGAATGAACACTTTAATTTGGGTAATTGAACTATCCAGGGAGCTAATCGAAATATATAGAAATATTTCCAGAATCTCTCCTCTCCGTTTACTTGATAAATTGTTCTCAATGACTTGAGTGGGGGGGGGGGGGGAGAAGAACAAAATATTTAGCTTGAGCATTGTTGAATCATAGGTATGGTGAGGTTTGTAAGTTATATTTACAGCAGGTTATTTTTTTTTTCAAAGAAAAATCGCACAAACATGACTAGCTGAACTGTATATTAAGCTGTCTTCAACATTATTTGTTGAAGTGACATTGTATATTTGTTCTGCTAGCAACACATTATGTGGTAATTGACACCTCCCCAATTCCTGTAATCGATTTAGAGAAGAACAATAGAAGTCTTGATGTCTTGTAGTTTTCAAGTTTTTTGCTCTGCCATGAGATACAAAAACTGATATTACAAGAACCTTTTTTCTCCCTTTACAGGTATCACAAGCAGCCAGGCAGATGCAGGCTCAGTTCAAAGGGTTCGACGGACACCTATGTCATTTCTATCTTCATTGCAAAGTAAGTGACCAGGACGTATCCTGATATTTTCAACCTTCTGGTAGACATCGATTAAAATGAATAGTTATGTAAAGATTCAAATATGGGAAGTTGTATTTATATTGCAAGTTGTTTTACCATCCTTTCTTCTCATTAAGATTTAAATCTTAGTACTCAAAATACAGGCATCAGCTGGCAATTTTAGATTCAATGACACAGAAAAACAGAAAGAAGGTAATGGATCAGATCTGATTGCATTGTTTGCTTAAAGGACACTCACTGATGATAGAGGAAAAACTCACCTTTTTCCTTATGCAATCAATTTAGTGTTGGCAGCTGAAAATTTCTAAGTCCCAGTGGTGTGCCAAACGTTTTTTTTAGTATACTGCAATGTTTAACATCACTGCCTGATGTCTTTGCTCATATCATGAGTACTGAAGGTACGAGCATTATAATATAACTTAATTCAGACCTTAGCTGCTGGCTTCTACATGGTACCTGCAAATTATAAGAGAGTACATTTTGACAACATATACAAATACCATGAATGATAGCAGTTCTCTGATTTATTTTAGTGTCATAATTAAGCCCAGTTTACACCTTCACGATGTTGTTGCTGATAGATGACGATCACAATATTGTAGTCATGTTTGCCCTGAAATTGATGATCAGAACCTAATTAACTTTAATTTGGCTACGGCCTGCTAGGAAAAGCAAACACCACTACGAAGCAACTAAGAACCACTACCTTGTGTCTACGTTTGTATAAGTAAAGCTACAAATTTCTAGGAATATCTAACAATGTCATATACCATATCTTAACGTAGCTCAGGCATTGCTGTTCGTAGCTTTTCATCAGGCAAAGCTTGGCTACGTAGTATAGTGATTGGTAATGATTGATAGCGATCCCATTTGTAACGTCCTATGACTTCAGACGACGTTCTAAGATTCAGGGATGTGATTTTTTCGTTTTTTTCCGGAAATCCGGTTTTTTTTGCATGTGAAATTGACCCTCGTGATTCAAGCAAATTCAATTTTTTTTTAATTTTGTTTTTTGGGGGGGGGGGGGGGGTAAAGGGGAGAAGTGGCTCTGACAATGAGTATCGCCAGATTTGCGGAGCTCCAACTGTAATACCTAGAAGTTGCCCCTCAGATAGCTTGAAATGGCATTATTTTGGATATTTGTTAAAAACATTTCCCGGGGGGGGGGGGGGGGGGGTGATGCCCCCGGACCCCCCTGCAATGGCGCTTATTCATCCTGAAATTTTCAGGTTTTTTTATCACTGATCAATCACATCCCTGGAGATCTCATATAAAGTCCTACGGCAAGCCCACAATTTTTTTAGCTATAAACAAAACGTCATAGGGGGCAAAGATTTTTGAGTCAACTTAACACTCCACGACCTCTTACTGATTCAAATCTTCAAATGACTCAACTGATAATATTCACACCGCAGCACATCCTTGCACATTGACAGTCTCAATGAAATTACACACCTGCCAGTTTAGAGGGAGTTCATGACGTTTTAGCCAATAAGATCATTAATGTCTGACTAATGACACATTTACTGGCATAGATATTAAAGTATGGCCAGCTAGTCTACAAAAGAGAACACCATACATCATACAGCTGTACCTAGCTATGAATGCGGGAGTTTTCTCCATATCTTAGCAAGTTTTGAAGCAACAGAATCATATCATGTAGGACAATTGTCAATAGTGCAAGATATTACTCCTTACTAAACTGTAAGACTCAATAATTCATCAGCTTAGAGGCTATTAGACCTGATCGTTTTGTTCAGTACATAATGCACTAATGTTTGATTTATACAGAATGCAATGATGCTGCTAGTGCTGTCACAAAGCCAGAAAGTTTATATGTTACTGACTTGTTAAACACTACAGGCAAGATATTATTTTGACTTTGTCTATGTTAAGAATGAAGTATGGAAGCTGGATTGAACTTAAACCTTTTTCATGTGCATTTATGAAACTAATGCCAGCAATGCCATGCATGGATTGAGTACTTCCCCTTGATCACTCATACAATATAATAATATCATATTAGTACATATTGTATGAGTGATCACAGGACTTTGTATGAAAATGACAAAAGAACAACAAGTAGCTGAGCTTATTTCATTGCAGAACCAGGGAAACAAAAAGTGCACAAAGAATGCTTTCGCTTGAATTATGAATTTCTGATTAAAGAAGCTCAGATCAAATCTTTGTGTCACAAACTAGTTCAACATGAAGTTCTAAACGAACGTCAAGTCGGCCGAATTCTGGTAAGATTATATACACCATATCTTTGCTTGTGAATTTATATATGCAGAAACATTTTAACTGATTGTAATGTTATGGGTAATTTTACCTTGAATCGATGTTACAACAACTTAAAATTTGGCTGCAGTTTCATGCATAATAATCTTCTCAATCTTCACGTTAGCAGATTTTGATGTTGACAAAGATGGATTTCAAATTTATAGTGGCATTACACAGGACTAAAATAAGGCCCCCTCATCTACTAAGCAAAATTGCATTGCATTTAATTCTGTCTGTCAAGGGTATGTCTTGTGATTGTTCTTTTTTCATTTCAGAATATGTTAAAAGAAGATCAAGTGGCTGAGCTTATGCAAATTTTGAAACTTTCAAAGAAAGAAGCATGGGATGGTTTTCTTGCCAGTCTTGAAGAGAGTCATCAAAGTTATATTGCTGCACGATTTAGAGTGACAGAATGCATATATGAGGCCTATCAACAAATAAAATCAGCAGAATTGGAAACATGTCAGTATCAAATGTATTGCATGTACCTTAGGTAACACTCACTTCACTAATCAGATTGTATATGCACCAATGTATTTCATTTTTAAAAATTTCAGTTTTCAAGGAACGATTACCTTCCCTGCAGAAGAGGTCTGACAGTTCAGTTGGATTGTTGGATCCCCTCAGTTTGTATTCTGGTCAGTATCCTTGTATGCTTTTACAATTCATGGCATAGCATATGCCTCAGGTTTGTTTTGTATTCAGTAAAGCCAAATGGTAAAAAAGTGTGACATTTAAGAAATTATTGGCTGTGGAAATACTTCTTTATCTGGAATGTTACACTTGTTTCCATGGCAACTAATTGATGAAATGAAACACACTGTGTTTTCCCATGTTGATATTGTGCCAGACTGAAAGGCTCTTAATGAATTTGACCATTCAATGAATGACTTGCCATTGAAAAACAAAAGCTTAAGAAAACTTAATGCTTTTGGGAGATAGATCATATTCTGATGGCATTTACTCTTTCCAAAGAAGAAAAAACAACAAATCTAAATGGAAATGGCAGACCCATCAACGGCCAAATGTTGATGCAGAGGGGTGGCACCCAGGAACATAAATAAAAATCTTAAATCATTAAAAAAAAAATCTAAATAATAATTGGGGTATTGTTGTTGGAATTGCTGCTCACGCAACAGACGGTCAAATAAAACTATCCATATATTATGATACATAAAAATTAATGGATTTTTTTTTAACATAACTAGAGCATAGTAATTTATTTTAGAAGCATGATGGACTACAAATATATGGTAAAATCTTTCTTTCCTTCAGAATATATATCAATGTCAACTGCAACTGTTACTGAAACAGTTACAGGTTTTCACCCAATTTTAGCCTTCAGTTACTTTGCTATGGAATATGTCTTATTGCATTGAGTTATCATGTTACTCTGTTACTGTCACATGAATGCTTCATGAATGCACTTAAAGAGCTAATATTATATAATTTTATGTATGTGATATTGATACATAGCAGTCAAGCTCATTCTATGACCTTGAACTTTGACCCAAGGTCATCCGAAGCATTTTTACCAAGTCTGAGACTTCTGCAGTGTTCAACTGAAATTGGGTGAAGATCCAAAAATTCAGTGAGAAGTTATAGTGGATGCTACAATATTTTTAAAAATGTAAAATACTGTGGTATTTACTAGTTGTAAAAGACAGTGTTATTTAAAACCCAAATGTAAAAGGCTTGATAAAATGGTAAAAAGCATAAAATAAAAACTATGATTACAATAAATTGTTTAATTTGTATTTTGGTGCAAACACAACTTAAGTTTCTAGGTTAAATATTATATCAGTTAATATGAAGGTTCAGTTCAAATTACGAGGATGGATGCCTGTCCCTGCTGGTCCTGAAATTCACTGTCGCAATGGATGATTGACCAGTGAAAGAATTTTAGAATAGTTGCTTTTTTTTATTCCTGGGCCTAGGCCTTTATAAAGTATAGAACTATCATACTATGTTATATGTCAGACCAGGTATATGCAAACAAACGCTCTGAGGATTGAAAATATATGGGTCAAAGCAGCACCTTCAGCAGCGTAGGCAGGGAGGGGGATTTTGCGAGGCGTGAATTTGTACTATAATCAAACTTTTTGGCTTCTACTGGTCTGATCGATGGCAAATTTTGGTTTGTAACTTGCGCTTTTGTATTGCTGTTCTAATGGTGTGCCATTTATAGCTGTACTCCCAAAACTACGAAAGCGCAAGTTAAAACAGTTTTGGCAGGATTTCCCTATGTATAAAAGTGTTTACATTGTAGGCCTAGTGCTGCTGACACACAACACCAGGTAGCTATTCTTTTTTTGTAAAAGAATATTCTTGTTATTATAGCCCTTTCATTTTTTTCCAAACATATAGCCCTTGGAAATATAGCCCCAAAAGCAGGTGTCAAAAACTGGAAACATAGCCAAGAAATATTTGTGATATGGTCCCAAAATTGGGACATAACCCTCTAGAAGTTTGGAACACAGACTCTTAATAACCTCAAAAATAGTTGGGATATAGCCTTTTTGGTATGAGACCCTCTGTAATTTTGGGCAGCACCCCGTTCAAGTTGCTGAGCTATCGAAGCAAACAACTGTCCATGATGCCATGAATCTAAAAATCAATGGAAGTTTTTATCTTCTTATTTGATCAGTTCTCATTTCTTCAAAATAGTCCGAACTGTCTATTAAGAAAGCGATAAAGTTAATTTTAAAAAGTGAATATAATTCTCACTGTCAACTACTCTTCAAAAAACATAATATATTAACTATTCCAGATATCTACAAATTAAATTACTAAAGTTTTTGTTACAATTATCTAAAATACAGTGCCAGATTATTCTCCAGCTCAGAGTTTCTACTACTCACCCATATAACACTAGAACTCAAGCATATATCATCCCTAGAATACATCATGTCTTGGCTGGAAAGTGTATATGTCAGGTCTTCTGTACACTTGTCCAACATTCATCCTAGATAAAGTCAATACACATAGTGCAACTGGTTATGCCTCCTACCTCTCCTACCTCAAAAAATACTTAATAAATATGTACAATATTGAATGTCACATAGCCAATTGCTATATCTGTAATAACTCTTCGCTTCTCTCTTCCACCCTCCGCTTACTGTGTAAGGTTTTGTAATTCAGTTTGTTTTCCTGGCAGCAATTTTAACTTGTAGTCTGCTTTCAGATTGCCCTGAAATTCCTATCAAGCTACAACAAGCAGATCCTGATCGGATGAAAGATTTTCAAGATAACCCTGATGTGAGTGTTTCTTCTATATTTCCTAATTGGTACACCCTGTGAATACCTCATTTATTTATCTTTTCAGTGATATTTAAAAAAATTAAGAGTTTTAAACAGTTTGATGCACAGACTCCCAAGCAAACCTGAAAAACAGGCTGTGCGATATTTGGGATTTTGAGGTAAACATGCAATAGAAAATAAATATGTTGTGGATTTGCCCATCCACATTGTTACATTTTATGTGTTGTGATGCTCAGCAATCAAAAATGGAAAATTCAAAATGTTAGTAATATGCAATTGTCTATTTAATGGCCAAAATTTAAAAAGTGTGAACTTGTTATCTCTTCTGGAGTGGATGACCATGCAGTCTATACTTAGAAAGAATGAATATTAAATTGAACTGTTGGCCATTATAATACTGGTAAAATAAAATTTTTTCAATAGAAAGACGTATCATCAGTAAATAAACATGACCAGTTTTCACACTTGTATAACTACATATCAATGTAATGAAAAGTTGTTATCAGACAGAAATTTAAAATCCTTCCTTGTAAAATATTGCCATTAAGCTTCCAAAATTAACTACTACAAACTTTGCTGGTTAACCAGGCATGTCACAGCTTCTGTACATTATTATGATAACTTTTGAAGAATATTTAATATTAAAATATATATATATTGACTGTTATGTTTTCTTATATTGGAAAAGGATTACTACAAGATGTCAGCTAAGCCAAGGGGAAGAGTTGTTATCCTCAACAATGAAAATTTCAAAGGGAAAACGAAAGACAGGCCTGGATCTTCAGTTGATGTAGATAACTTGAAAAGACTCTTCGAAGCACTGGAATTTAAGATTGATCTGTGGATTGATTTTGATGTGAAGGTAGAATTAGAATCCTTTCCTTTTATGTGAAATACGAGCTAAGCGTTATATATCTAACAATATGATGATTTAACAAGCACATCCATGCATGTATATTAGGACTCCACTCAGAAGTTTATGGCTTTCAGACATCTTGTTTATATATTTATATATTTTTTAAATATGCTAAAAAGAAGCAATGAAGTTGTTTGACAGTTACCAAGGTTCTATAGTGTACACTGAAGTAGGCCTATCCCACGACGCTTTAGAAAAAAAACACATTAAATCAATGCAACTGGATGTAGTCAGCCCATCGTGTCCAAACTGAAATATGTGAATTTGCACTAAATAACATGTCTGTGCTCTAACATATATATGTATGGATTCTTGCAGTGGGATCACTGTAGCTTGAGAAATATCTTTTTACTTCAACTGCTGAATTAGTTTCAGTTCAAATGTGGAGATATCTCATCTCCGCCGGGATTTGAACCCAGTTGGAGAAAAACATATTTCTCTAGCAGCTCACATTTGAATGTAAGGTTGCAATGTTTACCTTCCTCACAATATGCCTTTACAAAAGATTAATGGTGGCTTTAATTGCAGGCTATAAAAGAAAGGATTGAACAAGAACGGCAATTATCAAGCCACATAGATGCAGATGCATTCATCTTTATTGCCATGAGCCACGGTAGCGAAGGAAAGATCTGTGGAACTGACAATAAGACAGTCTCTATCGAAAAGGAAATCATCACCAAGTTTGATGGAAACAACTGCCCGCGGCTTGTTGGAAAACCTAAGTTGTTTTTCATCCAAGCATGTCAAGGTGGTAAGTTTTTATGAAATATGTTATAGTCATACATTATTACATGAGTTGTTTTGTATTGAACGACGTATTCATGTACCCTTCTAGCCTGTAATTCCCAAGGGTGTTTAATTGGGTCTCAAGAATATATCATCATACTGTTTCTCAGGAGAATATACTATATCAGAGCTAAACTGCAAATCCAGCCATGGTATAACCTTTAAATATCTTGTAATTTTTGTATTTCTTAAGAACTAAAAACAAAGACACTAAATTGAATAAGCGCTTTTAATATACTCAATAAAGTGGCTATGAAATTGGTAATATGAGTAGCATTAACTGTTATTGGGCCTCTTCAGAAATTGGCATCTTTGTTATTTCATGAACCATATACTGTTACCTTACACAGACCGAGCAACAACTGGTGTAGTTCAACCAGACTCTGCAGCTTTGAATATTGGAACAGAGGATGATCATAGTGATGACGGTGAATCTGAGAGTCTCATTCACGAGAAGGCTGATGTGCTTCTGTTTCATTCCACTGTCCCAGGTACATGCATTTCTTCAACATTTCTGTGTGCAAAGTTGGCATGTAATCTATGCTTCCATAGGTTTTCACCACATGGAGTAAAGATTGCTGGATTCTAAATGTACCTGTTACACACTTCTTAAAATGGTTGAAATGGATTTTTCACAGCTTTCAAGGTTTCAATTGCATAAAATAATTTGTTATACGTTACTGGCAGGCTACAAATCCTGGCGTGATCCTAATCTTGGAAGTTGGTTTGTGAGAGACCTTGTCATCAACTTTGTTCAATATGCACATAAACGAGACCTACAGTACATACTTACTAAGGTAGGTTTCAATAACAATGGGATTTTTATGTTATAGTTCACAACTTTGTCATTTTGATATATTCTTTCCTGTATTTATTGAATCTCTGGATGACCTAAAGTAATTAATAGTTATATCCCCAATGGACTGGCCTGCCAGGTATTGGGTACTCATTCCACTGGCTTTCTTTGATGGAACGGCAGCTGAAAATCTATGGGTGCTAAATGAATGACTGTCTTCTCAAAGCTAAAACATTGATCTTAAGCTAAATTATATATTTGTTGACTAAATCCCAATGGTGATGACAGAGGGATTTAGCCAACAAAAATGTTATTTAATTCCCAAGTACAAGGGATATATGCCATTTGGCCTATGACAGATTTGTTTGATTTCTCTGATTATTAAAAGTACACTATTGCTGCTGCTAGGTAAGTTATAACTCATCTAAAAACAATAAAAATGAGGGTTATAATTTAACAGATTGGAAGTTTTTATTTTTTTTAAACAGGTAACTTTGAAGTGGGATTCTTTTTATTTTATTTTGCAGGTCAATCGACAGCTTAGCATCAGAAAAGAAAAGTTGAAAAGCTACAAACAAATTAGCAAAGTGGAATCAACTCTGACAAAGTCTCTGTTTTTCTTCCCACATGGTAAGTATATACCAATCTTTAATGGTGACAAAATTTTACCTGTAGATCTATCACAGATGGTTATGAAAAAAGTAATGAAAATGGTTAAGACTCAGTTAAGACTCAGTTAAAATCGAGCTGACATTGCCCATATTGATTGATCTTATGCTGGTCAATCCGGCTTACTATCTTGGCATGTGACACTTTTAGAGCAGAACTCAAAGACTTGGAAACTAAACTCCAAAGGAAGTACCTGTGCATGTTATCCAATTGAAGTCCTAGGTTCACATGACGTTCTCTGAAGCTCCCAAGTCTGTGAATGTAAACTACTGGTGACTAATAGATTTACCATGTGACCATATTGTGAATACTCTATGAATTCACTCTCAGAAAAATGTCTGCTAACCCTACAGGTGGAGTTTAGCAAATGTGTCAAAATAACTCTCAATTGAAAAGTACATGTAAGGTATATTTACTCTGGAGTCCTTCTGCAATAAGAATCATATTTGACATATGCGCTCTCATCCACTTGTAGCACATATAATCACTTATCTTGAGTTTTTCACATTGTGCAGGCGAAAGTGGAGAAGGACAGAAGCATCAGCAACCAGAAGCATCAGCATCGCCAAGCAATATCAGCTTTAGCCCAACAAGGTTAGTGGTGATTGCTATTGCTCAGAAGTATGTCTCCTTTTTAAACATTGTAAAAAAATTTATTTGTAATAAGATAGATCTGATGAATGGCAATATATGAAAATTTCATTGAAATGGTGTCACATGTCATTAACTGTGACCTTTCTGTGCGTAAATGCTAACTCTGAATTTGGACAGATGAAAACTAAGATTTCATAATTGCACCTTTAAAGGAGAACTAACCCCTTTTGCACTTTACCTCTGAGATGTTAGGTTGGGTCCATAGAAACACATTCACGCCATTAATATTTTATATATATATATATGCCCTGGTAAAGTAATATACGGCATTTATTAGCCCTGTGTTGTGAACTATAGAGGCCGCAATTTTCGATTTTCCCGGTGTTTTGCACTGGCCGGAAATATGTCACTGTTGTCCGATGTCTCAGCCAATCAGAGCTAATTAGGCTCAGCAATGAAATCCAGCTGCTTGATTGACCATGGAGTCATTAGAGACTCCATGAGCTACCATGGTAGCCACTGAACCATAAGAGATGCTATTATCTTACAGAGAAACTCTAATTGATCCCTTATCCCCCCCCCCTATGGCTACACCCTAAAACAAACTAAATGAAATGTTAGGAACCAGGAACATGACATAAAAGGGTTAGGTCCATGACATAATTTTAATTTTATCATGTATTTTAAATCTCTTAATCTGGAAATAACTGTCATCTGAATCATAAATAGCAAATCTGAATTTGTTTATGAAATAAATGATGTAGGTCTAAGTAGGAATCTAAAAAGCAACTTTGTTCAGGGCATGCAATAATATAAGTAATCATATGTTTATTTTGAGAATTCAGGAATTTATTTCACGAAGTGTCATATTTTATAAAACAGAAGGCTTGTGATAACGATTTTATTCTCCACATGTCTCTTTTACATGCCTCTAGTTTCGCACATATATTATATATAATAAATTCATTTGACAACCAACCCTCTGAATTCACAGTGATAACAAAGTGAAAAAACAAAATAAAAAAACACTATGTAAACACACTGAATTATCTTAGCCATAGGGGAATTCCCGTTTCTTTAGAAACGCACATTTTAAAATCAAGTTTATATTTCGCAAGATGGCTTACAAAAAAATTTGGAATATAAGCCTAAGCACCAAATATAATCAGAATGTAGCACATACAATTTAAAATATCCCCCCCCCCCTCCCAAATAATTGGAATATAGCCTACAAAACTTTAAAAAAAAACCCTCAAAAGTCGGGATATAGCCCTTCGGAATATGGCCCCTCAGAATGAGGCCCTTCGAAATATTGAGTGGACCCCATTTTAAGAATACACTCGTGGAGAGGGCATGGCTATAAACTGACCATTTTGTAAACAGAAAAATATCTCTGAAGTCTTGAAGTCTGGACCAATCAGTGATGCATTCGGAATTGTGATTTTGCGTGAGCATTTACTCGTTCACGCAAAAGTTAGGGTCAGCATGAGTTGTTTCGATAAAAGGGTTGCAGAACTACTTTTGACTGTCTTGTAATCTAACTTTAAAAGGAAGCCTATTATATATATCCTATACTTCAGATTGCAATTGAATTGTTGCTTATTCAAAGCTTGGTATAACTGTTTATACGAACATTTATTAATCAAATTCTGCGAGCAGGAGCTCACGCAAAGTTACCAAAGTCTATTTTGCATGAGCTGCTAATCACTCGCGTGGCCTATTTCAAATTACAATCCCTGACATGTTAATATATTTGCTCCCTTGGCAGCAGTATATATATATATATGCCCCCATGGGTTTTTTACAATAAAAGTTATAATTACATAATATAAGATAACCATTAATTGATTATTACACTAATTATTAATAATATAATACAACAAGAAATACCATAATTAAGGTATACATTTTTTTTTTAACATTTCCAGTTGTATTGGCACTGTTATACAAGATAAGAGTAAATTAAGCTTAAATATCATTATCTAAACATAAAAGGCATGTTCAAACGTCAGGGATGGGTATAAATTGCAGCATCAAACCTACATTGAGATACTGAATTACAATTAGTAGACTCCTCTATTAAACAATTAACATGATAATGGTGTCCCATCAACAATGAAACATGCAGATAGCAATCTACGCAAAAACCTTTTAGGACTGACAACATCATCTAGCCTAGAGCTGTACAAGTAGACTGCGGTACCAGTGCTAAGCTCTGGACATAAGTGTTGTCACCAGCCATGCCATGTGCAACAATGGCGTCCTCCAGCGTGTTGGTGGGTAGTGCAAACTGTAGTTTTAATTCAAAATCACAGTAAAATTTACTTTTCAACAATTGTTTTCATGGCAATATATTCTTTTACACCTTATGAAACTTTTAAAACAAAAATACAATTTTCACAAGTTCCCCTTTAATAGAACATATTATTAATTTGTATGAATGGTGATGCTGAAGTTGGAGTACCTTCAATATGATGTTAGATGTAGTAAAGCTGTTTTTTTTATTTTTTGTCCAGACAAAATATTGGACCTGCTGAAAGTGTAAGTACTTTTTTTCGTTAAAAATTTGCATGTCATGATCATCAATTAGAAAAAAATGAATGCACTTTACAAAGAGCATTCCAGGGAGATTACACTAGTTTAATAGCATCTGTTACTGATCAATTATTATAAAGTTTTGTGTATTCTTAATTGAATTTTTTATATATATAGTGAGTACTAGTGTGGCACTTATTTTTTAGCGGGAGGACAGACTAAAACGGTTGGCGAATTATATCAAATTGAGTGGAAGAAACAGAGACGACTATATGTCCAGGAATCATGAGGATCTTGTTAATAATATGTTGCCACAACGATTACTGGACAAATTGATCACGAAAAATGTGATAATTTACAGAGAAAGAGAGAACATTGACGTAAGTATATCTTAAGTGAGGTTAAGATGTAATAAGACAATATCTCACAGTTAACACAAGATGATTAAGTGAAGGAAATGTTCAGTTGCTTTGTTGATTGAGATATTAACAATGTGTTACACCAACATAAGATTTTCGCTGAACTGAGATAACTTTTCTCACATAAGATTTTCTCTGAACTGTAATGAATTTGGACATATGGAAAATAGTTACGGATGATGCAAAGGTGTATTAAGTCTCTTGGTGACATATTTCAGCCCTTTTTAATAGCACTCAGCTGACGTGATGAAATACTTATTTAAGAAATTTGCACATTTTGTTTGCAGGGTTGCAGAACTATATGTGATAAAAATAATGAACTAATTGGCATTATCAGAAAAGTATCGAATGAGAAATACCTTGACTTCCTGGAAGTTTTGGCTGAAACTGACCATAAGGATTTGGTAAATTCCTTAACAGGTAAAGAAGGCTTTTGTTTCCCTGTCTGAAATATTTGCTGGTAAATGCTATACGCCATGTATCTATAAATGTCAATAATTATGTTGCAGATGACCAATGGGACAAACCAAAAAGACCTTGAAATGGTTAGGTTCTTCTACAAACAAATGGTATCAAACCCTGCACACCTTACCCAATGGATCAACGACAGTCTCACTTGACTCCGGAATTTTATTTTGTTAGGTATTGGGTATCATTGTATATATTGTACATTCAAATGAATTTTGTGTACTGCAAATGCTTTTTATGTTTGGGTGTTTTTGAACAATCTTATTTGCATAAATTTATGTTGAATGGAGCTAGACTTTTTTTGCAAAGTCAGTTTTTTTGTATTGCTCAGGCTTCTTATAATATATAATTAGGTATGGTTCTATCAATCATTTGTTTCTCAAAATGCACATAAACAATGACAATTGGAAAACAATTTATTTGCTCATCAAGTATCATGCACAAAAATGCAATTAAATGGAGCAGGGAAATTCCTATGCAAGTATTATTATTATTTTCAAAATATTTTGAAAATGTACATTACTACTATGGATATTTGTTACTTCTAAGCTTTCTGTTGATGTTATGGTTACATGTTTATGTTATGTGTTTCTGTTATTGGTCAAATTAAAGAATACTTTCATCATATAAGTAAGAATATTTAGATGGGTAGCTTATAATGTGCCTCTGTGACTAAATTGTGCAGCTGTAAGCTATTCAAATGCCATTTGACAGCATTCATTTTAATTGCTATGTGACAACAGCAAAGGATTTGTGATTCTGTATCATTATATTTACATTGCTTCAATAAATTCAGTACCGAAAAAATTGTGTCATTTTGTTTTGCCCTGTCATTAAATAAATCTGATGTATCATCTCTCCCTATGTCAGTAACTAAAGGGATGTTCACACTATCATGTATAAGACATACATATATGGCCACGTACGTAAAAAATGGACTATACTTGCTCACTCGTGGCTCTGTTAATCACGTATACATTTTTTCAATGAGCATACGTTAGGCTGTCGTAGATGGCTTGGTGGACGTCTGTCAAACCTTGGGAGAAATTAGATCAGGAGGGGACACTCGGAATTTGCATTATGAACATGTCCTAATGACAGTCTGTATTTCCTCAGATTTCACAAGTTTATGTGGACTTTGGATATGAAATCCTCATATTAAGCAATTAAGTACCAGGGCAATAAAAGTCCTTTTATGTACTGTCAGCGTCGCGATGGCTGGGTGTAGACAGTTGCACTAGGAATTGATATCTCCTGCTAATTAGCAGGAACTCTCCTCAGCAAAATTCGATATGGTAATTTGCAAATTTTTTATTTTTATTATTCCCACGTAAAAGCCAGTTCTGCAGTCTACAATTAGAAACCACTCCCCAAGAAATCAAACCATTTTTGGTGGAGATATGGTTATTACAAAATAAAGATGACTGATTTAAGAATGTGTTTTTAACACTGCCATTATATAAAACCCACAAATACCAACACAAATTATGCTAAAATGGAAGTAAAAATTCTGGCCAGTAAAATAAAATATAACCTATATTCACAGCTTGCATGTACTAAATATAAAGATAAACACAACACACTTTATTTGCATTAACACAGCAATTTCTTAAGAACTATGCATCTGTGTAAATTAAAATTTAAGTATATTATCCATAAGGTTGTTGCCCACCAAGTACCATACTCAGTATGTGTTTTTTTAGTGATTTAAGTGCTCAGGATAGTAAGCTTATGTATATCATGTAGAATGAATAAATTAGCTTGAAAACTGATAAATTTGTATATTTCATGGATATTGATGCCCAATAGCCCCACAATTAGGCGCAGGACCTTTGGTCATTAATCCTAATCATCAGTGAATATACGTAGAATTCCTGCCGACTGACTACTGCGCGAGTTACGTAAGTAATATATAACAAATTACTTGCCCTCTCCACGTATGCTCTTAAGTGGTCTAGCGCTACCAGGAGCGTTCTACGAATAAGCATTCGTCGTCATACGTAGCTAGTTTACGTGATAGTGTGAACGCCCTTTAGATACTTAGAATTGAAACCACATAAAGTACACATTCACTGTAACATATTTCAATCTTAGCACTCATGAGAGTAACGCTATTCCATCAAATCTATTGCATAGTTTTACACATGCAACTTTCACTCCACAGTGCAAATGTCTAAAGGGTCTCTTACAATTGGTTTATAATGGAGAAGCAAGTTTACTGCAATTTTTGGTTTTTTATTCCTTTGCACCAAAAATTCCCATGTATTTGACTACATGTAATTTAAGTAGAATTGTTCTGTATTGTAGTGATTGATTCATTCATTGAGGGTTGTTTCTCGCTTCTGTGATGAGGTCCGGGTGGACCTGTTGACCACCGGAAGTCAGGATGTGTTCCTTACAGTGTCATGGAATAAGGAAACACCAGAACCAGTTTAAGTCTTTCTTGCATCACATCATCATACATCCATTTCAGACCACCTCGTACTCTGCTATTAGCTCTCTGCTATGATCTCTCTGAGCTCACTATGAGCACTTTCCCCCTTCTGATTCATGCTCTTTACTTCATCTTATTTATATGAACCAAAATGTAACTAATTGTAATTATTTGAGGGGATTCAGCGTCGTAGTCAATTAAGTAAATACGACACTGTACTCAATAGATTTCTTTTTCCTCTTCTCTGGTGCCCATTTACTGAACAATACTGCTTTGCACATGCCTAGTGCTCTTTCACTGAACTAGACAATCTTGCACAGTCACAGTGTTTATGCACTGAACTAAACTGTCCTGCACAGCCCTAGTGTTCTTTCAATGAACTAAACCCAACTACTGCCTTGCCCAGTTAATTCATGACAGACAATCTTGCTAGTGACATGACTATGCCACATGCCCGCCATTATTTTTGTGACAAAATGCCAACAGGCTAAATTTGGCATAAAGTTAGCTAATTAACAGAAAGTGACATTATCTGAACTGGAAAAATTATTATATATAGTGTAAAGCGAAGCATGCTACTTTAAAATACTAACACAATATAATAATTGGAAATCCTAATATACGGAATCTATAGTATTAAGTACAATGATTCTTAGTATTACATTGAATCAAAATAATGTTAAAATCATAAGGTATCATTATTATAAGTACTTATTAACTATCTGAAATACACATAAGTTGACTACATAACATCAATTAATCAAAGCCAAGAGTGGTCAGTATTCAATATCAATACATTATTACAATAAAGAAGTTCATTAATAATATGTAATATAGATAACAAAGTAGCATTGTTCATACAATAATGTCACTTAAAATAATAAAAAAAAAGTTTGATAAAAACCACTGTGGAAATGTTTCTTCACGGATAGCTGGGTTAATCACAGAATCCATGGTTAAACACGATAATCCATGGTTAAACACTGACATACACGGGTTGATTCCTCAGCAGATTGACTGACTTCACGGTAGATTGATATACACATGGTAGACATACATGGCAAAGGTCTATGTCATACACACGTTCATGGTACACAATGGACACAGTGATCAATTGTTATTCCATGGTAGTCATATTGTAAGCTCACCTGGCCAAGGTCTATGTCATACGAACTCATGGTTGATTGAGTTGTCATATGCATCCGAATTGAATTGTCTGTGGTAGAATGATGCACAACCGTTTGACAAGGCATATTGACTCCATGAATGAAAGTTTATTCATTGGAAGCTATGTTCAGTCTGTGTGGCAGAGTCCTTTGAAATGGTCTCCAATTTTTTGGGGAAGACGAAGTGTTGCTCATTATGAGTTCACAGTATAATTCAATTCATAGTTTAATGTGTCATGCTTCCACTGTCTAATAAATTCAATGGTCGAAACGACTGAACTCACAGTTGACTGAATTGTTCCATTTGCGGTGTTGAAACATGTCGAGCGACAATGAGGAAGCCGCTTGATTGAATTCACGAATGATCGTTTCTGATTCCATGTTCATCCAGTCCTCGGACTTGCTGTCAAATCCATGGTAGAACTGTCTTGCAGTGTGGAATATGATGAATTCACGCTAGAATTCATGGTAGATATATGTGATAGCGAGTCGAATGAAAATGAGGCAGCCCTGCATGTTCATCACTAACTGTTCGTTATTCATGAAGACGCCATGGATTTTCACGATGCCTGTCATGAGATGATTCGTCATTGCGGAAGATCCGTTGGATGTAGATCCGCCTAAATCCTGGCAAATGGGGAGAAGAGTGCGAACGAATATACAAGCAGTACAGAATTATATGGTCAACTTTGTAAACAAACCTAGCGAAAATGCGAAACTAAAACTTCAATAAACTCTCCGAATTAGCTCCGTCGTCAATTATTTGAAGTCATTCTAATGTCAAAAAACCTAATTAATACTCATAATAATGACATTATAATATTCATCCATGTTAATGCGACGCTGCATGTACATCATGAAGCCATTTTTATAAGTTGTATACTGCAGCGATGGCACAAATAAAGGTATTTTAAAACATAGGAAAACTGGATAAAATTGAATATGCTTTGGCAATTTTGGCACCCGAAAAGAAATGTGATGCAAGAGTAATTAAACCCTTAAAATTGCAGTATTCTCAAAAAATCCAATGTCAATTAATGCTAGTCAAGCTTCTCATATTGGATAAGTATCCCCTCATATTTCCTATCAATTAGAAAAACTGTCACATGCTTCTCAGAACTCATTGCATGTTTGATGAGGTAGTGTCCTGAAGCAACAATAGTAAATATTCAATATGACAGTACTCCTTAGTATTCTGTAACAACCTACTAGTGTCCTTTTCTAGACGACACTTCTAATTTTGCATTTAGCTGCGCTACTTGCGACAGTCGAATGATTGCGCTACCTGCGACAATCAAAAAATACTTTAAATATATGGCTGCGCTCCCTGCGACAGTCCAAGATTGCGCTCCTTGCAACAATTAAAAAATATTTTAAATATATGGCTGCGCTCCCTGCGACAGTCAAAGATTGCGCTTCCTGCGACAATAAAAAAAAAAATCTATAATTAATAAATAAATAAAATAAAGTGAGAAGTCATTCCCACTTGATTATTGAACAAATGCCATATTCTTCTGAGTGTTTCAGAAGTGCTGTATTCTTCTGAGTTTCAGAAGTGCCATATTTTTCTAAGTTTCTAAGATAGACTCGAGATTTAATAGCCTCATATAACTTCTGTATTCTCACATTAATTACCAAACCATTGTGATAAAAGTCAAGTAAGTAGAATATGTATTTTTCTGGCAATGCCAACCTCAAAAGACAATCTTGAAGTTTTTTTTTTTTTTGTTTTTTTTTGGATAATTATGTAAAACAACAAGTCCACAATGACAAAGTTCATAGCTAATGCTAATACAGACTTGACTTGATGTTGGATTCCTGGCATTTTGCCATATTTGAGATAGGCACTAATGTACCCAAAATTCCATCTTGACTTTGAGCAATGACTATCTCTGCTTGCTTGTGTGGTATCTTTATGTATGATATCACATTGTTGACAAATTTGTTTATTGCATCTTCTAACTCAAATTGATGTGGTATGCTACTCAGAATTCCATGTCTATCTTTCGGAACTAGCCTGGGTAATTCATACTTATCTCTTCATTACCCTAGCCTGACTGAACTGGCTGATCTGGCTGAACTCTGTTTTTCTCAGAATCTTGGCTTTCTACCCCATCTTAAGCTCAGATCTTGGCAACGCTGAGTTCTGGCAGGTAACTCAAGGAGTTCCAGTGCAATTAATCCCCCTTATGCCAACTTGCGTGGGTGAGCCCGAGTTTGCAAAACTGCAAAACTTCTTGAGAATTTAAACAGTGGTGTCTGTTGTTCAACCTCACTCAACATTGTTACAGTCCTGTTTACTTTTTGGCTCACTGGGCAAAAACTCTGCGGAAGTTGCTTACATAACATGGAATTCTCACTGACATCTTTCTCCCAAACAGATTGGGATGATTAATGGTTCTGATTGCTGCCAGCTCTTCCCTAGTTGTCTTGATAACACATTAACCAAAAATAATTCACTCGTATCTGGTTATACTACTGTAAATATGAAAGACTGGAGCTTCCAGTATAACGTTCTAAGACGTCTCATAGCAAACTCTGCTGATGACATTAATATTTGCTCAAGTGTTTTATGATTAGTCAATGCATAAGAGTGATTTTGACCTATGAAATCTTGGTCAATATTGTTTTTTCCCTTTACCATCTTCCTGCTCTTTTCCCCAATTAAACTTCACATTTTTATTAATCCTGTTAATGGCATTACTATGCCCTAGTAATTTTGAATGAACATTGACACAATTTGATATACTCCAAGTATTGATTTGACTTTTTTCTTTGTTTGTGGTTTATGCAACTGCAAGAATGCACACGTCCCGCCAAGCAATGGCCATTTGCCAGACGCGAAAAACAGCTAGGATGAAAGCACTCCCACAGCCACCCAAATCCACAAACTCTACTTGACCTATATTTGTTTACCTGGTTGCACTATCTCTGGCTTGGCTGCTGCTGCAGCTGCCTCACTCTGCATTACTATAGTGGCAAGTATTTCTCTAACTAAAAGATCAGCTGGCAGTCTAATATAAATTGAACTCTTATTTATTAGATGATCTTTACATTCTTGAAATGCTTCAGATTAATTGGCCCAGCTTCTTTTAAAATAATATATGACTTCAATGGCACTTGATGCAACCCAAATAATAAAATTATAAAATGATCTGCATTTAAATCTACCAATGGCTCAAACATTTTTATTATAAACTTTCCGAAGGAAAGTTTATCTTATTATTGTAAGTCTTATTTTTCTTTTTTTTTTTTTTTTTTATTATTCTTTATTATTATGAACTTTCCGTAGGAAAGTTCATATTGTTATTGTAAGTCTTATTTTTCTTTTTTTATTATTATTCTTCTGAAGAAGTAAAGGCTTATTACTCAGAAACTAATAAAGAGAGGGCTTTGGCACTTCAAGAGTGCACAGACAGCCAGAGCGCGCTTTGAACAGCACAAATTTCATGACCAAATTTCATGACACTTCTGCGTAATTTACAAAAGAAAAAACAAATTTAAGAGCACGGTTTCAGGAAACTGGGCAGAGATAATTCCATGGGAATTTTTCTCAAGATACCTTAGACAAATACGCAGTGCAGAAAGGAGTTTGAGCCAAATGCTGAGCCTGCTGACTGAACTATGAATTCTTTAAAAAAAGTAGTTCGAAATTTTCATGAAATTTTTTTTGAAAACCATAGAAGGAATAATCATATTGACTTGCCATTTCATACTTGTATAGTCCTACCCTAGTACAACTATCTTGCAAAAAATGAGCCCATTTGGTAAAGTGGTCTAGGTGGTACAGGGGTCCAAAGTTGCGATTTTTGACTGCTTATATCTCGGCTCCATATTGAGATACAGGAATCTCATAGACATATTTAGAATCCTTGAAATGTTCTCTTTTCAGATATATATAGCAATATGTTCTTAGTCGTTCCGTTTGGAAAAGCGTCAGACATTGAAAATTTTTTGTCACTTTTTGATTTTCTCAAAATGAAAAAGTCTAAAAAACAGTAGAAGAACTGCTTGGATTCTCACCATTTTTTTTACAGATATGTCCTCTAGGGAGTACTATGTAAATGTAAAAGGGCAAGGGCTTTGATCAAAAGGCTTAGGCAATAGAATTTTTTTTCAGTCCAGATTTCAATAATTTTTAACTCCAGTTCTTTTCATTCAAATTAAATGCAACTGGCGTCATTAGGTAGAGAAAAATTAGGCCTTTACATAGGATACAATGTCTATTCACCAACCTTAACCAGTTTCGAACCTGGAGCCAAAATTCTCTTTCCCATGTTATCCAATGGGAGACCTACCCACCTACCTCCCTGAAACCGCTGAGTCAGCAATTTTTACAATGAATGTTAGCAAATTTATGTTTCTCGCCCCAAAAAAGCAGGAAGAAAGTCTTCAATTTCATTCATATTTTGCACATATATGTCCTCTGGGTAGTACTACATGACTGTAAAAGTGCAATTACCTTCATCAAAAAGCTTATGCCCTAGAATTTTTTTATCACACATAAAGCCTAAATTGCTTACTTAGACCAAAATGTTATTGATAGATTGAACCAAAAAAATTCACAGGAGTATATATACATGTGCTTCACAAATGTGAATTATTTCAGAATTCTATGTCACAGGGTCAAGGTCACAGAGTGTCCTATATATGCAATTTTTTCAATTTTTCGTTTTGAACCTGGGTCCTATACAAGGTACAGCAACCAAAAAAATATTTTCTTAAACCTTTTTTCATTATCTTTCTATTCCTGTATAGCTTGAGAGGTTAGGGCAATTATTTTTGAGGTTTTCAGGTACTTTATTAATTGCAGAAATTCATGGTACTGGACAAAAAAGATAAAAGGAAAGGAAAGTTTATCGTAATTGTCAGGGACAATTGCAAGTCTACGGAAAGTTCATATTGTTATTGTAAGTCTTATTTTTCTTTTTTTTTTTTTTTTTTATTCTTTATTATTATTATTATTCTTCTGAAGAAGTAAAGGCTTATTACTCAGAAACTAATAAAGAGAGGGCTTTGGCACTTCAAGAGTGCACAGACAGCCAGAGCGCGCTTTGAACAGCACATATTTCATGACCAAATTTCATGACACTTCTGCGTAATTCACAAAAGAAAAAACAAATTTAAGAGCACGGTTTCAGGAAACTGGGCAGAGATAATTCCATGGGAATTTTTCTCAAGATACCTTAGACAAATACGCAGTGCAGAAAGGAGTTTGAGCCAAATGCTGAGCCTGCTGACTGAACTATGAATTCTTTAAAAAAAGTAGTTCGAAATTTTCATGAAATTTTTTTTGAAAACCATAGAAGGAATAATCATATTGACTTGCCATTTCACACTTGCATAGTCCTACCCTAGTACAACTATCATGCAAAAAATGAGCCCATTTGGTAAAGTGGTCTAGGTGGTACAGGGGTCCAAAGTTGCGATTTTTGACTGCTTATATCTCGGCTCCATATTGAGATACAGGAATCTCATAGACATATTTAGAATCCTTGAAATGTTCTCTTTTCAGATATATATAGCAATATGTTCTAAGTCGTTCCGTTTGGAAAAGCGTCAGACATTGAAAATTTTTTGTCACTTTTTGATTTTCTCAAAATGAAAAAGTCTAAAAAACAGTAGAAGAACTGCTTGGATTCTCACCATTTTTTTTACAGATATGTCCTCTAGGGAGTTCTATGTAAATGTAAAAGGGCAAGGGCTTTGATCAAAAGGCTTAGGCAATAGAATTTTTTTTCAGTCCAGATTTCAATAATTTTTAACTCCAGTTCTTTTCATTCAAATTACATGCAACTGGCGTCATTAGGTAGAGAAAAATTAGGCCTTTACATAGGATACAATGTCTATTCACCAACCTTAACCAGTTTCGAACCTGGAGCCAAAATTCTCTTTCCCATGTTATCCAATGGGAGACCTACCTACCTACCTCCCTGAAACCGCTGAGTCAGCAATTTTTACAATGAATGTTAGCAAATTTATGTTTCTCGCCCCAAAAAAGCAGGAAGAAAGTCTTCAATTTCATTCATATTTTGCACATATATGTCCTCTGGGTAGTACTACATGACTGTAAAAGGGCAATTACCTTCATCAAAAAGCTTATGCCCTAGAATTTTTTTATCACTCATAAAGCCTAAATTGCTTACTTAGACCAAAATGTTATTGATAGATTGAACCAAAAAAATTCACAGGAGTATATATACATGTGCTTCACAAATGTGAATTATTTCAGAATTCTAGGTCACAGGGTCAAGGTCACAGAGTGTCCTATATATGCAATTTTCAGGCATTTTGAAACTGAGTCCTATACAAGATACAGAAACCAAAAAAATATGTTCTTAAACCTTTTTTCATTATCTTTCTATTCCTGTATAGCTTGAGAGGTTAGGGCAATTATTTTTGAGGTTTTCAGGTACTTTATTAATTGCTCTATTGGAAATTGAATAAAAAATCTTTAAAAAGCCAAAACCCGCAATTCTTTATTGGATCATTCCCAAAAAAATGTACAAGTGTGTATATACATATGACTGAAAAAAAAAAGAAAAATTTCAGAAATTTAGATCAAAGGGTCAAGGTTACAGTGTTTCCTACATATGTAGTTTTCATGCATTTTGAACTCAGGCCCAATGCAGAGTACAGAAATCCTATATATATATTTTGAAAGCCTAGTGCTGGTGTGTGTTCATCTTATGAATAGTTTAAGACAATAAGGCACCATAGTGGGCACCCCCATGGTACGGCCAAATCGCACTCTGAATGGCACAAATTTCATGACCTTATTTCATGACACTTCTGCGCATTTCAGGGAATACAAAAAAACTTTTCTTCACGGTTCCAAGAAACTGGCCAGAGATAATGGCATAAAATTTTTTTTCAAGAGACCTTGGAGACTTCTCCAGTGCAGAAATTAATGGTACTGGACAAGAAAGATAAAAGGAAAGGAAAGTTCATCGTAATTGTCAGGGACAATTGCAAGTCTAGTTATTATTATTCTTCTGAAGAAGTAAAGGCTTATTACTCAGAAACTAATAAAGGCAGGGCTTTGGCACTTCAAGGTCACATAGACAGCCAGAGCGCGCTTTGAAATGCATAAATTTCATGACCAAATTTCGTGACGCTTCTGCGTAATTCACAAAATAAAAAATAAATTTAAGGGCACGGTTTCAAGAAACTGGGCAGAGATAATGGCATGAGATTTTTCTTCAAGATACCTTAGACAAATACGCAGTGCAGAAAGGAGTTTGAGCCAAATTGTGAGCCTGCTGACTGAGCCATGAATTTTTGAAAAAAAGTTATTCGAAATTTTCATGAAATTTTTTTTGAAAACCATAGAAGGAATAATGATATTGACTTGCAATTTCACACTTTTATAGTCCTACCCTAGCACAACTTTCATGCAAAAAATGAGCCCATTTGGTAAAGTGGTCTAGGTGGTACAGGGGTCCAAAGTTGCATTTTTTGACTGCTTATATCTCGGCTCCAAATTGAGATACAGGAATCTCAAAGACATATTTAGAATCCTTGAAATGTTCTCTTTTCAGGAATGTATAGTAATATGCTCCAGGTAGTTCCGTTTGGAAAAGCGTCAGACATTGAAAATTTTTTGTCACTTTTTGATTTTCTCAAAATGAAAAAGTCTAAAAAACAGTAGAAGAACTGCTTGGATTCTCACCATTTTTTTTACAGATATGTCCTCTAAGGAGTACTATGTAAATTTTAAAGGGCAAGGGCTTTGCTTAAAAACCCTTGGCCCTGGAATTTTTTTCATTCCAAATTTCAATAATTTTTAACTCCATTTCTATTCAACCAAATTTCATGCAACTGGTGTCATTATGTAGAGAAAAATTAGGCCTTTACATAGGATACAATGTCTATTCACCAACCTTTACCAGTTTCGAACTTGGAGCCAAAATTCTCTTTCCCATGTTATCCAATGGGGAGACCTACCAACCCTGAAGCGCTGAGTCAGCAATTTTTACAATGAATGTTAGGAAGTTTATGTGCATCGCCCCAAAAAAGCAGGAAGAAAGTCTTCAATTTCATTTATATTTTGCACATATATGTCCTCTGGGTAGTACTACATTACTGTAAAAGGGCAATTACTTTCATCAAACAGCTTAGGTCCTAGAATTTTTTTATCACTGAATTGCTGACCTACCTACCTCCCAGAACCCTGGACCGCTGAGTCAGCAATTTTTACAATGAATGTAAGCAGGTTTACGTGTTTTGCCCCAAAAACAATAGGAAAGACTTTTTCAATGTTCTTCATACTTTTCACGCATATGTCCTCTAGGGAGTACTATGTAAATGTAGAAGGGCAAGGGCCTTGATTAAACACCTTAGGCCCTGGAATTTTTTTTCAGTCCAAATTTCAATAATTTTTAACTCAAGTTCTATTCAACCAAATTTCATCCAACTGGTGTCATTATGCAGAGAAAAATTAGGAGATTACATTGGATACCTTGTCTATTCACCAACCTTAATTAGTTTTGAAACTTGAGGCAAAATTCTCTTTCCCATGTTATCCAATGGGGAGACCTACCTACCTACCTCCCTGGACGGCTGAGTCAGCAATTTTTACAATGAATGTTAGTAAATTTATGTTTCTCGCCCCAAAAAAGCAGGAAGAAAGTCTTCAATTTCATTCATATTTTGCACATATATGTCCTCTGGGTAGTACTACATTACTGTAATAGGGCAATTACCTTCATCAAACAGCTTAGGTCCTAAAATTTTTTTATCAATCTTAAAGCCTGAATTGCTTACTAAGACCAAAACTGTTGTTGATAGATTGAACCAAAAAAATTCACAGGAGTGTATATACATGTCCTATATATGCAATTTTCAGGCGTTTTGAACCTGGGTCCTATACAAGGTACAGCAACCAAAAAAATATTTTCTTAAACCTTTTTTCATTATCTTTCTATTCCTGTATAGTTTGAGAGGCTAGGGCAACTATTTTTGAGGTTTTCAGGTACTTTATTAATTGCTCTATTGGAAATTGAATAAAATATCTTTAAAAAGCCAAAACCCACAATTCTTTATTGGATCAGTCCGTATGACTGAAAAAAAACAAAAAATTTCAGAAATTTAGATCAAAGGGTCAAGGTTTCAGTGTTTCCTACATATGTAGTTTTCATGCATTTTGAACTCAGGCCCAATGCAGAGTACAGAAAAACCCAATAGATATTTTTTGAAAGTCAGTGCTGGTGTGTGTTCATCTTATGAATAGTTTAAGACAATAAGGCAATGATTTCTGAATTTATGAAAACAATTTGTAGTGAGGACACCTATTTCCCACCCCCATGATACTCAGGAAGTTGGCACCCCTAGTAAGGCCCAATCGCACTCTGAACAACACAAATTTTATGACCTTATTTCATGACACTTCCGCGCATTTCAGGGTATACAAAAAAAACTTTTCTTCACGGTTCCAAGAAACTGGCCAGAGATAATGGCATGACATTTTTTTTCAAGAGACCTTGGAGACTTCTCAAGTGCAGAAATTAATGGTACTGGACAAGAAAGATAAAAGGAAAGGAAAGTTTATCGTAATTGTCAGGGACAATTGCAAGTCTAGTTTTTTATTATTATTATTATTTTTATTTTTTGGCAATTTTGGAATGTCACTTGTCATTAATGGACATTTTGGAAGTCAATTTTGACCTCTGTTTTTTTTTACCTCTAAACTGATTTTGTGGTCTGTATTGTTGACGCTCAGCACTTTGATACTGAGGCTGTGGGTATCCTGAATATTGCTGAGTAGGATAATTTGAATATTGCGATTATTCTGGCAATTTGCCTCGAATAATATGCATGGAAAATTTTGCATCTATTCTTATAATGTCCCTACTCTCCATAATTAAGACATTCAACATTTTTAAATTGTTTCTTTGGTTGTATTACTTGTAAAGTTTGGAATGTCTGAGGCAAGGACTCAATCTTACTTTCCATATTCTTGAAACTTTTTTGCAATTCAGTGATGGCCATTGTAAAATCTCTTACCATTGCTCCCGTATCAGTAGGTACTATGGAGTGCACTGGAGTGTTTTTTCCAAGTTGCTGCCCCTTCATTATTGACTGTGTCATTCTGACCATTACATCAATGTTACTGCTTTTTAATAGTAATAATGTCATTTTTGTTTCTTGTGGCAATCCAGCCAAAAAACAATCTTTATCAATTTCCTTGGGCAATCCTAATCTTGCTACTAACTACTGAATGTCATTTAAATATTTATAAACTGACATTCCTGTTGTCAAGCGTGTTTGTGTCAAAGACTACAAAACTGCCTCTTTTGTATGTAGCAAACCAAAACGATGCAGAAATTCCTGCTCCAATTTGTCTAATGTGTTTACATTTACACTATCAACCCACTTTCTGGCATTGCCTTCAGTGCAATATATTTCATGTGTTCCAGAATTTCAATTCCTTCTAGCCTATGCAATGAAACATAATCTTCAAATTTTACTATCCATGCACTTGGGTCAACAGAAGTATCATCACCAGTGAATCTGCTTGGCAGCATTTCTGATAACTTTAATCTCGACATTTTGAATGCAGGGATCGACTGTTCACACTTTTTTGTATTTTGATTTTTAGGAGATTTTGAATTAAAAAATGAAATCTGTGTGCGCACAGGAGATGTATACTGTATAATATATTATCTGATTGATTATCTGGATCCCAAGTTAACAAAAATTTCTCAATTTCACTTTCTGTTAATTCTGCAATTTCACTTCTGCTTGGCACTTTATTACTGAAATAGCCAGGAAATAACCTTTGAGAAATCTGATACTCTTCAGAAGCTATTTGTCTTGCCAAACTAAGGTCATCACCTGACTCATTTACTGACGCTAAAACTGCCTCATCTGGTTTTTTGGTAACAGCAACACTACATTTTAAATCTAGCTTAGGAGGATGAATAATTGACTGAGCTACACTATTCACAAGTGGGCTATTTTCATCCTCCCCATTATCTTGTAAACTTGGCTCTCTATAGTTACTAGTGTTTGGCAGCTCAGTGGCAACCAAAAGATCGACTATAGTGTTTGTGTTATCGCTGCGATATTTTTCTATGGACCTGTCTGAATCATATTGACTGCCATTTCTTTCTGTACCATTATTCTGCACATTTGTAATTAAATCACTTCACATCTGCTTATACTCAGGTTTTAATTTTAATTCATTAATAAAAATCTCCGTTAATTCTGTATGTAAGTGTCTCTCTTGACCTGGTGCTAAAGTAATTTCTAATGATTTTAAATCAATCAGCAATGATCTATCATCTTGCCATTTATGACCAACAGCTTTCCAGGTTTCATATAACAATTGAGGTGCTCTAATATGATATCTATATGATCTATCTGTAATATAATTTCTTCTGTACGCTGTATCTAATTCAATTTTAAATTTTACATACCAAATTTTGTCTTCTGCATTTGATGAACTCATCTAGATTTTTGTTTTTGCATATCTAAATGATGACCAATACTGTGTACTTGTATGTATTTCAAATCGCACCTACCCCATTTTCTTTTTTCTGTTTATCTGATGTGTTGACTTGCTGATGGTTTCCTGGTCCTGTCCTATCCTTTCCTCCGGTACAGTCATCAGACCGGACTTTCTCCACCATGTGTTGTAGTGATTGATTCATTCATTGAGGGTTGTTTCTCGCTTCTATGATGAGGTCCGGGTGGACCTGTTGACCGCCGGAAGTCAGGATGTGTTCCTTACAGTGTCATGGAATAAGGAAACACCAGAACCAGTTCATGTCTTTCTTGCATCACATCATCATACATCCATTTCAGACCACCTTGTACTCTGCTATTAGCTCTCTGCTATGATCTCTCTGCTATGAGCTCTTTCCCCCTTCTGATTCATACTGTTTACTTCATCTTATTTATATGAACCAAAATGTAACTAATTGTAACTATTCTGGGTTATTTGAGGGGATTCAGCGTCGTAGTCAATTAAGTAAATACGGCGCTGCACTCAATAGATTTCTTTTTCCTCTTCTCCGGTGCCCATTTACTGAACTATACTGATTTGCACATGCCTAGTGCTCTTTCACTGAACTAGACAATCTTGCACAGTCACAGTGTTTATGCACTGAACTAAACTGTCCTGCACAGCCCTAGTGTTCTTTCAATGAACTAAACCCAGCTAACTGCCTTGTCCAGTTATATCATGACAGACAATCTTGCTAGTGACATGACTATGCCACAGTTCTGACACCTTTCTATATAAATTTCATAAAATATAAAGTGACAGTAAAGAAGATATTTGAGTCCCGACTTGGTCCATTTTCCCATTGACTTCAATGTTATTTGCCTGAATCTGACAGATGAAAGTGTTTTCAACAGCTCAAACTTTGCTCAAAATGCAAATCTTAACAGTTGTCTTCTGTTTAAAAAAAATTTGAGATGGTCATTCAAACCATTGCCCTAATTTTGCATGGTTTTCTCTGAGACAGGTCATTAAGTGTATGTCTATTTATAAATGCTAGTGGGTCTTAAGCTAAACAGTATAATCAGCTATATAAATATGACCTCCAATCAAAGGCAGATGCAATGATGAGATGATAAGGCTTGGAATCCTCACCATGTAATGCTATTACCCCATAGATGGTCTTTTACTTGCAGTATTGTACAAGATTCCTGCAAGTTGATGTCTCATGAGTAGTAAAAACCGCATGCTGGCTTAGTAGTACTAAAATATACACCAAAGGGCAGTAAATACATCTACAATGGATAGGTGCTGCCACCATACGACTACTGGTAATACCTAGAATGATATAGTGATACCTGTAAGTACTCAAAATGTGCTATGTATACACTCATTACATCATTACAATTACAATGAGTAATGAGTATAATGAGGCTAGATGGTGAATAAACAAACTTGTCAGACATGCAACATCTGTATGAAATATATATGTGAGTTCATCAACGGTATAAACAACCAGTAATTTCCTGTAAAAAACTACAGTTAATCTTGGCGGGCTTTTCTTTTTTTTCTGGTTTGAAATGTTGTTGTTGTATGACAACCTACCAATCACACACTCTAGATGAACACATGTCCATACATGTTTCTGAGGATATTGCATAACAAGTGTTTTCTAACCAATCACAAGCTATGAAACAGGTACAACTGTCTAGTAAGCCAATCACAGTAGAGATCCATACGTTTTTTTTTTCGGTCTGCCTTATACCGCCATTTGTGAACTTGTACACACTATTAAAACATCCAGAGACACATACTAACATCATTTGGAAAATCATGGATATCCTCAACAATTATGCTGCTGTTATAATAGGGAGTGTAGATGGACCATCCACTTTGAAACAACTGAAACATGAAGGTTGTTTGAACTGGTCTGCCTTTTTAACTCTAAGTGATTACAACAGCAGCGAGAAGCAGATACAGATGTTGCTTGAGATGCTCAATTTGCAAGACAACAGGGAAGCTGTTGCAAGACTCTTTGAAATAATTCAAGACCGCTATCCACAGCTATGTTCTATGATGCCTGAACTGTCCAATGGTGAACGTTATTCATTGTATCTGGGCCACGATAAATTTCTGAAGGTCATGGTCAACAATGGTGACATAACTGTGGATGTAATGAAAATACAGGTGAGTGTTAGTTCCTTTATAGTTTTCACACCTAACATTAAGCATAGGAATGTCTAAGTGGGTTTTTCTTGTTATATTACTGCAATCTGTACATTGTTTACAGATGCAGGATCAGGATCCTCAGTGTGAGAAGGCTTCACTTAACCTGCAACGTTGGGCTACTCTGGTTCACTCAACCCACATGATCAACTCTGCAATAGGAACAAACCATTCTGTACATCTGGGTGGTAGTGTATATGCTGAAACTTTTTACATGTCAGATAATGTACATATTACCAAGTATGAAAAAACCAAACAGGGAAAGTATGCCATCTGTCTTGATCAGAATGTGAAGCTCTCTTCTAACCAGTTTAAGACTATTATAGCACATCTGGACCATATTGAATATTGTGTGCCAGAACTGAGCATAATCAAACCTTGCTATCTTAATGATGATCATCAGAATCAGATGGGTTATTTTCAATGTTCTGAATGCAACCCTGACCAAGAACCGGACTTGTTTGATTAAACCTTAGAGAAGATTAAACCAGCTAGCATTGTCTTAGGTAGGCTCCATGTAATCTCACTCTGTATGTAAAAGCAATAAAAATATGCTGTGGTATGCAAACACAAAAAAAGAAAGGTGTTGGTCATGTGTTTTTGTTTGTTACAATGAATATGTAATGTATCTGGTGACTGGTGGCTATGAACCTCCATAACACACTAGATGGCGTGTATGTGATGCTACTGTGTTATATGAGACCTTTGATAATTGTACAGGATCAGTGTATCTTGAGACATGGAGTTAAACGGAAGTCATCTGTCCACGCAGAGCTCTGTGTCATCAGACAAGTGGTTTGTTTTGGGGCGTGCTGTCCCCAAAAGTCAAATCGTCTTTCTGAGTCAGATTATAATCCTCTACACAGTTATCATCACATCAATCATCAATCTGTCCATGGGAAACACATCCAAAACTTGGTTAATTCTGGTCAGCGTTGGTGCAGTACTCCCAAATCCTCGGATCAAATCAGTTACCAGAGTACCACTCAAACCTACACAATCTTTGCCACACATCAGGTCACAAGATCAACCAGAGGTATGAAAAAAATATATGGAGGGCCAAGAACTGGATGATTATCTGTCAGCCATTTACTACTCACCAAAATCCCCTGCAAGTTATTATGGAGCGGAAAGGTTGTGGGAGTACATCAAGACAAGAGAGGATTACCCAACTGATCTACACCTGTCAGATGTAAAGAACTGGCTTAAAGAACAAACCACCCACACAATACATACCAACTTCAAATCACAGTTTCCTACTGAAAGGATAATAGTTGAATATCCTGATGCACAGTAGGACTGTGACCTGTTACAGTTGTCTAGCCTGTCAGAGTACAACAATGGCTACAAGTTTTTGCTTGTATGTATCGACCTGTTTTCTAGGTACCTCTGGGTGCGACCTTTGAAAACCAAGAGGACAGCTGAAGTTGCTGATCAGTTCAAGGACATTATATCACAAGGTAGACAGTGTGAAATTCTTCGCACAGATCAAGGGAAGGAATTTGTTGGGTCAGTCTTCCAAGGACTATTGAAAGAACATGGTATTTCCCATATGTTGGCCTATGGTGCCCACAAGGCCTGCTATGCTGAACGTGTCAACAGGTCTATTGAAGACAGTTTGTATAAATATTTCTATGAAAAACAAACGTTTAAGTATGTGGATATATTAAATGACATAGTATGGTCGTACAACAACACTAAGCACTCTAGCACAGGAATTGCACCTGCTGAAGTGAATAGAGAGAACACGTGGGACATTTATCAGCGCCTGTATATTCCTGAACTTAACAAAAGAGCTAAGAACAGACCAGAATATTCATTTCAAGTAGGAGACCTGGTGAGACTTAGTCTCAAAAGCTCTCCCTTTGACCACGGATACCTAGAGCGTTGGACAGAGGAACTCTTCGCTGTGTGTCAGCAGCTTCCATTGCACCCACCAAGGTACAAAGTGCAGGATTTGAAAGAGGAAGTTGTAAAGGGGTCGTTCTATGAAGAGGAACTGCTGAAGGTCAATGTAGAACATCCTGATGACATTGTATACAAAAAAGAACACGTGTTGTCAACCAAAACCATTAGGGGAAAAAAATTAAGCCTCATTAAGTGGTACGGATACAGTGACAACTTCAACAGCTACATCCCCAAAGAGAGTATCCAGGAGTATATTGGTAAATGATGTACGTGTACACCTCCAGCTACCAGAGTGATGCATTTTTTCACGGAAATTCTCCTACAGCATTCAAAGTGAAGCTTCCACGTCGACTGCACATGAGTCCTGCAACACAGTGGAGCCTGGCTATCTTGGACATTGATTTACCAGAGTTGACAGATGGTTACAAACCCAGTTTTATCACAGTTAACACCAATATATGTGAAACCAGTTTATAAATTGCTCACAGGCCCCTATTTTACAAAGACTGTATTACAACCAGCTAGTAACTAACAAGCCCCACATATTCGACCATTTGCGCTACATACCGATTACGGCAGACACCTTAGAGTCACTCAGCATCTATTTAGTGGACAGCAGTGGTGCAAGACCCTCATTCAAAGACGGACACTCAAGCTGTACACTACATATAGAGAAAAGTGAGTGACTGATTTTAGGGGAAAAAATAACACTACAAAATGGCTAACACATCCTATTATGCAACCGAGGGGGGTTTCGATTATGAGACCTTTCTGGACCATTTTATGAAACAAGCAGAGGGGGAAAATAAACCCATGCTTGTACACAACATGACCAATGAAGTCACTTTCCAAAAGTCAGACAGTATTGGACGTGGGCGCATTGTTCTTATTAACACACATAAGACAACAACAAGCTTGCTATGGGGTCATCTGTTGCTAAACTGGAGGTAATAGACCCTGCCGAAGGCGCCAGGAGAAGGGCAGTTGCCGAAGTGCATGATAAAGAACGTGAAAGCACAGCTGCTGGTCATTCAACAAGCTGCAAGCGGAAGAGGAACACCTCTCCAACTCCACAGAAGAAGAAGAAGAAAGCTGTAAAGAAATCGGGCACTAACCACACTGGTGACATATTTGATGATTAGCATTGGTTACTTTTCAAAACACCTGTAGCACTTAAGCATGAGTGAAACACTTCTGGCAGATGCCTATGTAGGCTACCCTGAGGAACTGGCAATATTTGAGAAACCTATTCAGAATGTGGGTGTTAAGAGATGCCACTGTACCACTTTTTACCCTGTAAATGATTATTCTAATCAAGGTGTGATTCATTTTGCCATTCAACTCATCATCCTATATAGATCTCAGGAAGACTCTCCTTAATGTAACATGTAAGATCGTAGCCCGTAATGGTGACGTTGTAAAACCACCAATTGGTGGAGCAGCCACCAGTACGCAAAGCAGTACCAGTGCCGGTGCCAGCACTGAGGGTGCCGGTGCCGAAGCGGAAAGCAAAACGAAGGCTCCTGAAGCAGAGGAAGGGGTTAAAAGAGGTATTGTAGGAGTAGCGAACAACTTCATGCATAGCATGTTCAGCCGTGTTGATGTTGCACTGCAGAACAAAGTGCTCACTCATGCAGACCAGGCATACCCCTATCTAGCTTACTTTAAAGCACTGCTGTACACACCAAAAGAGCAGCAAGATACAACACTACAAGCACAGACTTTTTATAAGGACACACAGGCATTTTTACATGATAACAATTGGTGGTTTGGGGACAATGCCGCCTTGAAAACAAGGAGTAGATTTTTTGAAAATTCCAGGGAAGTTGACATGACAGGACATCTTTACAGTGATGTCCTTGACATCAACATGTTTATCCCATATGGCATACCCTTAAATGTTACCCTCTACCCTAGTTCACCAGACTTCTGTCTGATGTCTCCTGACAGTGACAGTGCGCAATTCAAGATTGTCATAACCAAAGCGTCATTAAGTGTGTGCATGGTAGATGTGAACCCTGTAATATTAACCTCTCACGCTGCAACACTGCAGAAAAAACCTGCAATTTTCCCATACACTAAAACAATGGTGAAAAAGTTTACACTGGCACGTGGGGTGTTCAGTGGTGAAGTAAAAGCCCTTTCTCTGGGGCAGTACCACATGAGATGGTGTGTGCTCTGGTTTCCGATTCTGCCAATCATGGACAGTTGAAGGAAAACCCTTTTCTGTTTGAACACAATAACCTTAATTTCATTCAAGTTACCGTGGATGGCCAGGATATGACTCAGGCGCCTTTACAGCCTCATTATGGAGAGAAACCGGAAGAGGGGATGTACATTGATGCATACAATACTCTGTGTGGTATGAATGGTCATGATGAGCGTACCCCAGTATCACGTAAAGAATTTCCACAGGGTGTTTGCTTCTACAGGTTTGTTGCAGAGGCCATTCCCGGCGGTAATGATGACGTCATCCCTTTGAAACGTCATGGCAACATGAGAGTGTCTGTGAAATTTTAAAAGCAACTAACACAGCCCACCACACTAATTATCTTTGCAAAATTCCCAGCAGCCTTAAAAATTTATAAAAACGGAGCCGTACACAAGGTGTGACCAGTCCACGGTTTGGCGTCACAGAGGCAGGTTCGTTTTATCAACACACCATCATGGAAGCCTATGATAAATGTGTTGTACCCTTCGATTTACCTAAGAATTTTTTAATTGTGGGGGCTTCCCAAAGTGGGAAGACGTTTTTCATTCAACAGTTATTGCTACAACATAAACAGATGTTCAAACCAAACCCCAGTAAAATTACTTACTGTTATACAGCATGGCAAGATAAATATGACATTCTGGAAAAAGAACTGGGGGGTCTTGTTGAGTTCAGATCAGATATTCCAACATGTGAAGAACTCACAGCTATTTGGCAGGAGACAAACAGGAAAACAGTTCTTATTCTTGATGATAAAATGAGCAGTCTCAATGACACAGCATCGGGAAATTTGGTTGTTGACATAGTGTGTGTTTTATGTCACCACTGTCATGTGTCATGTATAATCACTTGCAAAACCTTTTCCATGCTAGCAAGGCTGTAAGAGAGATCAGTCTGAATTCTCAGTATATATGTCTTTTTAGGAACAACAGAAGTGCTAGACAGGTGACCACTCTGGGTAGTCAGGTCTTTCCAGGTCAAACGCAGTATTTAATGAACAGTTACGACCTAGCAACAGCCAAAGATTACGGGTACATAATTGTGGATCTCTCCTCAAATATTGACAGTAGACTCAGGTTGAGAAGTGCCATCTTTCCAGGTGAAGAAACCATTGCATATCTCCCTAAGAAATGAATGTCATCAAAAGCAATATTGTGTTTCTGCAAGCCATTGGTACTCTACCGGAAGCCCAAGTTAAGGAATTACTCAAAACAGCAGACAGAGCACAGTCTGCAGAGAAAAACAGTCAGGAAACCGGGGACCTAGATCTAACCGCCGAGCGCAGCATGGGGAGCGGACCCACAGCAAATAACAACACCACAAATGGAAGGGGCGATACCTCAGCCGTAAATCACAACAACACAAGAACAAGGGATGATGTCACAGCCGTGAAGATAATCGGTGAAACGGATACAACAACAACAACAACACGGGAGCCTCCAGGAATCACACCAGTAGACTACAAGAAAGAAAAAAGAAGTTCCAAAGAAATCAAAGAATCAAAGGAAAAAAACTGATATGAAAGACACTCAGAAAAAGAAAACACTCAATAAAACCCTTCAAAGGATTAAAAAAAACTGGCTGTCCTTTGAGTAGCATATTAGAGAACCTGAAGTTGCACTGTATATAATATATAGAACCCATATATATGTTCATTATAATAAGTAGTTTCACCGTGCAAATGTGTATATGTATGTGTATGTAGTATAACAATAAAAAATATTATCAGGACAAATCTAGTTGTTTGTTTTTATGAGTGAAAACTGGTGCTGCTTAACTAGAAACAAAAGAAAAACAAAAAAGCACACAAAAACAGTCATTTTTAAGTCGTATGGGTCGTCAAAAAAAACCATCTGTAACAGTCGTAAGGATTTCGAGTCAGTTGAGAAACAGGGGAACACAAGTTATGGTTTTTTGTGGGTAGAACTCTACAAAAAGCAGTCATGACAAAAAATTTGTTAATACAAGAAACAAAATTAAAAAGTCCAACTCCGGAACCAGACCAGGAAAGTTCCATCATGTGGTGATCATGTGAAACGTTTGTCACCTATTTTACCACACCAACCATTGGTCAAAACTTCGAGCGATTGTAGCGCCCCTGGTGTGCGGAGTCAAGACACGCTGCCCTTTTCGTTTCATCAAGAGTCGCATTTTTGTTTCAACTTTCGAGTTTTGAACTTTTTCGTTTCACCATTTCGAACCATTTAAAAGATGGCAAGGCAGTTCTACAGCAGCAGCGGAATGCTTGTGAGAGGCCGTTTCCTGTGGTTTAGGGAGCTGGGACATAGGAAGTTCATGGTCCTTCAGAAATTTCAAGGAAAAGTGAAGCTACATATTCGTAATTAAGTTCTGGAGGAGGAGGAATTCGTTTTGATCCCAACAAAACGTGGGGTGACACTCGACAAACAACAAACCAGAGACCTCATCGCTGGTGTTAAAGACATTCTTTCATTCATTCATTCATTCATTCATGCATTCATGCATTCATTCATTCATTCAAGCAAGCATTCATTCACTCATTTCCATGCACTCTCTCATTCACTCATTCACACATTCAGTCATACAATCATTCGTTCACTCACTCGTTCATTCTTGCATTCATGCATTCAGTTCAGACATTTGTTCAACCAGTGAAAGTTTGTTTGTTCTTTTTGCAAACTTTTTGACTTTTTATTATGGTAATGCATGAAAAAAATGTATACGATTATGTATGCCACTGGTGAATATAATTTTCTGTTTATTCACGCAATATAAATGATTGACAAAAAAACTACAAGTATGTATATGCATTGCATAACACGTCTACGCTAACGTTGATGCTTGAAGAATGAATTTTGTCGTTCCTGCACGTGTTCATGTGCTTGATATCCTGTTACCTTTATCCATACTCCCTTACACGCATCCGGTAATTATAAAAGAATAATTATTGTTTAAGTTTTTTGTTCTGATGAAGTGATGTATTTTATTAATACTATATGAAAAATAAAACTGAGTAAACAAAAAAAGAAAAGAAAAGTCTGATGATCCATGAGAAGCCATACTGTGCACATTTGCCTATGCACTTGTTTTTTTTTTACATATTTTGGTAACTGAACCCTTTTTTGATCTGCGTTACATTGTTTTCAGGGCAAATCTGATGAAAGCGAGGATGAAGTGTTCTATAACCAGTCCCTCAAATTGTTACACCCGACAAGAAAGGGCATAAATCTGTCCAGTACAGAGTTTTCAACCTTAGTGAACCAGATCCCTTCTCTGGAAAACAAGTGGTCGGGCCTGAAAGAGCTCCCAGAGTGCTCTGTGACACATTACAACGAGATGCAGCAGTTGAGGTGCAACCATTGCACTCCAAGTCCAAACCAAAATGATAAAGAAGGGGCAACCAGAGCCAAGCATTAGGACGACCTCAATGACGTCGAAGACGAAACAACACAGTCAAAAGCGTAAAAAAAAAAGGAAACCGGGAAATCCAATTCTTGTCTCTTCGGACAAGGGCAGCGCCACTGAGGAGGACCCCAAACGCTCACCACCTTTGATTGTGGAAGGGCATCCACCATGTGAGCCCGACGTCAAGTCCCAGGCAAATGGTTGAGTGCAAAGAAGTCCAAACTCTCCACCAAGATTGGAGAGTGAAGCACTGAGTGTTTAAAAAAGCCTGTTACATGAGATGCGTGGAATCGAATGTGTTGGAATGTAATAACTGCATTCCACTGTATAGGATGTTTTAATTGAAAAGGGCAAAACATCCTGATACAACAGGCTTGTGAAATGCACCACGTTTTTGCCATAGCAGCCATGTAACACTAGACAATATTTTTTACTGCATTCAAAAACGTGTAAACAAACTGTATGACACTAAAAACAAAAAGCATAATGTCTCGAACTCAAGAAGTACACATTGCTGTTTTCTGTTTTAGCACATGGTAACTGATATTAGTCTGTGTATCAAAAGGACTACACAGTTAATCTGCATTGTTTGGTTTTTTTTTTTTTATGATAACTGTCAAGGTAAAAAGCATGCAAGACCACAGGAGTAAATCAGTAATGCAAGCCACTGCTATATATTAAATTAACACTTGTTTATTTGATGGAGTCTTTTTAAAAAGAAAAAAATGAACATGTTTGTGAACAAGTAAAAACACCATTGGTTTAATGACACTCAACAGATAGAGCTTTTTAAAAATGTAAACTGCTTTTTTTTGTCATGTAAGCATAAAAAAAAATGTTTTTATACCTATAGCACTATGCTAAAATGAATACAAGTTGTGCTTGTTATTATTACATGTGTATATGGTAAGATATATATGTGTGAAAAAGAGTAACATTCGGTGAACTTCCGAGCTCATCATTATCAATGTCTGCTTCAGGCATCCATATACAAAATTTTCTGGTTGTCTAAGTTACTGCTGGTGTACACCCAAGTTGTACACATGCGTCTGTGGAGTAAAATACACCTTGTGTACACTCCGATTTCTTATCCTGACGTCTGCGTAAATCAGACAGTAGTTTGTAACAAACATAAAACAAAAATGAGATAGTTCTATGGAAGTAAAAAAAAAATAAAAAAAAAAAACATGCACAAAGCTAAAATTTGTAGTGTTGTGTGAGTGAACTTTTGCATTTTGAACACATGACCATTCACGAAGAAAAATATTGTGTAACAATTGATGAATTACCTATCTCATCAGCCCCTCTGCCAACCTCAAGAAAAAAAACAAAGACATTCTATATTTACGTATAAGTTACTGTTAAATGGCCGCAGGCCATACCTGTGCATATACATAGCATTGTATGGATTCCAGAATTGTTATCCTTACATCTGCCTCAGTCATACAACAGATTAAACGTGCATGAAGGTATAACAAACACAAAACAAATAATAGTTCATGTGTTGTTAAAACATGAGTGTTAGGGCCCGTGCTCATGTGTAACATTGTGTGGCCTCCAAATTCTTATCCTTACATTTGCCTCGGTCAAGTGGGCCTTTAAGTGTACCTGCTGGTAACAAACATAGAACAAGCCATAGTTTTATGGATGTAAGCGGCATTACAACACTTATTGAGGTCTAAAATTCTGAACGTTACATCTGCCATAGGTATCTGGTCTATGAACAGAGCGCACAAGACAATTTTTTTAAAAAACAGTCATACCCCTTTATTTTAAATAAAACAAAAAGCGTAATTTTACAACTCATAACACTCGGTTAGAATACAATAACGTCACTTAACAGATGGCGTGGGAATTTCTTAATTAAGGTATCTAATTGGTAACGCTTCAACAGGCGTGCACGTGGAAAAAAAAAAGATTGCATTTTGTTATTCACCGTACAGTCTACAGAGAGAGCACTTGCATGCGAACGAGTTCTGTTTTTTTCATGAAGTACACGTTTGAGTGTGGAGTGTGTACGTGCACCCCCCTGAACAAGGGTGGGTTTCACGTAGATTGCTTCGGTCAGGAGGACCTCCCTACGATCCCCCTGGAGTCCTTCCATTCAGTTGTTCAGGGGGGGGTCAAAGATGTTGACATGAGGGGGACCATCTTCTGCAATGACGGAGTTCCTGGCTCCCAGTGGCCTTTCAGAGTCGGCTTCGGGCTCGGCGAGGTATTCTCGCCTTCTACAGCTGCAGGAACCCTGGTGTTTGATAAGGGCGAAGAGAGCGATTTAGTCGGCACAGCTTTGGGTGGCCTTGCCCTCAGCCTCGTTGTTCTGGGTGGTGTTCTACTGGCTATCATCCTTTATAAAGTAAATATTTTTCTTTGTGTTTTTATTATTTTTTTACACTCACTGGCATTATGTGCAGCAGTGTCTTACATATATAACTTAAACCTGTCTAACAATTTTCCGCATGTGTTTTTCTTGTGTAGAGGGATGCAGCTCTGCGTAGGCATTTCACGCAGATAGGCCTTGACAACATCGAGGCCTTCGTAAATGGCGCTGGAGCCGATTGACTTAGACAGATGTAAGTGGTAACGTGTGTTCTTTTCTGTTCAATGTATTTCGTCTTTCAAAACAAAAAATGAAACAATGCTGATTTTTTTTTCCAGTCAGACTGCAGAAGTTGGCAGAGTGGCGGGAGCCTTGGCCATGCTAGTGCAGAATAACTCCACCCAACGCCAGCCGCAACAGCCGAACCTCCAACAACCGAGCCTCCACCAGCAGCACCCACAGCAACCTGCACCTTGTATGCCTGACACCTCCCCCGTCAGACCGCCTCCTCCCCAAACGTCCACCAGGTGGCCGAGGAAGCGGCACTCCTCGTCAAGGTACCCCTGAGGTAGGCATTAGGCTTCAAAACCTAAGGATGTCGGGAGCCTCCGAGAGACCACCACCGCCACCTCCACCAAAACTTCAGAACGCCAGTACTGGCTGTGACGGCGATGACACCGAGTCGATGGGGTCTACACAGAGTCACTCCGAGCTTATGTGAATTGCTCAAGAATTTGTTTGTTTCTTTTTAAATTTTGCTCTCTGTCATTTTTTCAGATATATAAAAGCAACTGAACCATGTGTCCTTGTTCATCTGCTGTGTTTTTTTTTTCTGGGTTGGGTTTTTGTACAGGTTTTCCCCCTGCCAGAAGCTCACCTTGTTCTCTGAGGCACTGTTGTGAAAAGAAGGCTGTGACCTACATGAGCTGCAGCAGCTGTAGCAAGACGTGCTATTTTTAGCATTAAAGTTGAGCCCTGTTCTGAGGGGTAAAAGCGTATGCAGAGACATCTATATTTGTGTGTACGTCGTGGTTTTGCAGCGCGTAATGACTTTTTCAAACGGCTAAATAAGCTAAAGATGAAGGTTTGAGAAGTGTGTTATGGTAATAAGGTGAACCAGGAACGACATAGCACCGGTGCTAGTGGTATAAATAGCAAGAGTAGAATATTTCTCAATTGGCCCGAGTGTTCACACATCATCTGTATTCCACTGCTGGCAATCATACAGTTTCTCACCCGTGCGAGTCCTACTGTGCAATCCCACATCAAATGAAATGTGGTATTGGTACACATGCCATTTGTCCTGATATCTAGTGCAGCATGGCCTCCAGATAATCCTGTATGAAAAAAAAAATTTAATCGTTCACATCGTCCTTCCTTCCTTCCTTCACCAGTGGTGCAGGGGTGTGGGGGTGCTTGATGCCTTTTTTTCTTTTTTCAATCGCAAAAAAAAAACACTTCATATTTAAAAATACAGCCTCCTTCATTTGATTTTGACCAGCAGCTGTCAGTGTCTAAGATGCCACATATAATAAAACGCTTATGGCGTTACGTTAACACTACGTGCTATGAACTAAAACTGCGTGGACGTCTGCTGTATAAATAACTGTAAGAAAGTGTTTAAAACAGGGCGGGATGTTTCACACAGGGGTACTGGTTGCTGTGGTAATAAAATAAAACAAATCACATCCCTTACTAAACGCAAAAATCCGGAAAGCTGACGGTGGACGTAATCTTCTCTCATTCTCCACTGATAAGTCTGGGCAAGAACAAAAAATGAACGTGCACATATTATGTATATAAACAAAAATATCTACTCCTCTAAGCAATCTAGCAGCAGTGGTACCCTGTGTGGAACTCTCCAAGCGTAAAAAAAATATATACGTATGACAGTTTTTATTTTTTAACAGCAAACGCACCATCTTGCAGCGTCATCTATAAATACGTTTTTGACATTATGCTAATACTGCAAACCATGATCAAGGCTGTCTGGACGCTTGTACAATAAATAGCAATACGAATGTGTTATAAAATAGGCCGGGCGTTTCACACCAGGTACTCGTTGCTGTGCTTTGTAAAAATAGCATTAAATAAATAAAAAATGACATCCATGAAAAATAAATTGGTAATGCTTCAACATGTGAGCAGACTTCGCGCCTTCCACAACTGCCATGGGATCTTGGTGGTTGATGAGGGCGAAGAGGTCCATCTGGCCAGACAAAAAAACACTAAAAGTGGGCGGTCTACTTAGGCAGAGCTGGTCTTCAATAGACAAAAAAAAAAATACATACTTTGTAGTCTAGCAGCAACGGTACCCGGTGTGGGTACCCCGGTGTGGGTACCCGGTGTGGGACACTCGAAGCCTTTTGGTTAAAAATTGATATATATATATATTTTTTTTAATACATACATGACGCCTCTAACATCACGCCTCACTCATCATCATGCCGCCTGTGCCTTTGCCGCGCGGCAAAATAAAACAGGTGACACTATGGTACGTGTGATGGGTGAATCGTCTTGCGTCCCTTTGCTGAAACTCTTTCATTTACAACAGAGCAGAAACAGTTTATATATATATACATATATATATATACATATATTAGCATGCACAATCAGATACTACAAAACACAACATTTGGTGTAGAATACACATATATATTACCGATACACTCAAATTCTACAAAAGCATCATACTATGTAGAATGTGTGTATATATTATCGATACAGACGAATGCTACAAAAAAAAATATATATGCTAGGTAGAACATTACAGACAAAAGAAAACACACCGTTTTCAAAAACCTATAGTGCATCATCTTGTTTAAGTGCAGCAAAACGACAAAATAAAAAGTCACAACTTGATTCCTGAATACAAATCAATAAACTGAATACGCACGTCATTATCGTCTGCAAATATTCACAAAACAGATATTTACTGTAAAGAAAAACAAAAACCTGGCATGCATGTTAAGTTACTGAGAAAAATTTTTTGCACCATTCACCTTTGCGCAAATGTACACGACAACTAGGAGCATACAGCATGTGTCTACAGATACGTCGAAATTAAACTTGAAGGGCCATAAATGAGCGTCGGACTCCACCATTGTGTCAGCTTCAGGAGGGAGCGGATCATGCGCTGTCAATGTGGTGGTGTGTGTAAAAGGTGGCACTGTTCTCCTGTCTGTGAAGTCTCTTGCTTTGGGTGTGTTTTTGGTGCTGAGAGAGAAAGCCCTGGAGGCACGTGTTGTTCGGGGGTGATTCGTAAGTTGACGAGTGCTTGGAAAATCCACTCTCTCTTGTGTTGTGCTGGGAGGGTGCGTGATTTGATGGGTGGTTGTAAACTCCACTTTCTCTCCCCTGGTTACAGTCGCAGTGCTTCCTTCTTCCTTAGAGTGCTCCGCTGCTGCTGAAGTTGCTGATGTTGCAGTACCTTGGTACGGTTTGGTGTCTTGTGTTGTTGACCAATCTGCATTTTCAAAAGACCAACAACAAAAAAGTGAAAGGTATATTTTTTTGTAATCATACACACAAATAATTATTTTTTCAGTATGTCAAAATGGCAAGACTCTCAATAAATACAGACAACAAATGCTCCTGCTTACCTTGTTCATCAGTGCATACCATCAATGGATGGTTGTGGAAGTGGTGGTGGTGTTGACCTTCCTTGCAATACAGTGTACCGGTCATATCAACTTTCCCAATGATTTCAGCTAATTTAGCTGAAAAATCTGGTACTCTAGTGAGGAGAGGTGATTTTCTACATCCTGCGAACAGTTCACCGTTTTCCATGTAGCTGCAGAAACATACATCAAACAAGTCTTTCTCCTTTATTGTACCGCAGGAGAAACGGTATGCACCCTGTGTTGTGCATATGTATAAACGCAACACAAAAGTAAGGCTAATGAATGTATACATACTGTGTCCTGTCATTGTTCTGCTTCTGCTGTGAGGTGTGACCGTTTGTGCTCATGCGCAATAGGACACCTTATCAGAGCTGACTTTTCTGATTTTTGGCCCTTTTGGCTTCACATGATACAACAATACGGAACTATGGATATAATCTGCACAAGTTGGAGTAACAAAAAACCATGTTTTTTTTTGTCTGGTGATACATGTTGCTAAAACTCATCTTGTTATCTGTCTAGTGTTTACACTGCTCTGCATAACTACAAACCAAACAAAATGCACAATATGAGGCGATTTACAATGTGATATTAATACAATAATCACATCCTTACATAACACATATACATTACATAGTTACAAGAAATATATACACACAGTGAACTTTCAAAGAGTTTGACACGCAGGCAAACAATAGGAAATGTATACAATGCATTAATCTGTTATCCAAGGCTACATATTATATATATATTTTAAAACACACACCATAGCATTGTGAAAACATGTTTTGCAGTGTGATGATATAGTCTGCAGTTTTCAATAACCATAGGGAAAGCTCTTGAAACTGTCACAGGCAACAACACGTTTTGTGAACACCTTCCTAAAAGTATTTGTATAGGGTCTATTGTAAACAATGCCCTGATGCTTCACTCTTGTTATCTGCTTTGCTGGAGGAAGTTTGATTTCGTGGATTGTGTCCATCACAACCTGTTTCATTGAATCAAAGTCTATGATCTGACTATTCACATAGTTGAGAGTGATACCTTTAACCTTGCTAACACACGAGTCATTACTAAGCTTGTAACTGTAACTCTTTGGACCAGTGGACAGGAAAGTTTTAATGTGCATGCCTTCTGGTAACTCATTGGTGAGCTCACCCAGAAGGTCCCCTGTTTCCAAGACTTCATTTTCACCCTTTTTTTGGATGAATATGACAGAATCGCTGTCAAAATACAGGGTTTGATCCAAGGTTTTTTCGAGTATACTGAAAAGATGGAGGCGTGCCAGAGACGTTGTAAATGTGCCTATAATTTCGTTTGCGAAAGTGTTCTCTTCCTCAAAGGTCTCTGCAGATTTCAACTCTACAACAAGCACTTCCGGTGAAATGATGTGGAAGTTTGTTACAACCTTAGTTCGATCATTTCTGATTTCGGTGAATTCAGCTTTTGTCTTAATGTACTGAGTACGGGGGAGGTCACTGTGCTGAATAAATTTGCCCCACAAAGTGTTTGCATACAACTTGGACACCAGTCTTAAGGAGGGGTTGTATTTTATTTTGTCTTTCTCAAGCAGTATCCCCTGCTTCTTGTGATAATACTGTATGTATCTGTCTTTGTCTTCCTCTGCCTCAACCCAGCATGGGTAACCTGAGGCCTCCTGCTTAACTTTCAGGAACATTTTAACATATTCCTGAAAAATGTTGCAGTTAATGTCATGCGTGGTTTCAGCGTAGTGATATATTTTGTGTATTTTCAGGATTTTATACCCATGCTTAAGGGCAACCTTGACCTCCTCTGTTGTCCATGTGCCCAGGATAGCTCTCTGGGCTTCACTGCAGTCACAAGGGTCAGTATTTTCTGTTTTGGCACACAGGGCACACAGTGGATACTTCAATTTTCCATTATATTTCAGAGGGAGCACAGGAATGAACAGCTTCCTTGGCGGGGCCACTTTAACTTTGACCAGGCCGTAATATGACTGCAAAGTGTAATCCATTTTCGCCTGTTCTGTTATTATCTCAGGGTGACATGAAGGGTACTTGGCTGTGACGTTGATGTAACTATAGAGAGAAGTCACGTCATTATATCTGATTTCCACATCCTCTGCTGCTTCATGAAAGAGGCTCACAGGGGATACACGACCACCAAAGAAAGAATCACGTATTTTCAGAGGCGTAGGCACATCCAGTGATTCAACAAACTCTTTAAGGTCCCTGTTGTGTTTGACCATGTTATCAAACTCGCATTCCCATATATGAACAACATTGAACCCTTTACCACAAATTTCATTAAGTCTGGAAAGAGTTCTCTGATGGATCTTTTCCAGAGTAATTCCCGTTCTTGGATCACGAGCATGTCTGTCTTTGAGGCAAGTGTGTCCATGCCACCTGCACCCCAAAAATTCGTACAGGGTCTTGGACTCCTCACATGCGCCGTCACTATGGTACAGTGTACCAGGAATCCTAAATTCACCACCGTTACGACTGTGCTGTATTTTGCGACCTGACACTTTGGCTGCTCATTCTAACCAGGCTATGGCTTTGTGGCTGTCATTCGGGTGCTTTGTGTAACCGCGTGCAGGAATCTATGGA